>CM054815.1:10955784-12155784 GCA_028984105.1 Lavandula angustifolia | reverse complement strand
CGAATTTGTTATGTACATCTTTTAAGAAGCAAAGAGGAAGCCTTCGATGCTTTCAAAAGTTATAAAGCGAAGTTGAAAATCAACTTAACACCAAGATCAAAATAATCCGAAGTGATTGAGGTGGCGAATATGTTACACCTTTTGAGGACTTATGTCGTGAAAATGACATTATCCATCAAATAACTGCACCTTATTCACCACAATCAAATGGTGTTGTTGAACGAAAGAATAGAACATTAAAAGAAATGATGAATGCTATGTTAATAAGCTCGGGCTTACCACATAATTGGGGGGGGAGAGAAGCTATTCTTTCGGCAAATAAAATTTTAAATAAGTTGTCTTCAAAGAAACAAGATCAAATTCCATACGAACTTTGGAAAGGTAGGAAACCATCCTACGAATACACTAAAGTGTGGGGGTGCCTAGCAAAAGTTGAAGTACCTAAATCAAAACATGTAAAGTTAGGACCTAAAATTATTAATTGCATCTTCATAGGATATGCAAACAATAGTAGCGCATATAGGTTTTTTTGGTACATAAGTCGGAAATACCCGACATAAAATGAGGGAATGATTATAGAATCAAGAAACGATGTATTTTTCGAGTCTAAATTCCCTAAGAAAGAAAAGAATGATGTTAGTTCTAAGAAACGAACTCATGAAAAAAGCTCACTAGAAAAGATTGACTACTTAAGTAGTGAGTCAATAACTAAACCAAGACGAGAAGAAAAACAAAGTCTTTTGGTACAGACTTTGTAGTCTATTCATTAGAAGATGAACTGCAAATAATAAAGACAGAATTGTCAAGTCCTGATGCTCCTCTATGGAGAGAAGCTATTAGTAGTAAAATCAAGTCAATTATGAACAATCATACTTGGGAGATTGTTGACCTTTCTCTCGGCTGTAAACCTTTAGGATGTAAGTGGATTATAAAGAAGAAATACAAGGTCGATGGATCTATTGACAAATATAAAGCACATCTAGTAGCTAAAGGTTACAAGCAAAAGAAAGGGTATGATTATTTTGATACATACTCACCTATAACAAGGATAACCTCTATAAGAACGCTAATTGTTATAGCTGCATTATATAACCTTGAAATTCATCAAATGGATGTTAAAACAGTCTTGCTAAATGGAGATTTAGAAGATGAAATATACATGGAACAACCTGAAGGGTTTGTTATTCCCGTAGAAGAAAAGAAAGTTTGTAAACTTGTTAAGTCATTGTATGGACTTAAACAAGCTCCAAAACAATGGCATGCAGAATTTTATCAAGTTGTGTTATCAAATGGTTTTAAAATAAACGAGTGTGACAAGTGTGTGTACATTAAAGGTACACCAAACAATTTTGTCATTATATGCATGACATGCTTATTAAGTGAAGTGATCATAACATAATTATGAATACTAAAGCAATGTTGAAAAGAATATTCGACATGAAAGATTTGGGAATAGCTTATGTAATTCTAGGAATTAAGATCTCTAGAACATCCGAAGGAATTACTTTATCACAATCTCACTATGTAGGGAGTGTGCTTAAGAAATTCAATGCTTTTGACCTACCTCCGGCTAAGACTCCCGTAGATTTAAGTCTATACTTAGCCAAAAATCGAGGAGATCCAATTTCCCAATTGGATTATGCTAGAGTCATTGGGAGCCTAATGAATTTAGCAAATTATACAAGGCCCAACATAACATATTCTATAAGCAAGCTAAGTCAGTTCACAAGTAATCCCGGAAAGGATCATTGGACCACACTAACTAAAGTTCTAAGGTATTTAAAACATACTTTAACTCATAGTTTGCATTACACAAGGTATCCGACTGTGTTAGAAGGATATAGTAATGCAAATTGGATATCCGACACAAAAGATTCCAAGTCCACAAGTGGTTTTATGTTTACCATGGGTGGAGGAGCAGTTTCATGGAAATCCTATAAGCAGACTTGTATAGCTCGGTCTACAATGAAATTTGAATTCATTGCTCTATAGACAAAGCTGGCGAAGAAGCCGAATGACTACAAAACTTCTTAGAGGATATTCTTTGTTGGGAAAAACCCGTACCTCCCTTCTTGATACATGGTGATAGTATGTATACAATATGGAGAGCACAAAGTAGTATGTATAATGGTAAGTCTGACATATTCGTCGAATGCACAATACCGTTAGACAATTGATCACTAGTGGAATAATATGTATTGACTATGTGAAGTCAAAAGACAATATTGCGGATCCATTTACTAAAGGTATTAATTGTGATCAATTGTACACTGCATTAAGGGAAATGAGATTAAAATTCATACTAAAAGAACGCTCTTAATGGTAACTCTACCATAATGATTGGAGATCCCATTAACATGGTTCAAATAGACAACTAAGTTAAGAATGTTCAAGTTGTGCACTTGGAAACACAACTAACAATCCATTCTCGAAGTTGCCCCAAGTGCAAACCTATAGCTTGTGGTAAAGGGTAAGGGCATAAGCTTTTAATGATTCTTATAGCCTTATTGGTGGATTATGGCATGATACTCTTTATAGGAGATCACCTATATAAGTGAGAAGTGTGACCGCTTCAAATAGAAAAACACTTATGAATCCAAGATATAGTCCAAAGCCAAAATAGACACAACTTGAGAACGAAAGATATTGTATCTATTATTATGTATGTGTTATTAGGTTGGTTTACAGGAAAGCTAACCGGTTCAAGACATTGCGTTCACCAAGCAGCGAGTAAACCCGATAACATTATACTTAGGAAGGTTCAAAGCTAACAACTACCTATCCTAATGCAATAATAGGTCATTGAGACTTTGGTTTGCATAACATTTGCATTCATATCATAGGCAAGATTCAAAGTCGAAAGCTATTTCGTCCGAGTCAAATAACTCCATATGCAATAAAATAATTAATAATCCAACTTTCATGTGGGGATTGTTAGATTTATATAATGGAAATTAGATTATTAATTAATATATGGTTAAGTCATGAAACGTGGCAATTGATCATGATAAATTATGAAATGAAAGGATGCATGGTTTCATTTGCAAAGTGGAAGAGATCATAACAAATAACTTTGTCGGTTGGCGAAGTGGTGAATGGATACGTTGCTTCATGCAATAGTACATGGTTTCATGTACTAAATCCAAATGTCGGTTGATAATTCATCTTATTTGTCAATGGATGTGTCGATTACGAAAAGGTGGTCATGGTCTATAAATTAGACGTGTTCGAGGCAAGAACACCACCACCACCACTACCACCATAAATGTTCCTCTTCCCAACTCATTTATCCCTTATCATTTCACTACATACATATAGATTAGTTTATATTTCCTTAGTCCCAAAATATCAAGTAGTTCGCCGGAATTATAAGAAGTAGTGCAACCACTCGTAATTGAGAATCCGTTGTATCTTGAAGACAGTGCTATAGACCGCTAGCACCGATTAGCGGAGCATTATCGTCTTATGGAGAAAGAGTCCAACTATTGTCTCGGCTAAAGTTGTAATCTCATTTCGACACATCCCGCAATAACACGTGCAGCTTCACCTACTCTATCTACATTAACTCTAGGATCGACATGGCGGTTAAGGTGCTTAATCTCTGGCTGAAAGTTCATGAGTTCAAAATCCACGAAGATTGATGTGCGAGTCTGTCATCTAGGGGTAGCCTAGGGTGGTTAGCCCCCTCTTATGTGGTTTGCAGGCTAGTGCATAGGAGCAATGTTTAGCTAATGCGCACTTCAATAGCAGCTGTGATCCAAAAAAAACTCTAGAATCAAATCATGTTACATTAACTGATGCCTCACTAAGACCTTTAATTTCTGTAAGTTGTAACACAATTATGGTATTTGTCGATTTCCCTCGTTATAGACAAATACAGGAGAAAATCAAATAAATGATCATTCTTATTGAGATCTGAATCCTATAATGTAGTCATTAAAGTAGATTTTAAATTTTAAGCTTTGCCTAAAATGATTACACTTGAGAAAAAGATTTCGAGAAAAAATTGAAAAAAATGTGCAACAATTTTATTGTTTATAATCCCTCCGTCCATTAATAGTGTCTAATATTTTTTGTATACGGAGATTAAGAAAATTCTTTGTCATTTTTAGAGACAAAATGTTACACTAACATACATCCTTTTAAGGTATAAGACACTACAAATGGTTGGAGTGCATTTGAAAAGATTTAAAACTATGAAACTATAGTCATATCAGATTTGACGTTAATATTGAGACAGAGTAACACCAGCAAAGCACCTTTTTCGTATACTAGGGCAAACACCCGTGCTACGCACGAGTGGATTTTAGGTATTAAGTTATCATATGTATCGAGTATCAAATTACCGAAATAAATGTTAAAAATATATTAATAATCACATATTAATTGATTTTCCACAATGATATCGAGTATTTTTAAATCATCAACTTATATTTAGGATTTCTTATCAATTTAATTGGTTAAACTAATCATACTATTTAAGAATATAGAATTTATATAAGAAAGAAATCCTTTAAAAATATAGAAAAACAATTGCAAGATTGATTCATTGTAATAGTCCATGCCGATCTTATCATGATTTGGAATGCTTATATATATATTTTATCCTCCTAAAAGTCAGTTTTATTTTCAACTAGCAACTCCAATGCAACCAATGTTATAATTATTACAAGATATGTATCATCTGATGACTGGCTAACTAAATTAAAAATAATTTGATGATTCATAAAACTATTATAGTTCCTTATATTAGCAAATTCTATGTTTTTCGATTAAAATTTTCTTCACAATTAACAAACTAACGATGCAAGCTTGCCAATTTTTTCAGTCAGGTCATCAACAAACATGAAGAAGTAAAGCATAATTTGAAGGAAGAACAACTAAAATCCAACACAAGTCTATCATTTCAAAAAGAAGTCAGCGACATAAAATAACAAGCAGTTCATGAAACCAATAGAAAAATCCACAAAAAGTAGAACTATAAATTTTGATATACTTCTCTGAAAACAACATTTCTAGTGACTGAACAATCTCCACCATCTTCCCGTACGACCAAGATTTTCGAGCCAGATTGTTTAGTAACACATGACATAGCCACATACAGTTGTCCATGAGTGAAAATTGAATTTTTCAATTATAAACCAACTGACTGCAACAACACCATCTTCTCTAGAAAACGCAGTTGTGACACGATCATTCCCCTTATTTATTTACTTAAACAAATACTTAATCGCTCTAAACTAATTACACCATTCCACATTAATATGTGCCCCTTATTTCAAAAGGAGATGTCTATTGTGTGGAACAACATACCTATTATCAAGAGAAAAAACCCTCTTAACAACAAACCTACCATTATTACGGCGCCCATATTTTGGATAACCACTACTATCCCTACTGGTTATATCCACAAAAGGCTTGAGAAATTTTTTAATGCAAATACCGTCAAACATACAGGAAGATTTTAGACCAATAACTCCACAAGGACCATGCATCATAGAATCCTGCACACATTGATAGTACTGAGGATCCGTTTCAGGATCAGGAATTTCTGCACTTATAATATCATCAATAGCTGCATCAGTTCTACCCTTAAACTCTTTTGACAAAAAAAGCAGTATAATCTACGTTTATGAAATTCAATCGTGTAAACAACTGGAATAAATAAAGGAATAAATTAGAATACATCAAAACCAAGGGTGATAACATAAGAATATGTAAACAGATACCTGCTCTAACAGGTCCAAACAGTTCCTTGTTGCGCAAGTCATTCATCAAGCCATTCAAATTCATTTTGAAAATTCGAGATACAATATCTGGACGGTCATGCGCCTTCAGATTCCTTACCGTTGCAAAATAGACTATTTCTGGCTATTTTGGATTACATATAAGCGTAATAAACAAATCAGGAGTCTGGAAAAGCTCTATTGCTATTTCGCGCGGTAATCCACAACGGTGTAATGAAAGTGACCAATCCAAGCACAAATAGCCATTGCATCTTGGTAATTTTCCCTTATATAGTGTGGACTACCAGTGAACGACGATGGTAAAACAATCGGCTTGCCATGCTGCGCTGCATCCATCCAGCCCCTCATAGCACCCTCATTAAGCCCACTATACAAATGCGCTCGTAACTTTGGTTGCTTCCCACGCACAACACATAACCTAGCCGACTCCATCATAGTATACGAATCAACAATGAACTGCTACAACAACCTTCTCGAGAATAAGAGCGTAGATACTTCAGCCGCACACTCATGCAACCTATAAGCAAAGAATTCCATAAAACTGATTTTCTTACGACGATATTCTTTCTTAGAGTCTGCAAAAGGAATATCCTCACGATATCCATCCTCACCATAGGGAAACAACAATGGATATTGCAAGGCAAGGTACGACGGATGTAACTCACTTATGCGCTTCAAGTGACCGGACCTTGTTTCCACAATAATATCTCGTCTGTTCTCACACCGATCAACATCACCAACCAAAAGAGCAGCAACCTCAGACGCTAATGGAAGATTGTAAGTTCTAGGATCAGTACTTCTTCTACACACCAATCTTAATTTCAATTCAGAACTCGCACAAACATTCAATCGATCCCTAACCATATGAAAAGATTTCACAAGCACATTGTTTCTATCAAGAATATTCCCAAGCCGCACTGCAACTTCATCATGACATTCATTTCCCCTGTAAAAAAATCAGGACAAATTAAACGAAAAAGCAAACTACAAATAATTAACCCAAGGTTAAATATATTAGAATACACAAAAAGCATACTCACCTGTCTATTCTGTATTTCGTTCTCAGTGTACATTCTGAGCAAATTTTGGAGGCTTTCCTTCAAGGGGCAACAAACTACCAATCCTATGTACATTCTGCCCACGCATCCGGAACACTGGAGGACCTCTCCCATTATTCAAGCTTGGGTCTATACTGCCACCCATAGATGTAAAACAATACATATTGGTGTAATATCTTATACTCCCTCCGTCCCATGATTCTTGTAACATTTCTTTTGGGTGCGGTATTTTAGGAGAGTTGTTGGTTGTGAGTAGAGATGTGGGGCCCTCAAAAAAAGTGTGTAATAATTATCCATTTTAGGAAATGTTACAAGAATAGTGGGACATCCCAAAAAGGAAAATGTTACAAGAATTGTGGGACGGAGGGAGTATTATCTAAGAAATGCTCACTCATCTCATTCCTTCCAAAAAACAAGTCACTCAAATCTTCAGGCGGTGACCTCAATGTGGGAAGTTTGATCATCCAATGGATATAACAACCAGAATACTCAGGAGATTCTTTGGTACTAGCAGACACCAAACTTTCCTCATACCAAAACTAAGCATGGCAAGACATACACCCATAAATCGGATCACCTAAGTCCCAATAATCTATAGAAAATTCCATTTTAGCATCAAGAGAAAAAGAACAAACAGCTGAACAAAAAACTATAAGGAACTAATAATCTTTTTGCCCAGAAAAAAAACATCAATCTAAATAGAACCCTAGCATGCCATTAATTACACATAAAATAAATGCAGTACAACAACACTCATGTTCATAGAAGAAAGAAACAATTAATCAAGTGCATATCAATCACCAAAAAAATTAGTGTATAAAAACAATGCAAAGCAGAAGACCTAATAAATAAGACAATTAAAGAAAATTTAAGAGATGCAATCAAAAAGAAAATCTCACCATCAATAGAAGACCTACAGGTAGTGTCATCAGGACAAACAATGTCAGCATACTGTTCTATCATGGATCCAAACCTACCACTTCTTATACCAACCGACGGTGAGTAGCATCCACCTTAGAATTATGAATAAAATTACTATTAATACACAACAATATTTTGAATAAATACACAACAAACCAAGATCAATAAAAAAAATCAAATCTAAACAAATAACAATAGAGAAGTGTGGTTTATCAACTCAGAAATTTTCTGCGATATTTGGTTTCACAAACAGCCAGATGCTTGCACTTTTCAAGTGCACCAATTGGAAGAATCTCTTTAAACAGAAGATTCATATATCCTGCAATTTCTCTAGAAGTACCACCAGACACAACTCTTCCGCCAGAGTAACAGTAACATATATTAGGTATTATGAGATAAGAACTACTCAATCGATAATACAAAGCTGAAGTTGAATTAGGAATGCTGATATCAAGCATCTGTCTAAAAAATGAAAAATAATCATTGGAGAATTGGCTAATTTTCTGATAAATTTTTCATGACCCACAATATGTAGGAAGTTGTTCTGACTATAGTAGTTATGTAATGCCTTCCACTTCACTGCACAATCTGTATGGCTCATAACCATCTACTCATACTAAATAATGCAACCGAGCTGAATACGCAGCAACATCAAATTTAGATCGATACACACAAGGGAAAAAACAAAAACAAAAATAAAATTCTCCTAAGTTCAAGAAAAAAGATAACAAATACACTTCAGCATTCTTGAAAACACTGGTAAAGTACGAATGATTCAAAAGCAAAAACCAGAGCACACAACATCCTGAATATTGCATTTTAAGAAACAAATGAAATAACAAATTCTAAAGAACAAACCTCTACATTTGCTCTTCTTCTTTGACTCCGGATTCCTAACACCCTCAACCTTCCTTGACTTCTTCATATCATAGATAAAATCAGAAGTCCTCAGAAAAAGATGAAGGCTGCTGCAAATAGAAACTTTCTACACAACACACATGAAAGAAGAAGTCGCTTCAAAAAGAAAATAATAAAGACACCAAGAATAATCTACATAAAGTCTCAATCAGAACACCATAAAGCATCTTCTGAAAATACATCGATTTGACAGAATAGACACAGTATGCAATGCAATATATTTCAAATCAAATAAGCAGGCCTTTGGCCTTTGGAGGGCTTAAGTTAAGAATCTGCAACATATTTCAAATCAAATAATAAACCTTTGGAGGACATATAAAATAATGAAACCAGATATATACGCTTCACATACTTATGTGAAGAATTTCACAATTATAAAGCAAAAGATTAATTTTGAATCCTTAAAAGGCCGAGTACATTCCTCTTCTAATTATAAGATTCTTTAACAGCAATAATTCCAAATAAGATTATTAAATGAAGACAACACAATACCAAACAATATTAGATACTACTAATACATAAATATGCATCTAAACTTAAGAGTACAATTGCATATAACTTAATTGTGAAAGAGGGAGTCTGCATATCCTTTCAAGGATTGTCACCATAACAACTCGTTCACTGGATATCCAAAATACATAAGTCTAAGAAACATAATACGGAACTGTGCATAGCAAAAATCAAAATACTAAAGGGTTTGTTCATAGTTTCCACTTCAAAACGCACAAGTCTGAGGTAACCACAACACCACTTAAAAATTACCACAAACCTTCCTACCCCTTCCTCGGAGCCGTCCTCCTACGCTTCATAGTGCTCGAACTTGTAAACTTATCAACCGCATTCTTAAGAGGAGCACCTTCATCAAGCAAATCTGACGCTAATGACCAGGGATATTATTCGAATCAATATTTGCTTCAATACAATCATCATCCAGGTTTATAGCCCCACCTTCGCCTTTCAAGGATAGATTTAAGGGCACACCACCTTGGTCATCACACAATCAGCCAATTAGCACATCCTACACATCCTGAAATGCACCATCCAAAGACCTACCCACCTTGTTAGCACTTGCAAAATTCCCTAGACGTACCAGAGGGCGCTCAACACCAGGGACCCCTTCCTTACTCGACCCATAATAATATTATCAACACGCTGGTCTTTAGATAGACAGTTGGACTCATATGCAATAAAGAATCATAGATAAGCTCCTCCACATCATAATGAAAAATATATAATAAAAAACAACCAAATAGGTATTGAAGTAGAACACTTATAAATAACAACCTTGCTTTCGATGACGGACATAACAGGTTGAGAAGATAAATACACTTTGGAAACACTATATCCACCACCAATAACAGCCACATGATCATATTTCATCTGAATCTTAAAAATAAGATGTTTGCACAATAAAGAGAGTGCAATTTCACCCTCAGGATCGAGAACACCATCCTAATAAAAAATTCAACTATAAGCCAAAAAATAAACATAAAGCATAAATAAAAGAGCATATCAATACATAACCTCCACAATATTGCAGCAGTTTTCTCAATAATCTGATAGGCATCACTGTCCCACAGCAACAAAGTAACTATACTAGTGTCATCTTTCACACAAATCTTCAATTTATACCTATAATGTACAAATAAAAAAACTAAATAATTAAAAAAAAAGCTATAAAAACCAACCACAACAGAACACAAAAAATCTAAATACCTCAGGGTCGGAGATACATCACGAGCTTTACAAAATCAACAGTGAAATTGCCCATCCATCTTGTCCAATTTCTTAAAACATTTAGAACGTGCCACATAATTCCAACCACCATCAAAATCAATAGAATCAATAGATCCAGCAATCCAACAAAAAGCAGCCTATATTGTTGGATAAAATCAATAGAAAGCAACTAACATGTAAGAGTGAAAGTGAAAGTGGCTATAAAAACACAAGCAATAAATATACCTCATCTTCAAAAACAGATCAATAATTTTTTTCTAATAGTAACACCCTCAAAATAGTGGTCAGAGGAAGACACCTGCGTTCATTGGGAGACACCATTGCAAGTTGCACCACCATCACCATACTTCTCAACATACCTATAAAGATAAAATAAAATCAGCGAAGAAAAGTGATAAATCCAAAAGATAATGTAAAAGCAACACCCAAAAGTTTGAAAAGATACCTCATTCTGAAATCATTGACCTCCTCAAAATCACCATTGATATAAATCTTGGTAGCATGAAGAACATTTGCACCTTGGTTTTTTCTTCACATAAAAAAACAAATCAAATAGATAACAAAATACAACACACAAAATCAATATAGCACAATAGCAACTCTTGGAACACACCGTTATAAATATTAGGCTTGCAGTGCTGCACAATAACAATCTTAGGATTCACACTTTGTTCATTAAGCTGCCTCATGAACAACTCAATATATTCATCCCATAAAGTACAACACAATCTATTCAACCTACACAACAGTCATAAATAAGAAAATCAGCTGATAGAAGAAACTGCAAAACTACAATTGTCTTATATAAAGACTCAATTATTGTTTGATTTTATAAATACGTTGATTTTTGAAGCATGGTTACAACCACCCGAATCTTAGACAATACATTCAACAATACAAAAATAGTAGAATCTCCTTCTAATAGACAATACATATAAAAACTAACCCGAAGTTGCTTCTTCACCAGCATCACTAATTCGAAGAACATCCAGAACAGGTTTCAATCAAAAACGCCTGGTGGGGAAAGTAGAGTCGAACACAACGTGCATCTGGGTCTCCTCACCAACCTGAATTCTAAATTTAGTTGTGGTGACCCTATACTTTCCAGTATTATGTGACAGCCGAAACTTTTTCAACCCATATAACTGGCCTTCTATTAAAAGACCTTTGAAGGCCTGGACTACACTTCTGGGAAACGTAACCTGCACTCTATCCTCCTGATAAATATATAGCAGGAAAAAAAAAGAATGAGTTAGATCAAAGTAACCAAGAAAAAAAAGGTAGCAGCAATAATAAAACATCAAAGACTTTTCTCACAGTTGAGTCATAAAATATACTATAAACCATATATAAGACAAAGTTGCATGAGGAAATCCTATTTCATCCGACAAACTGCATGTATTTCAAATTCAACAGAATTTCAATGTAATCTGTACATTTTGAAAAAAAAAAAAACAACCTAAAATATATTTCAGAATAATAACAAATTTAGGTACACATTTTTCCTATCAACGAAGACCAATATGGACAGTACAATAACGAAGCATAAACCACCCCCCAAATCCCAAACAAGATAAATTTTTCGTGTCTTGTTAAAATACTACATCATCCATGGCTCTTATAATAACGAAGCATTAACCTTTTATCTTGCTTAGAGTCATCCATGTCTCTTATAAGAACCCAACTGGGAGCCATTTACACGCGGAATAACTATCTACCAACCCAAATAGAAAGGTACTTATGGGAACTTGCATTTAAAGAAGAAAACTATAAGTAGCAGAACACGCATTTAAAAAAGAAAATTATAAGCACCAGTTTGATAAATTTAAAAAACACTCCACCCAGTTGATAGATGCATCAAATAGAAACTATCAAAAAACTGTAGTATAAAAGTTCGGAAAAAGAATTGCGGAGTAATAGACTAAAGTGATGGAGATGGAGATGATAACAGAAAAGCAATCTACAAAACTACAAAAATACACACCTATGAATTATGCAGAGAACCGCTGAATAATAAGCGGAACTTCGACTATTATTAGAAAGACTGGAAAGAGAAGTAAGGAAAGCTACGCCGCCATAAGAACACAATCAGAATGAGCCGATATTCTTGGAAGAAATATACCATCAACAATCTGATAATTCGATTGTGCAAATACGGTTGTTGATTCTTGACCTAACACAGAAAAATCCCATTTTGTATTAATTAAAACAACTCATAAAAAAAATCTGAATCGAAATCAACGAAAAAGGTCTAAGTCCTAAGCCCCATTACAACCAAAAGAGAAAGACCTCCTTGATGTTGCAGTTGTGACAATCTTTTATCGTGATAGAGTGGACTATTTTCTTTGAGTGGCTTGACCAGACCTAGATTAGAGAGTGTTGAGTGAATCGTGAGATGCTCCACTTTTGCTTAGGTTTTTGACCAAGTTGATATCTGTGTGCCTTGTCTAAAATTTGCAACTCTACTAGTTTGATGAGATTCATATTTGCATGGTTTGACATGTTTGGCTAGTTCTTTGAGTGTGGAGATTACGGATATGATTGGTATTGTTTCTTGTTTTTGTTTCTTGTCTTGTTCTCGTCTTTGGTTTTGTCTTTGTTTCGAGTCTTTGTCTTTTCCTTATCTTTTCCTTGTCTTATTCTCGTCTTGTGTCTTTTTATTTTGAGTCTTGAGTCTTAGGGATTGACTGAATTTGAATAGTACGTATTCTTTTGTGTTTCTTATACTTGAGGGCAAGTATAGTTCAAGTGTAAGGAGGTTTGATGAGTCTAATTCGTACTATACAAATTCATGCGTTTTGGGGCCCACACGGCCGGTTGGACCGTATTTACGTGTTGTCTTGCAGATTTTTCGTGCTGATGTGGCGGTGATGAGTTGCTGAGGTGGCAGGCTCGATTTGGGGTCTAAAAGATGGAATTTTGGACGAAATTGTAGAGAAGGAAGGTGGAGGATAAGGAAAGAGATGATATGGAAAGAATTGGATATGATTTATCTAATTAATATCTTTCCATATTGGATATAAAAACCCTACTTCTACAAGGAAAAGGAGCCGCCTTATATATAGGAGAGGAGACGAACGAAAATCAGAGATCTTACGCCCATACACACGCACGCTACACACCGTAACATTATTATCATCATCCGTCTGCACCAATTCATCCGCCACCAATTACCGAGAGAAGAATTCCGATAAGCCGAAGCCGTGCTCATTCCGAGGAAGAGAATGCCGAAGCCTAGGAATCCGATCGAAGGGTTTATCAATTTCAAAGTTTGCATTTCTCACTTTCGTTTCAAGATTTGTAGTTTGATTTGGAAGAAACAACATGTTATGACTTTCGTTTTGCATTCCCGAATTTGAATTGTCTCCGTACTTATTTTCCGTGGATTGATCGAAGTCTTTAATTTATGATTTGATAAATTTTAGGACCATATTTCGTGTTTTTAATAATTCTGAATTCTGGTAATTTGTTAGAATTTTCGTGCATAGTTATTTTATAATTTTCAGCATGTTAAGTGTTCTGTCCTGCAGTTCGGTCTGTCTGGCCAATCCGGCCGATATGCGCGGCTAAGTCTTTTTAGGGCCGGCGAGATGTGAAACACACACCACTTTAATTTCGTGAGACTAGGGCTTAAAATTAACCACTTAGGTTCTGAATTAATCTAGGTTTAATTAATTGGATTAATTAATTTAGGCTTGATCACCCTAGTTAATTTAATTCATAGCTAATTTAGTACTTCCATCGTTTCTCATGGGATTAGGCTAAATAAGTAGCAAATTGTTCTTAGGACAATTGGATTAATTTGGTAGGAGACTATTAGATGCCCACCATACGAGTAGGCTCCTAAATTGGGTTCCCTTAGTTCTTAAAGCTGATTAGGTGTTAAATCTATTGATTGCCCACCAACGTAGGTTACATCTAATTTAGAGAAGTAGTCGTTTCAATGCCCACCATGGCGATTACCGAATAATTAAGGGGGAATAGGGGATATGTCAGTTTAATTACGATGTCCTACAACTAATTAATTTAAGTGGATTAATTAATTATTAGTGTCAGTGATCGATTGTGTATGTGTGTGAATCATCTTGCTGGACCCACTTTTATTTGCATAAGTCAATTTCATGTTAATTTCCTGTTTGCTTTCATTTATTATTATGATATAGAAATTCTCCAAACTTGCGTGGTTGCTAACCAAACTCTGATTGATAGGATTTTTAGGTTTAAATTACTCCGTTCCCTGTGTTCGATACCTGTGCTATACTAATTCTAGTTCTAGCAATTTTGCAGGATTATTTGGTGAAGACAACGATCACCAAATATACATGTGTATATCCTTCCAATACCTCGTGTTTACTGTCCAGGCATAGTGATTCTAAGAGTTCAGCGAAGGAAAGAAAAGGGTTCTTAGCTGTTGAAGAAGATATGTCAGACGTCTATCCTTTGCGAAACCAATATACTGTCTGTAAAAATAAGCAAAAAGGTTCGTAATACCTGAGCTGATGTTAGATGAGCACTTTCGCTAGCTTTTCTTTTATTTGGAATATCTCATGATATTGTTTTCATATCATTTTGTAAAATTTGTGTTGATAATATAATATTTGAAGGAACGGCATTTTCATATCATTATGTACATGTACTACTGAATATTAAGAAACTAAATAATAATTAAGACTTGATGGCCCATCATAGACACCAATTTTTTGTCTTGCATTGCTTATGGAAACTTGTTAGCATATTGTATATTTAGCTTTGAGAGTTAACTCTGTTTAGTAATACTTCATTTATTTTAAAGAATTATGTTCTTCTCATGCGTCAATTACATAATTTACCAATGCATCTTTAGACTATTAATGTTTGATTTATATTTCACATTCACATTCTAAAGAAAATAGCTAAGCCAAGCTTCAATCTGCATATGTAACATAAATACCAGCAATTCTCAAAGCCGGATTTAGAGATCTAGAGCATTTTTTTCATTTTTCATTTTCATTTAGAAGCTTATTTTTTTATTCTCAGGAGAATTCAGTTGAGTGCTTCAGAAGAGCCTGCAAGATTTTCAATATTGAATCTGAGCCTTTGAGTGTCTTTTAAATTTCTCACAATTATAGGTGTATGTCTTATCATGAAGACAGGTGTTCAAACTCCATGCTACATTTTCTGCACTTGCGTGTTTGGGATTTTTCAGAGCAGACAATGCTGCTTTTATTGAACAACAAAAATAAGAACTTAAAAGAGTTTCTGAAGCAAACAGTGCAGGATGTAAGTAATACCTTATCTGCCTTGAACCAAATCATAGTTTACTTCTTGTTTTTACATCTTTAACTTACTGCTGTTACACTTTGGCTGCTACATGAGGTTGTTCTCTGCAACTATTCTTCTTCTGAATAATGAAGAGTTCAACACCAAAGTCCATTGCTGCTATGCAAATGTGCTGTATTTGACTTCATAATAGGGCCATGATATTCTTTAATCTTCTCTCTTCTAAAGAAACACTAAAGTAATAGTTCAATGCAGATCTTATTGATGTTACCCATTGCATGCATTATCTACTTATCTACACTTACTCCTCCTCTTCTGTAGATTTATGCAGTTGCTCCTAGAATTGCAAGTTTATGGATTATCAGTCTTTTAGAAACAGAGGAGCCAGAAAAGATGATAGTTGCCATTATTCTAATGGTACTCTCAATGGTGGTTCCGTCAACTGCTTTTCTAGTTCTGCTCGTAGCTATTCTGCTAAGCTTCTCGGAAGTTCTTCTGAAGCTGGTACATTAGGCTTAACTGGATTACAAAACCTGGGGAATACTTGCTTCATGAACAGTGCTCTTCAGTGTCTAGCCCACACTCCGAAGCTTGTTGACTACTTCCTTGGTGATTACAAGAGAGAAATAAATCCGGAGAACCCCCATTGGGCATGAAGGTATTTCACTTCTTTTTAGAACAAGCAGGCTCTTTCAGTGACTATACATTTTACTTATGTTGTATGCAAATAGGATTATTGTTAGCTGTTGACTATACTTTTTACTTATGTAGTATGCAAATAGGATTATTGATCTTTCAGTGACTATACATTTTAGGTCTTCATGAAGATCTGAATTGTGTCAAGTGCAAGCCTTATGTCGAAGCTAAGGATTCTGATGAAAGACCTTCATCTGTAACTCAAGGATTACCTTCTATTTCAGCCAACCATTTCCTAATAAGAAACTAGAAGCTCATCTCTATTTCTTTTATTGGGTCTCAATCTGAAAATCTTATTTTATTTGATTTCTCGTTTTAACAAAATATTTAATATTGTGGGGATCTGATTAAAACAATTAAAGTTTGTTTCGGCAAGCTACTTTTAGTTTGATATCAATCATTGAAATGCAGTATGGACTCTTAAACTCAATGACGAGGATACCCAATAGATTTGCTATGTTATGACTACTTTTTCTGCTCTCAAATCTCAAATATATACCATGTTTGCTACCATTGCAGGGTCAGTACAGGTCCAGATTAGTATGTCCAGTTTGTCAAAAGGTGTCTGTTACTTTTGACCCATTTATGTATCTTTCTTTACCTCTGCCATCAACATCTACGCGGACAATGTCATTGGCTGTTATAAAAGCTATTGGGATTGATAAGCCATTGCCATTTACTGTTACTGTACCAAAGAACGGAAAGCTTGAAGATCTGACTCAGACTTTAAAGACTGCATGTTCTCCGGGGGTTGATGAAACTCTTTTGGTGGCTGAGGTAACTGCTGCCAATGAGATATTGATGTTACAAGGCCTCCATATGATTCCTATTTTGCTGTATTACTTATTTTTATTGCTCTAAGACTACAAATGTGTGCAGATATACAACCACCGCATTATAAATTTTCTAAAGGACCCACATGGTTCGTTATCTTTAATCTGAGACAACGATCAACTAGTTGCATACAGACTACCAGATACAAAAGATCCTCTGTTTATCTTTATGCATCAACAGGTTGAAGAGTAAGTCCAAATTTTTTTGTTGCTTTCTCCTTATTTGAAGTTCTTTTAGATAGGTAATTTTGACCTGAGGTTATGCAATCAATTTCTCTTACAGCAAGTTGGTTAGTGGGAAATCAATTCCCAATTGGAGGATGTTTGGAATTCCTCTTCTAATTTGCCAAAACATTACTGGCGGATATGAGGTTCGTGAAGTTTACGAAAAGTTACTTGCTCCATTCTTGGTTCCTGAAGAAGACTTGATTGACAAAGGTGACGGCTCAGACAAGGGTGCAAATGAAGCATTTACAGAAATCGAAAATACCAGCACTGCAAGATTAAGTGGTTCCCCTGAGACATCCGATACAGTTGAGCCTGATGCACATTCTGATGCAGAGTTTCAGTTTTATTTGACAAATGCAAAAGTAACAGAGAAGGGCTGCGAGATTGTAATGGAAGAGCTTTTAATACCTACACCTATCACTGAAACATATGTACTTGCATCTTGGTCACAGAAGATGGTTAAACGGTACAACATACAGCCTCTTAGCTTGCTTCCGGAAGTTTTTAAATCTGCATTCTTCAGCAAAATAACACAGGAGTCCGTCTCTATGTATAAATGTCTTGAAGCATTCCTCAAGGAGGAGCCCCTGGGACCAGATGATATGTGGTCAGTAAGTTGGTCCTTGGTTACTAACTTTTCTATTGTTATTGCTTAATAATTCTTGTGTCTGAATCACTAGGAAATTGTGCTTACTGTTCAATATTGTCCTTGAAAATATTTGCACCCATTTTTAGGTGATAGGGAACCCAATTTAAAAAGGGAAAAACCCGAGCCTATCAGAAAGACTCGAGCTTTGATTGTGTTGTGTAGCTATTCCATTATGCCTCCTCTTCTGGTCACTTGTTTGGTTCTAACTGTCAAGTAAATGTGCCTTTCAGTACTGGGAGAAGGCAGAATTCCCGTTCCAAGTGGTTCCGAAGCTTGGTGCTCTGCATATAGCTGGTGGCAGTATCAAGGTACATAACCTGTGCTTTACATTTTCCTGAATGATGGCTACAAAGCCAGCTGGTTTGGTATCTAACAGAGCACAATATAGGGCTACGGTTGCCCCAACCTATCCATTACTGCAAATGCCATTGCTACAGCAGAAGTTGCTAGAGTTGATGCCAGCTGCTCTACTTTCATATTGGTGCATTCCTCACTAGCGATGCTGACTATTGGTAACCCTGATTGTTGTTGTTTGTTGTCTTTCTTCCTTGATGGTGATGGAACTCGTTATTGTTATTAGTATTATTTTGTTTTTCTGGCAAGGATAGGACTCTGCGGATCAGAAGCACAAAAGCAGAAATATTTACCATCCCTTGCAGAACTAGGGTGAGAACATTTGCTATACATATTACTGTTTTCTTGATATTCATATCCTTTTGTCCACGAGTTAGTAGCTAAATTGTGTAGTTGATTGGATTTAGGGGCTGACTGAACCTGATTATGGTAGCGACGCAAGTTCTCTGAGAACAACTGCAAGAAAGGTTCTGAGTATAAACTTTACTCTTTACTCCGAGATACCTGTTTCTATGTGATGTTAATATACTTATCTTGGGTCTATCGTGAGGACAAAATTTCAGAAAAAGGAGGATCAATTTGTCTGTGGTGCTATATTTGTTTGGCCATTGTATTTGCTCGTGTTGACATTTTAGATTCTTATTGATACTTCAAATTATCAGGTCGAGGGTGGTTGGATACTTGATGGCCAAAAACGCTGGATAGGAAACAACACTTTTGCAGATGTTTTAGTTATTTTTGCTAGACACAAATCAGATTAATGGGTAAGTCAAAAAAACAAAATGCATGTTTCTTGTTTGTAGTGTTCTGCATAGGCGAGAGAATGAGTTCTCTGTGGAAGTAAAGCTCATTTGGTTTGCAATAGTCGGTATTCAATTAGTTATTAGGCAGAATTTTTCTTTGTTTGTGTTGATCCATCATTTTGTTGTTCTTCATAATTTGATGACATTGCATCTTTGCTGCGGTGATCCTAAATCTGGTAGTTCGATCAGAAGCTATTCATCTATCAACATCATTTAGCTGATATGCATTTGCTACAGATTCATCGTGAATAAAGATGCTCCGGGTTTACAAGCGACTAAAATGCAGAACAAAACTGGCCTAAGAATGGTACAAAATGGTGATATTTTACTGAAGAATGTTTTTGTACCTGATGAGGACAGGCTTCCTGGAGTTAATTCATCTAAAGATACAAGCAAGGTATTTGATGGAACTTGATAATGTTGTATGTCTTGGCTGGTTCGTCAAATTAGATGCTAAAATCTGCACATTACTTATATGATTGAACATTACCTGCAACTAGGTGCTTGCTGTTTTTCGCGTCATGGTTGCTTGGCAGCCTATTGGCATATCGATGGATGTGTACGACATTTGCCACAGGTAACAGCTAGTTCTTCCTTTTACAATAGTTTGATTTCCAAAAAATAAGTAAACAACCAAAAAGAAGTGGAAATTCCCATTAAGTAAACAGAACAAAGCATTTTGGACTATAATCCTTGATACTTGCTAAACCTCTTGTTTGATTCGGCTACGAATGTGAAAGGTACCTAATGGAGAGGAAACAATTTGGTGCTCCACTAGCAGCTTTCCGGATCAACCAACAGAAACTCGTTCGCATGTTAGCTAATGTTCAAGCTATGTTTCTTGTTGGTTGGCGTCTGTGTAAGCTCTACGAAAGTGGTCGAATGACTCCCGCTCATGCTAGCATGGGCAAGGTAATAAATATATATTTTGCTCAGATTACTTTCCTTATATAATCCTGTGGACATCATCATTTCTTCCGCTAACGACATATTCCCAATACATGCACTTTCTCATTTTTTTATGCCCGATTGCGTCATTGTTTCTTCATATGCCTGATTTCTTTGCACAACATCAATTAAATGTTTGGTTAATCTATCTATATAACAAGTCACAAGTGACACATATCAAAGTATCGTATGAGTTTTGTGCTCTTTTCGTTATTTGTTAAATGATTAGATTTGGTTTCTGATTTACTCAGTAACTATGACTCTAGAAGTTCTATTTTGCGATGATCTGAATATTTAAATTATTCAGTACGATTCATGATGTTTCCTATCCTTATTAGTCAAATAGGTTTTAGGAATCATTAAATCCTATAAATGATTGTTCTGGTCTAATAGATTATTTATAAAGTACTCAAGAGTAAAATGGATTGAACAATATTTGCAACTCCATTCTGCAGAAAATGATGTGTTCAGTAAACTTATGTCCAGTATTCTACTGCGTGTGTGTCTTGTTTCTTGAATTATGTAGAGTATCTCTCAATGTTATTGATATAATATTACTTGCTCGAGTGGGAGTCTATATCTTGCAACTCCGGATGGGAAAGCTTGGTAGGATTGTGCTAACTTTAATCAGCGAACTTGGCTTGAGAATGTGTTGAGTTGAGTTAGGAGGTCTAAATGTGTATTTTGGTGATGGATTTGTTGGTTCCTGTTCTGATCTCATGGAGGCTTTGCAGGTTGAAGGATTATGTTCCTTTCGAGGATTTGTGAGCTAGGAGCCCGGGCTATCAAGAACTTGGAAAAAGGTATACTTTTTTCTTACTAGATGCGTTTTCCACTGAAAATGGCCGTCTTAGGTAAAGAAATTCAATGAACTAAAACTTTTGCTTTTAATGGTAGAAGGAGATGTCTCCTGAAACATACAAATTGCGTGAGTTTTTCCCAATATTTATATTTTAGTAAAGTAAATAAAACTGCTCTAGGTGTGTTTCTTGATGAATTTGCCTTCGAAATCCGGGGCTATAATTTCCTTGAATTTCTGGGCTTATGTTGTTTGCAGCATAAGCTAAGGTTGTAATAGAATGACTGTTTTTAGTTGGGTATAACTTTGTTGAATTTGAATGGAAAAGTTTGTATTGTTCCCTCTATGCAGTATCTCTTTTTATAATTCTTGAACCAGTATGTAGAGTTTGTCGTGGCCTGTAAGTATTTTAAACATCAGCTATAATGTCCATCTACATTAGATAATATTTACATATTTTATTTTCCACTTCTAAGTTCAAAATGTAAAAGTTTGATTGGTTCAGTTAATTTACTAGCAACTATTGCAATCTTCCCACTTTATTCCTTAATATTCATCTGGATGGCATTATTGTATATCATAATGATAAGCATATATTTAAAAAGTTGGAGTTACACTCAAATTAGATATCATAATGATAAAAATATATCTACCTTTATTTACTGATACAAATAATTGGCTCGATTGTTGCAAATTATAAGTATTTGAATATATAGCAAAATCCTTGAGAGTACAATTGAATAAATTTTAGAAACAATAATTTAATATTTTCGAATCCAATTAAAATCCCGTGTATAACACGTTTAATATTTTTAGATACAATAAATTAAAAAATATAAGTAAAATTATAGGCAGAATCACAACCCCGCGCGGAGCGCGACCATAATCTGCGCTAGTTATTTATAAATTCTTCAAATTTAATGAAATAATTATTATTAAAATTAAATATAATTAAATATATATCACTATAAAATTTATGCTATTTACCGACGGAATTACCGACGGATGAAAAACACGGATCGTCTTACCGACGGATTACCGACGGAAATTGGGATGCTCAATTTACCGACGGAATACCGACGGATAATTTCCGTCGTCATATTCCCGACGGAATATTCCGTCGTTAACGGTATATCATTATTATTTACTATTTAATAAATTAAATATATATATTACCGACGGAATAATCCGTCGGTAAGGGTATATCATTAGTTATTTAGTTTTAATTAATTAAAATATATAAATTTACCGACGGATTATTTCGTTGGTAATGTTAACTTATTATAATCCGTCGGTAAAAAAACAAAAAAATTATTTAAAAATTTCCTCCTCGACAGAATATTCGGGGACAAACTTCCGACGGTTATTTTCCGTCGACATTCCGTCGGTAAAAATTGCCGACGGAATATTCCGTCGGTAATATTTACCGACAAAGCCTGACCCGACGCATTTCTTCCGTCGGTAACTTTTTTACCGACGAAATTAAGGGGTTTACCGACGGAAGTTTCCGTCGGTGTACGGTGAATTTCTTGTAGTGTATTAATTAAAATAGGGGTACTGAAAATTTTGAATTTTAAATTAGTTTTTTTTTTCTATTTTCATTGATAATTATTTCTTAGCTAATAAAATAAATAATATTTAAAATATAATAGTATGATATGTTTATGTTAATATGACAATAATATTTATTTATTTATTATAAATTATAATTATTTAATAACATTGAGGGTAAAATGGATATTTTATTTAAAAATTTAAAATAAGTTATTGATATCTGTAGTTTTTCAAATATTATTTTCCCCACTTTCAGCAGTTTTCAACACTTATTTCCAAACACCTGCAAATTCTCAAATCAGCCGGTTTCAACACTTATCAATTAGTTTCAACTACTTCAAACACCCACTTAATATAAGAATTAAGAACTGATCATATTAGGAATCAATAATATCCTTTAAGATTGAGTAAAAATATTATTATGGTGATCATTTCAAAATAAAGATTCATATATAAATCAAAATTTTAGAAAGTAACTAACATACATACGTCACACATATAACTCTTGAATATGTGCCTCACTATCCCTTCCTATTTCTGTAAATTTTGCTTTTTTTCTGCATTTTCAGGAATTATTATTGATTAACTCATACTTCGTCTTAAAATTCTTATCCATTATACCATTTTGGATTGTCCCAAAAATTTTGTCTACTTTCCCTTTTTAGCAAATTATTACAAACAAATTTTTTATGGGATCCACAACTTTACACACAACAAACAACTCTCCTTAAAAACCACGTCGAAAAGAAAGTGGACAAAAATAATGAGACGTAGGTACTATTAATTAGTTTTAGTCTAATAATAAATACTAGTATCAAGTTAATTATCTGAATATGTGGTGCATGCAAATTGATTCTATTCTATCATCATTACTAATTCTTACAGCTAAACATAATATCAACGCCATGAAAAAAAAAATATATATTGCAATTCTTCGTCACATATCAAACATCTCAAAATTATTTTTTGACAACATACATATCTCAAGAAACTTCAGATACAATTCAAAACCTAATCTTGATGCAAAATAGTTGCAATTCTAGATATTAAATTCAACCTAAGTAATTAATCTTGATGCAAATTAACTGATGTTTGTTGGATCTTCAAACAATAGTAGTGGTGGTGGAACCTGAACATGAACCCGTACTCTCTCTTCCGCCTCCATCTCTCTCTCTCCAAAAATTGAACGCCAGACAAGCTCTGCCTTTCTCTCTGTAACCCCAGATTTCCACCACATCCCCTTTCTCAGCACTATTCGCAGCAACCACTTGACTCCAATCCGAGTTGATGGCTATCTTCCGCAAACTCCCCCATTCCTTCACTCCCACCGTTTCGTACATTTTTCCAACTCCGTCAATTCCCACGACCTTCAGACCTTTTCCATCCCCCACCACCGCCGCCACCTCCTCCTCCGTCAAGAACTCCATCAACTTCTCTCTCTCGTTCACGAACAGCCGGTTCTGGTCTTTCAGTATGTCCGACATCTCGAGTTTCTTTCGGTACAAGAAAACCGGCCTACTTCCTTGGCGAGAAATTAGGGTTTGTTGCAGTAGTGGAATTTCTTCAAAAGGAAGTGATGGACGTTGATTAGAATCATCTCCTCCATTGGGCTTTGATCTTCTCTTCCTTTGAGTTTTTCGTACACCATTGTCGTCCCTTACCTTTCTCTTCTTCCCCCTCTTCCCTCTTGGTTTCTTGACATTACTATTAGTATTACCAAGAGGGTTTGAAGTGTTACAAAAATGTAATAATCTGCCGAACGCAAAAACCCGTGAAATGGAAATGAAACAATTACAACTTGAACAAGAAATAAAATTATAACCAAATGCAAGTCGAGTCGAGATAGAATCTCTATCCGCAAGAGAAATACGCCCCGGTAGTGCTCACGGTTACGACGTAATCTCCCCAAAGATAAAACGACTTCAAGCCCGGCGTAACAGCACCGCAAAACGAACGGACTCCGGCGAACTAGACTAAAGGTGAGGACTTGAGCTTGACAACTTTAGCTTAATGCAAGATGAAATGTAATGAAATGTTGGTGTCTAAAATGATCTCTAATCCTCCTCTATTTATAGGCTACACCACATGAGGGATTTAATGCTCTCCATTAAATCACTTATGTAACCTTCATAAGTTACAAGAACAAGCCATAATGTCATTAGAAACGTGGGAGTATAGAATAAACGTTTCAATTGAAATTGAAACTTTCAAACTCACGCATGTAACAGCAACATGCATAACGTATATATATATATATATATATATATATATACATATATACATTATAAGATATATATTATATATCTTATGTCAAACCATAGGCGCACCTATTTCTCACTCACCGAAAATCGGGATCGAGAAATTAAGCACACTATAATCATCTACTCGAAACGTAGATCGACGTCATATATCCCACTTCATAAATCGGATAAATATCGAGGCTCAGAAAGACGATTAAACGGGCTGAAATATATATATATATATATATATATGTATAAATATATATACTATTACCGTTATTTCCAAACCTATTACCGATTTTTCCAAACCTATTACAGGTTTTCCAAACCTATTACCGATGGCTCGAGAAACAAACGTATTATCGGTTTTTCCAAACCTATTACAGGTTTTTCCAAACCTATTATCGATTTTCCAACAATCCCCCACATGAGTGGAAATAGCCCAAATGCATGCATGCAGACACTAAGCTCAGTCCTCAAGAGACAATAAAGCATCAGGATAGGTGGCTTGTGACATTGAACCATCCTTAGTTAATGTTATCGAGTATACCGGTGGACTAGTGAACACAAGGTTTTGAACTATTCCTCAATCGTGTATACCGAGACAATAACACTAACACTATAAAGTCTCAACCTCGTCCGTTCTCACGTTTGTGTCCGTTTCTGGCCATGGACAACTTCTTTGGATTCATAAGTATCGAATAGAAGCGGCCCTCACTTTTCACTTACATAGGTGATTCTTACACGAGTATCCTGCCATACTCCACCCCATAGAGGTATCCAAGAATCATTAAAAGTCTATGACTTAACCTCACCACATAATAGGTCAGCAACACTCTACTGCTCTTTCCAGGGAATAATTTTGTCGAGTGTTGTTACACAAACAGACTCTCATAGCTTAGTTTTCCCATTGAACCAAGTTCATGGGATCTCCATTCTACAAGGTTGGGTTACCACTATAATTGTCTTAAGTTGTGGATTTTATTCCCATTCCCTCTAGCAGTTTATACATTTGATCTCGAGATAAACTCTTAGTAAGCGGATCCACTAGGTTATCTGCCGACCTAACATAGTCGACAGAAATAACCCCACTCGTGATCAAGTGTCTTACAGTATTATGTCGTCGACGTATGTGTCGAGACTTCCCATTGTATAACCCACTTTTCGCCCTTCCAATAGCAGCTTGACTATCGCAGTGAATCATCACCGGCGGTACGGGTTTGTTCCAACATGGAATATCTTCCAAAAAATTACGGAGCCACTCGGCTTCCTCACCGGCCTTATATAAGGCGATAAATTCTGATTCCATGGTGGATCGGGCTATACACGTTTGTTTCGTGGACCTCCACGACACAGCTCCACCCCCTATAGTAAACACATAGCCACTCGTCGACAGCGAGTCTTGTGTATAGGATATCCAATTTGCATCACAGTACCCTTCAAGTACCGGAGGGTATCTCGAAAAGTGTAGCCCAAAGTTTAGAGTGTACTTCAAGTACCTCAAAACCCTAATCAGAGCTCTCCAATGCTCCTTACTTGGATTGCTCGTATAACGACTTAACTTATTTACAGGACAAGCTAGATCAGGCCTTGTACAGTTTGTGATGTACATTAAACAACCTATAATCCTAGCATAATCCTCTTGAGCAACATGATCACCTCTATTCTTGCTCAATTGAACATTAAGTTCTAAAGGAGTCTTGGCCGGCAGACCATCATATGCATCGAAATTTCTTTTCAACATGTGCTTGGTTTCATTAATCACTTCACTGTTACGTCCCATAATTAACGTATCATCAACATAAAGACATACAATAACAAAATCGTTATTCGTATCCTTTGTGTAAACACATTTGTCACACTCATTTATCTTGAACCCGCTTGACATCATAACTTCGTCAAACTTCAAATGCCATTGTAAAGAGGCTTGTTTTAATCCATATAAAGACTTAACTAGGTACCACAAAACCTTCAGGTTGTTCCATATAAATTTCCTCTTCTAAATCTCCATTTAGAAAAGCAGTCTTCACATCCATTTGGTGAATTTCAAGATTGTGCAAAGCAGCAATCGAAAGCAGTACGCGGATTGAAGTTATCCTCATGACAGGCGAATAGGTATCGAAAAAATCGTACCCTTCCCTTTGCTTAAAACCCTTTACAACTAAACGGGCCTTATATTTATCAATTGACCCATCAGCCTTATATTTTCTTTTTAGGATCCATTTACATCCTAAGGGTTTACAACCTTCTGGCAGATCTGCTAACACCCACGTATGATTTTGCATAATGGAATCTATCTCACTTTGGACAGCTTCTTTCCAAAGTGATCCATCAGGTCTCGTAAGAGCTTCATTAGCAGACCTCAGTTCCTCATCTAAGAGCAACACCACATAGTCCGGACCAAAGTCCTTAGCAATTCTTGCTCTCGTACTACGTCTAGGTTCTAGAGCTTCTAGGTCAGAACCAGGTCATTTTCGTGAAACTGGTTCAACCTTTCCAAGTTCAGAACTAGTAGCTTCATCTCTCATTCTAGCATTAGAGTTAGATTCAACATTATCCTTACATGGATAAATATTCTCAAAGAAAATAGCATTCCTTGATTCAATAGTTGTTCCCACATTCATATCAGGAACTTCCGACTTATGAATAATAAACCGATAGGCACTACTATTCAAAGCATATCTGATAAAGACACAATCGACAGTCTTAGGTCCGATTGTAACTTGCTTAGGTAGAGGCACTTCTACCTTAGCCAAACACCCCCACACTTTAAGGTATTTGTAAGAAGGTTTCCTTCCTTTCAACATCTCGTAAGGAGTTATATCCTTACCTTTAAGAGGAATCTTGTTCAGTAAGCAGTTAGCTGTTAAAACAGCTTCCCCCCACATGTTCTGGGGTAGCCCCGCCGTTTCATTCGGTGGAAAGGAGCACTAAGCCTCTTGAACTTATTCACACAGATGTGTGTGATTTGAAGTTTGTGCAAATAAGAGGTGGTAAAAAGTATTTCATCACGTTTATTGACAATTGCACACGTTATTGTTGTCTGTATCTTCTAAGAAGTAAAGACGAGGCAATTGAAGCTTTTAAAAGTTTCAAAGTGGAAGCCGAAAATCAACTAGATTGTCGGATTAAAAATGTTCGAAGTGATAGAGGGGGAGAATATATAGCTCCGTTTGAAGAGTTGTGTAAATCAAGTGGTATTATTCATCAAACCACTGCCCCCTATTCGCCACAATCTAACGGTGTTGCTGAAAGGAAAAATCGAACACTTCGGTCAAGTAAGAAGAAGCAGAAGCATTATTATTATTTTCTTCATTCTTGGGCACTTGGCGAAGTGCCGCTACATTGACCTTAAAAAGCCCATCGCTAAGATACCCTTTACCAAGAAATACACCAGACTTAGATAAGATAAACTTATCAGCTTCAAACACTAGTCTAAAACCCCGTTTGACTAGTACGGAACCCGACACAAGGTTCTTCCGGATATCCGGAACATGCAACACTTCATTCAAGATCAATTCTTTGCCGGAAGTCATTCTCAGCACGACAGTTCCAACTCCAACCACGTCGTAAGATGCTTGGTTCTCCATGTTCAGCTTCCTCCCTTGACAGAGACGGTATTTCTTGAAGCGGCTTCTATCACCACACACGTGCGGTTGCAGCAGTGTCGACGAACTAAAGGCCGGGGTTTTCGACAATATTCGCCTCTTCCATGATCACGGTTGCTAGGTCCTCTAAAGTGAGGTCCTTTTCTACCAAGTTGGCTTGTCTTGCCTTCTTCTTCTTGGGCTTTCGACAGTCCTTGGACATGTGACCCGCTTTGCCACAATTGTAGCAATCTCCGTCAAACCTTCTAGTTTGACCTTTACCTTTTGTATGGTCTTTGCCGTTGGGACGCCCTCGCTTGTTAGAGTCACCACCCTTCTCCAACAAGTTGACCCTTGGGTCCATCGGGGCTTTGGACTTTACGTCTTGAACCCAAACATCAGCCTCAATGCGAAGCTTTACAGTCAAGTCTTCAAGCGACATCTCCTTTCGCTTGTGCTTGAGATAGCTTTTGAAGTCCTTCCAACTTGGAGGGAGCTTCTCGATCATAGCTGCCACGGTAAATGCGTCGGGCAATAGCATCCCTTCAGCATGAACCTCGTGCACAATAAGTTGGAATTCTTGTACTTGGTCCATGATGGGTCGGGAATCCACCATCTTGTAGTCCAAAAACCGGGCTACAATAAACTTCTTTGTACCTGCATCGTCGGTACAATATTTCTTGTCTAGTGCCTCCCATATTTCTTTTGAGGTCTTTATGTTTGCATATACACTATACAAGCTATCCACTAGACCACTTAACAAAAAGTTTTTACAAAGATAGTCGGAGGTACGCCAATTGTCGTATGCAATGGAAATTTGCATGTTCTCCTCATTTGCATTTGGAGGTACGGGACCATCTTCCTTAAGGGTATTTCCAAACCCAAGTGTTGTTAAATAAAACAACATCTTTTGTTGTCAACGTTTGAAGTCGGCCCCACCAACTTGTGGTGGCTTTTCAGCGGCGGGCAATGCTCTTGAAGAGTGCAACGGTGCCAGCAAAGTTGGGGTCGAGCCCCCCACTCCTCCAAGGTGGTTCAACGTCCCAAAAGGGATAAATGGTGTCGCCGAAGACGACATGATAGCAAGAGTTGCATCATGTGGATTGTTCACAATCCGGTCATTAGTAGCGGATGACATGGCGGCCAAGGTAGAGATGGCGGCCATGTTGGATGACGGCAAGGTGGCACTTGATGTTGAAGAGGCCACGAACGAAAATGGAGGTGGTCCACCAAAACCGGCAGCAGGGATGCCGACTGAAGTTGCTGCAAGGAAAGGGACTTCGGTGGAGGAGACGGTCGCGGAGGAGGCGACGGTACCGGCAGTAGTGGTGGACGAAGTAACAGAAGAAGACGCCATTTCCAAGTTAAGACTCGGTTTTTGTTTCCGGCAACAAGGTCGGTATTTCTCTTGCGATTGTTACAAAAATATAATAATCTGCCGAACACAAAAACCCGTAAAATGGAAATGAAACAATTACAACTTGAACAAGAAATAAAATTATAACCAAATGCAAGTCGAGTCGAGATAGAATCTCTATCCGCAAGAGAAATACGCCCCGGTAGTGCTCACGGTTACGACGTAATCTCCCCAAAGATAAAACGACTTCAAGCCCGGCGTAGCAGCACCGCAAAACGAACGGACTCCGGCGAACTAGACTAAAGGTGAGGACTTGAGCTTGACAACTTTAGCTTAATGCAAGATGAAATGTAATGAAATGTTGGTGTCTAAAATGATCTCTAATCCTCCTCTATTTATAGGCTACACCACATGAGGGATTTAACGCTCTCCATTAAATCACTTATGTAACCTCCATAAGTTACAAGAACAAGCCATAATGTCATTAGAAACGTGGGAGTATAGAATAAACGTTTCAATTGAAATTGAAACTTTCAAACTCACGCATGTAACAGCAACATGCATAACGTATATATATATACATATATACATCATAATATATATATTATATATCTTATGTCAAACCATAGGCGCACCTATTTCTCACTCACCGAAATCGGGATCGAGAAATTAAGCGCACTATAATCATCTACTCGAAACGTAGATCGACGTCATATATCCCACTTCATAAATCGGATAAATATCGAGGCTCAGAAAGACGATTAAACGGGCTGAATATATATGTATATAAATATATATACTATTACCGTTATTTCCAAACCTATTACCGATTTTTCCAAACCTATTACCGATGGCTCGAGAAACAAACCTATTATCGGTTTTTCCAAACCTATTACAGGTTTTTCAAACCTATTATAGATTTTCCAACATGAAGTAATTAGAGTCGCATCCATTAGTTGATTATAATCAAAACCGTAGAAATGGGCTTCTGGCGGGCAGTACCATCTCAGAGGCGTCGGATTGTATACCGGAGATGGAATATCGTCATCAGAATAATTTGTTGAATTAGAAAATACATTAATCTTGAAGTCTCGATCAGCATCATCAACCGCTCCTTTTGTTGTTCTTGATTTGTTGTCAGTAGTAGTAATAGTTGTTGGAAAAAATCGTTTATATATATATTATTTATATATATTATGGAAATTCAATTAGCATTAAATGCTAATTTGACTTGGGCAAAATTCAGCCCTTTTCGATCGCAATTTCGAGCCTCGATATCTATCCGATTAATGTTTTGAGATATATGACGTCGATCTACGTTTCGAGTAGATAATTATAGTGTGCTTAATTTCTCGATTCCGATTTTCGGTGAGTGAGAAATAGTGGCTCGAAGTTTGGGGGGACAAAACTAATATGTTACCTAAAGTGGAGAAACTTACTTTATTCGGGTTTTGGAGAGTTATTACATTAATCATGTCCCACATCGATTAATGAATACTGTTTTGTGTGGTATTTAAGTCTCTACAATATTGTAGAAGATAACTAAGTGACATGTGGTGGGCTTGGGCCACACATGCTCATGCGCGCGAGCCTTTTCGCCGACCGCCTCACACGCGGCCGCGGCGCGCGCCGCGCCGCACCGCACCGCGCCCGCGCCCGTGTCCGGTTCCGGTTCCGGTTCCGGTCCGTGTCCGTGTCCGTGTCCGTGTCCGTATCCGTGGACTTGGACTTGGATCTTGGCAATTGGTCCTTTGGGTGGTCCGTCGGTCGTTCGCCGGGTCGGGTGCTGGGTCGGGTGTCGGGTCGGGCGGTGCAGTGGACCGGCTGCACTGGATTCCTCTCCGTGGTGCACTGCACCTGATACACCAGAGTAGTACTTTTGGGAAGGATCTGGAAGCCAACCTTCCATCTCTCCACTCCTCCACTCCCCTGGACACGTCAGCATGCCTTAATTGGCAGGAGTTACCAACACCCTTTCACCTGGGGGGCAGCAGCCTATAAATAGGCAGGTGTTCAGTTCATTTCATGACACCAACACTTGCAACAACAAAGCTTCCATACAAAGCTTGCATTCCATTCTTAGCTCTTAGCTTATCTTAGCTGCTCTTAGCTCAAGTCCAGCAGCTTCTGTCCTCGCCGAAAAGTCCTGTTCGCCGGAGCTCAAAGATCCTGCGGTGCTGCAATCCTTGAGACGTCGTCGTTTCATCTTTGGGGACGAAACGCGACAACCGAGAGCACTACCGGGGTCTTGCGGAGAGAGGCCTTCCTCGACTCGACGGTTTTCTCCTTTTGTTGTTTTAATTCATTTTGTTATTTAATAGTTTACTTGTAATAGCAGTTTATAATACCAACAATCGCAAGACGAAATAATAAACTATATCTGGTTCAAGTAAACTAAGAAGATGTCTTCCTCAAGTGCTGCTTTCTCCGATGCTACCGCCGTCGCTGCTTCTGCCGCCGCCACCAACCCCGCTGTATCTGACGTCATTGCCTCCTCCGGCAACACTCGTTCCACCGACGTCCGTCCCTACACACCTGCTCCGGCCTTTGCTAATCCAACCCTAGCTGCCATTTCCGCCGCTACCGACGCCAGGATAGCACTTAACCGTGCTAATGCCGCTCACACGGCATTCAACTTCATCGCTATGTCCTCGCGCTTGCGAGCAACGTCCCATTTGGGAGTGTGAACCACCATGGAGTGGTGGGGGGGGTTCGAACCCAACCCCGACGACACCTCCGCACTCGTCTAGAGTCTTGCCCGTCGCCGAGAAGCCGGCCAAGTTTGGTGGAGCCGACTTCAAGAGGTGGCAACGAAGATGTTGTTCTACCCGACAACATTAGGGTTTACAACCGTGCTGATGGAGAATGCTCCTGCCCCTCCAAGTGAAAACGAAGAGAACTTGGAAGTCCGCATAGCCTATGATAATTGGCTGACTTCTGACTACTTTTGTAAAAACTTCTTGCTTAGTGGACTAGATGATAGTCACGTACGGTGTATATGCAAATGTAAAGACCTCCAAGGCAATTTGGGAGGCACTTGAAAGAAAATCACTGCACCGACGATGCGAGTACCAAGAAGTTTGTAGTCGCCAAGTTCTTGGACTACAAAATGGTGGACTCTCGACCAGTCATGGACCAAGTGCAAGAGTTCCAACTCATTGTCCATGATGTCCACGCCGAAGGTATGCTCTTGCCAGATGCTTTTATCGTGGCAACTGTAATTGAGAAGCTTCCCCCGAGCTGGAAGGACTTCAAGAGCTACTTGAAGCACAAGCGAAAGGAAATAACGCTTGAGGACCTTGTGGTTAAGCTCCGCATCGAGACCGACATGAGGACTCGAGATGGGAAGGGCAAAGCACCCGTGGAGCCAAGAGTCAACCTTGGCCGAGAAAGGTGGCAACTCCAACAATGCTAAGAGAGGGCGTCCAAACAAAGAACCCCAAAGGGAAGGGCAAGGTGCAATCCCACAAGTTTGAAGGGGACCGCTACAAGCGTGGCAAATCCGGCCACATGTCCAAGGACCGCCGAAAGCCGAAGAAGAAGAGGGCTCGTCAAGCCAATATGTTGGAGATTGACCTCACTGAAGCCGACCTTGCGGCCGTGGTCACTGAAGAAGCTAACGTCGTGGAGAATGAGGGGAAGTGGTATATTGATACCGCCGCCACGGCACATGTTTGTGGTGATCGAAGCCGCTTCACCAAGTACAAGAGCCGCCAAGGGAGGAAGCTCAATATGGGTAATCAAGCCTCGTCCGAGGTGGTTGGTTATGGTATTGTGGTGCTAAGGTTGAGCTCCGGCAAGAACCTTACTGCGGGAGAGGTGCTTTGCATGTCCCCGACATCCGGAAAAATCTTGTGTCCGGCTCGTACTAGTCAAGAGAGGGTTTAGACTAGTTTTTGAGTCAGACAAATTTATTTTGTCTAAATTTGGTATGTACCTAGGAAAAGGTTACCTGTCTGAGGGCCTTTTCAAGCTAAGTGTAATGGCGTTACGCCAAGAGGCCGTTGAGGCCAAGAATAATGATAATGAAGCAACTTCCTCTTACTTGCTTGAGTGTTCCGATTTATGGCATTCTAGATTAGGACATGTTAATCTAAATGCTATAAAAAGATTAGTTAATCTCGATCTACTTAAAGTAAATGAGTTTAACAAAACCAAGTGTGAAGTTTGTGTTGAAGCAAAATTGGCTAAGCAACCATTTCATTCTGTAGAAAGGAACACAAAACCTCTAGAACTCATTCACACTGACGTATGTGACTTGAAGTTTGTACAAACTAGAGGTGGGAAAAAGTATTTTATTACTTTTATTGATGACTCCACCAAGTATTGTACTCTTTATCTTTTAAGGAGTAAAGATGAGGCGATTGAAGCTTTTTCTAACTTCAAAGCAGAAGTCGAAAACCAACTTGATTGTAAAATCAAAATGGTACGAAGTGATAGAGGTGGAGAGTATGTAGCTCCTTTTGAAGAGTTATGTAAGTCTAGTGGTATTATTCATCAAACCACTGCCCCCTATTCGCCTCAATCAAATGGTGTGGCTGAAAGGAAGAACCGAACTCTAAAGGAGATGATGAATGCTTTGTTGATAAGTTCTGGACTGCCCCAGAACATGTGGGGGGAAGCCGTTTTGACGGCTAACTACTTATTAAACAAAATACCTCTGAAAGGTAGAGATGTAACTCCTTATGAGTTGTGGAAAGGAAGGAAACCTTCCTATAAATACCTCAAAGTGTGGGGGTGTTTGGCTAAGGTAGAAGTGCCTTTGCCTAAACAAATTACAATCGGACCTAAGACTGTCGATTGTATCTTTATAGGATACGCATTGAATAGTAGTGCATATCGGTTTGTCATTCATAAGTCGGCCGTGCCCGATATGAACGTAGGAACTACTATTGAGTCAAGGAATGCTATATTCTTTGAACATATCTATCCTTGTAAAAGGGATGATAAGGTTGAGTCAAGCTCTAATGGTGAAGCAAGAGAAGTTGCTAGTAGTTCGGAAATGTGGGGGTAGAACCCACTACGCGTAAAAAGGCAAGCTCCTGATCTTGAAACTTTAGAACCAAGACGTAGCACTAGAGCAAGAGTTGCTAAGGACTTTGGTCCTGATTATGTTGTCTTTCTTTTGGATGAAGAGCCGCGGTCTATAAAAGAAGCTCTTTCTAGACCCGATGGCCCACTTTGGCAAGAAGCTGTCCAAAGTGAAATTGATTCCATTATGAAGAATCACACTTGGGTCTTAGCAGACTTACCCGAAGGTTGCAAGGCCTTAGGATGTAAATGGATCCTAAAAAGAAAGTATAAGGCAGATGGGTCAATTGATAAGTATAAAGCTCGTTTAGTGGTTAAAGGTTTTAAGCAAATTGAAGGATATGACTTCTTCGATACTTATTCGCCTGTAACGAGGATTACGTCTATCCGTGTGCTTCTCGCGATTGCTGCTTTGCACAATCTTGAGATTCACCAAATGGACGTGAAAACAGCCTTTCTAAATGGAGATTTAGAAGAGGAAATTTATATGGAACAACCTGAAGGGTTCGTAGTACCTGGCCAAGAGCGAAAAGTATGTAAGTTGGTGAAATCCCTATATGGGTTGAAACAAGCACCATTACAATGGCACTTGAAATTCGACGAGGCTATGTTGTCGAATGGTTTTAAGATCAATGAATGTGACAAGTGTGTTTACATAAAGAACACAAAGAATGGCTTCGTAATTGTTTGTCTTTATGTAGACGACATGTTAATTATGGGACAAAACCTTCAAGTCATAAATGATACCAAGCGTATGCTTAAGAGAACTTTCGATATGAAAGATATGGGAGTTGCTGATGTTATTCTTGGAGTGAAGATTAAAAGAACTCCCAAAGGAATTGTTTTGTCTCAATCTCATTATATTGAGAAATTGCTTAAAAGGTTCAATGCCTTTGATAGTGCACCGGCTAAGACTCCTCTAGAAGTCAATGTTCACTTGAGCCAGAATAGGGGTGATCCTGTTGCTCAAGAGGATTATGCTAGAGTCATTGATTGTCTTATGTACATCACGAATTGTACGAGACCTGATCTAGCTTGTCCGGTGAACAAACTGAGTCTCTATACTAGTAATCCTAGTAGAGAGCATTGGAAATCTCTTGTAAGAGTTCTGAGGTATTTGAAATACACTCTTAACTTTGGGCTGCACTACTCGCGACATCCCCCAGTACTTGAAGGGTACTGTGATGCAAATTGGATATCCGATACTAAAGACTCATTGTCAACTAGTGGTTATGTGTTCACTATAGGGGGAGGAGCTGTGTCGTGGAGATCCACGAAACAGACATGCATAGCCCGATCCACCATGGAATCTGAATTTATTGCTTTAGATAAAGCCGGTGAGGAGGCCGAATGGCTCCGTAATTTTCTTGAAGATATTCCATGTTGGGACGAAACCCGTGCCACCGTGATGATTCATCGTGATAGCCAAGCAGCTATTGGTAGGGCCAAGAGTGGGTTGTATAATGGTAAGTCGAGACATATTCGTCGTCGACATAATACCGTAAGACATTTGATCACGAGTGGGGTTATCTCTGTAGACTATGTCAAGTCTATAGATAACCTAGCGGATCCGCTTACTAAAAGTTTGAATCGAGATCAAATGTATAAGCTCGTAGAGGGAATGGGAGTTAAATCCACAAATTAAAGACGATTATAGTGGATACCCAACCTTGTAGATTGGAGATCCCATGAACTTGGTTCAATGGGAAAACTAAGCTATATGAGTACGGTTGATACCACACTCAATTAGTCTATTCCCTAAAAGAGCTCGAGAGTGTTGGTGACTGTCAAGTGGTGAGGTTAAGTCTTTGACTTTTAATGATTCTTGGATGCCTTGAGAAGGTGGAGTATGACGGGATACTCGAGTAAGAATCACCTATGTAAGTGAGAAGTGAGGGTCGCTTCTATGTAACACTTATGAATCCAAAGAGGTTGTCCATGGCCAGTAAAGGACACAAACGTGAGAACGGACGAGGTTGAGACTTTATAGTGTTAGTGTTATTGTCTCAGTATACACCATGGAGGAATAGTTCAAGGCCACGTGTCCACTAATCCGCCGGTATGCTCGATAAAGACCGACTAAGGAAGGTTCAAGGTCACAAGCCACCTACCCCGATGCTTTATTGTCTCTTGAGGATAGAGTCGTGTGTCGCTGCATGCATTTGGCTATTTCCACTCATGTGGGGGATTGTTGGAAAAAATCGTTTATATATATATTATTTATATATATTATGGAAATTCAATTAGCATTAAATGCTAATTTGACTTGGGAAAAATTCAGCCCTTTTCGATCGCAATTTCGAGCCTCGATATCTATCCGATTAATGTTTTGAGATATATGACGTCGATCTACATTTCGAGTAGATAATTATAGTGTGCTTAATTTTTCGATTCCGATTTTCGGTGAGTGAGAAATAGTGGCTCGAAGTTTGGGGGGACAAAACTAATATGTTACCTAAAGTGGAGAAACTTACCTTATTCGGGTTTTGGAGAGTTATTACATTAATCATGTCCCACATCGATTAATGAATAATGTTTTGTGTGGTATTTAAGTCTCTACAATATTGTAGAAGATAACTAAGTGACATGTGGTGGGCTTGGGCCACACATGCTCATGCGCGCGAGCCTTTTCACCGACCGCCTCACACGCGGTGCGGCGCGCCGTGCCGCACCGCACCGCGCCCGCGCCCGCGCCCATGTCCGGTTCCGATTCCGGTTCCGGTCCGTGTCCGTGGACTTGGACTTGGATCTTGGCAATTGGTCCTTTGGGTGGTCCGTCAGTCGTTCGCCGGGTCGGGTGCTGGGTCGGGTGTCGGGTCGGGCGGTGCAGTGGACCGGCTGCACTGGATTCCTCTCCGTGGTGCACTGCACCTGCTACACCAGAGTAGTACTTTTGGGAAGGATCTGGAAGCCAACCTTCCATCTCTGCACTCCTCCACTCCCCTGGACACGTCAGCATGCCTTAATTGGCAGGAGTTACCAACACCCTTTCACCTGGGGGGCAAGGCCTTATAAATAGGCAGGTGTTCAGTTCATTTCATGACACCAACACTTGCAACAACAAAGCTTCCATACAAAGCTTGCATTCCATTCTTAGCTCTTAGCTTATCTTAGCTGCTCTTAGCTCAAGTCCAGCAGCTTCTGTCCTCGTCGGAAAGTCCTGTTCGCCGGAGCTCAAAGATCCTGCGGTGCTGCAATCCTTGAGACGTCGTCGTTTCATCTTTGGGGACGAAACGCCACAACTGAGAGCACTACCGGGGCGTTTTTCGTCTTGCGGAGAGAGGCCTTCCTCGACTCGACGGTTTTCTCCTTTTGTTGTTTTAATTCATTTTGTTATTTAATAGTTTACTTGTAATAGCAGTTTATAATACCAACAATAGTACCCGGAAGGCCCAACCTCAATCTAGTATCCACTTCTTGATGATCATCATCATCACCACCACCGCCGTTGAGACTGAGAGGCGGCGCCGGGGTAGGATGAGAATTTCTTGAAACACGATTAGAAGACATAAAAAGAAACCCTAATCCACCAACCTTCTTCATGTCGATCGCTCAAACAATTTTGATGTATGAATTTGTGATTTGTATGATGAAATATTAATGTTGAAGTATATTTATAGAATTGAGTTTGGAAGTGTGCTTTGTATATGGAAACTACTCCATATATTTTATTTTAGTTTCCTTGTAGGAATCAGATTTACAACGGTGGGGTAATCTTCTAATGTAATACCGACCTTAATTTACATATATACACTTCTACTTTAAACCGTCAAATTGATTTATTTATGGAGTCTATATTTCTTATAAGAAGGATTTGAAATCATGGGCTTATATGTTCCGACCCACGCTATACTAAGTGGGTGTTTGCAATAGCTTAAATTTTTTTTAAGTGTTTAAATTAAGGAGAAGTTGGTAAAAGTGGCTTATTAGAGAATTTGAAGTGTGTTTGCAAAAACTGCTTAAAAGAAGAAAAAGTTGAAAAAATAATATTTGCAAAATTTATACTGTAGTAGCTTATTTTGAGATTTATAAGTAAGATGTCAAATCATAACTTATCCGAAATTACAAATATGTCATTAAGTTGGAGAAGTTGGTTAAAACCAACTTAACCAACTTCAACTTATTCAACTTAAATGTAGAGAATTTTGAAGAATTTAAGTTTTTGAAAACACTCAAAATCAACTTTTCCTTAAATTAAGTCATAAGTTCAAAATTTTAATTGTTTGCAAACACCCCTAAATTAATTGGACAACATCCACATCTCTAAAAGAAAGAAATACTAGGGATAAAAGTATTATACACTTCAAGTGATACTCGAATTTATCAAGTGATGTTAATATTCTCATTTATTAAAAATTTAACTTTTTAAAATAAAAAATGTGATTTTATTTTAAGTTAATAGTGTGACTATTTTTTATTAAATAGAATTTTTTTTTATTTTTTAAGTAACGTAGGAGTAGGAAGACTTTAGACTAAATCAAAATATGATTTTTTATTTTTAAATTTCGTTTTTGTCATTTAAAGTTTTATTTCATAAAATAGAATATTCCATTAGAAAATAGGACTTTCATAAAAAGGGAAGTTTGAAGATTTAGAATTATTTCCATTTAAACATAATAATAGTAGATTGAGAATTAGTTTTTCAAAAGTAATATTTTGAGAATTATTTTTTTAGGAGTAATAATTTGAGAATTATTTTTTGAAAAGTATTATTTGAGAAATTTGCTACACATAAACTTAGTACTACTATTATTATGTGTGTAACGTTTGACCAAAATAAGTTAACCGCCAAAATAAGTTAACCCTTTTTTATGACGAGTGTAATCTACATTAACTATTAAAATGCGCATTGAGTAAATCATGCTCCTATACTCTAGCCTGCAAACAATATAGAACAATATTGAAAGGCTAACCAACTAGGTTAACCATCTCTAAAAATACTAGTGTTATTGTGTGTGGAACGTTCGACCAAAATAAAATTGGCCCTATTTTGAATCTGTGGAGACTGGACACTTTGTCAATTCATAATTATTTGGAAAATCATAAATACAAATCAACCTTACAATCAGAATAACTAAACTGATATAGCATATACCTAGAAGACGTAATCATCCGCTCCTTTTGTGGTTGATTTTTGTTAATTGAGTTAAGTGTATCAACATATTAAGTTTAGAATTATATCCAAAAACTTAAGAATTCTTAATCCCTAATATTTAATTTTAGGCAAATTGGCATAAATGATCCCCAATGTTTGCTAGTTTGGATGAATTAGTCTCAAATCTTTTTTTTTTTAGTTTATTGGTCCTTACTGTTTGTTAATTTGGATAAATTGGTTCTTTTGTTAAATTTTAAGTTAGTGAACTGTTAGTCATAAGGATATTTACGAAATAAAAATTTCAAAAACCAATTTATCCAATTTTAACCTTTTTTTCAAATCTCTTTTAAAATTATAATCTTGTTAAAATAAATTATTTTTTTTCAAATTAAATTTTCTATAACGAACAAAATCAATTTAAAAACTTAAATAAAATAAAAAGTTAAATTAATCTAAATTAACTAGTAATAATTTTAAGGATCAATTCATCCGATTTTTAAATTTCTTTTTTTCAAATAAAATTTAGGTACAAAAAAATTAACTAAATTCCTTCTCCGCCGTCGTATCAATGTCACGCCTATCCGACGACATCTTCGACCTCGAAGAATATAACACCTTCCCCGACTGTTGTGTCGAGCCGCTCCCCTCCTCCGCCGCAAGACTCAAAATTATTGGTTAATCTATATTTAATTAGTTTTTTATTTAAATTAAAAGATTTAAGTATAAAAAAATTGAAAAAAGTTAAATAAAAAGTTTTTTTGAATAGAAGTTTATTTGAATAGATTTTAAAAAATAGTTAAAAATTAATTTAAAAATAGGATGAATTGGTCCCTAAAACTATTACTATTAGTTAATCTAGATTTATTTTTATTTTTATTTAAGTTTTTTAATTAATTTTTACTGTTACCAAAAAAATTATTTGGAAAAAATAATAATAAATTTTTTTTTTTTTGGAAAAAGATTATAATTTTAAAAAATATTTTATAAAAAAAGTTAAAATTTCATTTAAAAATTGGATGAATTTGTCCTTGAAACTTTTATTCCGTAAATACTCTTATGACTAACAATTGACTAACTAAAAATTTAACATAATGATCAATTTATCCAAACTAGCAAATATTGAGACCAATAACTAAAAAAAATATTATGGAATAATTTATCTGAATTAGCAAATATTGTGACCATTTGTGTCATTTTGCTTAATTGTATATAGCAATAGTACTAATACAAAAGATGAGTGAAAAAAAAGGGTAAGAGAAGAAGACGAGAGATATATTATTCCGTTATGATAAAAAAAATCCTAAAGCCCTAATTAGTAAGTTTCAATTGAGTAAAAAAAAAAAATAATGCCCACAACCACCCCGGCAGAAGCGCCACCGCCGTCGTCGCCGTCGTCGCCGCCGCCGCTGCCGCCTTCGTTAACGCAAACAGAGCTGGTCTCGGCAATCACCGCCTTCCTTAAGAGTGCCAACCCCGCCACACCGGCCATCGACGCAGCTCTATCGCGCTACCTGCCGCTCCTAACTCCCGACGTCATCCATTCCATTCTCTCCTCCTCCGCCCTCAACCGCCACCCCTCCGCCCTCCTCTCCTTCTTCAGTTGGGCCCACCCCGCCACCCCTCTGACCCCCCTCCCACTCCCCCCTCTTCTCTCCCTCCTCTCCTCCCTCATTTCACACCACAAATTCGATGACGCTAAGACTGTTCTTCACTCCCAGATTGTATCCGAGCACCCGCACCACCACCTTCACCGCCACCTCCTCCATCCCGCTCCCCCTCTTCAGCCGCCGTCGAAGGCCCTCTTGAACACCTGCATTTTCGCCTACTGCCGCTCCGGGTGGCCCCACCTGGCCGCGCAGATTTTCAAGAAGATGAAGCGCCAGAAGGTCCGCCCCTACTTGCTCACTCTCAACACTTTACTTAGTTCTCTGGTAAAGAAGGATCATTCTTCTCGCTCTAATCTATTTTGTAAAGAACTGTTTGATGATGCTGTTAAACTTGGCGTTTCGCCCAGTGTGGTTACTTTTAATATCTTGATTAATGGATATTGTTTGGAGTATAAATTCAAGGATGCAATTCAGTTGTTGAGGAGAATGGAGGATTCTTTTAGCTGTAAGCCGGATAATATTAGTTATAACACGATTTTAGATGCCCTGTCTAAGAAGGGGAGATTGCATGAGATGCGGGATCTGTTGTTGGATATGAAGATGAAGGGTCTATCTCCAAATAGGAAAACATATAATATTTTGGTATATGGGTACTGTAAAATGGGGTGGTTGAAGGATGCAACAAAGGTTGTTGAGTTGATGACTCGGGATAATTTTTTGCCTGATGTTTGGACCTATAATACATTGATTAACGGGCTGTGTAACTTGGGGAAAGTAGAGGAGGCATTTAGGCTCAGGCGTGAGATGGAAGGATTGAAGTTGTTGCCGGATGTGATTACTTATAACACGTTGGTTAATGCGTGTTTTGAAGAGAAAAACAGTTCCATGGCTCTAAAACTGGTGGATGAAATGAAGGAGAAGGGAGTGCAGCCGAATGAGGTCACTCACAATATCATGATTAAGTGGTATTGCAAGGAAGGTAGGATGAATGAGGCCAGTAAGATGGTTACGGAGATGGAAGATGTTGGGATCTCACCGGATTGTATCACCTACAATACTTTGATCAGTGGATTTATTAAATCTGGTGATACTGCCGAGGCTTTCAAGATGATGCATCGAATGGGTGGGAAAGGGTTGAAGATGGATACAGTGACCCTCAATATAGCTCTACAAAATCTGTGCCGAGAGAGGAAGCTTCAAGATGCGTATGAGTTGTTGAGTTGTGCAACTGAGAGAGGCTATATTTTAGATGAAGTGAGCTATGGCACTCTTATAGTTGGATACTTTAAGGAAGAAAATACGGATAGAGCTATGCAGGTTTGGGACGAAATGAAGGAAAAAGATATAATTCCTAGTATTATCACTTATAATTCTTTGATTGGTGGGCTCTGCAAGCTGGGAAAAACAGAACTTGCTATCAGTAAACTTAATGAACTATTGGAGAACGGATTGGTTCCCGATGAAACCACATACAACACAATCATACATGGCTACTGTTGGGAGGGAAATGTGGAGCAAGCGTTTCAATTTCACAATAAGATGGTTGAAGGATCATTTAAGCCTGATGTCTACACATGCAACATTCTTCTTCGGGGGCTGTGCAGGGGAGGGATGCTTGAAAAAGCTATCAAACTCTTTAATACGTGGGTTGAGAGAGGGAAAAACCTGGACGTTGTTACGTACAATACATTAATAGCAGCCTTATGCAAGGAAGGGAGACTTGATGATGCTCTGGATCTTGTTGCTGAAATGGAAGGGAAGAAATTGGGGCCAGATAGCTATACAATTAGCGCCATTCTTGGTGCTCTTAATGATGTTGGTAAAACTGAAGAGCTATTACTGAAAATGTCAGAAAGATGTAAAGTAATGCTTTCTACAGAGCAGACCGATAATGCAGAAAATGTGGTTTCTGGAGAGGCTTCAGATGCGTATTCGGAACAGATTGATGAGCTTTGTGCTGAAGGGAGATACAAAGATGCCATGGCTATCTTTCTTGAACAGACTCAGAAGGGCATCACTCTAAATAAGTCCACCTATATCTCCTTGATGAATGGACTAATCAAGAGGAGGAATAGCACTATAAAGTCAGTTCCATGATTTTTGTTTCTCAACAGACGAATTCTTTCACTTGATCCTCGAGAGCCCGCTCGCCACATGCTGCCTTGCCTTATAAGGTATTACAAATGATTTCGAAGTTGCTGTTTGTGGGTGGTTGTATTGTCAAACTGAAGGATATGGCTTCCTCTTGCCACTCTTTAGGGATGTTTATAGATCAAGAGTTTTTCCAGAAAAGGTGTTGTGGGGCTGTAAAAACGACTATTTATTCGATAAAATTTGGAGCAGTATATCCATTTGAGTGTAGTGTTATAACCTGCGGTGTCGTGTTTGAACTGACCCGCCTGCAACCTCTGCTTCAGCACCTCACACGGAATACGCATGCATGTTCCAACAAAAGTCCCCACCAAGGATCCCACCCATTCAGCCTGTCGTTACTGTATTAATCCCAGTGTATGTAGGAATATGGGTAGAGAAGTGATGGTGCAAAGTTCATCAGCGCTATCTTGGTGACTTCACAAATCCCAGTTCGCAAAACATGGCCTGTCAACTGGCCTACTATAGCCGGAATGGATCCCATGCTGAGGGAGCTTCCACAGAATCTCCGTGAAGGAGAGTGTCGTTGAGGCTTGAACCGAGAGAAGAAGAGAGTGAATATGTAATAATATGATGAGATGAGAGAGATGGTGTGAATTGGATGCATTCATAATGTAGAAAATGAACAGGAAATCCCTCCAGCCAATGCTGTTTTAATAGCACGATCACTTTGTATTTCTACGCTGCTGCTTCTGCACAAAATCGTGAACTTCACTCACCGCTTTAACTACTTTCCCTTGCCTATCTTCAAGAATCTGTAAGAGTCTGGGCCGTACTTGACAACCAATGCATGAGGCCGCCCTCCAATTTGCATCAGATAATGGATCTTTGCAGAAATTGGGAGTTTCAGCCAAGCATGTCGAATTTTCGGATACAGACCTAGGAAGTGGGCGTACATGGTTTTGCGACAATGGAGTGCTACCCAGAACTCGCCCTTCTCGTTTGTACGGACATTAATCCGGGAACCCAGCCAGCAATGCAAAGGGCTCCCACTTACCCGCCTTTTCACCTTTCAACCAGTATCTACTCAACCTACACAAATATGTATTGATTATAATGGTATGCAAAGTAATAATGACACACACAGCCTAGATAAATGGAGTAAATTAGGACGATGAATGCACGTACCTGCCTATTTGGCCCTCACAGAACACAAAGAAGGAACCATCCTTACTCAAGGAAACACCGTTTGGAAATTGAAGGTTTCGTATAAGAACAGTTGTTTCTTTTGTTTTAGGATCGTAACCAACTGGAGGAAGTTCCTGAGATAAGTAAGTTGTGAATTAGTATGAGTGATCATCAAACTCCCAACTAAAGGCAAAAGCCACAGCAACTTTGTACTATGAATCCATGTACCTTCTTTTGTACTTGGTGCTGCTATCGGTGAAATAGATATTCCTTCAGGGCCCACCTTCAGCAAACCAAAATATGCATCGGCAATGTACAAATCACCTGTCTTTTTGTCAAATCTTAGCCCCAAAGGCCTGCCACAAATGTGTTCATTCTTCACATACCCAACTGGTGAAAGCTTCGGCTCGCACAAGCCCGACCTTAAATTACAGCAAAACAGTTTGGATATAGTATTAAATTGAGTGAATTCTCTCTGTGGTGTCACAACTTTCAACTTTTTTTAATTTTAGTGTCTTCACTTCAAAAATTATAAATTTGGTTCCAAACTTAAGAAATATTTGCTACTTTGGTGTCTTCTATTAATTTAATAATTAAATAACATCAATGATGATATAGAGAAGGGTAAAACCATAAAATCACGAATAATATTTTTTTAAAATACAATTAATAATTGAATATTCTTAAAAATTAGAAACTAAATAACATTAAAAATTTTGTAATAGAATTTTGTTACTAAGAAAAAAATATTTATGTATATGGCTCAATTTATATAAAGACATGACTTTTAGACCTTATTTTAGCATTGTAATATTTGTAACATAAAAAAAGTGTTACTTACAAAAATTAAAATAAACTATTAAGTTATTTTAAGCATTGAAAATAAAACATAAACAATTAAACTATTAAATAAAATTAACATAAACTATTAAATTATCATAACCTATTAATTTAATAGTTTAAAATCATTATAATTATTAAAAAATTGTTTTTTAAAAAAATTACAATTTTACCCTTCTTTAAATTAACATTAATATTATTTAATTATTAAAATAATAAAAGACACCAAAATTGGTAATGTTTTTTAAGTTTAGGCATCAAATATACAATTTTTGAAGTAAATACACCAAAATTAAAAAAACTTGAAAGTTTAGACACCAAAATGACTATTTACTCTATTATCACACTTTCATTGCATAAAGCATACATATTATTCTCTAAATTTAGAACAAAAGCGGAGAACGCAGTTGCATGAGACAACCACCTCGAACCAACAAATACAGTAACATCAAAACAACTCAATTACAAGAAAATCTCACCCGACAGAATAAACTAAAACACTATTAGCTAGCTTTCAAGGATTGATGAATCAAACTCTATCTAAACATTCCAACCCCAGATCCGAAAAACAATAACAACCAACAAATATTGAAAAATCATAATTCCACATAAAACAACACTGAAACAGGGAGACAAGTTAAACTTAGAACTAAACCCTAAACACAGTTTAAGCACCACAATTCCAATCCAGAAACAAAGCCCATAAAAAAATATTCACTGGTTAGCGGAAGTGTAGGCAAAATCAGTCCACTTCTCGCCGTCCCACAAAACAACCCGGCCGTCAGCGACACCGGTGTAGGGGCCGCGGCCCATCGGGTCGAAGGTGACGCTCTCGGGCCCCTGCACTTGGTTCAAAAACTTAACTTCCGACTTCTGCAGCAAATTCTCAGCAGGGATGTCGGCCCATGGCGGCAAGTCGACCTTAACCGACTCGAAATCCGGGAAGTCGGAAATAGCAGAGTGGTGGAAAGGGTCTACTGCACAGTAGACCGCCAACACGATAAACAAACCGGTGAGTATTCCGGCGGGAGTCATGGATTTTGGGCCCTTTAGAGTGGGTTTAGATTGACGGCAGTAGCGATGAATAAGTATGTGAGAAAAGTACCAAGTCAAATAAACACCATATTTATGTCCACCAAACGGCTGCGATACATGAACAACGTGTGTAGCATCTAACCAAGCTTTAATAATTCTAGCACATTAGATGCACTTCCTATTAGCATAGCCATGCCCACTATCAAGCTCCTATCTTCTACCGTACCAATTAACTTCAACAGATTTTGAATTTTTGAAAATAAAAATTGAATCTTTGGTTATAGTATGGCAGTGAAACTAATATTAGTACAAGCCCAACATTTTTGTAAGGGAGGATATTCCAGAAAGCCTTGGACCAGCACAATAAAGCTAGTACTATTAGTAAAAGCCCATAATTGTTTGTAGGGGATGAAATTCCAAGATTTCTTGGACCAGTGATAAGCTTTCAAGATCCAAATGCATAATCTGATAATTGACAGCTTATCATCGGAAATGTTTCTGCCTTTGTTGCGACACATGGAGGTCTAAATTGTGTAATATAGAAACATTTTCGGCTTCTCGCCAAACACAGAGAGTTTGATGAGAATAAAAAAATGAAATATAATAAGAAGCATAATAGTATTATTTGCAGAAGAAGAGATAGAAACACAAACATACATAATCAACAAACTCTGGAACCTCCAAGAATTGATGGAGCTAATTACACTGATGTTATTCTAAAATACTCAACAGGGACACATATGGGATATAACATGATGAACTTTACAAGGCATCCATAAGACCATAATCCAGTCGATAAACATATCATTATATAGAGAGCATATTCCACAGAAATCCAAGTAAAGAATCTATTCACTCTTTGACACTAAGAACAAAACAACCTCGTTGTATTCGCAAATAAATCAATTGAATTACCCTAGAGTGCATAATCATGGCAAACCAAGGTTTGAAGAGGATATAACACTTGATCCTATGAATCCATCACAAACTTAAACAAGTAAAATTATGCAGGAAGATTCCATAGTCTACTAGGACTTAGCATAAGTGGCCAAGAACCCCACAAAGATTCTCATTTATAATTCCGAATGGAAGTTTCTTGGAGCTAATCATATCAGCAACAAATTCCAGCATTATATCCTCAATCACAATACAAAGCACCTCCACAAAACCTAAAATACTCAAATACAAAAGCAAAACTAATTCTAAGCAACCCAAACAAAGTAAATTAGTTGAGATACTCTCCCTCCTATTCTAAAATACCATAACCTTATTCTGCAACAGTACAACCGAAAATGCAATACACAAGGACAAAATCAACCGAAACAAAAAAAGTCATAGCATATTCATCAAACTCATTATAAAATCAATATACAACAAAAAAAAAATCATAAACCATAATAAAATCCAAAAAAAAAAAAAAAAGAAAAAAAGATTCAACGGAAAGCTAAGAAATTCAATAAATAAATAGAAACACGCAGAAATTCAGATTCATTAACCCTTCAGAGAAACATCATCATCAGGCGCGGCGGGCAGCGTTTGGAAATCTCAATGCCGAGAGAGAAACGAGGTAGGAACGAGCGAGCGGCGAAGTAACAGAAATTCAGATTGAAAACTATAAACCAAAACATCATATTATGAAAAACCCCTATGAAATTAATCCATTCAGTTTTTCGCATTTCCACATGTTTCCATCAAATCGCCGCTTCGAGCTCTTCTTTCTTCGGATTTCTCACGGCAAAAATCAGTCCAAACGCCGCCCTTCGACAGCCTTGAAAAGAAGAGACGCGTTAAATACTTGAGGTTTTCCCTCAAGGACCTCTATTTTTCATATTTCACTAAACTGCCTCTCAAGGTTTTAGAATTGCGTAGAGACCCCTTTCAAATCTCAATATTCATGCTACAATGAAGTCATTTGACCTAGACACCTAATGCAATTTTACGAGCTAGGTAGAATTTATTCTTTTGTGGTTTCGAAAAGGTGAAATTATTTCTATAGTTTAAAAAGTGCAATACATTTTCCTATGATTTCTACTTTGTTGTATAATGTCCATGCATATTATTTCGCCCGATTTTCGGTTTGTAAAGACAAAAATATCATAAAAATATAACACTTATGTTAAGATAATATCATACATATTAAGATAAAATCTTTTAAATCACGAGGGTCTAGATACTTGTATTTTATCATGTCTGAGTGGAGGGGTAGATTGCATACCTCTTTGCAAATCATAAAGAAAGGCTCAATAAACCCATGTGAAATGTAACTGGCCGCATGACTCAAGGAGGCTTTTCCGCACGAATTGGGTCATGCTACATCACATTGGGCTATCTATGAGTTTAGCCCACATTTAGAGGATTCTAGAATACTTTTAGAATATTTTAGATCCTAGACCAATATGGAAAGATCTATGTAATTAGTGCGATTGATATGTAATTGATATGATTTGTATATATATATATGGTAGGGTTCTAGAAGGTAGATAGGAGCTGTTAGATCGAATTGATCTAAGTCATTCATTGTAGAGGAGGAGGGCTATAAATACCCCCACCTTCATTCATTTGAAAACACCAAGTATTCAAGCAATACAAAACATTCTCCAAAGCTTCTCTCTCTACTTTCTCTCTCTAAGTGTGTTCAAGGTTCGAAGGTAGGCTGACTAGCAAGCTTCGAGGTGACGTCAAAGTTGCTAGTGCCGCACGTGAAATTCCGCGCACGTGACAGTTGGTATCAGAGCTCCGAGGGGAGTACGGTCCGAGCACACGAGAGGAATGACGGGTACGAATGAAGTTGAGAATGTGGAGAACGTAGAGGTCGTAAAGCAAACCAAGACCAAGATGGCGGGTTCTCGAGACGTGATGGCGGATCTCAACGCTAGGCTTGCAAGGGTCGAGCTAGCGGTTGGTTAAGGGCAAGACAAGTTCGAGGAGTTGGACCGACGCATCGAGGAGCTCGACGAGGGAAGAGACGAGCTCCGGGAGGGAATGCAAGGTGCTATGAATGAAGCCTTGTCCAATTTCCAAGCCATGGTGAAGTCGATGGAGGACGCCTTTGAGGCAAGGTATGTTTCACTTGAAACTGAACTCGCTAAAGTTGTGTCTGAGTTGAGCGAGACAAGGGACGAACTAGTCCTTTGCAAGAAGGCGATTGCCCAAGGGGAAGGTGTCGCCGGATCAATAAGGGTTGTCAACTCCGGAAGGGTGGACGTTCCAAAACCAAGGGCGTATAAGGGGTCACGGAACACAAAGGAGTTGGACAACTTCCTTTGGAGCCTTGAGAGGTACTTCAAGGCACTTGGCGTAGAGGAGGATGCCAAGCGGGTCGATAGCACGACACTCTACTTGGAGGACACCGCTATGGTGTGGTGGAGGCGACGGTGTGGAGACATCGAACGTGGGACGTGCTCTATCGACTCATGGGATGAGGAGGGAACTCAAGAGGCAATTCTACCCAGAGAATACCGAGGAGGAAGCTAGGGCCAAGCTTCGCCATCTTATCCAAAAAGGTACGATTCGTGATTATGTTAAGGAATTTTCTGAACTTCTTCTCGAAATTCCCGACTATCCGAACAAAGAGGCGCTCTTTGCCTTCAAAGATGGCCTTCAAAATTGGGCCAAGTTGGAGATACAACGACGGGGTGCTCAAGACCTTGCCACGGCAATGTCCATTGCCGAGTCCTTGATAGAGGTAAAGAAGATGCAGAATCCCAAGTCCACGAAGGAGAGGGGTGATAAAGGCAAGAGTTGGGAGACCACCATGGCAAGGAGAGCAAATACAAGTCCGACAAGGGACGACACTCGAGATCGAACAAGAGTGGGGAGCGACGACCACTCAAATGTTTCTTTTGTGAAGGGCCACATAAGGCGATGGATTGCCCGAAGAAGTCCAAACTATCGGCCCTCATTGATGACACGAAGGACAATGTCAAGGATGCAAAGACGGCGTAACTTCAAATCCTTGGCGCTATCAAGGCAAAAGTGGAAGTGCCGAAGTCGGAAAGAAATGGACGGTTGTTTGTAGAAGTCAAGGTGGGTGCCCACACCACCATAGCTCTTGTGGATACCGGCGCCCAGGCCAACTTTTTGAAGTAGGAAGAGGCGGACAGGCTAGGCGTCAAGTATACGAGGCAAGTAGGGTTCCTCAAAGCCGTCAATTTGCCACCCAAGGCCATTTATGGTGTTGCTAAGGATGTTGAGGTATGTCTTGGCACTTGGTGTGATACTATTGACTTTTCTATTGTGCCTATGGATGATTACCTAGTCGTGTTGGGGATGGATTTCATGGATCGTGTGAGGGCTATACCAATTCCATGTGCCGACACTATGTGCATCTTGGAGGAGGGTAAGACTTGCATGGTGCCGTTAGCCCGAGAGTTCAAAAGAGGCGTAAAATAACTCTCGGCCATGCAACTATCGAAGGGGGTCAAGAAGGCACAACCGACGTTCCTTGTTGCCTTGAAGGAGGACGAAGACAACCCGATGTCCGATGGGGTCCCAAAGGAGGTCATTCACGTTCTTGATGAGTTCAAGGACGTTATGTCGGAAGCATTGTCCAAAAAGCTTCCGCCGAAGAGGGAGGTCAACCACAAGATCGAGTTGGTACCCGACGCTATCCCTCCTACGACCGTGCCCTACCGAATGTCACCTCCCGAACTCGAGGAGTTGAGGAGGTAATTGAAGAAGTTGTTGGATGCCTGTTACATCCAACCATCTAAGGCTCCCTATGGTGTACCGGAGCTATTCCAAAAGAAGCACGATGGGTCGTTGAGGATGTGCATCGATTATAAGGGCGCTTAATAAGGTGACGGTGAAGAACAAGTATCCGATACCGTTGATTGCCGACTTGTTTGATCAACCTGGAGAGGCGAAGTGGTTTTTCAAGTTGGACTTGAGATCCGACTACTATCAAGTGTGGATCGCTGAAGGAGACGAACCAAAGACCGCATGTGTGATGAGGTATGGTTCGTATGAATTTCGTGTTATGCACTTTGGACTAACGAATGCCCCTGCCATATTTTGTACTTTGATGAATCGGGTGTTTCAACCGTTCTTGGATAAGTTCGTGGTGGTGTATTTAGACGACGATGTCGTCTATAGCAAGACGTTAACAAATCATATGGAACACTTGAGACAAGTTTTCCAAGTCTTACGGGAGAACGAACTTTATGTCAAGCGGGAGAAGTGCGAGTTTACCCAAGCCGATGTGATGTTTTTTGGGCCACATCGTGGGAGGCGGCAAGTTGGGGATGGACAAGTCCAAGGTTCGGGCCATTGACAAGTGGGAGCCGCCAAAGAAGGTGACCGACCTCCGATCCTTCCTTGGCCTCGTCAACTACTACCGGAGATTCATCAAAGGATTCTCCACCATAGCCACTCCGCTCACCGAGTTGTTGAAGAAGGACAAGGTGTGGAGTTGGGATGCAAGAGTGCAAGAGGCATTTGATGCACTCAAGAAGGCGGTAATGAAGAAACCCGTCCTTGCCCTACCGGATCACACCAAGGCGTATGAGGTACAAACCGATGCTTCCGACTTTGCTCTTGGTGGTGTTTTGATGCAGGATGGGCATCCTATTGCCTTCGAAAGTCGGAAGCTCAATGAGACGGAGAGGAAGTACACCGTCCAAGATAAAGAGATGACGGTTGTAGTCCATTGTTTGAGGACATGGATGCATTACTTGTTGGGGTCCAAGTTCGTGGTGAAGACGGTTAATGTGGCGACAAGTTATTTCCTCAAACAAAAGAATCTTTCCCCGAAGCAAGTCCGGTGGCAAGCGTTCTTGGCCGAGTTCGATTTTGTCATGGAGTACAAACCGGGCAAGGCAAATTTAGTGGCGGATGCACTAAGCCGCAAGGCGGAGCTCACGGCCATCACAAGTCCAAGTTTTCCATTGGTGGACCGTATCAAGGAGGGACTAGAGCATGACCCGCAAGCCAAACATGTGGTGAACTTGGCGAATGAAGGTAAAAGCCGACAATTTTGGTTGCATGATGGATTGCTTATCACCAAAGGAGACCGGGTGTACGTGCCGAAGTGGCAAAGCTTGAGGAGGGAGATCATCAAGGAGTGCCACGACTCGAAGTGGACAGGACATCTGGGGATGCAACGGACTTTGACACTTGTGGAGCGTGCCTACTATTGGCCTCAAATGCGGGAAGACATTGAGGTATTTGTGCGGACGTGTCTTATGTGTCAACAAGACAAGGTTGATCAACAGAAGCAAAGAGGGTTTGCTTGAGCCGTTACCCATACCGGAGAAGCCATGGGAGAGCATCTCGATGGACTTTATCACTTGTCTTCCAAAGTCCAAGGGGCGTGGGAACATCATGGTCGTGGTGGACCGTTTTAGCAAGTATGGCGTGTTCATCGCGGTGCCAACGAAGTTCACGACCGAGGATGCGGCAAAGCTCTTCTTTCAACATGTGATGAAGTATTGGGGCATACCCAAGAAGATAGTGAGTGATCGGGACACTCGCTTCACGGGACGGTTTTGGATGGAGCTCTTCAAGATGATGGGGTCGGAGCTCAACTTCTCAACAAGCTTTCACCTCAAACGGATGGACAGACGGAGAGAGTGAACGCCTTGTTAGAGCTATATTTGAGGCACTATGTGAGTGCGAACCAAAGTGATTGAACTAACTTCCTTGACATTGCTCAGTTTTCTTATAATTTGCAGAGGAGCGAGTCAACGGGAGCTACTCCATCCGAGATCACGACGGGACAACAACCTCTAATGCCACAAACACTTGTCGGAGATTATAGAGGTTCGAGTCCCTCCGCTTTCAAGTTTGCCAAGGGATGGGATGAGAAGACAAGCATGGCGCACTCCTACTTAGCTAAAGCCACGAAGAGGATGAAGAAGTGGGCTGACACTAAGAGGAGACACGTCGAGTTCGAGGAAGGAGACTTGGTCATGGTGAAACTTCTTCCTCATCAAAGCCGAAGGTTTGCAAAGGTGCACAAGGGGCTAGTCCGACGTTACGAGGGGCCATTTTCGATAGAGAAGCGGGTCGGGAAGCTAGCTTACCGTTTGACACTACCTTCGCACTTGGAGATGTATAATGTCTTCCATGTATGCTTGTTGAAGCCGTACCATGAAGACACGGAGGAGCCGAGTAGGGGCGAATCGAAGACGACACCAACCGCCATCACTACCATGCCCGACAAGGAGGTCGATGAGGTACTCGCACATAGAGTTGTGCCGAGGAGAGGCTCGCATCCGAGCTATGTGGAGTACTTTGTCAAATGGAAGGGGCTACTGGAGAGTGAGGCAAGTTGGGAGCATGAACTAACCTTGTGGAATCACAAGGAGGAGATCGAGGCACACAAGGCGACGCGACGAGGGCGTCACCAAATTGAGTGGGAGAGAATGTAACGGGCCGCATGACTCAAGGAGGCTTTTCCGCATGAATTGGGCCATGCTACATCACATTGGGCTATCTATGAGTTTAGCCCACATTTGGAGGATTCTAGAATACTTCTAGAATATTTTAGATCCTAGACCAATATGGAAAGATCTAGGTAATTAGTGCGATTGATATGTAATTAATATGATTTGTATATATATATATATATATATATATATATGGTAGAGTTCTAGAACGTAGATAGGAGTCGTTAGATCGAATTCATCTAAGCCATTCATTGTAGAGGAGGAGGGCTATAAATACCCCACCTTCATTCATTTGAAAACACCAAGTATTCAAGCAATACAAAGTATTCTCTAAAGCTTCTCTCTCTACTTTCTCTCTCTAAGTGTGTTCAAGGTTCGAAGGTAGGCTGATTAGCAAGCTTCTTGACAATATCAAAGTTGCTAGTGCCGCACGTGAAATTCTGCGCACGTGACATAAATCACAAGGATGAATCTATACTTACGTGAAATCATATAAAGGTAAATAACACTTCTTTATAATTGTAAGAAGGCTCAGTGCACATTTTAAAATTATAAAGATGATTTCACAAAAGTAAAACTATAAAAAGGCTAGCTGATATTAATCCCCAATTATACTTCCTAATTACTGGCAAATCTGCGAATTATATAATAAATTGTATTAAACCAACTATCTACGAAAACTCGATTAAACCATGATGTTTAAGATCTCAACTTTCTCATTAAACTCGACCAATGAAATTGGCCACCAGGGGCGGATCCAAGGGGGGGCGGGTGGGTGCGACCGCCCCCCCGAATTTTTGTGCAATACTACGAGTTATCTTTTATTTCTAGTAATTTTCGTACTTGTTCCAATTAAATTTTCAAATTCGCCCCCCCCCGAAATTTTTAAATTTGTTATCCTAACTTTGAAAAATTTTAAAAAAACGTATATTAAGTGTCACATATTTTAGTGGAGGTGTAGATTTTGAGTTTTGGATACCCAGTTTGGTAGAGTCAACTTATATAACTTGATGCAATTAATATACTATGTTTGTGTTTTCTTTTTTCATATACTTACTGATATAAAATTAAGAACATTTGAAGTATAAATAAACTATCATTTGAATACTTATTAATTCCTCAGTTAGATATTGTTATTCTTCATAATTTCCTCTAATTAAATTTAGAGTGATGTCAAAATAGGATTGTGTACTATATTTTTCGAATAAATATAAAAAATACATGAGTTATTTATGAAAGAAGAATATAATCCTTAAATAAGCCATAAAGAATAAGTTTAATTAGATTTAAGTGGAAAAAATGCTAAATTTTTTTTTCCGGGGGCTCCGCCCCCGAACCCCCGTACAAAGAAAACTCAAGCCCCGATAAATTTTGCCCCCCCTAACCAAAAATCCTGGATCCGCCCCTGTTGGCCACATGGCGAAAGTAACTTAAGAGACACTCAAATGTCAATGCATTAATTTTATTAGTTGAGTTAATTCGATATCATCATTTGGTTTCTAGTTTCTTGATATGTTCACTTCTCTTCCCACTTTGGTCAAACTTTATTTTTACCCATAAATAAAAACACAAACGGTTACTTCTCAGCAAATCATTATGTAATTTTACAAAATTAATTAAATAAAATTAGTCGAAGGAATTAATAAAATAATAATTGATCGGGTTAGTTTGGAATATTTTGTTCAAGACATTAACAAGTCAAAATATCATGTTAACACATCACGTCCTGTCAAACCTAAACAATTCTTTGCAGTTGCGTCTCATCAGTCATGTCTTCACATTAATTTTTTGCCATTTGACACATTATGGTACATTTTTATATGCTGATTTCATCATTTTTTTTCTTCGTAAAAGTCAATTATTAACTCCACTTTCTTATTTTCTTAATTTAGCATTTTATAATTGGTAAAAAATGTATTGCTCATTATTAATTTAAAAAACATTCACTTCATTAATCGGTCACTACCACCAGGGACGGAGCCAGAAACTTCCTTCAGCGGGGATCCAACTTATTATATGTATATAGATCTAATTTATAATAGTGAATTTTTAGTTATTTTGCATTTTAACTAAAAAATAAAGAAGAAAAATTAAATAAATAATGAAAACATTGCAGGAAATTGAACTTAGGTCTACAAACACCTATGAGGAAAAGTTACCACTGTACCATAATACAATAAATGTAATATATATACACTGAAATATTTTAACACAGAGGGGCCACTGCCCCCCTTGCCCCCACCCCTCCCTCCGTCCCTGACTACCACCAACTATAAGAAAAATGATGGGACGAACGACATTCATATTAGATTTGGTTAATTGTCTTTTAAGTTAGCGTCCGAATCTCAATTTTTACTACTTTGGTAATAAATCTCGTTTGCTAGTTATTGATTCATTACTTTCATTGCAATTTAGATTGAATCGTATTATAATGGAACAAAAATCATCATATAAATTAAAGATTTGTTGTATATATTTAACTTCGTATGATAAATGGTTCTTATTTGTCGCACTACAAAAAATCTGTCTTTTACCGACGGAAAAATCCGTCGGTAAACATTAAAAAATCCGTCGAAAAATGGTTTACCGACGGAAAATAATCTGTCGTTATAGAGCTTGTCGGTAAATTTTACCGACGGAATTGAGGTCCGTCGATATTTACCGACGGAAAATTCCGTCGATAATCCATCGGTACACTTGTCGACTAATTTTTTGAAATTAAGCCGATAATTGACCCGCCGGCTATCGGAGTTGGTAGTCGGCAGCGATCAGGTGGAGACACTGGCCGGCGAAGATCGGACGCTGATGGTGGCCGGTGGTGGAGGCCTGTGCGCGCGCGTGCGCACATGTATAGCAAGATTCTTAATAGATTAGGAAGTAGTTTGATATATAAAGGTGGAAAAAGTTTGTCAAAAATTCGATGTGGGATGCAGAATTTTAAGTGTACCGACGGAATGTTCCGTCGCTAAATACCGACGGAAAATTCTGTCGGTAACAGATGAAATAGCGACGGAATTTTCCGTCGGTATTTAGCGACGGAAAATTCCGTCGGTAATCCGTCGGTACACTTAAATTTTGAATTTTCGTCGGTAATTCGTCGGTAAATGCCGACCCGTATTTTGTCCGTCGATAAATCCGTCGGTAATTAGCGAAAATTTTGTAGTGTCGGATAGATAGTCTACCTAGTACCAATTATTACAACCTTGTACATGATGAGAAACAAGAAGGGCCTCAAGTTGTTAAAATACTATAATCCCTAAAAATTCCAATTCATAGTTAATATCTCGATCGCCCCCCTCGTCCGCTGCTCAAAATGCTGTAATGTGGATACAAAGAACAACATGAATCCATTCCCACCCACTCATTCTTTCAATCATAATCCCCCCCCTCCAAAAAAATAATAACAATAATAAAACCATTTTATATTATTATTTGTTTTGGTTTTTTGACAAACCCTATTAGATAAAATACCACTAAAGTTCGTACTCCCACTTCACTCACATTCACCCTATCTTCCCCATTACCGACATGAGCAGTCCCATCTCTCTCGTCATATATTTTCATTACACTCATTTCCTCCCCTCTCCTCGACTACCATACAAATATACACACATTAATTATATCTCTATACATATACATACTTATAAACGCCCTCTCTCTCTCTCTCTCTCTCTCTCTCTCTCTCTCTCTCTTCCGGAAGCTCAAGCTGAATTATTATTCTTCAGTTCTTGATCTGCTTCATATTTGGTTTCTTGGTGCTATCCAGCTCAGTTACTCAGACCCCTTTCTCTCTCTCTCTTCTTCTCTCTTCTCTCTTTCTTGTTGTTGTTAAAGTGAAAACACTAATCTCCGGCGGTGGATCCGGCCAAGATGTCAATGGAATTGACCGCCGAACGTGTTTGTTATGTTAACTGCAACTACTGCAACACCATTTTAGCGGTATATTTTAGTTTCTGTAACCTAGCATGTAGCTGAGTTCTTCAATAAATCAAATTCAGCTAAAAAACAAAATGGGTTTTCCTGGCCAATTTCTTGATGTGATTTTAACAAAAAAAAAAAAAAAAAAAAAGAAAACGAAATTGTTGAAGAAGATGCCATCAGATCACTGAAAATGCAGGTTGAGAATTGTGGGTTCAGTGTAATATTGGCTAGTTGTCTTCTACCTATTTATGGAGTGATATTTTATGTTTATTACCAGTTGATATTTTTTGTTGAAAATCGATCATGGCTATGTACTTTGCCTTAAGGTTTAATCTTTGTTTATTTTTTTCTGGGAAAACAAAGAGGGCTAGCTTAGACAAGAATTTGGAATCTCAGAAGACCCAGAAATCTTGCAGTTTGTCATAATAAAGAATTAACCCTAATTATATGCTTTTTCTTCTTTCTTTTGGATAGTATGTAACCCTATGATCCTATGGTTTTTAGGGTTCTTCACTGTGTTCAGATGATGATTTACTTCTTGACGCTGTTTTGTCCTTGAATATCATTAAATACCTTAATTTATGATTAATGAATTTCTCCTGATCAATTTTCTTCTTTTCCGTACTGCAACCCACTAAATACTGCGGCCAAGAATACACCATGACTATGTGTGGGAAATGGGTGTTTCTGTTCATACACAAATTTTTTATCTGATCATCATATTTTGTGTTTTTGTGATGTGGGATTCTTAGTTGATATGCTGCTGCTTGAGGTTTGAAGAGAACTGCTGAAATAAAATCATCATTGAGAAAGTGTTTTATTTTCATATTTCTTTCTTTCCCAGTCTCTCTCTCTCTCTCTCTCTCTCTCTCTCTCTTATCTCTATATGGATATAGATTTAATATTGTGTGAAAAACAGATTGGATATTTGTGTGTTTGAAAATAACTTTGGCTGCATTTTACATTCTGTTAAAAATTAAAAGAAAGATAGTACTTGAATTCATGATGCTCCTCTTCTGTCTTTTGATGAATTCCGTTCCAGTCACGTTGTTATCTCTCTCTCTCTCTCTCTCTCTCTCTCTCTCTCTCTTTCTCTCTCTAACACATACACACAGTGATCAGTGATGGTGTCAGAGCAGCATAAAAATCAGAAGCACTGAAAGGAAAGAGAGAGATTTATGATGATGAGAACTTCTTTTTATCACATAGGGCAATTGAAAACCACTCTTGTGGTGTGGTTATTGTCCATTTAGAAGTTTCATTTTTTCTCATAGCTACTCATATATATCAGCAAGAAATATGCATTCTTTCCAGCCTCAACCATTTTGTAGAACATGATCTAGTGAATGGAAAGCTTAATTTAATTTTCTCATCTTCTATATGAAGTGATGAAGCATCTTAGTTGAGTTTCTTGATACATCCGGGCTTGTGTTTATTCAGCCATTTTCTTGGGCAAAAACACATAGTATAAGGGTTTTGCTGTCTAGGGTTTTGATCTTAATTGTTGATGAATTGAATGTTATGGGTATATGTAGGTTAATGTTCCATATGGGAGCATGTTCACGATTGTTACTGTGAGATGTGGGCATTGTGCAAATCTGCTGTCAGTCAAAATGGGAGCTTTGCTTCAGTCTGTTCACCTCCAAGATTACCAGGTCTCTCTCTCTCTCTTCTTTCATATTTGTGTTCTAGATGAATGATGATGATTATACCAAATGTAAGAGTTTTTCATTCATTCATTCATTTTGACTATCACAAATCTGATAATTTAAGGTCCAGAAACAACAATCTTTGTCGTGTGTGACCGACGGCGCCTCAAGTAGAGAGAGTGGCTCCTCATCAAAGTGCAGCAGCAGCAGATTTGGCCTCCTTCAGGTTCACACTACTGATCAACAACCTAAGATGGCTCCAATACGCCGTAAGTTGTCTAATTCCATTGCCTTAATTATCTTCAACATTGTTAATTACTTAAGAGAAATGCCCATACAGATACAGCCATTATCATTACGGTTATTTTGTCTTAAAGTAAACTTAATGAGTGAATGAGAGAGAGAGAGAGCAGCTGACAGTTAATTTCTTGATTCATATATATGAACTGTAGTGATTGTGACGTTACAGTTATAAACAGCAGCATCCTCAAACATAGGCCTAGTACTTTTGTGTATCAGCCAATACCCCTTTATTCATATCATTTTAACTCCCCACCCCACCACTAATCAATGTCATTGCATTTTTTTTTTCTTAAATCATACTCCCCACTTTCCAATTATCTTGTCCACTTTGATTGTGGCGCGGTTTTTAAAGAGAATCGTTAATTGTGTGTTGTATGTGGAGTAATGTAAAGTTGTGGGTCCTATAATAATTTGTTAAAAAAAGAAAGTGAACAATGCATTTGGAACGACTCGACACAAAATGAAATAATTGACAAGATAATTGGATGGAGAGGGAGTACTATTTTTTGTTAGATTTTTAATAGCTAATTAGGATAAAGATACTTAAAATCATTCAGTTTCTATAATTTCTCTGTGATTTTTTTTTGTCATTTTGATCAGTCTTATGACTCGATCGCTACTTAGTATTAAGTGTTATTTACAATAAGCAAAAAATTATAAATAGTTTTATTAATTAAATACTATTTGACTCTATCTTTTTTGTTAATTATTTTATACATATTTTTCATAATTTTGTTGTTTACAGCTCCAGAGAAAAGACAGCGTGAACCATCAGCATACAATCGTTTCATAAAGTAATGCAATATTTTGTTCGAATTAAATATCATGACAAAAAGTAACTCGAAACTGCTATCCAATAAGTTAACGAATAACGACTACAATTTTCTTTGTTTGCAGAGAGGAGATCCAAAGGATAAAAGCGAGCAATCCTGAGATCAGCCACCGTGAGGCCTTCAGCAGAGCTGCCAAAAACGTAAGTCACACGAAATACACATAAAATTACATTCTACGCATAATATGTATTGATTAATACTCGAGATAAGTTTTGATTTTTCATGTTATATATGCAGTGGGCACACTTTCCTCACATTCATTTTGGATTAAAAGTGGAAGGCAACAAACAAGCAAAGCTGGATCATCCAGTTGCAGGAGAAGCCACGGCTCAAAAGTCTCTCGGTTTTAGTAAGATTAGTTTTGCAAAATAAGAAAAATATTGTATTTCCATCCCAAGAAGTATGAAGGTTGTAGTCTTTTGATCCCTCTTATTAGCATCAAAACATAAAAAACAATTTATATGTATATTTTAAAAACATAGCTGAGGGGCTCTATGCTATATATCTTCAACTCTAGGGTAGCAGAAATGCATTTTTTTACTTCCCCTGAAAAATAAGATGATTCCATAATTTCAGATATTGGAAGATGTTATGATTTGTCTAATCATCTATATGATTATGAGTTGTTTACTGTTTTCCCATTTATAGGTAGAGGATTGGGTTCTTGAATTATATTATACTTTCTCCTTTCCATCATTGTTGTTTTGTTACTATTCGGCTTATAGATTTAAGGGCAACTCCAATGGTATTAACAAAAAACCCAATTTTTTATTCGCCACGTCAGCTTTTAAAATCCACAAACTTTTTAACATTTTTCATTCCAAACATATCTCTATAAATTCAACTTTTTTATGGGTCCTACCAGTATATACACACAACTACATTCATATATGAGAACTGACGCTTGATATTTAATTAAGTTATATTTTAAAATATACAACATCTGGGCCCCACAAGCGTGCATGGACGCACCAATATACACGAGCGTGCATTGCACGCGCCATGCGTGTCCAACACAAGTTTCATTAAAAAGCCAACTTTTATCTGAACAAGATGGATTTGAATTTCTAACTTTTTAACATCTTCTCCGGTGGCTAAAAAGTCAATCTCCAATTTTTTCATGTTTGAAAATGCTACCATTGGAGTTACCCTAAGACAGTGAATGAAGGTATGTTGAATTGGTAGAATCTACTATTTAGATTGATTATAGTCCACAAATTATTTTCCTTTTTCAAAAGAGGACAACTGAAAAATGAATATAAGATACAAAAAGGTGAACTGAGGAAGTGTGAAACATAGTGGATGCAAAGTAGTGCAATTGGGCGACCTTGGGCGACCTTACCTCCATATTCAATAAATTATAAAATTTTATAGATCCTTATAAATTTACTATTTTGTCATCTAAAATTACATATTGATCTATTTCTAAATCTTAAATTTCATAAATTTTGGATCCATGTGTGTAATGTATGATGATGGGTACAGTTCCAAGTGATGATGAGTCACGCTCAATGATGAGGCTACATATCAAATCAAGAAATTGAGGGCCCCAATGCCCACCACCCCTCCCATAGGAAACTTTTATGCTAGGGGTGGGAGCACTGCACCTCCCACCCCCGGATTTTGACACGTGTAAGTGTCAAAAAAATTTAAGGTGTGATATAATTGATTTGGGAGGTGGCTTTACACGTGTCAAAATTCGGGGGTGGGAGGTGCAGTGCTCCCACCCCTAGCATAAAAGGAACCCCTCCCATACAGCAAGAACATGCATCATCATCATCATACTCTGCAAATTTCAATTTTACAACTCTATACATTAATTAACAAAGATCACCATTTTGGTAGTGTACAAGCTTTCCTTATCATATTCTAAGTTATAAGAAATCATATATCGATATCATTAGAAAATACGAGATTGAAACAAAATAGAGAAAACCTACAGAGTTAATTGTTGCTTGTGGTTGTATAAAATCAAGTGAAATTATACAACTCTACCCAATTTGACTATTACAACTACAAAACTACCCATCCCCTTAAAAACTACTCCCTCCGTCCCAAAATTCTTGTCCAATTTACTTTTTGCACGATTTTTAAGGAGAGTTGTTAGTTGTGTGTAGATTGATATAAAGTTGTGGGTCCCACAAAAAAGTTGTGTGTAATAATTTACTAAAAAAGGAAAGTGGACAAGAATTTTGGGACAACCCAAAATGGAATAGCGGACAAGAATTTTGGGACGGAGGGAGTATCTAGCAAATACCCAATTTGTCTAAAATACCCTCACTTTTTCAAATTTTTCACATGTGATAGGACCGTGCCGATCACATGGTCCTATCACATGTGATAGGGCCGTGCCGATCGATAGGACCATAAAAATGTTAGTATTAATTGTTGGATCACAAAACATGATAGGACCGTGCCGATCGATAGGACCATGTGATAGGACCGTGCCGATCGGCACTAATGCTCAAATTTGACTTTATTGAAAAAGCAGGAGTATTTTAGTCTTTTTGAGTATATAGTGTAGTTAAATATAAGAATTGGCTATAAATGTGTTTGACTTTACCCATTTAGGTATATAGCGCACCCATGGTACATCAAGTCCTTGTCAGTATTTTTATTGAAAAAGAAAAATTAAAAGACGAGCCAGGTTCTAACTAAATCATTGTGTAAATGCATTTTTAGTCTATTGGAGTATATAAGAAAGAATCAAAATCTGCATGGAGAAAAAGTGGAGCCTCTTGTTATTATTATTTTTTTTTTGGCTTTTTCTCAGTCCTCTTTTTTGATAAAGAAACTTTCTTGGAATTAAGTTATAATTGAAGAGAGAATCTGTAACGTCAAATCATGTAGTTGGGCTCTTGTTTAGTGGGGGATAGGTGGGTTGGGGTGGTTCAGCTTTAGATGATCACCTGTCATGTCATCATCGACAACCCAAACGCCGTCGTTCGATGGCTCATTAATCATTACCTTCAGCTGATCACAGAAAATGTTATTACAGTTGTGTAATATGAATATCTATGTGCTTTTGCATGAACCCAGCAGACATATCACATATGTAAGAATCACCAAATCCAACAAATTGATTAATATAATGTCCCAAATAGTACATGTAACAAAAAAAAAAATGGGTTTTAGCTACTCTACACAAAAGGGTGTTGTTGACCTAGTTATTAGTTATTACTTCATATGAATCCTCTCCCTCCCACCTCAGTTTATCACTATGTTAGGATGATCATCATCCTATACTAACAAGGGATCTGAAATTTTCAAATCTGCCTACAAACTATATGATATCCAGAACAAAAGAATGGTGGAACATCAAGACAATACAAGAATACAAAGTTATATGTCTGGTCGTCACTTACAGTCATCTCAGAGGTTAGACATCTTCGACTCTTCTATAAAATAAAACATAGGCAGCCGAAGTTTTGATCTTGTCCTCGCTGATGGGAGACACGTGGCTGTCATCAAAGTCATACCACCGATCAGCACCTTGCTGCATCAGAAAGGGTAATCAAATTGTATGGTATGAGATACCGCATCACAACACCCAAAGAAAATGAATATATGACATAAAGAATTTTAGTGCATTTTTACTAGACAGATGAGGTAGAAGGTGAATAAGGACCAAAATGCACTAAACTGTGGGTCCTTATTCACCTTGTATGAATTAGAACGAGTTGAACTTACATGAACAAATGCTGTGTAGTGATGTTACACCCCGTAAGATGAGAGAGGAAAACGACGGCGAAAGTGATCGGAAGACAGAGCCGGAGAAGATCGAGAGAGGAGATGAAGAGATGAGTGGAGGAGAAGGAGTTGACCAAACTGATAAGGTCGAGATATATTATGATACCAACGAAGAAATCTCGGCTGTTGATGAGATCTGTGGCTGAGATGAAAGATGAAGAAGCGCGCGTGTGGACGCCCTCAAGTCACTCCACGTGTTATCCTATTACTACTAATTACCTTTTATTTGCTTATTAAGTTTGCTAAACTTAGGTAATGTTGTGGTGCCTTATATAAGCCAAGGTTGGGAATATGGAATGATAAGAAAATAGTTACGCCTCTCTTCCTCTCTCACTCTCTTCCTTCCATCTTCGTTCTCTCAAATCTCTCATCTCTCTTGGTTATCTGAAATAATTCCAGTAATTCAGTTTACAAATTAACACCGGCCGATCTAAACAAATTCTGGCCGACTGTTACAGTGGTATCAGAGCAGTTGCGATGGCTGCTTCCAGCTTGCCTCCCATCCTTGAGGATGTACAGATCGAGGATGAAGAACCCGTCCTGCAGCCTGCGGAGGTGGATGAGAAAACACAGGTATTAATAAACATTCTCAATCAAAACATGATGCAGCAGTTAAATATGAACACACGCACCCTCACCCACGACCTATTAAGCATGATAAGTAACCTAGCTGATAGGATGGATCTGGTAGAATCACAGCTCCACGCCGGATCCAAACCAGTCAGACCACCCACACCATACTATGCTAACCCCCAAACGCGTGTGCACCCTAGATCTCCCCCAGGGTTCAGGCAGACTGGGAAGGGGGTGGATGAGGGCAGTGGTTCGGTTTTTATGGAGGGTGTTAGGGCTGGAGGAGGGGTGTATATGGAGACACTAAGGTTTGGTGAGGAGGTGAGGCCATCTATACTGGGTAGTGGTAGCAAGCAGGGGTTCCACAATCAGTTCCCTTACTCTGGCTACATGGGTGGTAACAGTAGAGGAAATGGATCTAAACCTTATTCCAGCAATTCTGGAAATTCTGCTGGAATATTGCCCACAGTTGCTAAGGTTAACTTCCCAAAATTTGATGGAAGTAGATCTAGATCATGGCTAATGCGATGTAATAGTTATTTTTCTATGGTTCACATACCCGAGGAACAGAAGGTGACATTTGCTTCAATGCATTTTGAAGGGAGGGCTCTAGAATGGTATGTCAATCTCCCACTAAAGGGGGATGAATTAATCTGGGCTCAATTTGTTAAGCTGATTTCTAGTAGGTTTCAAGACCTGCAAGCTAACAAAGCCATAGGAGAGCTGCATAAGCTTAGGCACAATGGAACTTATGATGAATATGTGTCTAGGTTTGAAGAACTGAAATCTTTTATTGTCCACAACAGATGTGGGGATTTTGATGAAGACTATTGGATAACTGCTTTTGTGAGTGGACTGGATAAAGACATACAGGCTGGGTTGGATATGCTTCATCCTAATTCTCTTGACTCAGCTATACATTTAGGAAGGCAACAGGTTCACCTAAATGAATCACTTATGAGGAAACTAAAGGAGTACACCAGGGCAATGTCAGTAAGCCATCAAACAAAGAAGACAGAGGCTAAATCCTATCAGAAGATCCCCCAGAAATCAGTTCAGAACACTAAGCCAGGGTTCAAATTATTAACCCCCTTGGAGATGGACCAAAGAAGATCCAAGGGACTATGCTATAACTGTGATGAACAGTTCAACCCAAGGCATAGATGTACTAACAAGATCAACTTCATGGTTATGACAGTTGAGGAACAAGGGGAATTCCTAAATGCAATAGAGGCAGATTCTGAAGAGGAGGTTTTTGGGGATGCTAATGAAGAATTGGGAATGACTATTGTTGATTCGGAGACGATAGTCAGGTGTAGAGGGGGGGGTGAATACACCTGATCACAGTTTCTTTTTCTCAGAACGCGAAGGATAGCTGAGCTGTAGGTTGCAATTGATGAACAGTGCCAAATAGTAACATTCGATCGCGGGTCAGAAGTGTGCCAACTACTGAGCTCTCGTACTGACTTTTGTCAGTACTTGAAACTCAGTCGAAGACGTTGTGCGGATAAGAGTGTGGGGCCCGAAGATTCGTCTCAGTTTGAAAACGTGATTTTCACAAATCAAGTAATTTTTGGCTGGTGCGCTTTGAGAATACGTTTTATGCAAAGATATGATTTTTAATCAATTTGTATGCAATGCAATAAAACAGTAAATAACACAAGCAATTTTTAACGTGGTTCGGATACGCAAGATCCTACGTCCACGGTCCTGCCGAACATGAGTTCTTGTTGATTTATCTGAGCAAGTCTCAACAAGGAATACGTGCGGCACCGGACGCACCCTTCTTAGTTATAGTCCTTAGCGACTTTACAAATCAAACCGAGGTTTGAAAGGGAGGGGATAATCTCCAACTAGGAAGGAGTTCTTACAGTAAGAACAATCACTAAAAGTGAACTCCTTCGAATTTCTAAGCTATAAATTTGGCAATGAGCTTAGCTAGAGAAGAGGGATTTAAAGAACTCTAGAGAGAAAAACTAATGATATTCTATTGGGCAAGTTCTTCGCTGGATTGATCTTGAATGCGCTAGAGTTGTTCGAAAGCTTGAGCGTTTTTCCCTTGATATCCCGTGCGCGAAGCTCGAATTTCTTCTCTATTTAGAGTTGTGACCAGGCATATGTCCGTTGGAGAAGACGATGCCACGTGTCACAAGCTTCCAAAAAAAACGGCCATAAATTCGAATTGTTGCAGCAGAGTTGTTGGACACTCGTACATGAGAGCGACTTTAGTTGGTCGGAGCGAGATAAAGCGTTGTCGGCTTCTCATTGGTCGAGGTTTGTGGTAGGTGAGATTGTGTCAGACATCGGAGTTGACTCTCTCTAATCCTCGTATGTCTTCTGCTGACTTTCGAAATAACTTTAGCGGCTGAGTCGTTTTCTGTCGGATACAGTAGACTTTAAGCAGTCTCTGTCTTCTTCGTCTGAGTCGGCTGACAAGAGATATTCTCTTGAGTATGGTCAGCTGATGACTGCGAAGGTACTGAGCTAGCATAGAGTTCTTCTGCTGATGTCTGTCAGCTGATGAGGTGTCTTCTACTAAGAGTGAGGTTCAGCTGATGACAGAAGAAAGCAAGCAATTACACTGATGACGTGGGGTTCTGGAAAGTAACTTCGTCAGAAGATCAATCCAACAATTTTACCCCGTACATGACTTAGACAAACAGATAAATAATAAAAATAGTCTAGCCTATACATCATCTAGTCCTATCAAGACACTACACTACTGATATCAGCTGCGTTTTGAGATCTTCAATTCCATAGTACTACTATGATTTCCCCCAATAATATTTTAACCACTAACAGCTGAATACCATCTACTGACTCATAACCCAAAAATTTCCCCCTAATTGATGATGCCAAAACCTCTATAAAATATAAAGAAAGAATACTAAACTACTGACATAGATAGACTTCAGTAAACTGAATTAGTTAGCCTTAAGAGTTCAGCAGTTAAGAGATAGGCAAAATCAGAGAAACAGTTATGTGTGAGTGTGTGTCAGATCACTTCAGTGATCAGTTGTGATAAACATAACACAACTAAAAGCCTTAAGACAATGAGTAATTGTCTGGCCAGAAGAAAAGCCTTAAACAGTTATATGAAGAAGATTACATGGTCCCTATTCTTCTATACAGGGGATGAGAAGACTATTGCTAACGTCTGAATATCTGGGTCTTCTTCTTGAAGTCTTCAGACCTGTCAACAGGAGGATCCAGGCCATAATATTTGTAAATCCTTGCACGCAACATCTGGATTTCCTCGAGATCAGCAGGAATATCAGAACTTAGATCATGATGATAAGCTGCTGCTTCGATCTCATCTTCTATCTCCTTTTTGGAAAGCACGCCACGAGTAGTCCTAGGAGGAGGGATGCGTCTGAATGCTGGAGTTCTGAGGGGTATCTTCTCTCTTTCCATAATCTGTAGGAGCTGATATCTGAGCTGGAGATTGTATTAATGAATAAATTCTTCAAAGAGTTGATCAGCTGGTATCCCAGATGGATAGAAGCCCCATACATACTATCCCTTGATAAATTCTTCTTTGAGTTCCTCCCACTGCTCGTTCAGTTCTGCTGGCACCCATCTGTCTATATGAGGAATATGAGCTTTCTTGATGTAAGGTGCTCTGGGTGCTCCTCTCCTGTAAGACCTTGGGATCTGCCTTCTCCAATCTACTACTAGCTCGCTGGCTATCTTATCTGTCAGTTGAATGATCTTAGCCAGGTCAGCCAATCTTTTCTTCTCTCTGAGACCCGCTGATCTAGCATCTTCTCTTCGGAGATTTAATCCCTTCAGCGTGGCCTCCCAAGTTGCTCTGTCCTCGGCCTCTTGCTCAGGTGTAAAAGTATGAGTATAAGAACTCTGAGCTAAGGGTAGGACTTCAGTAGAAGACGCTTTGGCTAGCTCCTCTTGAGCTTTCTTCTTCTGTTCAACAAGGATCAGTTTAGCTTTTTCTTTGGCAATCTTGCCAATTATTTTTCTAGGCTTCTTAGCCTTCTTAGCTTCTTCAATCTGCTATACATGATCCAGCTGATCTTGTAGCTTCTGAGCAACTTCTTTATCAAATGCCTCCTGCTCCGCTTTGAATTTAAATTTAGGCGTCGGGGAAGATGGAGGAGTAACTTCAGTTGTGATCTCCTTCCCCGGCCTTTGCGGTGGCAGTGGCTCATCGAGAAATCGAGCAATATCTTCAATGTGCTGAGCAGTTGAAACATTTGCTGGCTCAGTCACAGCTGGTTGGACTTCTGGGACTTGGACATTTCCAGGAAGGGATACTTCAGAACTGGTTCCAGCTTGTATAGCTGAACCTTCCCCCTGATTTCCTTTCCCCTGATTTCCTTCCCCCTTACTAATAGCTTGGACTTCTGGGCTCTTCTCAATCTCAGCCTGTTCCGCCTCAGCCTGTTCATCTATCATGGCTTCTTCCCCCTTTTTGGCATCATCAGCCAGGGAGAGGCGAGTGCGGATAGCTGTCACCTCCTTATCCAAATTAAAGCAAAGATTCTTGATGAAGGTGGCTGTGGATTCAAAGTCTTTGACTGCATCGCAATATTGCTCCCATTCCTTCTCCTGATCAGCTCTAAATTGTTTGAGTTGGGTTGCGGACTCCTGTCTGAGTTTCAACAAAGACTGATCATGAGATTCTGTCATCTCCTTCTGAATTTCTTTGAGTGCCTCCGCCTGTTGTTGAATGGCTTTCTGAAGGCTCGAGGAGGCCACTCTATTTCTTTCATCCATAGTGGCTTGGACTGCCGCAAGGCCCTGAGTCAGCTGCTCAGAGAATGACTTCTGCTGAGAGATAAGGAGCTGCTGACTTTGAGCGGCTAAGTCCGCCTTCTGAGCTGTAAGGGCGGCCTCGACAATCTCCTGAATATTGACTGAAGAAGTAGGAGTTTCGGAGACCTTCTCAACCCCTGCTGCCAGTCGGTCGACGCTCTCAGTCTGGGCTTTGGTGTACTGAGCCCATTTGAGATGAACGTCTTTTGCAAGGAGTCGATTCTTATCTCCCTGTCGCCTGATGGCTTTGTTGACCGACTTAGAGGTCACGGAACCTATAGGTTTGATCGATAACCTGCCGGTTACGAGCCTCTCGCTCGAGATGTCGCGATCTGTTGCGCTCGACTCGGCTTCGAGGCAACTGAGGCATCACCTGATGTGGAGGGTGGTGGTGATCGGCCCTGTTCGCGAGGAGTGTTACCCTCAGCAGATCCTCCCAAATCTGCATCCTTGGGTGGTGCCTGATCCATGTCATCATCATTATTGTCATCGTCGTTGTCATCACCATGATGAGATGGAGGCGAATGGCTGTTTACTGGAGCTGAGGATCTTAAGCTTAGCAGATAGAGCATAGCAGCGCGAAGATCCTCGAAGGAAGCTAGATCAGCTGGTTCCCCAAACCCTATAGCTGATTGCAAACTCTCCTCTTCTGTCAGTAGGGACAAGGCTGACTGAGTCCTGATAAGTTCTTCAAGAATATCCCAGCTAAGGAATCTCAGCAGCATTTGTGTCCTGGCCCTTATGGCAATATCGACCAGATCCCGATGTTCAGCTATTTCGGGGATCTGAGCACTGACCTCTCCAGTGGCTCGAAGACGGGTGGAGTGCATGGTCGTCCACTCTGAGGAGGTTTCCTCAGTCGGTACTCCAGTGTCCGATTGAGTCTCTGAGGAACTAATCCGCTGGACTTTATCTTTCAGCGTGGCACCTTCTATGCCTGTGTCCATGTCAAGTGGTGGATCTTCCTGAGTAGGTGGAGGAGAGGCAAGTTTTACTGGAACCTCAGAAGGTCCAGGCTTGCTGAGCCTCTTCCTCTTAGGCGGGTCGGCCCGAGGGGGCAAGTCGGAAGTGACTCTTTTCTGCTTAGGCGGCCCTCGCCCGATGGATTTCTCAGCAGCAGCTCTTGTCTTGAATTTTATGAGCTTGCGGTCGAAATATCTCGCATCAGCAAAGGCTGAGCGATCTGATACTGACTCTTCAATAATTACGGACATCTTTGTCCCGTACAACAGCTTTCCCACACTTATAAGACTCCTCTCTCCTGTGGGTGTGGCTGCGAACTTCTGAGCCTGAGTTTTAAGCTCGGCTACATAGTAGTCAGTCCAATTGACTCTGACTCCATCATCTATTATCATCATCAGCTGAATGCGAGGCTTGGATAGCGGATCATACGAACCGGCTGAGCTCGTAAGAATATGTGAAACAATGTACGAGAGCCCTCGGTACTCTGGTAGCAGCAGATTCTTCGGCAGAGCTGTCTTGAAGACTACGTCGTTTCTGCCACAGAATTTCTGAACATAGGAGTTGATCTCTTTCTCCTTGTATCTAATGGGTGAGACTCCACGCGCTGGGAGATCAAAGGTCAGCTCCACGACGGATCGGATATCGATGATGTGTTCACTGGCATCCCAAGATTGAGGGACAACTTCCTTCATGTATGAGAACCTGGATTCCTCCACCCCTGTATCTAGGGTTCTCCAGTTGTAGTAGACTTCTGCAACTTGTCTGGGCAAGTATGCTCTGGGTTGCTTCGAGACGAGAAGATCCAGTCCGAAAGTCTCGAGAGCCGTGAAGACGAGCTCAAGATATGGAAGATCAGCTTGGTGTAGCGCCATCGTCGGCTCGAACAGGATTCGGGACTTGATGATTTCATCGACGTTGGTGGGTGTTTTGACAGCCATATTATCTGCAAATTTTCTGTTAGAGACTGAAATAATAGAAGTCAAAACACAATTTATTTACGATAATGTAGATGATGTTTACCGTAAATGTAGAGCTTGGTTGAAAAGAAAGTTCAGATTTAGAAGAGAAGATGAATCGAAAAATGCTGAAATTTCTTAAGCTCTAATGGCGATAAAATTGTGAAAGTGGATTTGAGGTAGATTGATAAAGGATTTTATATGATCGTGCATATCAAACAGTTTAGATCGGACGGTTGGGGTTCAATCTAAAATTTTTAATGACGGTTGTGATTTGATGTTATAAATGGAATGATTACACAAGCCGCCTCTACCATAGACCACCGTAGGATTATGCGCAGTTAAGGTAAGTGAAAAGACATGCATTAAATGCGCTGCAGGTAGCATTAAAGACTAAGTCATTTTAAATGAGAACGGTTTCCTATTGACTTATCCTTAAGAATTAATGACGGGAAATAAATGCTCATTAACTACTGAGTGCAAGCGACTGAGATAATAAATGCTAGCATGCTTCTGATAAAATTAAGTATATTAAGACTACGCGAACCTCTTCAGCTGATTTTACGATCAGATGGTTAGCGTTTAGACTCAGGAGGACAATTGATGTGCTGATGACCACGTTCTCCCTTATTGTGTACAGTTTGATTCTCCCGACTGAATCATTGTACTGAGTCCTTGACCTGTCATACTGATTTTTTCTACTGACTCTACTCAGTAGGTTCCAGTAGACCTAGCTCAACTGATAATTCTCTGAATCTGTTCTCAGCTAATGGTTTGGTTAGTATATCTGCCCTTTGCTTGTCAGTATGGATTTTCTCCATTCTGATATCCTTCTTCTCGACATGGTCTCTGATGAAGTGGTGTCGAATATCCACGTGCTTGCATCTCGTATGGAGAACTGGATTCTGAGTTATAGCAATAGCACTGGTGGAGTCGCAGTAGATGGGCACCTCATCCTGAATTATACCATAGTCTCTCAGTTGTTGTCGAAGCCAAAGGATCTGGGCACAACAACTTCCAGCAGCCATGTACTCAGCTTCAGTAGTGGACGTTGCCACTGAATGCTGTTTCTTTGAAAACCAAGATAATTAGCTTGCGGCCTAGGACCGGACACGTTCCGAAGTTGACTTTCGATCTATCCTGCATCCTGCATAATCAACATCAGAATAACCTGTCAGTATTAGATTATCATCAGCAGGATACCATAACCCTGCGTCAGGTGTTCCTTTTAGATATCGCAGAATCTTCTTTGTTGAGTCTAGATGACTTCGCTTGGGATCCGCTTGAAATCTTGCACATACACCTACATCATAAGTTATATCAGGTCGGCTAGCTGTTAAGTATAATAAAGAACCAATAATAGCTCTATAATCAGTAGAGTTAACAGAAGCTCCCTCTTTATCTAGATCAATTTTGAAATCCGTATTCATGGGGATTTTCACTGGCTTGCTCGAGTCGCAGCCAAATCTTTTCAGGAGATCTCGAGTGTACTTGGCTTGATTGATGAAAATTCCTTCAGGTGATTGCTTGACTTGGAATCCAAGGAAATAATTCATATCTCCCATCATGGACATCTCGAATTTCTCCTTCATCATTTTCTTGAATTGTTGACATATAGTCACGTTTCTGTAACCGAAAATGATGTCGTCCACGTAGATTTGCACCAGTAGGATGTCATCTCCTGACTTTATGTTGAACAGGGTGCGATCTACTGTCCCCTTCTGAAAACCTTTCTGAAGTAGAAAGTCTGATAGGGTATCGTACCAAGCCCTGGGTGCTTGTTTTAACCCATACAGAGCTTTCCGAAGTCTGTACACCTAATGTCCCTGCTGAAAGCCGGGCGGTTGTTCCACGTAGACTTCTTCCTTCAGTATGCCGTTCAAAAAAGCTGACTTTACATCCATCTGATATACTTTGAATCTTTGATGCGTTGCGTAAGCTAGGAATAGACGAATGGCTTCCAATCTGGCGACTGGAGCGAATGTTTCATCGAAGTCGATTCCCTCTGCTTGACAATATCCCTTGGCAACTAGTCGAGCTTTATTTCTGACAATGACGTTGTTTTCATCACGCTTGTTTTTGAAGACCCACTTAGTACCAATCACGTGCTGATGTCTAGGTCTGTCAACAAGCTCCCAAACTTCGTTTCTAACGAACTGGTTCAGCTCTTCTTGCATGGCGATGATCCAGTCAGCATCATTGAGTGTGTCCTCTATTGACTGAGGTTCTTCTATGGACAAGAAACAAGAATAGAGTGAGCTTTCTCCTTGACTTAGTCTAGATCTTGTCCTGATAGTTGCTGACGGATCTCTTATAATAAGATCTGAAGAATGAGCGTCAAGCCATGAACATCTGAGTCTGACTTCTTCTTCTGATACTACTTCTGCACAGTCAGTAGGTGTGTTAGGCATTTCAGTTGTATTGTTCTGTGATTGCATTAGTTAAGTAAGAAGGTTAGGATCTACTGAGTTTCCAGGTTCAGGGGCATTTAGCTCAGGAACAATATTTGTTCCCCCTGAGTTTATATTCTCAGTAGAGGTCTCAGTTACCACTGGGGCTTCCTCATCGACCGTTGTTACCTGTTGTTGATTCTGTTCAGTAGAATCAACCGAGTCCGCCTACATCGCTTGTTGGCTGAGTCTGAATTTCTTCATCGTCTGACTCATCATCCTAACAATGCTGGATCTTTTCAGCTTTGTCGTTTAGTGCGAGATCATGTAGCTTGCTGCTGACATCTTCAGTATTTGTCTTTGTAGTTTTCCTGTTCTCAGTAACAAACTCATCAAAAACAACATGAGGGCTTTTATCCACGCAAAGGGTCCGATAGTTAAAGACTCTGAAGGCTTTATTGACCCGAGAGTATCCTAAGAATACTCCTTGATCAGATTTGCTATCAAAGACCTTCAACTTATCTTTCCCATTATTGTGAATAACACACGGACAGCCAAAAATATGAAAATGAGAAATAGAAGGAATTCTCCCTTTCCATAATTCGTATGGTGTCTTCATGTGTTGCTGTGTAAGCAGTGAGCGATTCTGAGTGTAGCAGGCTGTGTCAGTAGCATCTGCCCAGAACTTTGAGGGTAGTCCAGAGTCTGCTAGGAGCGTTCTTGCTGCTTCTTTAAGTGTTCTGTTTTTGCGTTCAGCAAGTCCGTTCTGCTGAGGGGTGCGAGCTGCTGATGTCTCGTGCTTAATTCCCTCCTTTTCGCATTAATCTTTAACTACTGAGTTGAGAAATTCTGTTCCTCTGTCTGAGCGAATTCTCTGTATCTTGATGTCCTTTTCCACACTGAGCTTTTTCAGCAGTTTGGGCAACTCAGTCTGGACATCAGATTTATTGGCTATGAAGATGACCCATGTATATCTCGAGTAGTCGTCAATAACGACGAGGGCATACTTCTTGCCTCTTATAGTCACTGGAGAAACTGGCCCGAATAAGTCCATGTGTAGCAGCTGAAGGATTCCATCAGTGGAAGGTGACGGAATAGGTGGATTGCTACTCTTTATGCGCTTTCCCTTCAAACATGCTTCACAATTTCTGTCTTTGATAAACAATTCGTTGGGCAGTCCTCTGACTTTAGAGTTCTTGGCTAGCTTGTTCATAGTCTTGAAGTTCAGGTGGCTGAGTCTCTTGTGCTACAGCCATCCTGCCTTGTCACTAGATTTAGTCTGTGCGACTAAGCAAGCCTCAGGTTCTGCGGTTTTCCAGTTTGCAACGTATATATTCTTCCTCCGCGAACCTGATAACACTATTTTCCCTGTAGAGTTATCAACGATATCACAGAAACCAGCGTCAAAGATAACTCTATTCAGATTGTCACATAATTGACTGACAGAAAGAAGATTATGTTGAAGTCCTTCAACATATGTTACTCTTGGAACTGAGGCAGTTCCAATATTCAGTGTTCCGTATCCCTTTGTATAGCCTTTAGAGTTGTCACCAAACTCAATTCTGGGACCATCTTCCTGTCTGTAGTTGGTCAGCAGGCTCTTTTGATAAGTCATGTGTCTCGAGCAGCCGCTGTCCACTATCCAAGGGCCCTTATGCACCTGCAAAACAGAAACATTTTTAGGTACCCTTTGGTTCAGTTGGGTCCTTACATGTTAGTGGGTGATTTCGGAACCCAGATCTGCCTAGGGACCTTAGAAGTCTGAGACTTCTTCTTCTGAACCTTGTCAGCTTTCTTCTCCACATGACCCTGGGCTCATAGTAGTACGAACCATACTGAGTCGGATGCTCATACAGTGGTTCCTTGTACTGTTCCGCCCACCTGACCTTCTTGGTTCCCCCTGAGTTTGATCGTGGTGTCCTGGGGCTGGAACCTTTGGTCAGTTGTTTCTTGTTGCTCAGCTGAGGTGCAACTATCTTACGTTTATTCTTCGTCTGAGGTGTTGAGTCAGTAGTCTGAACTTTACCTCTGACGAACCTATCAGCCAGCAGTTCTGAGCTCTTTGAAGTGGAAGCTTCATGAGTATAGCCAAGTCCTTCTTTCATGACCGTCGGCCATTGCGCTCTAAGCATACTTTCCAACTTCTCCTTAGCTCCTAGGTACTGTTCAGTCATCAGTTCTCGCCAAACTTCATCACTTCTTCGAAGTGACTCATAATCCTTTTCAACTTCTGCGAGCTTCTGACTGAGTCGGGCTATCTCAGTATCTTTCTCAGAATTGTCCTTGGTTAGAACTGATATCTGAGTTTCTTGAAGCTGAGACTTAGTCTTAAGAGATTTAATCTCTTCCTTGAGTCTCACAACAAGATTCTCAGACTCAGTAGAAACCTGACAATCAGAAGAAAGTCTCTGATTCTGAGCCTTTACCTGTTCCAGTTCCTGAATGGTTCTGCTGAACTCTCTGTTCAGCTGAATCTGCTCCTCTAGTAGATCATCGTAGGCTTGTACCACATCTAGAGGCTCATCTGTGTCCAAGCACGTGTCGTGTGTGCTATGAGAAGAAGAGGTTAAATTAAGTTTAGAATTTACCTCAGCCTCTTCTCCGGCCATCAGACAATATTCTGCATTTTCTTTAGGATCTGTTTCTCCGATCTCAACGGCAACAAATGCAGCTTCGTCTTCAGAAGAATACATGAATGTATCTTCCTCGATTGAGTCATCGAATATCTCTCCGGCTATGTAGGCCTGCCTCCTACGGGCAAATTTCTCGCGTATGGCCTGCCGTTCTGCTCTTTGAGCAGCTCAGGACATTCGTACTGATAATGTCCCTCCTTCTTGCAGTTGTAACAGATAGATGATCTGCTGCTTTTTCCAGCTGAGTCTTTGGATGGACTCGCAGTAGGTTCTGTGTTCCCGCAGTCAGTAGAAGGTGTAGATTCTTCCCTTTTTAGAAAATCTTTCTTACCTGAGGGAGAATCTCTGTTGTATTTCTTCAGCTTTCTGACTCTCTCCTTTTCTCTTTGATATTTGAGAGCCATAAGCGCAAGTGGGTCAGTAGCAGATGTCTTAGAGGACTTTGTTTCTGCTGCAGCTACTGCCTTGCTGGAAGAAATGGGTTTGATTCCAGTTTTGCTGACTGTTGATTTGAAAGCATGGTCAATCTGAGTGTCAGCTGGAGCACTGGAACATCGTTGGGGTAGACTGTGCTCAAATTCCTCTGTTTTTAATTATGAAAAGAAAACATCAGGAGTTAGAGCATTAAGATCAGAGCGACGTAAATAAGTAGCAAATGGAAGCCACTTCTGTCGAGGTAGCGATCTTAAGATCTTGGTGTTCATCTCTTTGTTGGTGAACATCCTCCCCAGCCCGTTGATCACATTGACTTGGTTTGTGAATCTGACGCTTAGCTCGTCAATGGTCTCACTGGGCTCCATGGCAAACACGTCGAACTTTTGTAGCTCTAATTCGAGCTTGTTCTCTTTGATCTGCGGGGTTCCTTGGCTCAGTACAGCCAGGGCATCCCAAAGTTTTTTCGCCGTCTTGCAGTCTTGCACCCTCCCGAGGTGAGAATCACTGAGCGTAGTCAGGATTGCATTACGCGCAACTCGATCGAGGTTGTGCAGCTTTTTCTCTTCTGGTGTGAAGGTTGATTTTTCTTTAGCGACCTTAGCGCCAGTCTGCGCTCCTACACCTGCCACAGCGGCAAATTGTACACTGTCGATCATGGGAATGATGGGTCCTGAAAAGTTGACTGACACCAATTATTTAAAAAAGTTGACTGACACCAATTATTTTCCGGTGCTTTCCTGAAATCGAGATAATTTAATACTGAAAACAAACAAAAACTGAAAGAACGTGTGATTTCCGAATGAAAACCCGCTCATAAAACAAAATACCGCTCGCTCATAAAACAAAATACCGCTCGATCCCGCTCAAGTCCTACTCACCGACGACTCCATTATACGTGGCAAAAATCCTGCTCCATCTCACGGCCACGTCACTCGCACGATCAACGAAGTCCCGCTCGCTGAACGAAACTTTGACCATAATTTAATATCCAGATCCGTCACTTTCCTCCATTCCCTTCACCTCCTAGAGACTAAAATCTTGCTCCTGTCGGCCCGAGCTGCTATTTTTGATCGAATCCCGCTCCGGTTACGAGTATGGAGTACCAGGTTAGTCCGACTCGCATTCTATAGTCTCGTTCTTGTTTTTTCGTTTATTTTCATGCGAATTATATCATTTTTTACTTAATTTCGGAGCATGATTTTTTCTTTATATTAGGGCATGAATTTTATAGATTTTGAGCATTTTTTTTTCTCGGTATTGGAGCATGATTATTATAGAATATGAGCTTTTTTTTAATTTGATTTTCCGTCGAAAACTCCCGTTGGTAGGATAAAGTCCTGCTCTGCGAGCGGGACGCACATATAATTGAGTGGGACTTGTCTCGTCCCGAGCGGGATTTCATTATGGCATCACTTGTTATGTGATTTTTTTTCAAATCCTGCTCGGGAGGGGATTTCTCTTTCAACCGAGCCGGATTTGCTCATTTCTAAGCGGATTTATTTATTGTTTTTAACTTCCTTTTTTCCGGTGCAGCCTGCATATAAAAGAATAGATGTTCTCGATATGAGTTCGAGACTTGAAAATTGAATACAAGCCTAAGATATTTGAGACGATTAAGAAAGTTTTGGATGCAATCAGAGGCGCCGAATTAGTTGAACAATTTGGGATTGGTTGCTTCGGTGATTTTTTCGAATGGAGGGTGGGTAGAAATACGGCTAGGTCTCTTCACATGTTGATTTTTTCGAATGGAGGGTGGGTAGAAACGATACATGGTTTTGCTTGAATGGATTTGATTTTCGATTTTCTTATTACAACTATGCCCTGTGATGGGTTTTATGTTTGGAAGCAGCAACTTTAATCCGAATGTGACGTATGACCCTCTTCTGTCGAATGTGTACGCTAGTCTACGGGGACTGAAGCTATTGACAGACAAAGATTTTCTCTCAAAGTTTGAAAATGGAGCTTTGTGGTTGAACGAGATTGGATACTTAAAGGTTTCTAATGTTCTAGCTGCATTTTTCGTTCCCCTTGGCTACAACGACACGAAGACGGTCGACCCTTGGATTTGAGTCTTAATTGATGACTTACCGGCGTATGGGTTCGTACACCTATGGTGCACTTAAGCACTACTGCAGTTTTGTTCCTCGTACTCTGGAACAAGGGGTGGAAATTCGATTTCGGTTTTTGGAGTATAACTGAAACCGAATCGAAATCCGACGGTTATCGGTTAACCGAAAGCGACAAATGTTGTTTTGGTTTAAGTTTTGGTTTCTATATTATGGAGCGGTTTGGTTCTCGGTTAACCATCAGTTATGTGGATTAACCTACGGTTAACCTTAATTAAATATTAAATTAATTCATAAAATAAAAGAAATCAAATTCGAAAGAAACCCCCAATTCACAGCGAGTCAGTGACTTCTCTCCCATCTCCCAAGCCCTATATTTTTCGTAGGGAATCACGACTTCGCACCTTCCCCCCGTCTTCATGCCAATCGCCAAACGCTAAACCTTCGCCGCGACGCTGCCGCCCCACTCCAACAGTCCGACTCTCCGATATTTGATGCCTCATTGCCTTAGTCAGTCGAATCTGAGGTACATTTCCTGCGTTTCTAAGATTTTTTGTTTCTGTCTTCTTAGTTTTTCTTCTTCCTCTCTTGCAATTTGTACTTTCTAGATAATCTAGACTAGTAAATGAGTTTCTATGTGATTATGTGAATATGTTGAATTGTTGATGTTGTGAATCTGAAATTCTGAATCCATGTGCAGCTATGCTCAACTAGTCAACTCTAATACTTTGTTCTTTCTTGTGCGGTGAATGTGATGCAATGATGTTATATATTTCTTACTTTCTTTGTTCGGTGAATGTTCATCCTAGGAAGATTAGATTAGGATGAAAGTTATGCTCAACTAGTCAACTTTAGTACTTTGTTTTTGGACTGATTGTCTCTCCTGCGGGCTGCAAGACTGCAAATGCTGAAATGATATAGATTTAAATACATATTTTCACTTTGCCATTGTAGCTCTGTTTTAGTTTCCTTGATATTTTTTAAGTTTTAACATAATCTCATTATCTTATTTAATTTGTTTAGATGGAAGGGGTGGACTATTTTCAAATCCTAATTCAATCAAATGATGAACTTATAAATAATTCGAGAGAGAAGATCTAGAAAGTAGCCAAGAAAATACAAGAAATGTGAAACAGAAAGTTCCACCGAAGATGAGGCCCGTAGTTTAGGATGACTTTGAAGTGGTTTGGCTTGGAGAGGGAGATGATAAAACAAAAACAGGAAAATGTCGTCGTTGTGGAGATTTTATTAAAGTTGACCCAAGGAAAAACGACACAAGCGCTTTGAACACACATTCAAAGATGTGCAAGAAAAGACAAATAATAATTAATCAATCCTTAATCTTCAACTGAGGGCCGAGGGAGAGGAAAAAACGTTGACAAGTTGGAAGTTTGACCTAGAAAAGTGTCGGATGGGGTTGGTTGGATGATTATCAGGGATGAGCTACCTTTCATTTTCGTAGAAAGAGAAGGCTTTAGGAGGTTTATGAAGATTTGCCAACCATTGTTTATAATTTCGGGTAGAAAGACAATACGGACGGATTGTATGAAGCTCTTTATGCTAAAGAAGAGTTGTTTGAAGTCTTATATTCAAAAGAAAGGCATGGGAAGGGTGTCAATCACCACCGATAGTTGAATTTCGGTGAATAACCTAAACTTTATATGTGTCACAGCTCACTGTACAGATGAGAAATGGAATTTGCAGAAGAAGATAATAAGCTTTAAACAAATAATGAGTCACAAGAGAGGACATTGGTGCTACAGTTGTAGAAGTATTGGAGGATTGGGAGTTGAAGGACATCATGTGTTGCACCATGGACAATGCATCGGCAAATGACATGTGCTATTAAGCACATGATTCCTCGTTTAAAGACTATGTTAGATGGTAAGTACCTCCAATGGCGATGCGTTGCACACATCCTTAATTTGATTGTGGGGGCCGGGATAGAGGAAATTAGCATGTCCGTCAGAAAAGTTAAAGAGGCCTTGAAGTGGGTAAAGGCCTCACTATCTAGAAATGAGCAATTCAAGAAATGTGTGACCATATTTTGTGAAATGGAGTGGAGAAAGTCTCTCTCCTTGGATGTTTCTACAAGGTGGAACTCAACCTATTTAATGTTAAAGTTGGCAAGCTTGTATGAAAAGGCTTTCAGGGCCTTATTAATGAATGAGGCTTAAGTGTGTGAGGTGAAGTTGAGAACCCACAAGAGAGACAACATTTGGCTGCCTGAAGATAGAGATTGGCCTCACGTGCGAGTTTTTAGAAAAGTTCCATGACCTCACGAAGCTCTTCTAGCTCTTGCACCATGTACATGGCATCTCCATTATTTCTTTCTGAATTGTGTGATTTAGTTTCTTTCATCAGAGAGCTGGTATCACAGCCCGGTTTTCAGAAGAAGGTATGTGATTGGGTGTTGGGAGATGATTCAGTCTTCTCACAATCAGTTGAGACATAACTCAGTAGCCCTGTGCTCTGAATGTTTATTGAAGATTTGAAGATCCCAAAACCCTATCTTGGCTGATGAACCATTCAGTTGTAACCTGTTCTGTTTTGTCTATGAGGTTTCAGACTCAGTAGATGTCACGCCCCGATTTTCGGAGAAGGACACGATCATTAGGGTGAGACTGGGGGTTGGAGAAAAGAAGCGGGAAATAAATAAGGTTTGTATGATTGGGCGTGACTTTTCTTTCAAAACCTTCCAAATCATACGATTTATGCATGGATAAACTATTTATAAAAAGGTTTATGAATTGCTTCACCCACTGAGTACACTAGTGCTCATCCCAAACTATTTTCAAAATGTTTTCAGGTTGGGCGGATGGTGGTGACGAGCAAAGCTGAGTCGAGGGTTACTGTTGTATATCTATATTATATATTGCTTCCGCTTAAATTCAAATACTTTTATTAAGAACTCTGAGGGGCTTATCTTGTGTATGGTTGTTGGGCCCTGTGATAGTTACTTTGATGATTAATTGCTTAAGGACTCGATTTGAGTCGAGTCTTTGAATATAAAATTCTTGAGTACTGTTATCACCTTTGTTTTCACATGACTCATTATTGAAAGACTTGTTACACCATCTATCGGGCTTTCCGCTTGATTTATTCCAGATAATACAAACCTTATTTCTTTCCCGCTTCTTTTCTCCAACCCCCAGTCTCACCCTGATGATCGTGTCCTTCTCCGAAAATCGGGGCGTGACAAAGTGGTATCAGAGCATAAGTTCTTGGCTCTGTGGCCTAAAGTTGATTATGTTGAGTCTAGAATAGAATCTCTAGACTTATAAGTGTTTCAGTAACCCTCAGCTTGCCGTCACACTGCCCTCAACAAAAAGGTATGTATGAAATTATGCTTTTAGAACTTGTTATGATGGTGTGCGCGAATGGTGATTTGCTAGAGGCAATCACGAGATTAGAATGTAGTCGTGTTGGACAAGTCCACTCGACTGAGGAATATGTTTCCATAATGAATTTCTTCGGGATCATGATCATGTTGAAAAGTATTATTATCAAGTTGGACAAGTCCACTTGACCAATGCATATGTTTTTCGTTGAGTTTCTCTGAGCTCAAGTGACGAAAGTTTTGAGAAAAAGTATTTGATACATTGTTATGAATTGTTTGAATACAAATTTTATATTGAGAACTTTTATGCTAGTATGACTTGAAATGGGTAAAGTGGAAGTGAAGAAAAGTATAGTGATACTTTGTTATGGTGATGAAAGAGATATTTCGTCGTGTTGGATTTTTAACTCAATGCAACTAGAAAGATGACGAAATGGGAAATGAAATAACGAGATACGTATTGACAGTGTTGTTCTCTTGCAAAGCTTGAAGACGTTCAAGTTGTTTAATGAGTTGATGACTTTTATGGCTTTGTAATAGGATACAATGATAATGGTTTAAGTACTCATGCTTAAACATGTGAATAGTGCCTTCAAATTACTTAGATGCTCTCTACTTACATGAGGGATTAGTTTCTCATAAGATATTTCTTAGTAGGCGGTTTCATTTGGTACACTACCAAAACGAGTAGGTGAACTCATACATGACAACAATATGAAGGTTAATTTCACATTATGAGATGATCTTGACTCATAACCATCGGATTTATAGGGCTCTACTTTGTCGATTGACGTAAGACTAAAGTAATCATCACGGACCTTGAAGCACTTCGTTATTTTATAGAAAGAGTATGTCCACAACGGAGAGCAGAAAACAATGGCAAAATAAACGTTAATCCCGATTCTCGTTGTAGAGAATGCTAACTGATCCAGAATTGGAGTTTGTCATACCGGAGTAGTCACATACAATTGATAATGATTGAGATGCTATTGACGGTACACGTGCAGATAACGACGACCGATGTGCTTGACGAAATACAAGAAGTATGGGTGATACACCATCATCTTCTAATTATATACCCACGTGTATTCTTTTCTAAGAGTAGATATACAAGGACTTTCAACAATGAAGAGAGGATGATAGAAATAAGGATTCACATTAGATTTTAAATAGATGGTTATGATGATTTATCTTGGTTTATTTCCTTTGCCTTGTTCAGTAAGTTGTCAAGTTTTCCTCTTGACATGAATCTTACAAATATATTGACAACGAAGTTGGGCCTTGCTTTTCCATAGCCTAGACTTGAATTGATAACCATATAATTGTGAAGTCCTTCTCAAATGAGTCCTGTTGTGCGTAACAGTTGTCTACCAACATGTTCATCTTTATACTTAGTTATGTGTTGTTTGAATTTTCTTTCAACAACGCATCTTGATATGCTTGTCTTGAGTATGTAATACATTTTTCCTTGAGAAGGCAATCAGATTTTTGTCTTGGAATAATATCATAGCATTTTGTTTCGCTATGAGATTGAAATATTTTCTTTTAAGTTTAGACTAGAATCTCTAGACTTTTAAACGTTGGTCAACTATTTTTGGGTAGTTCCTACACTGCCAATGTTACTTGTGTTTTCCAACTTCTGTAACAAAGTTTTGTCATGTTTGAGATTATGAGCTCATATAACCCCTGTTTCGGAATCATTGTCAGCTTGGTTATCAAACCTTTGGCTCAGTTTCAGTAAGAAAATAAATCAATTTGAGTTTCACAATCCTTAATAAGATAGTGGTATCTAGCGTGAATATGAGAGCGAATGAATGAACTGTTATATCAGGTGTTGTTGACCTTTATAGCATAGCAAGATTATGCTGAAAAGAGTGTGATCATAGAGAAACACACTAGATCAGGTATGATGTGATTTCAACACTTATAAGTTAGACTTTCACTCTGAGCACATTAGAATGAATATGAAAGAGAAAACTTATAATGCTTATAGAAGATAGAGAATTTAGCAAGAATTACCTCGTGTGGTTCGATGATAGATTAAGATCTATCTTCTAAATGATGAGAATAGTTAACATGCCCGAAAAGCGCATCGCAAGAATAATCACGTGGAATGAAGTAAGAGGTGATATTACCAGGAGACATCTCATTATACCCTTGTTAATTGAGTACATCAACAATGGAGATGACGAACGAACGCTCAAATGCATGATGTACTCACCTATGATTTAGTAACGTATTTATCAATCATCGAACTTCCACCTAAATTGATGGCTCTTCTACGACGGTATTTATACGGATGGTATGATTGATAACTTCGCCGAGCACGAGATTTATTCGGATGCCTCACACGTTATTCTCTTATTGCTTAAAGTTTCACCTCTTCGTCGAGCAAGATACAACTTTAAGGCACGACCTTTAGGCTATATGATTATATGATGGTACCACTCTAACGATTCTTCAAGAGTTCACACGATGTCGATGCTTGATGCGAAGATAAAGACATGAGTAACACCACCACCGTGTCACGTTATATTAATACATGTTGGAGTATGATGCTTTTAAGACACTCGATCACGAACGATGAAAAAGAGAACCTGACTAAGACTTGAAGTAGTAGACACAAGATTATTTAAAAAGTATATGCCTATATAGTTGGTCATTTATTTCTTATTGGACCATTCCACTTATTTTACTTCAACTAAACAGCTATGCCATTTTGATACTATAAATGCCGGAATCCGTTTTGATAGTTCATCCCAACGGATCATTCTGTGTTTGTTTGAACTCCCTTGAAAGTATCATTTGATAAAATTGCGATCGCCAATATTATCCAATTCTCTTTGATTCCCTAATTTTGTTTTTCACTCTATAATGAGTTTTTTCTCTATATTGGTCATATAGTGCAGTTTTCTATCAAACCGACTGGGTGTAGTAATCTGGTCATGACTTTCTCTAGAGATATTTGTGTCTAATCCAACCCAATTATCGGTTCAACAATATATTATACATGTTCATGCTCCCAATATTTTAGGGATTGTGGTTTCTCGAAGTTGTCTATAGAAGTTGGAAGGTTTCCAAGAAGTTGAAAGTTACTCTCTTTAGTCCTCTCTATCCATCAAATATTGAATATGTGTAGCCTCTAAATATTTGATCTTAATTAGAAATGAGATCATTTTAATTGATTTCATCTTGCTTAAGATTGGGAACAAAGTTTTCATTTTCTAGTTCCTCTTGAACTTGGAAGACGGACTTCACATTTTGTTTGTTCCATTCCTCCACTCTATTTACCAGCCCTCAACAATTGGTCATAGTTCGTCTCGAAACTTGATCTCTGATGATTATTCCATATATCTGTTTCTAACCTCGTTGAAATATTTGCTTGATTCATACATTTATGAATATATCCTTCTTCCCCTTTGATGATATAGTCGGACTCATTTCGTGTTATATTTTCCTGAGATCCATCTTATTACTTGGTCATCCATACTTATCGTTGCATCTATTCGTTTTAACCTCATTGAACATATCCTTTGATTGACGAAAGTATGAAACTTTTCTTTTGAAATATCTCTATTATGTAACCTGATTCTAATAAAGGTTACGCAACACCCGTAATAGCTAAATCTGCCTGAGGACGATAAGTATGAGCGAAAATAAGGGGATGAATTATTTTTAGAAAAGATAAGTTCCGATCGATATAAGATTTCTCGGACAACAACAAATAACCCTCTTATGTTTGAGAAGGGATTGTGCCAGAAACTCGTAATACTCGATATACGGTCTACACATGAGATACTAAAACGCATCTCGGAGTAAAATAGAACATGATTTCTCCGCATTGATTTCACGATTATATTGATGATTGGTTTATCATTTATCTTTCTCTGCGGTAGCGGCATTCCAATCTAATGGCAGGAATGTAACTTGGTTCCAGAGTAGCTGGTTTACTTTTATATAATGCATGTTGATGGAAGCGAGGAGACTTCTTACAAGGAAAGGCAGCGTATAACCAGTCCGACTCTCCACATCTATGTTGTAAAACACGCACGTAATTCGTAACTTCAATAACTATAGTTTCAGAATATAGCTAGCACACTCACGAAGCAATTCCTTGGTCGGAAGAAAGGAAGAAAGTGGTAATTTTGTTCGTGTAATGATGCTTAATCTTTCATCGTATTAGGCGCTATACAAAGGACTAGATTGTTGCAGCCCTGCGAAATTCCTAAGAAAAGATAAACATATTGTTATAAGCTTTATCAACAAAATGGAACACTGTTACGTGGGCCAAAGTCAACCTATAGATAAAGTCTATGAGTTTCCTTCAATTCGAGTCACGTTCCGATTGGGTAGATTAGCATAATAGTACCTCAAGAAGATTTCAGAGTGCGGGGTGTGCGGTTATCGATCACCTCAGATTGTGATTCCAGATTCATCTCAAAATGCTAGAAGAGTTTATACGAAACGATCAACGAGTAATTGAGTATTGGTTTAGTTCTCGATCCGAGAACTGTATGGAAAGTTGGAGGGAACTATTTAAATTCATGGTAGATTTGGAAATTACTTTTCTCCAAGTGGAATACATCTATTACGAAAGCAATAAGACAATGATTACCGTGCCAGCTTACAAAAGTGTATATTGTCGAGAGATGAAGAAACTGGATAATGGTTAGTCTAAGAAAATGCACGAAATCTATGGCGATAAGGAGATAGTGCGATTACACGGAGTACCTGTATCAATTACATCATATCGTGATACCAGATTTACTTTACAATTCTGGATTAGTTTACAAAATGCGATGGGTACCTAATTAAACTTTAGTACAACTTACCACCCTCAAACTGATGGACAGGTAAAAAGGACAATACAAGTTCTTAAAGATATGCTACTAGCTGTAATCGTAGATAGAGGTGGAATTTGGGAGGATTTGTTACCTCTTGTTGAGTTCGCTTATAACAATAGTTATCAGAAGACCATTGGGATGGCACCATATGAAGCTTTCTTTATATGGCAAGAAGTGTAGATCACCACTTTACTGGGATAAAGTTGGTGAGAGAAAACTTTTGGGTCCAGAACTTGTTCAACAGATGATTGAGAAAGTTGATCAGATAAAGAGACGAAATAAGGAAGCTCAAGATAGACAAAAATTGTATATCGATAAGCGCCGAACCGAGTTTGAGTTTAAGGTTGGTGATCAGGTTTTCTTAAAGTTTCTTCTTTTAAAGGGATTGTACGTTTTGGCAAGAGGGGTAAGTTAAATCCCAGGCACATAAGACCTTTTGAAATTTTAAAGAGAATAGGCCCGATGGCCTATAGGTTGGCTCTGCCACCTAGCGTTGGAGATGCATACAATTCTTTTCATGTTTCTCAGCTGAGAAAATATGTGTTTGATCCTAAACACGTTATTAAATATGACGAAGTGGTCCTGAGTCCAGATCTAAGTTATGATGAAAGACCGATGAAAATACTTGATCACAAAGTTCAGATCTTGAGAAACAAACATATTCGTTTAATAAAGGTTCTGTGGAATCACCACTGGAAGAAAATATCAAATCCCAGTATCTGAAATTACCATATGAAGGTATGTAAATTTCGAGGACGAAATTAATTTTAAGGAGGGGAGGATGTGATATCCCTAGTTTTTTTCCTTACAAGGTTTAAGAAGATTAGTTAATTCTTTACTTATAGGTTAGAAGATTCACACCTCATGGAAAATTCCTATAATTCCATATACGTGTATGTGGTTGGAAATAAAATAAAAATAAATAAATTATGACGTCTTTAGAAAATGCGTAAAAATTTAAATGCATGGTCAATTTTAAAATGGTAGTGGAACACCCTTATTTCGTACATTCATATATTCCTTTTAATATATTTGCGCAACTTGTTGGATCGTGGATAAGAGTGTTAGTAAATAGGTGAATTTGGACAAGTTAAGTTATGCATAAACCTAATGAATTTACTATAAATAGCATATGTGTGTGTAATCGATAAGCTAGTCCACATATATCATGATTACATAATATATTTCCTACACGTCTCCCTTAGGTTAATGTATGCACATAATATAATTATCTCTTTTAGCATAGTTGGCATGATGTAGTTAAATGTAGAGTGTAGACTAGTGACTAATCATAATGGATATACCCAATTTGATACAATACACTACAATTACCATTATCTAACCTCACGAAAAGGTTTCCTAAGAAGAAGTGTATCGTCTGTGCTCTTGGAGATCATAGAAAGAAAGAAGCAGAAGGTATATAGTTATAACTCCCTCTTCTATTCATAGACAGAAATTTATGATATAGTATTAGTGGGATGGTAACGTTTCATATATGAGGGATGTACGTAATTGCTTCAATTACTAAATGGGATTTTAATGCTTTGGTTGGCAATAATTCTTATGTTAATAAAGCCTAAGGTTACAAGCGATATACGGCCGACGACATATTATGGTTTAACATCGGTGTAAATTAAATTTTGGGTACTTACAAAACTTAATTTGGAGATGCACTATTAGTCCAAGGTTTTAGTTACAGATTGTTATCATCAAGTGCAATAAATCCCTATGCCTGACTCGCTCGTAGAAGGGCCACTTGTGTAACCTGATCATAATCACATAAGAAAAGTCGTGTTATAAGCTTCTTTAGCCACCTTGTATTGTCATAAATTGACTTGCAGGACTATAGCAAAAGTTCATATTCAAGAGGTTTAACAACAATAAAGTATTTAGGCCATTCCCCTGTTTCTTTTTATTCCATTAAAACAATTATGTATTTGTCGTAAGTTACTAATTATACATATTAAGTGTGAAATCTCATAAATTGGCAGTTCTGCATAAACTTGTAATTATGTTTGATTGATGTTATAAAACTTGTAACGCATGCCTTAATTACTTTAGGTATGATTATTTAATAAATAAATAAACATAGTTGATATATATAATCAACCAGAACATCTCATTTGTCCTTCTTAGATGTAGTCAGAGGTGAAATAGTTTTTAAATAAATTAATAATTCAATATGTGATTGTCTTCTATTTGAGTTATCAGAAATTAAAAGCATAGTTATACTTAGTAAATATAGAGATACTCCGTGCACTATAATGATTCAATTTAGAATATTGTGGGTGCTTAAATTTGGAATTATTGCTTCCCACAAACTGAAATCATTTTTGAGATAGTGGGGGTTGTGAATTAGGATTCGAAAGGTGTTAGGATTACAGATAAATAAGAATTTGAATTACTATTAAGTTTAGGATTCCTCTTGTAGGAGATATTGACGGAGAGAAGTAGCACCCTACTTTGGTGGATGCTATATTATTGTTATCAGCAGAAGCAATGTGGGTTTTACTTTCTCAAAACTATTTAGAGTTATTGAGCTCTATGAAATGTTATGTTTATCCATGAAAATATTTTTGTGCGTTCTACTTGTTTAATGCTCTGAATTAATCGATCGAGATTCTTGACTAGCCTAACACGCTAGTGAGAATTGTGTACACCATTGTTAGTAGTGCAATGGATTGATCTCCATTGTGTGCTAACCAAGGGAGAGGACCCATGGGCTTCGGCTTTAAGTCTAACGGTTGGGATCTCTGGGTCAAGACCCGAGATCAGATGTTTATGGGACTCACTGGGTTGTAGCCCAAAATCCGAAAGGAAGGAGGTATAGAGTAAGAGTAACAGTAGAACGTGACAATGCGCACACAAAGAAATAAAGGTTGGTATGATTGGGAGTGACTTTTATTTCAAAACCTTCCAAATCATACTATTTATGCATGGATAAACTATTTATAAAAATGTTTATGAATTGCTTCACCCACTGAGTACACTAGTGCTCACCCCAACTATTTTCAAAATGTTTTCAGGTTGGGCGGATGGTGGTGACGAGCAAAGCTGAGTCGAGGGTTACTGTTGTATATCTATATTATATATTGCTTCCGCTTAAATTCAAATACTTTTATTAAGAACTCTGAGGGGCTTATCTTGTGTATGGTTGTTGGGCCCTGTGATAGTTACTTTGATGATTAATTGCTTAAGGACTCGATTTGAGTCGAGTCTTTGAATATAAAATTCTTCAGTACTGTTATCACCTTTGTTTTCACATGACTCATTATTGAAAGACTTGTTACACCATTTATCGGGCTTTCCGCTTGATTTATTCCAGATAATACAAATCTTATTTCTTTCCCGCTTCTTTTCTCCAACCCCCAGTCTCACCCTGATGATCGTGTCCTTCTCCGAAAATAGGGGCGTGACAGTAGACACTCTGCATCTGGTTCAGGCGCTCAGTAGATTACTTGCCTCAGTACCAGAAGTAGAAGACTCAGTGATACTGGACTCAACAGAAGTAGTATACTGAAAGGAGTCAGTGGAACTGAACTCAGCAGGAGTAGTTCACTGAACTCAGAGTTGATCTTTAGTAGAGCCGACTCAGCAGGAGCATGCTACTGAATAAGAGATCAGACTCAGCAACGGCTGGACAGTCTTCTGACTGTCAGATTCTCTAAAAGTCAAATCAGCAAAGTCAATACGAGGAAGAGAGAAGTCAGCTTCAGATCTCCTTGAAGTCTGTTCTGTCTCACCCACTTTCCTGAACCTCGACCAATGACGAGCAGCCACCTGTCCTATATCTGTTAAAGCTGCAAGTCAACAACTTTCCAGAAATGGAGGGAAAGGACACTGCAACCATACTTTGAAAGAGCCGTTAGCTACCCAAAAGAGAGAGACAAAAGGATCGTCGTCTCCAACGCATCTATCCTTATCTTTGCTCTATAAATAGAGGGATACATTCAAATTGAAGCTAACGAGAATACGAGTGAACCAAAGAACACACAAGCATTCAAAGAGCAACTCATAAAGTCTTAAGTCTTCCGCAAGTAGTTCGAAGAAGTAATCTCCGGCGAAAGACGACATACCTGCTCATAGGGAACCAAGCTGACCCAGAATTATATAGCCTCTAGTATCCAAGCGACTGAACACGAACCCAAGTCTATACTTAGCAGTTCGTCGCTCTAGAAGCCACTTTCTCGTTCCCTATCCCTCTAACCTAAGCTCAGCCGATCATATCTATAGCTTAGACGAAGGAGTTCATAGTCGAACTGATGCTTATTGTAAAGGACTCCTTCATAGTTGGAGAGTTTCTCAAACACTTAGTTTGATACCCTGTAAACTGAGACTTGCTCAGTAAAAATCTCAAGACCAGTGTTTGTCCAGTGTACAAACCGACTGAGACTATCTCAGTATAATACATAGCCTCCTGATCTTTCGGGATAGTGGATGTAGGATTGTTGGATCCGAACCACTTTAAAAATCGCCTGTGTTCTGTGTTCATTATTTACTGTTGCATTGATTACTGTGCATACTAAAAATATCTTTAAAATCATTCAACTGAGTTTCAGCAAGCTTAAACGACTACACTAACATACTGAAACTATTTTGATAAAAACGTTTTCGTAACTCAACTGAATTTGGGCCTACCTATTTCCGCACTACTAAACTTTATCTGAACGGTACTGAATTCTGACTCTAGTCAGCTAGCAGGCCTCAGTAAAGTCAGTCACTCTGCCACGCGATTCAGAACAGCTTATTTGGTCTGCTGAATTAGTTCAGTACGACACTCTCCTGAAAAGGACTGTTCACGTTTAAAGTTGAGAAATCAGTTTTCAGGTGTATACACCCCCCCTCTACACCTGAACGTTACTCTCGAAACCAACAATTGGTATCAGAGCAGGAATTCTCTAAGACTCTTGTTATTCTGAAACTGGTCTACTTGAACGGATCCGGAAAACGTTTTCACTGCAGATCATTCTTCATTCATATCATTATTCACTATGTCTGATATGTCAGGAATCAGAATGGTACCCATGTTCTCAATAGAGAACTATGGAGTATGGCGGGTCAGAATGGAGGCACATCTGACCTCCCTCCACGACAGCATGACAGAGGTTCTAAAGGATGGACCTATCGTTCCAATGGTTGATAGCGTCGTAGCTCAGGATCCAGCACAAGGAGGAGGAATGGTGACCGGGAAGAAGATCCCCAAAGATAGAAGTCTCTTCACCCTTGAGGAGAAGAAGCTTCACAACTTAGACCGAGTCGCCAGAAACGCCATACTGACCACTCTGAGCGATTCTTATCTCGGAAGAGTTCAGGACTGCAAGTCCGTGAAAGAACTCTGGGATGCTCTAGCGCTACTGAGTCAGGGAACTCAGAAGATCAAAGCGAACAAACTCGCGCTGGAACTTCAGAAGCTGGAGAGATTGTCTCTCATGCCCGGTGACTCCATTGAAGATCTTAACGTCAGATTTACGGATCTGATGAACTCTATCAACGGGCTGGGAAAGACATTCTCCAACCGACAGATGAATCTCAAAATTTTGAGGGCATTGCCAGACGGTCACTGGACTCCCTTTGCTACTTTATTACGTCATTCTGACTTAGATATTGTTACTCCTGACCATATCTTTTCAGAACTTAAAGGTGAGGAGTTCGACTTTGGCCTACCTCAAAGGAAGCAGCGAGCTGAAGCTGACACCCAAGTCGACCATGCCTTTAAAGCATCAGTCAGCACAACAGCTCCGGCGTCTTGCAAGGTTGAACCTTCACTAAATGACATACAAGAAGGAAACTTAGCCAAGAAGTACGCACTGCTTGTCGTGAAGTATCAGAAGGAGAAAGAGAGGCGCAGGAAGCTCTCAAGAGTCGTCAGAGACTCCAAGGGTAAGACTGAATATACACCTAAGCGCACTCTTGACTCACATACTTTTGAATGCAGGAAATAGGAGGACTCAGCTCAGTCGAAAGACAGCGAAAGCAAAGAAGAAAGAGTCACAACCTGCTATAACTGCAAGAAGCCAGGACACTATCACTATGACTGTCCTAAGCTCAGCACTGCTGAAAGAGCAGCACGCAAAGCTCGAAGGGAGAAGTTCATCAAGAAGCGACAAACGTATATTGCCGGTGAACTCTCAGACGACTCAGATGAAGTCGACTCCTTCATGGATTCTTCAGATGATGAAGCGACATTTATGGCCATAGAGCTTGAAGCTGAAGAAGACGTTGAACAGTGTCTCATGGCAGGAGAACAAAATATGGTGCACAAGGACCCTTGGTATGTGGACAGCGGATGCTCTAGACATATGATATACCAAAAGGACCAACTGAAGAATTATACTGCTGAAGAAGGACCCAGAATCGAGTTTGGAGATAACGCAAAAGGCTATACCAGAGGCTATGGAACACTCAGCATTGGAACCGCAACAGTTCCAAGAGTATCATATGTTGAAGGACTTCAGCATAATTGTCACACCCCGATTTTTGGAGAAGGACACGATCTTCAGAGTGCGACTGGGGGTTGGAGAAAAGAAGCGGGGAAAGAAATAGGGTCTGTATTATCTGGAATAAATCAAGGGGAAAGCCCGATAAATTGTGTAGCAAATCTTTCAAAAACGAATCATGCCAAAACAAAGATGACAACTGTACTCAATAATTTTATATTCAAGGACTCGACTCAAATTGAGTCCTTAAGCAATTAATCATCAAAGCAAGTATCACAGGGCCCAAAAAAATAATAATACACAAGATAAGCCCATCAGAGTTCTTAATAAAAGTATTTGAACTTAAGCGGAAGCAATATATAATATTGATATACATCAGAAACCCTCGCCTCAGCTTTGCTCGTCACCATCGTCCGCCCAACCTGAAAACATTTTGAAAATAGTTTGGGCTGAGCACTAGTGTACTCAGTGGGTGAAGCAATTTATAAACATTTTTATAAATAGTGTATCCATGCATAAATCGTATGACTCGGAAGGTTTTGAAACAAAAGCCACTCCCAATCATACCAAAACTTATCTCCTTGTGTGCGCACTGTCACGTTTTACTGTTACTCTTACTTTATACCTCCTTACTTTCGGACTTTGGGCGACAACCCAGTGAGTCCCATAAACATCTAATCTCGGGTCTTGACCCAGAGATCCCAACCGTTAGACTTAAAGCCGAAGCTCATAGGTCCTCTCCAACTGGTTAGCACACAATGGCGATCAACCCATTGCACTACTAACATTGGTGTACACAATTCTCACTAGCGTGTTAGGCCAGTCGAGAATCTCGATCGATTAATTCAGAGCATTAAACAAGTAGAACGCACAAAAATATTTTTCATGGATAAACAAGCATTTCACAGAGCTCAATAACTCAAAATAGTTTTAGATAGTAAAACCCACCTCGAAGCTGCAACAATATTGACTTGCTTTTAAATCGGGTACTAACTTTCTTTGTCAATAGAGCCTGAAATTCTTCTTTGGTTAAGGCTACGAGAAAAGGAGATCTCAAGAAAAAGAAAAGAAGATAGAGATGGGTCGAGAGAGAAAGAAACAGTAGGAGAAGAGAGAATGGCTTGGGCTATTTATAGGCTAATCCATCAACCAACTTGGGTACGTGGATGAAATGTTTTCATATCTTCCTTAGCTATATGAACTGTCTGGAATGGAGTGAAGTGGATGTAATTAATAACCTATATTAAGAATCTATCTTCTTGTCTTGGAAAACGTGAGAGAAGGAGATAGTTAATATGTTTATTGATTTATTCTTTCACCTTTTCCCACAACCTACTTATACATATATATAATTATTTTATAACTATTAATCTTAATATATAAATGATATGTATGGAGATGACAATTTGGAATTGGCTTGCTAGTTAAATAATACTCCAAAAATACATATAATTTGTTAGGCTAAGTGATTAATTGGGCAACGAGGATATCTCAAGCGATTTATCCATTTAAAAAAAATTGATATTAGGCATATCCACATATTTTATTTAGCCGAACCTAAAAGACTTATATACTAACCTAAATACTAAAAACACAAACCTATCAGAAGAAAACATCAACCTAACCTAAATACTAAAAACACAAACCTATCTGCAGAAAACATCAACCTAACCTAAATACTAAAAACACATACCTATCTGCAGAAAACATTAATCCAACCCCTCTATTTATAGCCCCAAAGAAGAAGAAGTATCTAAATTATATAATAATAGGGGTAGACTTACTTAGTCACTTACTTATAGCCTTGCTTAATCACACTTCTCACCTCATGCATGAGTTGCAAGTAACCACGTGGAAAGTGACTTATCTCAATCTTCCAAGCTTTTGAAAAAATCTTTAAATATTATTATTTTATTTAGTTTTATTAATATTATATCATAGATATTTTTCTTTTGACAAGTGGAAGGGTAACATATAAATAACCTATATTGTTTATTCCCTTCAACCGTTAAAATATGTTTACCATATATATTAACGTGTAAGCCCTCTACAATACGTAATTAATGTGTTATATCTATAAATCTTTTTTTCTAGGATCGACCATATGTTCTATATAAAAGTTTGATATTCTATTTGGGATTTAAACGTAACTTTATTTGGAGTATAAAGATCATAGTACTAAACTCTAAAAACTTATGTAAATCTTCTTAAATACATATAGGGAAAATTCGGGATATCACAATAATCTTCTCTCAGTTAGTCAATTTTGTGATAATTCGAATAGAGTGATTTTTGACGCTGGTTTCTGTGATGTCATTGATAAATCTACAGGAAAAACAGTGTTGTCAGTTTCACGCAAAAAGAATATCTATGTAGCTGACTGAAACTCAGCTGAGCCTGAAGCTTGTTTGTTGGCCAATAATGACAATAGAATGGGGTGGCTCTGGCACAGAAGACTCAGCCATCTCAATTTCAAGACGCTCAACAAATTAGCTAGAAACACTCTAGCAAGGGCACTGTCGAATGAAGTATTCAGCAAAGGCACTCAATGTGAAGCATGTCTAAAGGGAAAGCAAACAAGGAATCAAAATCCGCCTGTTCCATCTCCTTCCACTGATGGAATCCTTTAGCTGCTACATATAGATTTGTTCGGACCAGTCTCTCCGGTGACGATCAGAGGTAAGAAGTATGCTTTAGTGGTCATTGATGACTACTCGCGCTACACATGGGTCATATTTATTGCTAACAAGTCTGACGTCAAAACAGAGTTACCAACGCTTCTGAAAAAGCTCAGTGTCGAGAAGAACACTAAGATCATCAAGATACGTTCAGAGAGAGGAACTGAGTTCCTAAATTCTATGGTGGAGGAGTTCTGCAAAGCAGAAGGCATAGAGCATGAGACGGCCGCACGCACGCCTCAACAAAATGGGGTTGCTGAAAGAAAGAATAGAACACTCAAAGAAGCAGCAAGAACCCTGCTCGCAGACTCAGGACTCCCAACCAAATTCTGGGCAGAAGCTACTGATACTGTGGTGATCGCTGTATTGCACCAAATAATCCTGCAAAACTTGAGAATTATATCAGTATAGTTCACAGGGTATCGAACACAGGGAACAGAGGACTAGACACATTAATTTTCTACTTATCTTGAGTTTGGTTAGCAACCACGCAAGTTTTGGGTTTTATCTAATATAAGAAATTATTAAAAACTGAAAGAAAGAGTAAAAACTGAAAGCTGAAATTAAACTGTTTTAACTAGGCAGTTGAGAGATGGGTCCATCAGAATATTCACACACACGTAATTCCATTCCTCGGCACAAAAATGAATTAATCTTAAGAATCAACTAGTTATAGATTACCGTAACTTAAACTGCGTAATCCTCACTCCCACTTACTTGTCGGTAACCGCCATATTGGGCATCGAAACGACTACTTCCCTAATTTAGCTACAACCTACGTTGTTGGGCAATCAATAGATTTAATAGCTAAACAGCTTTATCGAACTAAGGGAGCCTAGTATAGGAGCCTACTCCTATGTTGGACATCTAATAGTCTCCTACCGGTTTAATCCAATTATTCTAATGAATAACTTTGCTACTTACCTAGCCTTGTTCCACGAGAAACGATGGAAGTACTAAGTTAGCTACAAACTACACAACTTAGGGTGATCAAACCTAAATTACTAGCCAGATTAAATAAACAAGAATTAACCCGAAACCCTCAATTAATTATTAGAACCTAAGCCTCATGTACTGTTCACGTGTGCGTTTTACATCCTGCCGGACCACTAAAAGTTTAGCTACTCATGAAACTGTCCTGACTGCACAGGTAAGACACTTTGCAAAACAGAACATACATCATTCGTAACCCTAACCCTAGCTTGCACGAAAACTGAAAATAAAATAAAGATACGAACTAAGACTAAGAACGAAACACGAACTGAATTTAAACAAAACACAAACTGAATTAAAACTAGAATTGAAATAGGATCAAGGTACCGATAGTCTTCGATCTCTCAAAACGAACGGAAATTGGAAGCAACGATCTAAACTAAAATTCGAACTTAAAAAACTGAAATACGAAATTGTTTGTTTTCTTCTACTCGAACTAAAGGAACTGCATGAAGTAAATGGAAAGGTTGTTGGTTCTTCTCCTCGGCGGTGGTGGAATATCGGCGTTGGTGGCGTGGCTTCGGTCGGCGGCGGCGGTGGCTTCGGAAATGGATGGATCGGAAAAGGATTGATGTGTCGTGGTAATGAGGAGGGTTGTGAGCTCGAGAAGGTCTCTGAATTTCGTGCCTCCCTCATCCTTTTATAATGCTCCTAGATCACATCTAGGGTTCCTTTTTGGATAAGGAAAGGATCTTTGAGATAAGGTAATATCTCATCCTTCCTTATTTATCTCCTTTCCTTCCTTCCTTCTTTCCTTTCTTCTCTTCTTCTTTCATTCTTTCTTTTCTTTGCCAAATCCGCTCAAAATCTCGTCATTACAGCTGGAAACTCGTTGCCACATCATTTCCACGTGTCGTGCCAAATCAGCCTATTTTCCTGCATAACTGCCAACAAAAGCGTCTCGCCTGCACAGTTAAGAGACTTTCCAGACAGAAATAATTAGGTACGAAATCGACTCATCAAATCTCCTTACACTTGAACTATACTCGCCCTCGAGTATAAGAAGAACAAAAGATAAGTACCTGATTATTTTTGGTCTTCCCCAAGACCCAAGACACAAAAGAAAAGACTCAAGACTCGAACAAGAACAAAAACAAGACTTGACACGGATGGAAGAAAATAACAACGGACTTACATAACGAAAACAAGAAGCCATACCAATCAATTCGAAAATTTCCGCACCAATTCACTAGCCAAGCAATGTCAAACCATGCAATCATAATCTCATCCAACAAGTAGACAATGCAAATTTTGAAACTAAGCACACATATATCAACTTGGTCAAAATCTAAACAATTTGAATCTCCTCAAGTTTCACTCAACACTCAACTAATCTAGGTCCGGTTCAAGCCACTCAAAGGAAAATAATCCACGCAATCACGATAAGAGATCAACACAATAGCAATATCAAGGAGGTCTTTCTCATTCGGTTGTAATGGGGCTTAGGACTTAGACAAATTGATGTTGGTAAGGGTCCTAGGGGTACTAAGCTCCATTAAAATTCAGATTCAATGTTATGCATGTTGGGATTTTGTATACTGGAAGCACTTTTATGCTTGTATACAATGTGTTTTTGTCCTTACCACTGTTTTATTCTCCTATCTGATAAATATGTATATTTGCACATGTTATCCTTTATCTTGTATAAAAGTTAGATTTGTGTGGTGTGTCGGGTATCACAGAAGACAACACAAATTGGTTGAACTGACAAGATATAAACAATTAACACGGTGAGACAACTTAAGGATGAAGTTGTCGGTTTAAGCCTGCAGATTTAGATAAGAAGTGGCTTGTCTTAGCTGCTTGTCTTTACTGGTACACTTAAGGTGGTGTATTGAAGGATCACAGTGAGATGTGTTCTCCTAACTGACCTTAGTGGAGAACCAAGATCTCGGTGACTTAGCTGATCTTAAGCTTGGTAAGACTTCAGCTGAGTGCATTTGGCTATCTATCACTTTGACCTACTATGGTGAACGCCATCGCGACCGGATCTACGTATCTTGGGTGTTAGTAGTCATTGTGGCTCAGGCTGGTTGTCTGTATCTTGCAGCCGTATCCTAGAAATGGGTTGATAATATCCCCTGAGGAACTCGAAAGGATTAGCACACTAAACCCGACCGGTTGATTAAGTTCAGGTGTGTTAATAAGGTCGAGTGGTACTACTCAGGAATATAAGATGTTAATTAATTTAAGCTGTCAATGAGCTTAATTAATTAACGGATATTTCTATCTTAAATACGGAGATCGATTAAGTCTAAAATACAAGCCCTTGCTCAAATTGGGATAAAGGGGTAAGTCAGCACGGATTCTCTAGTGGAATGAATCTGTGTTAATTAATTAATTTTGCTCTGGGCTGAGCATGGATAATTAATTAATTGGAGGCCCAACTTTATTTCTTGTATTGGATCCCTGATCTGGCCCAATTAGTTGCCTAGTAATTTATTGTCTCTCAGAATTCATTATTAATGGATTAGTGTATTTTTACATTATTTAATAATGTTATTTATCTGGAATTAATTGGCTGGGCCAATTAATTGATAAATATTAGTAGCCCAGTAAATTAATTAATTATATTATGGGCTGATTATGTAGAAGCCCATTGGAATATAATTAAATTAATGGGCTACAAATATATTAATATTATATAGGTTTTTGAAGCCTATATATATTAGTATTCTGTTCAGAAACTCATACAATTGATTCAAAAAATTTCAAGAGTGGCGTGAGTTACATAGAGAGACTTTAAATCTATTTTCTTCTGATCTCTGACCACCCAGAGGAAGAAAAAGGTCGGGACACAGATCAGAAGGTCTAACACAGGAGCAACAATCGGAGCCGCGACAACACACCAGGAGGAAGGTAGCGTTCCTAAACACTTTTATTCCTTCAATTGGTATCAGAGCCAGGTTTAGGCTCTGATTGTTGCTGTTAGATGCATGATTAGGTTTCAATTCCGTCGTTATCGGGCTATTTTTCGTGTTTGGGGCGGCCTGCGAGCCATTGTTTTGACCCCGTTGTAATGTTTTTCTCGTGAGAAAATCCACGAGTAGTTGATAGGACCAATGTGTTACTATTTTCGTACTGTATTTTGGTCCGGGTGGCACGAAAATCGAGGCACGACACGCAGAAAGACGGAAAAAGGCGGAACCCTAGTTTTCTGGCAGAACACGAGCGCCAGATTGCAGAGGCGCGTGCGGGCGCGTGCAGCATCCTTTTTCCAATCCGTTCAGACAGATTTGTTCGTATTCTCGTTAGCATCGTCTGGATAGGTCGCACGACCCATTATGATTTTCGGTTTGTCCGGAATTGCGTCGGGAAGGAGAAGTGGTCGTGCTGTCCAGAAAAGCCCCAATTCGAGCGAAAACCCTAGTTTGGCTAGGGTTCCGCCACATCTTGCGGCGGAGATTCCCGGCGCATCCGATGTCGGATCGACGATCGGCTTAAACCGCTGGAATCCTCGTCTTACGCGCTTCGCATCGATAGGTTGTAAAGGATCATCCGATCCCGGCTGCGACCAGAATTGACGTCTGAAGTAGGCTACTCGTTATGAATTCGTTCCGGCGAATCGTTTGAAATTCGGGAAATTGAGGAACTAATCTCGACCGGAATCCGTTACCCGGTGGTCGTGAGTGTTCCAATTACGTTTCCCCTCTTTCAATTGATCGAATCGCGGCTTGGAGAGAACGAATTTTGGGCGGCAAAGGGCGGCGGAGATGGCGGCGCACGGCGATGCGTTTTCTCGCGTTTGAGGAGCCGGCTCCGGCTGTTCTTCACGGAAGACGTACGGGAGACGTCAGGGATGACGAAGCAGACGGCGGCGCGCAGCGACGGGCGCAGATCGCGCGGGCTGCGCGCTCCCGGCCCGATTTCACGCGGCGGCGCCGGTCGGGGAGGTCGCGGCACCGGCCTGGGAGGCGGGCGGGCCGTCGACGGCGCGCTCGGCGACGCCGGAAGGGGCGGCGGCGGCGCGATGGTGATGAAGAAGACGATGGTGACGTGGCGCGCCACGTCAGCCCTCTCTGCTGACGTGGCGCGCTGACGTGTCTACCACGTGGCAGACCCCCTGATGACATGGCAATGGCAGTTTTTCGGGCAGTTTTCGTCGCAGTTTCCAGATTCGAAGATTTTTGAAGATTTTGAAGATCTGTATCATGATCGGGAAATGTAATAGTTAGGCATTACGTGTTTTTAAGCCCGATAACGATTTTAAATTTCCTATTTGCGTATTTATTTTTACTTATGCTTTAGCATTCGATTATGTGATTAATTGCGCTTAGAAAATCATGTAAATATGATTTATATCGTTTCTAAAAGCATGTTTTATTTTTCGCGAGCACGTTTTATTATGTGTGTTTAGAAATTGCATGCTTTAGGAATTATGTGGGATTGCATGATTCGTTACAAACCTTTTGAACAAAAAGACTAAGCAATTTTAAAATTAAATGTTTAATTAGATTCCATTAATTTGGATATTAAACAGTTAATCGGACCTCCATTAATTGGACTCTACACGAAAGTAGTAAGATTATGTAAGTAAACGTCTACCTGCGTGGCTTGCTTGCATTTTTGAGCTACCAGTTTTGTGAGATGAGTTTTCCAAAACAATATTTGATTATTATTGAGTAGTGGGAGCGAAGCCGTAAACGTCCACCTGCGTGGCTTGCGTGCCTAGTAAACACGAGTACTCTAGAAGATAATAATTAAATAGGATGGCTAATTAGATCAAATTGAATGCGGTATGGTTCGAGTAAGTATGTCAATTTCGAGAATTTGATTCTATTTGGTCAAATTAATGGCCAATGCTTAGATGTCACCGCAGGTACAATTCACTTCCCTCGAAGTCCCTTCCCGCGTTTTAATAGTGACATGGTCCAGAATATCGAACTATTAATTTCATTCGTCTCAAGAACCTAGACGTGGATTGAAATTAAAGAGCTAGGTAAATAGCTTGGTTTAGCGTTACGCTAGTAAACGTCCACCTGCGTGGCTTGCTAGTGGAATTCTTAGAGCTGTTCGAGGTTTTTAACATCATTGTTTTTCAAAAGGTTACAATGATAGTTAATTACGAATTATGTGCAAATATTAATTCATACATGTTTTAAAATTATATTTTTTCAGATGTCTGTTCGAAATTTTTCAAGTTCCTAAACAGTCTCACCAATCAAACCCTAATGGGTTTAACAATTTTTTAAATAATTTTACAAAGTGGAAGAGATATCTTACCGCTCCCAATAAAAGCTCTGCAAAGGTCCTATAAGAACTTCTGTTTAAGGACCGCTATGTCTAAGAACGAGTTTACTATGAGTATGTCACTCAAATCTTTGGTAGCGGTCAAAGAAGTTATAGGAAAGGGCAAGAGTGCTCAAGTCTTGAATATCCCTAGTAGTTCAAGGAATCCTCCGAAAGGCGGAAACCAGAAAAAGAGCAGAAATGGTGGACAATTCAAGAAGAGCAGTGGGAGTAAGAAGACGGTCCTTATCGGCGGCATGCAAATGCCAAAGAAGAAAGGAAGGTTCTTCAATTATGGTAAGAAAGGACACTGGAAGAGTTATTATCCAGATGTCAAGGCAAAAACAGAAAGAGACGCAAGTCGCTCTTGTAACTTAAACTGTTCTGGTTTCCTCTTCTACCCATGAATGGGTATTGGATTCGGGGCAACTGATCATGTTTGTTACACCTTGCAAGGTTTCTTGCAGAAAAGGCAATTGAGCAATGGCGAGGTGGTAGTCTCAATGGACAATGGATCGAAAGTTCCTGCAATTGTCATTGGAGATTTACATCTATCTTTTGATAGTTCTGTTTTAGTACTTAAGGATGTTTAATATGTGCCTGAGTTTAGGCGAAACATTATTTATGTTTCAAAACTCTGCACCATGGATAGTTATAAATCAAGTTTTGATAGTGAAGTTTCTATCATGAAAACGATGATTTTATCTGTGGTGGACCATTAAACGGATCCTTATATACTATTACTTGTAAACCGCGTAATTCTGTTAATATTGCTTCCTCATCATCAAATCCTAAGAAAAGGAAAGAGTCTTCTAAGGTAAACCAAACTTATCTGTGGCACTTAATACTAGGTCACATCAATCTTAACAGGACTCAGAGGTTGGTGGAATATGGATCAGTGGAGTCTCTCCAAGATTGAACCATTTCCAACTTGCGAAACCTGTTTGGATGGAAAGATGATGACTAGGCCTTTCAAGGCAAAGTGTTATAGAGCCACAGAAGTATTAAGTTTGATATATTCTGACTTGTGTGGGTCTATGTCTACACAAGCTCGTGGAGGGTATGAGTACTTCGTCACATTTACTGACGATTACTCGAGGTATGGATATGTTTACCTTCTTCACCACAAGTCGGATTGCTTTGAAACCTTTAAGGAATTCAAGGCAGAAGTGGAGAGGAAGTTAGGTAAAGAAATCAAAACACTGCGATCTAATCATAGTGGGAAATACCTATCCAACGAGTTCAAGGACTACTTGACAGAATGTGGGATTACATCCCGGTGACAAAGACCGGGCACGCCTCGGCGAGAATGGTGTGTCGGAGAGAAGGAACCGAAGTCTCTTAGAGATGGTTCGGTCGATGATGAGTTATGCAACTTTGCTAGTTTTCTTTTGGGGATATGCCCTAGAGGCGCAACATACTTGCTGAATCGTGTGTCTTCCAAGTCGGTACAAAAGATCCCTTTCGAGTTGTGGAGCGGGCACAAACCCAAGTATGCACCACTTAAGGATTTGGGGTTATCCCGCTTATGTGCTTTGAATAGGCGGAGCCGACAAATTGGAATCACGTTCGAAGTGATGTTGTTCATAGGGCATCCGAAGAAAATGAAGAGTGGATACTTTTATGATCCTAAAGAACAGAAGATCGTTGTTAGCCCTAACGCTCGGTTCTTAGAAGAGGATTACACTAGTAACCATAAATCTCGAGTCGACATCATCCTTGAAGAATTACAAGGTGGTCGAGTTCCACTTGAACAGCCAGTAGTGCAAGATAGTACTCCACGGGTAACTGCACAATCTGTTAACACAACTCCTAACACTGTTCGACGTAGTGGGAGGGTGATATTTACACCTGATCGGTATGTTCACTGGGGAGATGTTTGATTATCTCCCGGCAGATGAACAAGATACCGTGGATCCCTGGACTTACAATGAAGCAGTGGGAGATGTAGATGCACCATGGACTCGAAATTTGAGTCCATAACTGATATGGATGTATACGAGATCACTGAACTACCTGAGGGCTGCAATGCTATTGGTAGTAAGTGAGTATACAAGAGAAAGAGAGAGCACCGAATGCAGAGATCATGGCGTTTAAGGCCAGGCTAGTGGCGAAGGGTTTTACCCAGAAAGAAGGTATCGATTATGAAGACACCTTCTCGCCTGTAGCAATGATTAGGGATGGAAATGGACCGGATTTGGACCGGATCCTCCTCGGTCCAGATCCAGATCCGGGATTTTTTACTTTGGTCCAAATCCGGTCCAGATCCATTAGATCTCAAAAAATGAGATCCAGACCCAGATCCATTGGATCCACAGGGTCTCGGGTCTTGACCCAGATCCATAAATTTTTTTAGCTAAAATTAAAAAATTCTAAATCAATTAAAATTTAACTAATTTAATTAGTTTTATGATAACACGATAATCTTTAAGAGCATTACTATCATTAAAAAAAATCAAACTACTCATGATATTATAAAAATATTACAATCATCTATAAAACTATGATCTTCTCTCTAAAAAAAACTTCCAAATTCGTGGACAGTGGGTACTCAATCTCCTCCCTCTTTTCTATTTATTAGATTACTAGTTAAGTATTTCAAGCTCAACAAATAATGTAACGTGATATTTTAAGTAGAATAATATAAATATAATATTTTAGATATGATAATAACATAATATTTTAGTTATAAAAATGGCGGATCTGGACCGGATCCGGATCTCAGATCGTAAAGTCCAGATCCAGATCCGTAATTTCTAAAATCAGTCCAGATCCGATCCAAATCCAATGGGTCCAATTTTTTAAGATCCAGATCCATAAAAATGGATCTGGATCCACGGATCTGGACCGGGTCCAAGATCCATTGCCATCTCTAGCAATGATCAAGTCCATTCTGATTCTTCTTGCCATATCAGCTCACATGAACCTAGATATCTAGCAAATGTATGTCAAAACCGCATTCCTAAACGGTCACCTTGAAAAAGGTAGGTACATCTACATGAAACAGCCAGATGCTTATGTGAAGGAGGGCGAAGAGCATCTAATTTGGAAGCTTAAGAAGTCTATTCATGGACTTAAGCAAGATTTTCGGTTATGGCACCAGCGTTTTCGACGAAGTAGTCAAATCCTATGGATTTGTATCCTGTCCTAACGAGGTGTGTGTAACGTATTTGTGTTAACGGATCAGTGGTGTTTCTTGCATTTTACGTAGATGACATCCTTTGCATTAGCAATAATGTTGAAGTGTTATCAGACGTAAAGACGTGGTTATCCGAGCAGTTTCAAATGAAGGACTTAGGTGAAGCTGCTTACATCCTTGGGATCAAGGTTATTCGAGATCGCCAGAAAAAGGATGTTAAGCTTGTCACAAGTGTCCTACATTGACACTGTTATTGCTCGTTTTAGCATGCAAAGGCCAAGAGAGGTTTAGTACCTTTCAGACATGACATTTTTCTATCCAAGAACCAGTGCCCTGAAAATGCCTGAAGAGATAGAAAATATGAGGCAAGTACCATATGCTTCCGCTGCCGGTAGCCTCATGTATGCGATGCTTTGTACAAGAGCAGATATCTCATATGCCGTAGGCATGGTCTCAAGATATCAGTCTAACCTTGGAAAGGAATACTGGACTGCGGTCAAGTATATTCTCAAGTACCTTAAACGGACTAGAGATTATAGACTTGTTTACCAGTCAGACAGTCTAGTGTCTTTGGGTTATACAGAATCGGATTTCCAGGCTGACCAGTCAGACGAGAAGAAGTCTACCTCAGGTTATGTGTTTACCTTGGGAGGTGGAGCCGTTTCATGGAGGAGTGCAAAGCAGAAATGCATTGCGGACTCAACCATGGAAGCAGAGTATGTGGCTACTTCAGAAGCTTCGAAAGAGGCAGTTTGACTCAAGAATTTCCTCCAAGATCTTTATATTGTTCAGAATTTGCCTAAGGCGATCACGATTCATTGTGATAACGCGGGTGCAGTGACAAATTCTAAGGAACCTAGATCTCACAAGGCGTCTAAACACATAGACGGAAGTACCATATTATACGAGTATTCGTTAATCGAGGTAACCTGGTGATTGACAAAATTGGAACTGAAGTCAACCTAGCTGATCCTTTCACGAAGAGCTTACCACTCCCGGCTTACGAGAAGCATGTTCGTGGCTTTGGGATGGTAGAGATGCCCCACTTAGGACTACATAAACTTTTGTATAAGTGGGAGTAAGATATAGCTGGGTACTAGTTTGTACCTAGAAAGCTGAGATATAGACACATTGTATACTAAAAGTTTACTTTAGTATAAGTGGGAGAATTGTTGGGATTTTGTATACTGGAAGCACTTTTATGCTTGTATACAATGTGTTTTTGTCCTTAGTGGAGAACCAAGATCTCGGTGAGATGTGTTCTCCTAACTGACCTTAGTGGAGAACCAAGATCTCGGTGACTTAGCTGATCTTAAGCTTGGTAAGACTTCAGCTGAGTGCATTTGGCTATCTATCACTTTGACCTACTATGGTGAACGTCACCGCGACCGGATCTACGTATCTTGGGTGTTAGTAGTCATTTGTGGCTCAGGCTGGTTGTCTGTATCTTGCAGCCGTATCCTAGAAATGGGTTGATAATATCCCATGAGGAACTCGAAAGGATTAGCACACTAAACCCGGCCGGTTGATTAAGTTCAGGTGTGTTAATAAGGTCGAGTGGTACTACTCAGGAATATAAGATGTTAATTAATTTAAGCTGTCAATGAGCTTAATTAATTAACGGATATTTCTATCTTAAATACGGAGATCGATTAAGTCTAAAATACAAGCCCTTGCTCAAATTGGGATAAAAGGGTAAGTCAGCACGGATTCTCTAGTGGAATGAATCTGTGTTAATTAATTAATTTTGCTCTGGGCTGAGCATGGATAATTAATTAATTGGAGGCCCAACTTTATTTCTTGTATTGGATCCCTGATCTGGCCCAATTAGTTGCCTAGTAATTTATTATCTCTCAGAATTCATTATTAATGGATTAGTGTATTTTTACATTATTTAATAATGTTATTTATCTGGAATTAATTGGCTGGGCCAATTAATTGATAAATATTAGTAGCCCAGTAAATTAATTAATTATATTATGGGCTGATTATGTAGAAGCCCATTGGAATATAATTAAATTAATGGGCTACAAATATATTAATATTATATAGGTTTTTGAAGCCTATATATATTAGTATTCTGTTCAGAAACTCATACAATTGATTCAAAAAATTTCAAGAGTGGCGTGAGTTACATAGAGAGACTTTAAATTTATTTTCTTCTGATCTCTGACCACCTAGAGGAAGAAAAAGGCCGGGACACAGATCAGAAGGTCTAACACAGGAGCAACAATCGGAGCCGCGACAACACACTAGGAGGAAGGTAGCGTTCCTAAACACTTTTATTCCTTCAATGCATGTAAAACTCTCTCACCTGTGCAGTCAAGTCAGTCAAACTCCCACCACTTTAGAAAATTCACTTCAATGCTACAACATCAATACTATGCACCCATACTTTATTCTTTTCTGCCACGTTTCATATTCGAATTTTTTTTCGTGGCATATACTTCTTTTTTAGCAACAGGGCACAAACTGTTTTAACTGTACAGATAGGACACTTTGAATTCTGCTTATATAGAGCAGTTTTTACACTTAGACTTTTTATCCAATCTGTTTTCTGCAGCATGTCTAGACTGAGCAGGTAGGAGACATATGTAATACACTTCAGATTTTAACTATCATGCATAAGAGAGTTCGTAAAACATGCAATAACATGGGTTAAGAGAAAGTCTAAAATGGCCTTGGCTAAAATTTTACTAACTCAAATCAAAGAAAAGGTCAAGGCTCAAATTGGTTCACTAAGGGATAATTTCGGGTAGGAAATATTTTGTCGCGGCCGTGTGGCTAAAAATCCCTAGTGCCTCCTATCATTTATCACAAGTGATTCAAACATATTGTGACTTTGCGGATAAACACTCTCAAAAGAATAGTAGGAAGTGTCCTACTTTAAGGCTCAAATCTTATTTAAGTGAGTGGTTATAAAATTTTGATCCAACAAAGTTTATTTTTCATCATCCCAAATTACATGCATATACGTGCCTAGATCTACTCTTCACAAAGTCCACAAGCAAGCATATTGAAAATAAAAGCACAAATAAGACATGCTTGATCATAGAAAACGGCACTTCAAAAATAAAAAATTTTGACATGCTTCGACACAAAATACCCCCCTCCTTACACTTAAACCTTGCTCACCCTCGAGCAAGAGAGAAAAGATAAAACAAAGAGAGAAGGCATGACAAAATAAACACAAACACACCCTCCTCACACTCGGTCCCTACCAAATGTAAGAACAAACTAAAGATAAAAGACAAAAAGAAACACCCCCCTCCTTACACTTGATCCCTATCAAGTGTAAGAACATGAAAAACACACAAGAATAGACTCAAAAACATAAAACAAAAACACAAAACACAAAAAAAATGAAAAATAAAATTGGGGAAGAAAAGTCATCGGTCGCCTCGCCTGGGCAGGCGAGGCAGTCTGCTCATAACTGTGCGGCGAAGGCGATCTACTCTGCGTCCAAGGGAATCCAGATCAGTCCTTAGAGTCTGCACTGTATCCCGATCTGTAGAAGTAAAGGCACTCGAGACACGAGGTCCCGGTGGATGAAACTGGATCTCCCTGTTAGGCAGTTGGTACAGTAGGCGAGTATGCCTCAACAAGTTCAAATCAATAATAGATGGTGGATCCACCCTAGTCAAATAACCAGCATCATGTATGACAAAGTTACGTTCAATGAACGTGGCAAGAATATGACATAGAGTCATGTGACGCACGGTATGACTAGCAATTATGAACATGTTTTTAGCAATCCACCAACCTAAGTTAATAAGACGTCTAGTAGTCATGCACCATAGAAAATACAACTCATTGGCAGTCACTTTATCAAAAGAAGTGCTCTTTCCGGTTAGGTTATGGGCTATGTATTGGTGGCACATGCGAAGGGCGGGATCTTCTAGGAAACTTACGTGAGAACCGGACGTGGCAAACTCATCCGGGTCGCTTGGGGCGAGAAGCCTCCACGCGGCCCGTGAACCAATATAATTCGGGTCCTTGTTCGGTAAACCATGAAATTCCATCTCAAAATGACCAAGATAATAATCATCAAATGAACATATCCCTAGTCTAGCATTCTATTCGGCCACAGAAATATGATCAGTCCCTCCAAACAACCTAAACTCAATACAAGGTGTAACCAAATCTTTGTCTCCCTTAAAATGAAAAGTATTAAAGAACTCACTTGCAACCTCTTTGTAACACGGGTAGTGATGCGATTCAAGTAACCATGACCAACCAACATTGCGAAAATATGCAAATAAGGGTTCGATAATACCTGCCGCGCGAAGAAATGTGCGATCGAGGAGTCGGCCACTTCGGAAATCCTTGCCCTCGCGCTCTTGTAGACGCAAATTCATGTACTCAATCTCGAATTGAGAGAGGGCATGCACGGCTTTCGGCGAATCGATATGGACAACCACCCGGTTTCCATACTCCGCCGCTCTTGGAAGGGCCGAAGATGAATCGGAGTCAGCAAGGGATAAGTAATTCAAGTTGAAGTCATCTTCAAAATTCCCATCATGATCATCGGACTTATAGTCCGAATCTTCATCCTCTTGGCTCGGCAATTCCGCTCGTATACTTTCGCTCCAATTAACGCCCTCATAATAATTGAGTGGTGGTGGTGGATTTTGAAACTCAAGAAATGGCAACCACTCGTAAAGAGTTTGTGGAGATCGGGGCGGCGGATTGGATGAAGAAGCACCATCCGCGCGGTTCTTTCTCGGCTTTCGCACCCTTGACCGATGCGGTGGCGACGGCGGAGGCGTGGGCTCAGGCGTCGGCTCGCGGGGCGGTTCGGGCATTGGCTCACGTGGTGGTTCAGAAATAGCAATTCCCGTGTGCCGTCGTAACCGTCGTCTAGGCGATTTTGGCGGAGAAGTGGATTCCATTGCATAGTGGGATCTGGCTTCAACTTCCATGGTTTGCGGAGTCGGTTCCACATACGTGAACTCCTTCGGTGGTTGCGGTTCGTACTCAAGTAAAGGAACATGCGGAGTTGGCACGGTCTCCCGGTGAGCAGCAGCGGCGTTGCTGCGGCGTTGCGTCTCCGAATCCGCCTGGACGGCGGCGAACCATCGGGCAGCAACGGACAGGCCGGACTTCTTCTTTGGAGACATGGCGTGAAGGAAAATTGAGGGTTAGAAACCGATACCTTCCTCCTTCGTATGTTGTCGCAGCTCTGATTGTTGCTCCTGTGTCAGATCTTTTGATCTATGTCCCGGCCTTTTTCTCCATCTGGGTGGTCAGAGAAATGGAGAAAATAAGATTTATATCTCTCTATCACTCACGCAGGCGTGCGTGTATAATTTGTGAATATCTGTATCTGTTTCTGAACAGAATACTAATATATATAGGCTTCAAAAGCCAATATAATATTAATATATTTGTAGCCCATTAATTTAATTATATTTCTAATGGGCTTCCACATAACCAGCCCATAATATAATTAATTAATTTACTGGGCTACTAATATTTATCAATTAATTGACCCAGCCAATTAATTCTAGATAAATAACATTATTAAATAATGTAAAAATACATTAATCCATTAATAATGATTTCTGAGAGACAATAAATTACTAGGCAACTAATTGGGCCAGATCAGGGATCTAATACAAGAAATAAAGCTGGACCTCAAATTAATTAATTATCCATGCTCAGCCCAAAGCAAGATTAATTAATAAACACAGATTCATTCCACTAGAGAATCCGTGCTGACTTACCCATTTATCCCAAATTGAGCAAGGACTTGTATTTTAGACTTAATCGATCTCCGTATTTAAGATAGAAATATCCGTTAATTAATTAAGGTCACTGACAGCTTAAATTAATTAACATCTTATATTCATGAGTAGTACCACTCGACCTTATTAACACACCTGAACTTAATCAACCGGTCGGGTTTAGTGTGCTAATCCTTTCGAGTTCCTCAGGGGATATTATCAACCCATTTTACTAGGATACGGATACAAGATACAGACAACTAGCCTGAGCCACAAATAACTACTAACACCCAAGATACGTAGATCCGGTCGCGATGACGTTCACCATAGTAGGTCAAAGTGATAGATAGCCAAATACACTCAGCTGAAGTTTTACCAAGCTTAAGACAAGCTAAGTCACCGAGATCTTGGTTCTCCACTACGGTCAGTTAGGAAAACACATCTCACTGTGATCCGTCAATACACCACCTTAAGTGTACCAGTAAAGACAAGCAGCTAAGACAAGCCACTTCTTATCTAAACTGCAGCTTAAACTCACAACTTATCCTTAAGTTGTCTCAGCTGTGATAACTGTTTATATCTTGTCAGTTCAACCAATTTGTGTTGTCTTCTGTGATACCCGACACACAACACAAATCTAACTTTTATACAAGATAAATGATAACATGTGCAAATACATATATTTATCAGATAGGAGAATAAAATAGTGGTAGGGACAACACACATTGTATACAAGCATAAAAAGTGCTTCCAGTATACAAAATCCCAACAATTCTCCCACTTATACTAAAGCAAACTTTTAGTATACAATGTGTCAGTTCTAGGTACAAACTAGTACTCAACTATATCTCAGCTATAGGTACAAACTAGTACCCAGCTATATCTCAGCTATCTATCCTATCTTTCACTGCATCTTCTCCCACTTATACAAAAGTTTCTGTAGTCCTAAGTGGGGAGCATCTCTACCATCGCGAAGCCATAAACATGCTTCTCGTAAGCCAGGGGTGGTAAGCTCTTCGTGAAAGGATTAACTAAGTTGACTTCAGTTCCAATTTTGTCAATCACCACGTCACCTCGATTTACGAATACTCGTATAATGTGGTACTTCCTGTCTATGTGTTTAGACACGTTGTGAGATCTAAGTTCCTTAGAATTTGTCACTGCACCCGTATTATCACAATAAATCGTGATCGCCTTAGGCAAATTCTGAACAATATCAAGATCCAGGAGGAAATTCTTGAGCCAAACTGCCTCTTTCGAAGCTTCTGAAGCAGCCACATACTCTGCTTCCATGGTTGAGTCCGCAATGCATTTCTACTTTGCACTCCTCCATGAAATGGCTCCACCTCCCAAGGTAAACACATAACCCGAGGTAGACTTCTTCTCGTCTCTGTCAGCCTGGAAATCCGATTCTGTACAACCCAAAGACACTAGACTGTCTGACTGGTAAACAAGCCTATAATCCCTAGTCCGTTTAAGGTACTTGAGAATATGCTTGACCGCAATCTAGTATTCCTTTCCAGGGTTAGACTGATATCTTGAGACCATGCCTACAGCATATGAGATATTTTCTCTCATATAAAGCATCGCATACATGAGGCTACCGACAGCGGAAGCATATGGTACTAGTCTCATACTTTCTATCTCTTCAGGCGTTTTAGGGTACTGATTCTTGGATAGAAAAATGCCATGTCTGAAAGGTACTGAACCTCTCTTGGCTTTTTGCATGCTAAAACGAGTAATAACAGTGTCAATGTAGGACACTTGTGACAAGCTTAACATCCTTTTTTGGAGATCTCGGATAACCTTGATCCCAAGGATGTAAGCAGCTTCACCTAAGTCCTTCATTTGAAACTGCTCGGATAACCACATATTTACGTCTGATAACACTTCAACATTGTTTCCAATGAGAAGGATGTCATCTACATAAAGTGCAAGAAACACCACTGATCAATTAACACAGATACGGTACATGCACACCTCGTTAGGACAGGATACAAAACCATAGGATTTGACTACCTCATCGAAAACGCTGGTGCCATAACCTGAAAGGTTGCTTAAGTCCATGAATAGACTTCTTAAGCTTCCAAACTAGATGCTCTTCGCCCTCCTTCACAGAACCATCCGGCTGTTTCATGTAGATGTCCCTACCTTTTTCAAGGTAATGCGGTTTTGACATACATTTGCCAGATCTCTAGGTTCATGTAAGCTGATATGACAAGGAGAATCCGAATGGACTTGATCATTGCTACAGGCGAGAAGGTCTCTTCGTAATCGATACCTTCTTTCTGGGTAAAACCCTTCGCCACTAGCCTGGCCTTAAACGCCAAGATCTCTCCATACGGTCCTCTCTCTTTCTCTTGTATACCCACTTACTACCAATAGCATTGCAGCCCTCTGGTAGTTCAGTGATCTCGTATACATCCATATCAATTATGGAGTTAAATTCTGAATCCATGACGATTCGCTAGGAATCTGCATCTACATCTCCCACTGCTTCGTTGTAAGTCCAGGGATCCACGATATCTTGTTCATCTGTCGGGAGATAATCAAACCTCTCCCCAGTGAACATATACCGATCAGGTGTAATTACTACCCTCCCACTACGTCGAACAGTGTTAGGCGCTGTGTTAACAGATTGTGCAGTTACTCGTGGAGTACAATCTTGCACAACTGTCTGTTCAAGTGGAACTCGACCACCTTGTAATTCCTCAAGGATGATGTCGACTCGAGATTTATGGTTACTAATGTAATCCTCTTCTAAGAACCGAGCGTTAGGGCTAACAACGATCTTATGTTCTTTAGGATCATAAAAATATCCACCCTTCGTTTCCTTCGGATGCCCTATGAACAACATCACTTCTGAACGTGATTCCAATTTGTCGGTCTGCCTATTCAGCACATAAGCAGGATAACCCCAAATCCTTAAGTGGTGCATACTGGGTTTGTGCCCGCTCCACAACTCGAAAGGGATCTTTTGTACCGACTTGGAAGGCACACGATTCAGCAAGTATGCTGCAGTCTCTAGGGCATATCCCCAAAAGGAAACTGGCAAAGTTGCATAACTCATCATCGACCGAACCATCTCTAAGAGACTTCGGTTCCTTCTCTCTGACACACCATTATGCTGAAGGGTGCCCGGTGCTGTCAGCTGGGATGTAATCCCACATTCTGTCAAGTAGTCCTTGAACTCGTTGGATAGGTATTCCCTACCACGACCAGATCGTAGTGTTTTGATTTCTTTACCTAGCTTCTTCTCCACTTTTGCCTTGAATTCCTTAAAGGTTTCAAAGCAATCCAACTTGTGGCGAAGAAGGTAAACATATCCATACCTCGAGTAATCGTTAGTAAATGTGATGAAGTACTCATACCCTCCACGAGCTTGTGTAGACATAAACCCACACAAGTCAGAATGTATCAAACTTAATACTCTGTAACCCCTAGTCATCATCTTTCCTTCCAAATAGGTTTCGCAAGTTGGAAATGTTTCAATCTTGGAGAGACTCCAATGATCCATATTCCACCAACCTTTGAGTCCTGTTAAGATTGATGCGACCTAGTCTTAAGTGTCACAGATAAGTTTGGTTTACCTTAGAAGACTCTTTCCTCTTCTTAGGATTTGATGACGAGGAAGCAATATTAACAGAACTACGCGTTTTACAAGTAATAGTATATAAAAATCTGTTTAATGGTCCACCACAGATAAAAGCATCGTCTTTCATGATAGAAACTCCACTATCAAAACTTGATTCATAACCATCCATGGTGCAGAGTTTTGAAACAGAAATAATGCTTCGCCTAAACTCAGGAACATATTAAACTTCTTTAAATACTAAAACAGAACTATCAAAATATAGATTTAAATCTCCAATGGCAATTGCAGGAACTTTCGATACATTGCCTATTGAGACTACCACCTCGCCATTGCTCAATTACCTTTTCTGTAAGAAACCTTGCAAGGTGTAACAAACATGATCAGTTGCCCCCGAATCCACTACCCATTCATGGGTAGAAGAGGAAACTAGAACAGTTTCAGTTACAAGAGCGACTCGCGTCTCTTTCTGTTTTGCCTTGACATCTGGATTATTACTCTTCCAGTGTCTTTTCCTACCATAATTGAAGAACCTTCCTTTCTCCTTTGACATTCGTATGTCGCCGGTAAGGACCGTCTTCTTACTCCCACTGCTCTTCTTGATTTGACCACCCTTTCTGCTCTTTTTCTGGTTTCCGCCTTTCGGAGGATTCCTTGAACTACTAGGGATATTCAAGACTTGAGCACTCTTGCCCTTTCCTATAACCTCTTTGACCGCTACCAAAGATTTGAGTAACATACTCATAGTAAACTCGTTCTTAGCATAGCAGTCCTAAAACAGAAGTTTCTTATAGGACCTTTGCAGAGTTTTTATTGGGAGAGGTAAGATATCTCTTCTACTCTATGAAATTATTTAAAATTGTTAAACCCGTTAGGGTTTGGTTGGTGAGACTGTTTAGGAACTTGAAAAATAAAATATTCGAACAGACATATCTGAAAAATGTAATTTTAAAAGCATGTATGAAATTAGTATTTGCACATAATTCGTAATTAATAATCATTGTAACCTTTTGTAAAAACAATGATATTAAAAACCTCGAACGACTCTAGGAATTCCACTAGCAAGCCACGCAGGTGGACGTTTACTAGCGTAACCCTAAACCAAGCTATTTACCTAGCTCTTTAATTCCAATCCACGTCTAGGTTCTTAAGACGAATGAAATTAATAGTTCGATATTCTAGACCATGTCACTATTAAAACGCGGGAAGGGACTTCGAGGGAAGTGAATTGTACCTGCGGTGACATCTAAGCATTGATCATTAATTTGACCAAAATAGAATAAAATTCTAGAAATTGACATACTTACTCGAACCATGCCGCATTCAATTTGATCTAATTAGTCATCCTATTTAATTATTATCTTCTAGAGTACTCGTGTTTACTAGGCACGCAACCCACACAGGTGGACGTTTACGGCTTCGCTCCCACTACTCAGTAATAATCAAATATTGTTTTGGAAAACTCATCTCACAAAACTGGTAGCTCAAAAATGCAAGCAAGCCACGCAGCTCAAAAACTGGTAGCTTGAAAAATGTCCCTCCACGTCATCAGGTGGTCTGCCACGTAGCAGACACGTGGCAGACAGGTGTCTGTCTGGTCAACAGGTGGGGCTGACGTGGCGCGCCACGTCAACCGCCACGTCAGCTTCTTCTTCAACAACACACAGCCAGAAAAACGCGCCACCGCCGCCGCGCCGCAACCCGTCGTCTACAGCCGCCGCCTCCCTGACCAGCGCCGCCACCTCCCCGACCGAGCCGCCGCCGCCCGAAGGCTTGGCATTGCGCCGTGGAACGGCGGCGGTGATGGCGGGCATGGCGCGGCCGCGACGCACGCAGCAGACGCGCGCCGCCGCGCCTTCCCCGGCCAACCCCGAACCTCCACCACCGTCCTCGCCACCCCCTGACGTCCTCCAGACGTCTGAACCGGGAAAGATAGCCGCCGCCGCAACCTGGTGCTGTGAAATTTTGCAGCCGTCGCCGGCGAGCTTCTCCGCCAAAATTCACCTCTCCCGAGCTGCGATTCGTTCAATTGATTCATGGGTAATGATCCTTGGACGATTTTAGGCCACCATGAATGGATTCCGGCAAAAATCGTCCATCAATTTCCGTCAATTCTCAAACAATTCGCCGGAAAAAGTCATTGTCAGCAGCGAACTTCAGACCTCGATTCTGATCGCATCCGGCATCGGATGATCCCATACGACATATCAACACGAAGCCTGTGGGACGAGGAATCCATCAGTTCAATCCGATCAGAAATCTGACCCCGAACCCGCCGGTAATCGCCGCCGCAAGATGCGGCGGAACCCTAGCCGATTAGGGTTTTCGTTCGAATTGGGTATTTCTGGACAGCACGACCACTTCTCCTTCCCGACGCTATTTCAGACAAACCAGAAATCGGAATTGGTCGTGCGACCTATCCAGACGAAGCTAACAAGAATACGAACAAAACTATCCAATCGGATTGGAAAAATAACGCTACACGTGCCTCCACGCGCCTCCACAAGCTGGCGGTCGTGATTTGCCAGAAACTAGGGTTTCACCTTTTTCGTCTTTCTGCGCCGTCACACCTCGATTTTTGTATCTCCCGGACCAATTACAGTACAATAATAGTACAATCATATAACATATAGGTCCTATGATCTACTCGTGGATTTTCTCAAGAGAAAAATATTACAACGGGGTCAAAACAGTGGCTCGTAGGCCGCCCCAAACACGAAATTAACCCAATAACGATGGAATTGAAACCTAATCATACATCTAACAGCAACAATCAGAGCCTAAACCAGGCTCTGATACCAATTGAAGGAAAATTGAGGGTTAGAAACCGATACCTTCCTCCTTCGTATGTTGTCGCAGCTCTGATTGTTGCTCGTGTGTCAGATCTTCTGATCTGTGTCCCGGCCTTTTTCTCCCTCTGGGTGGTCAGAGAACTGGAGAAAATAAGATTTATATCTCTCTATCACTCACGCAGGCGTGCGTGTATAATTTGTGAATATCTGTATCTGTTTCTGAACAGAATACTAATATATATAGGCTTCAAAAGCCAATATAATATTAACATATTTGTAACCCATTAATTTAATTATATTTCTAATGGCCTTCCACATAACCAGTCCATAATATAATTAATTAATTTACTGGGCTACTAATATTTATCAATTAATTGGCCCAGCCAATTAATTCTAGATAAATAACATTATTAAATAATGTAAAAACACATTAATCCATTAATAATGATTTCTGAGAGACAATAAATTACTAGGCAACTAATTGGGCCAGATCAGGGATCTAATACAAGAAATAAAGCTGGGCCTCAAATTAATTAATTATCCATGCTCAGCCCAGAGGAAGATTAATTAATAAACACAAATTCATTCCACTAGAGAATCCGTGCTGACTTACCCCTTTATACCAAATTGAGCAAGGGCTTGTATTTTAGACTTAATCGATCTCCGTATTTAAGATAGAAATATCCGTTAATTAATTAAGCTCACTGACAGCTTAAATTACTTAACATCTTATATTCATGAGTAGTACCACTCGACCTTATTAACACACCTGAACTTAATCAACTGGCCGGGTTTAGTGTGCTAATCCTTTCGAGTTCCTCAGGGGATATTATCAACCCATTTTACTAGGATACGGATACAAGATACAAACAACTAGCTTGAGCCACAAATAACTACTAATACCCAAGATACGTAGATCCGGTCGCGATGACGTTCACCATAGTAGGTCAAAGTGATAGATAGCCAAATGCACCAACTGAAGTTTTACCAAGCTTAAGACCAGCTAAGTCACCGAGATCTTGGTTCTCCACTAAGGTCAGTTAGGAAAATAGATCTCACTGTGATCCGTCAATACACCACCTTAAGTGTACCAGTAAAGACAAGCAGCTAAGACAAGCCACTTCTTATCTAAACTGCAGCTTAAACCGACAACTTATCCTTAAGTTGTCTCAGCTGTGATAACTGTTTATATCTTGTCAGTTCAACCAATTTGTGTGGTCTTCTATGATACCCGACACACCACACAAATCTAACTTTTATACAAGATAAATGATAACATGTGCAAATATATATATTTATCAGATAGGAGAATGAAATAGTGGTAGGGACAACACACATTGTATACAAGCATAAAAAGTGCTTCCAGTATACAAAATCCCAACAATTCTCCCACTTATACTAAAGCAAACTTTTAGTATACAATGTGTCAGTTCTAGGTACAAACTAGTACTCAGCTATATCTCTGCTATCTAGGTACAAACTAGTACCCAACTATATCTCAGCTATCTATCCTATCTATCACTGCATCTTCTCCCACTTATATAAAAGTCTCCAGTATACAAAATCCCAACATGGCGGTGGCGTCTCAACTGGGCAGGGAGGAAGCTTCTTGAAGAAGAAGAAGATTTTGTAGAGAAGGAGGTAGTGGGCGGCGGTTATAGAGAGGGAAAGTTTGAATAGTAACAAGTGCTACGTTTGATCCCCCTCTCCCCTTTTATAGAAAAAAGGTTTGCAATTAGGCCCTCTCAATTGTGCAGTTAAGAGATTTGGTCCCTCCTTCTTTTCAATTCGGCCCCCATCTTTTTCTCAACTTAAATTGACTCCATAATTTCATCCTCTATGCAATTGAGTCCCTCAAATTCGTTCCCTTACTACAATTGGGTCCCTTGAGGTTTTTGAAATGACATTTAAACCACCAAATTCTTCTTCTCATCATCTTTGCTCCTCCAACTCCTTCTTCTTACACTTTAGACCCCAATTCCATACTTAGCCAAAATCTGAAAAATAAAAGAAACAACACCAAGCATAAAATCAAACAAAAAATACGAAATCAAAGAAAAAATGGAAAAAATACGGGTTGCCTCCCGGAAGCGCCTCTCTTTAGAGTCTTCGGCTAGACCTCCTCTTCAAAGAGTCAAATATAAGAGGGAATGGACAAGCTCTGCTCGTCCACATCTTCAATCATTGCGGCAGCATGATAAATCTTCAGGCGATGACCGTTGACAGTGAAAGTTTCGTTTGAGTTCAATTTCTGTATCATCACTGCCCCGCCTGGCCAGACAGAACACACCCGGAATGGACCGATCCATCTTGAGCGGAGCTTTTCGGGCATAATGCGCAGGCGTGATTGGTAAAGCAATACAAGTTGGCCCACTTCAAAAGTCTTCATATGGATCGCTTTATCATGCCATGCCTTTGTGCGATCTTTGTACCTCATAGCTGCATCATAGGACTCCAATCGAATTTCTTCAAGCTCTTGAAGCTAATACTTCCTCTCCTTAGCACTTTTGGTCAGATCCAAATTGACTTTCTATACCGCCCACCAGGCTTTGTGTTCCAACTGCACAGGCAAGTGACATAATTTACCGAAAATTAATCTATATGGAGACATACCGAGTGGAGTTTTATAGGCTGTTCGATAAGCCCATAACACGTCATCCAGGCTCATACTTCAATCTTTCCTTGACGGATTGACCGTTTTCTCCAAGATAGACTTCACTTCCCGATTTGACACTTCAGCTTGCCCATTCGTTTGTGGTAAGCAGTAGAAACTCGATGGGCTACTCCATATTTCTTCATCAACGACTCTATGGTACGGTTGCAGAAATGTGTTCCTCGATCACTTATGATGGCCTTAGGTACGCCGAATCTGCAAAAGATGTTATTTCGAAGAAATCCTACAACCACTTTAGAGTCATTAGTTTTTGTAGCATTTGCCTCAACCCATTTAGAAACATAATCAACGGCAACTAAAATGTACATGTTACCCCTTGAACTAGGAAAAGGACCCATGAAGTCCATACCCCATACATCAAATATCTCACAAAATCTCAAAGGCTTTTGGGGCATTTCATCCTTCATAGATACATTACCGGTCATTTGGCAACGTGCACATGACTTACAGTAATTGTAGGCGTCAAGGTGTAGACTTGGCCAAAAGAAACCTGCTTCCAACACTTTTCTTGCGGTTCGTTTTGGTCCGAAGTGCCCTCCATAAGCGGACGAATGACAACGGAATAGGATTTCGCCTTGCTCTTCTTCCGGAATGCATCTTCGGATAACTTGATCAACTCCCATTTTCCAAAGGATTGGAGAGTCCCAGAAGTACTGCTTACACTTGCTCTTCAATCTCGCTTTTTGGGCATGAGTGAACTTGGGTGGAAGCTGCTCAGAGGTCAAGAAATTCACAATATTAGCAAACCAAGGTAATTTAGAAGTGTTACCCACGGTTTTCAGCAATTCTGCTTCAGAGTTGTCTTGACTGTGCAGCTGAGACACTTCCTGGACTCCAATCGTAAAACACTGTGCGGGCAAAAGCTTGGCTAGACTGGAAACCGTCTCAGGAACAACATATAAATGCTCTTCGGGAAAAGTCTCCTTAATTGGCTCTCCATCGTCTTTTTGAATCAATCGGCTCAAGTGATCCGCCACATGGTTTTCAGCTCCTTTCTTGTCCTTAACTTCCCAATCAAATTCTTGTAAGAGAAGAATCCATCAGATAAGTCTCGAATTTGATTCCTTCTTGGCAAGGAGGTGCTTGACGGCGGCGTGATCGGTATACACAATGATCTTTGAGCCAAGTAAATAAGAGTGAAACTTGTCGAAGGCAAATACGATAGCTAACAGCTCCTTCTCTGTGGTGGAATAGTTGCATTGTGCTGGATTTAATGTCTTGGACGCATAGTAAATCACATAGCTTTCCTTTCTAGATTTCTGTCCCAGCACTGCCCCGACTGCACAGTCAGAAGCATCGCACATAATCTCGAATGGCTTGTTCCAGTCTGGGGGCTGCATCACAAGAGCTGTGGTAAGCTTTTCTTTAAGGACGGTGAAGGCCTCCTTACACTTAGTATCGAAATTAAATTCGACATCATTGTGAAGTAGCTTTGTTAGTGGTTGAGTGATCTTAGCAAAATCCTTTATGAAACGCCGATAGAAGTCGGCGTGTCCTAAGAAACCACAAACTTCCTTTGGAGTAGTCGGATATGGCAACTTCGCGATGGCCTCCACTTTTGCCTTGTCGACTTCTATTCCTCTTTTAGAAACAACGTGACCAAGCACTATCTCTTCGGTCACCATGAACTGACATTTCTCGTAGTTCAATACCAAATTCTTCTCAACACATCGAGCTAGGACTTTGTTGTGGTTCTTCAAGCACGAAGTGTAAGAATCACCATAGACGGTGAAGTCGTCCATGAAGACCTCTATGCACATCTCGATGAGGTCCGAGAATATGCTCATCATACACCTTTGAAAGGTGCCCGGTGCATTGCATAATCCAAATGGCATTCTTCGGTAAGCAAACGTTCCATAAGGGCTTGGACTTACCCATTTGCTATCCGATATGGGATAGATAATTCTCATGGATAAGAGCTTCAATACTTCTTTCAGCACGACCTCCCTCATGTTCGGATTGAGTTTTCTTTGATGGTCTTGGAAAGGTTTACTATCCGGCTCCATGAGGATAGAGTGCTGGCAAATTTCGGGACTTATGCCGGTGATGTCGGCTAAAGTCCATCCTATGGCTTTCTTGTGCTTCTTCAGAATCTCCAACAACACCTTCTCTTGATTTTCATCAAGTTCTTTATTAATGATGACGGGTAGCGTCTCATTATCTCCGAGATAGGCATACTTCAGGTTTGTTGGAAGTGGCTTAAGTTCCAGTTTTGGTGCCTTGATGATTGACGACAGCAGCTTTTCAGAAGCGTCCTGACTGGGCAGTTGAGATATGCTGCCGACAGTTTTCAATTCTTGAGTTGCATACAAAGCCGAGATGCTCTCTCTGATTTCTTTGTCCCTCATACCTTCGAGGTCTGATTCGGTCAGTCCTTGAGCCAAGGTAACCTCCATTTTATCCTGCATCACATACGTCTCAAGATATTCTTGGACAAAGCTTTCAATGGAGTCAGTAGATAAAGCATCTTCATTTTCATGATCAAAAGGCATCTTAAGTGCTTCAGCAATGTGATGAACATAGATTTCATTATGATATGCAACACTTATAGATCCTTCATCTACATTGATTATGGCCTTCACAGTTTTTAAGAACGGTCTACCCAATAGAACACCCGCAGTACCCTCAACCTTCCTATCATTAGTGTCCATGACATAGAAATCTGCTGGATAGACAAAGTTGTTAATTCTGACCAAGATGTTTTCAAGTAGACCTACCAGGGCAATGCATGACCTATCCGCTAATTGAATTATCACTTTGGTGGATACTAATTCAGCTCCAATCAATTGATTATAAACGGATAATGACATAACATTAATGGATGCTCCTAAATCACACATAGCCTGATTAATCATAACATTTCCCATCAAGCAAGGTAGTGTAAACATACCTGGATCAGCACACTTAGCGGGTAGCATCCTTTGAATGATTGCCGAGACAGAATGGTCCATGACAATTTTCCCGAATTTCAGGATTTTTCCAGCAATAAAATCCTTCACGAACTTCCCTAACTTTGGAATTTTGACGGCTTCAAGGAAGGAATGTTGACCTCTAATTTCTCGAACAGCTTAAGGTAGTCCATGTACTCCTTGTTTGTCGTCTTTTTCCTTTTCAGAGCTTCGGGAAAGGGTGGAGGAATCAGATTTTCATGTTCCGACTGGCCAGTCAGGACGTCCTCCTCATCTCTTTCTTGTTTCGGATCTTGACATACTTGCTCCTTCGAGCCTTCTGATGGTAGAGGCTGTTCTGCAGCCTTCTTCTTCTCTGCTGACTTCTCTGGGTGTCTTGCCTGTACAGTCGGGCCAGATAGTTCTTTCCCCCCACGCAATGTGATATGGTTACAGTTCTGAGCTTTAGGATTCTGCTGAGTTTGAGCTGGAAGCTGCCCTTGGGAAGTTTTTATTTCCTGAATGGTAGAATTTAGCTTATTCATCTGATTAGCCAAATTCTCCATTATAGCTTGCTGATCCTTCTTTGTCTGGTTGATCTCCTGCTGCATTTGTTGTTGAAATGCAGTGGTGTCCTTCTGCGAAGAAACCATTTCGGCCAAAAGCTTTTCTAAAGGGCTCTACTGCTCCGACTGGGCAGGCGGGACATTCTGTTGCTGAAACTGCCTTTGATGCGGGGGTCTATACGTCTGCTGATAATTATTCTGATTAGGAGGTTGGTATGGCTGTTGATAGCCTTGTTGCTGCTGGTATGGTTGTTGAAATTGGGTTTGAGGCGGATTCCTCGGTTGAAAATGCTCCTCCGGTTGCTTCCAACGGAAGTTCGGATGAACCCCTTGTTGCCCGCTCCAATTTCCAGCGGCATTTACATCTTCTCCCGGATATTACAGCGACCCCTTTCTCTCCGCATGCTCCACATGCATGATCGGTATTCGATCGGCTCGAACCAGGAGCGTTCTGCTTAAGTAATAAGTCGAGCTTGTCTTGTAATAGGCTGAATTTTGCCTCCACCTTGCTATCGATCTCATACATGTAATCGGAATGAGACCAATTGACAGCTCTTCTTGTTGGTCTCGGCCCTTTGTATTGCGAGGTAGATTCCACAAGTCCTTCAATTATGTTCCTTGAAGACCTGCTCATGCAACACTAAAACTATGTTCCCCGGCAACGGCGCCAATTTGGTGATCGTTGTATTGCACCAAATAATCCTGCAAAACTTGAGAATTATATCAGTATAGTTCACAGGGTATCGAACACAGGGAACAGAGGACTAGACACATTAATTTTCTACTTATCTTGAGTTTGGTTAGCAACCACGCAAGTTTTGGGTTTTATCTAATCTAAGAAATTATTAAAAACTGAAAGAAAGAGTAAAAACTGAAAGCTGAAATTAAACTGTTTTAACTAGGCAGTTGAGAGATGGGTCCAGCAGAATATTCACACACACGTAATTCCAATCCTCGGCACATAAAATGAATTAATCTTAAGAATCAACTAGTTGTAGATTACCGTAACTTAAACTGCGTAATCCTCACTCCCACTTACTTAGTCGGTAACCGCCATGTTGGGCATCGAAACGACTACTTCCCTAATTTAGCTACAACCTACGTTGTTGGGCAATCAATAGATTTAATAGCTAAACCGCTTTATCGAACTAAGGGAGCCTAGTATAGGAGCCTACTCGTATGTTGGGCATCTAATAGTCTCCTACCGGTTTAATCCAATTATTCTAATTAATAACTTTGCTACTTACCTAGCCTTGTTCCACGAGAAACGATGGAAGTACTAAGTTAGCTACAAACTACGCAACTTAGGGTGATCAAGCCTAAATTACTAGCCAGATTAAATAAACCAGAATTAACCCGAAACCCTTCAATTAATTATTAGAACCTAAGCCTCATGTACTGTTCACGTGTCTGTTTTACATCCTGCTGGACCACTAAAAGTTTAGCTACTCACGAAACTGTCCTGACTGCACAGGTAAGACACTTTGCAAAACAGAACATACATCATTCGTAACCTTAACCCTAGCATGCACAAAAACTGAAAATAAAATAAAGATACGAACTAAGACTAAGAACGAAACACGTACTGAATTTAAACAAAACACAAACTGAATTAAAACTAGAATTGAAATAGGATCAAGAGTACCGATAGTCTTCGATCTCTCAAAACGAACGAAAATTGGAAGCAACGATCTAAACTAAATTTCGAACTTAAAAAACTGAAATACGAAAGTGTTTGTTTTCTTCTACTCGAACTAAAGGAACTGCATGAAGTAAATGGAAAGGTTGTTGGTTCTTCTCCTCGGCGGTGGTGGAATATCGGCTTTGGTGGCGTGGCTTCGGTCGGCGGCGGCGGTGGCTTCGGAAATGGATGGATCGGAAAAGGATTGATGTGTCGTGGTTATGAGGAGGGTTGTGAGCTCGAGAAGGTCTCTGAATTTCGTGCCTCCCTCATCCTTTTATAATGCTCCTAGATCACATCTAGGGTTCCTTTTTGGATAAGGAAAGGATCTTTGAGATAAGGTAATATCTCATCCTTCCTTATTTATCTCCTTTCCTTCCTTCCTTCTTTCCTTTCTTCTCTTCTTCTTTCATTCTTTCTTTTCTTGGCCAAATCCGCTCAAAATCTCGCCATTATAGCTGGAAACTCGTTGCCACGTCATTTCCACGTGTCGTGCCAAATCAGCCTATTTTCCTGCATGACTGCCAACAAAAGCGTCTCGCCTACACAGTTAAGAGGCTTTCCAGACAGAAATAATTAGGTACGAAATCGACTCATCATACTGCATGTTATACTCAGAATAGATCTCTACTAACAAAGTAGCATAAGAAGACACCATATGAATTATGGAACGGCAGGAAGCCTTCTTTATCTTATTTCCATATTTTTGGGTGTTCGTGCTTTAACCACAATAATGGGAAAGATCAGCTGAAGATTTTTGATAGCAAGTCAGACCAGGGAGCCTTCTTAGGATACTCCCGGGTCAGCAAAGCATTCAGAGTCTTTAACTATCGGACCCTTTGCGTGGAGGAAAGCCCTTATGTTGTTTTTAATGAGTTTGCTACTGAAGACAGGAGCAGGAACTCTAAATATGAATCTGAGGACATCAGTAAGCAGCTACAGGATCTGAGCTTAAAAGATAAAGTTGAAAAGATCCAGCTATGTTGGGATAATGATTCAGATGAAGAAACTAAAGACAAGTCTATCGAATCTCGACCGCGAAGAAGTAGCTGAACAGATTGACTCTACTGAACAGAGTCAATCCCAGGTAACTCAGGTCGATGAAGAAACCCAAGTGGTAACTAAGACCTCTACTGAGGATAATAATTCAGGGGGAACAAATGATGTTCCTGAGCTAAATGCCCCTGAACCTGGTGACTCAGTAGATCATACTCTTGTAACTGAATTGCTTCAATCTAAGAATAGTACAACTGAAATACCTAACTCACCTACTATCTGTGTTGAACAAATTTTAGATGAAGAGTTGAAACATCGTAGATCGTGGCTGGACGCTCACACTTCTGATTTGATTATTAGAGATCCTTCAGCAAGCGTAAAGATAAGATCCAGATTCTGTTAGGGAGAAAGCGCCTTATACTCCTGCTTCTTGTCTACTTAAGAACCTCAATCAGTGGAGGATGCACTTAAGGACGCTGATTGGATCATAGCCGTGCAGGAGGAGCTGAATCAGTTCACGAGAAACGAAGTTTGGGAGCTTGTTGACAGACCCCGGCATCAACATGTGATTGGAACTAAATAGGTCTTCAAGAACAAGCGAGATGAAAACAACATCATAGTATGGAACAAAGCAAGGCTCGTGGCAAAAGGCTACTGTCAAGCTGAAGGAATAGATTTCGACGAAACGTTCACTCCGGTTGCAAGATTGGAGGTAATCAAAATATTCCTAGCCTACGCAACACATCAAAGGTTCAGAGTCTATCAAATGGATGTGAAGTCTGCGTTCCTGAACGGCGTACTGAAAGAACAAGTCTATGTAGAACAGCCTCCCGACTTTCAGCAGGGACATCAGGTCTACAGACTCAGAAAGGCTCTGTATGGGTTAAAACAAGCACCCAGGGCTTGGTACGATACCCTGTCTGAGTTTCTTCTTCGAAAAGGTTTTCAGAAGGGTACAGTTAACCGCATATTATTCAGCATTCGACTGGAAGACGACATTTTACTCGTGCAGATATACGTAGATGACATCATCTTCGGTTCGAAGAACATCATCATGTGTCAGCAGTTTGAGAAAATGATGAAGGACAAGTTCGAGATGTCAATTGTTGGGTGATGATTCAGTCCCCAGCAACAGCACAAAACTTTGGGAGATGATTCAGTCTTCTCCGTTGAGAACTAACTCAGTGGCCCTGTGCTCTGAAAACTTACTGAAGATTTGAAGATCCCAAAACCCTATCTTGATTGATGAACCATTCTGTTATAAGTTTTGTCTCTGAGGATTCAGACTCAGCAGACACTCTGCATCTGGTTCAGGCGCTCAGTTGATTACATGCCTCAGTACCAGAAGTAGAAGACTCAGTAATACTGGACTCAGCAGGAGCTGTATACTAAAAGGAGTCAGTAGAACTGAACTCAGCAGGAGTAGTTCACTGAACTCAGAGCTGATCTTCAGTAGAGCCGACTCAGCAGGAGCATGCTACTGAATCAGAGATCAGGCTCAGCAACGGCCAGACAGTCTTCTGACTGTCAGATTCTCTATTGTATATTACTCCGGGGGAGGAAGCTCACATAGCTGCTGACGAAAAGTTAGCAAGAGAAATAGCTGAAGCTGAAGTTGTGAACAAGCCCAAGAAGAAGCCTGCTAAAGGCAAGACAAAGGCTCCAGCTGGAGGTAAAAAGACTGGACCTAGGCTGCCTCCTCGAACACTGAAGCTCAGTGATGAAGCTGACGAAGAAAAGGAGAAGGAGTAGCAGTAGCAGCAACAGACTACTGGAAAGCAGGGTACATCAAAGTAAAAATCTACCACACCTGCTGACTTAGAAGGAGAGCCTCACAAGCCCTCCTATGTCGCCTCTAAGGAACAAGAGCTTGAAATGGAAGAAATATAAGCTCAGATGGAGAGGTACTTGTACAGAGGAGAGGAAGCTAGGCAAATTGAAGCAGCCAGAGAAAGGCTAAGATTGCCAGATCTTGAAGCTCTAAGGCTGAAAGCTGAACAAGAAGCGAGTCATAGGATTCCTGAGAAAGCTGACATTCCATACAAGTACAGAAGATTTACGAAGCCTACTGATCTCAAGATTCATAGATGGCCAAGAGTTGATGAGTGGATGCCGTGGGAAGTAACTCAGAGGTGGGAGTCGCTGAAAGCTGAATTTATCAAGCAGAATTATTTCTGGAGGTTCTGGGCTGAAAAGCACAAATCAGTAGCCTTTGCTGAATGGATTATGAGGGCAGACTTAGAGATGTACACCAGACTTCAGAAGGCTGTCAAAGACAAAGTAGACGTCAGAGTACCTGCCCCCAGAATCTTGCCGCCCCCACTGAGATTAGACGGCTCTGTTCATTATGGAGTGATTGAGAAGGAAGTGAAGGATGCTGCTGAAGCCAAGTTCATAGATGAAGAATGTTGGTCCCGAGAGTAGACGAGTCTTCAGGTGTGGAATACACCTGAGTCAAAGTTCAGCAACGAGCGCGACAGTCAGTACTACTGAATCAGTACTGCTGAGCGCGTAGGCAGAGAATCCTTCTACTGAGTACGGTCTCGAATTCGGTCGGTAGAACGAAGAGTTCGATATCGGGTTTCGAGTGCGGAAGAGTAGGCCCAAAAGAATATTCGTCTAAGTCTGAAAAAACCGTTTTTATGCTATTTGATTTAAAGTCAGTTTTATGCAAGTGAACAATTAAGCAGAGCGACAATAAATCAACACAGTTTTTAAAGTGGTTCGGATATCAAACGATCCTACGTCCACTGTCCTGAAAAGATCAGGAGGCTATTTATTATACTGACATAGTCTCAGTCAGCTTGTACACAGGACAAACTGTGGCTTGGGGATTATACTGAGCAAGTCCCAGTTTACACAGTTATCAAACTAAAGTGTTTGACAAACTCTCCAACTATGAAGGAGTCCTTTTACAATAAGGAACAAGTTCAAATATGAACTCCTTCATCTAAGCTATGGATATTACAATAAGATCAGCTTAGATTAGATAGGAACGAGATACAACTCTAGAGAGAAGAACTATAAGAATATATCTATGAAAGATTAAGTTCTTCTCTGGATATGGCTTGAATCTTCTAGAGTGTTTGTTCGGTTGAGCTCGGTTCCTTGGATGTGTCCATCATCGTCATGATTGACCTCACATCTTCTGCTCTGCGTGAAGACTCTTCTCTATTTATAGAGGTGACCTAGGCATATGTCCGTTGGAGAGGACGATGCCAAGTGTCACTCTATAGGGTAGCAAACGGCTTTATTTGAATTCTGTAGAGTCCACTAACTTTAAAGAAAGTGGTTGACTTGCAGCTTTATGTCGGAGACTCTACCAGCTGGCTGCTTGTCATTAGTCGAGGTACAGAGAGTGGTTGAGACCTATTCAGACTTCAAGGTGATACTGAAGCTGACTTCTCAGATGTACGACCTCGGACAACTCTACTGAATTGTTCTTCTGAAGTCCATGGTCCGTTAAAGTAACCGACCGACCGTTGCCGAGTCCGATCTTGATTCAAGTAGATAACTTCGCCGAGTCCGCTTTTATCAAGATCAACTCTGAGTACAGTGAACTACTCCTGCTGAGTTCAGTTCGACTAACTCCTTTCAGTATACTGCTCCTGCTGAGTCCAGTATTTACTGAGTCTTCTACTGAATGCACAGCTGTTGAACTTAGCTAGTCTACTGAGTTCCTAACACGGTGAACTCAGTTAAGCTATAACAATATCGAAAGCTCATCATCCAGCTAGGGTTTTGGGATCTTCAAATCTATCGTAGTGAACCCAATTCCCAACAATTTCCCCCTATTTGATGATGCCAAAACTTCAACAAACTTCTCCTAACAACTTCCTACATGCAACTACTAATCTAATCAACACAGTTCCCCCTTTTAATCATGATACCAAATCCCCTAAAACATAAGACATAAGTCTGACAACTTCCCCCTGGGCAAGTAGCACATAATTATGAGACACATAGATATATATTAGTGAAGTGTGTGTGAGTGTTGAAAGATAAGAACATGCTCTGAAATCTTGGACACTACAGATCTAATTGATAGACACTGAGGATCTGATCTGTAGGCCTTTTCGACCTCTTGGTTCCCCCTGAGTTGGATCTGGGTGTTTTGGGGTTTGAACCTTGGATCTTCCTTTGATAGCTGGGCTGAGGTGTTTACATCTTCTGTTCATTCCTTGTTTGAGGGGTTGTAGATTCTGCGTGTCGAGTTCCCCCTTGGACAAACCTATCAGCCAGCTGATCGGAGCTTTTCTGTCCTTCAGTAGTCGCTCAGCCATTAAGATCTCTTCAAAGTCCTTATACCTGAATTATCTAACATTAAGAACATGGTATAGGATGCTATGAAGATTATGCAATATGCGCATGCTGAGAAAACAGTTTTTCAGGATCAGTTCAGTTAGACCAGAGCTCTGATCAGAAGAACACCATGCACTTTGATCAGAAGTACATCGTGTGGTTTGATTAGAAAAATACTGTGCGCTTTGATCAGAAGAACACCGTGCACTCTGATACCAATTGTTGGTCCCGAGAGTAGACGAGTCTTCAGGTGTGGAATACACCTGAGTCAAAGTTCAGCAACGAGCGCGACAGTCAGTGCTGCTGAATCAGTATTGCTGAACACGTGGGCAAATAATCCTTCTACTAAGTACGGTCTACTGAGTTCAGTCAGTAGAAGAGTAATCGACTGCACTAATCTACTGAAACTGTTTTGATAAAAACGTTTTCCTAACTCAACTGAATTTGGGCCTACACATTTCCGCACTACTGAACTCTATCTGATTGGTACTGAATTCTGACTCTAGTCAGCTAGCAGGCCTTAGTAGAGTCAGTCACTCTGCCACGCGATTCAGAACAGCTTATCTGGTCTGCTGAACTCGTTCAGTACGACACACTCCTGAAAAGGACTGTTCGCGTTTTAAGTTGAGAAATTGGTTTTCAGGTGTATTCACCCTCCCTCTACACCTAAACATTACTCTCGGGCCCAACAATTGGTATCAGAGCAGGAGTTCTCTAAAACTCTTGTTATTCTGAAACTGGTCTACTTGAACGGATCCGGAAAATGTTTTCACTGCATATCATTCTTCATTCATATCATTATCTATCATGTCTGATATGTCAAGAATCAGAATGGTACCTATGTTCTCAGTAGAGAACTATGGTGTATGGCGGGTCAGAATGGAGGCACATCTAACCTCCCTCCATGACAACATGACAGAGGTTCTGGAGGACGAACCTATCGTTCCAATGGTCGATAGCGTCGTAGCTCAGGATCCAGCACAAGGAGGAGGTATGGTGACCGGGAAGAAAATCCCCAAAGACAGAAGTCTCTTCACCCCTGAGGAGAAGAAGCTTCACAACTTAGACCGCGTCGCCAGAAACGCCATACTGACCACTCTGAGCGATTCTTATCTCGGGAGAGTTCAGGACTGCAAGTCCGCAAAAGAACTCTGGGATGCTCTAGCGCTGCTGAGTCGGGGGACTCAGAAGATCAAAGCGAATAAACTCACGCTGGAACTTCAGAAGCTGGAGAGATTGTCTCTCATGCCTGGTGACACCATTGAAGATCTTAACGTCAGATTTACGGATCTGATGAACTCTATCAACGGGCTGGGAAAGACATTCTCCAACCGAGAGATGAATCTCAAGATTTTGAGGGCACTGTCAGACGGTTACTGGACTCCCTTTGCTACTTTATTACGTCATTCTAATTTAGATATTGTTACTCCTGACCATATCTTTTCAGAACTTAAAGTGGAGGAGTTCGAGTTTGGCTTACCTCAAAGGAAGCAGCGAGCTGAAGCTGACACCCAAGTCGACCATGCCTTTAAAGCATCAGTCAGCACAGCAGCTCCGGCTTCTAGCAAGGCTGAACCTTCACTTACTGACATACAAGAAGGAAACCTAGCCAAGAAGTACGCACTGCTTGCCGTGAAGTATCAGAAGGAGAAGGAGAGGCGCAGAAAGCTCTCAAGAGTCGTCAGAGACTCTAAGGGTAAGATTGAATATACACCCAAGCGCACTCCTGACTCACATACTTTTGAATGAAGGAAACAGGATGACTCAGCTCAGTCGAAAGACAGTGAAAGCAAGGAAGAAAGAGTCACAACCTGCTATAACTACAAGAAGCTAGGACACTATTAGTATGACTGTCCTGAGCTCAGCACTACTGAAAGAGCAGCATGCAAAGAAAGAAGGGAGAAGTTCATCAAGAAGCGACAAGCATACATTGCCGGTGACTCTCAGATAAAGTCGACTCCTTCATGGACTCATCAGATGATGAAGCAGCTTTCATGGCCATAGAGCTTGAAGCTGAAGAAGACGTTGAAAAGTGTCTCATGACAGGAGAAGAGGATGAGGTAAACTCTCACACACCATTTAATTCCTCTTCACACTGCACACACGACATGATTTTAGGTGTAGATGAGAATCTGGACGTCGCGATTGCATATGAAGAACTACTCGACGAGCAGATTCAGATGAGTCTGTAGCTCAGTAAAACTCTTCATGAGTTGGATACCCTGAAAGTGGAGAATCAGAGACTTTCTCAGGAGAGTCAGGTTGCTACTGAGTCAGAAGGACTTGTGTTGACACTCAGGGAGGACATAAACTCTCTGATGGCCAAGTCTCAGCATCAAGAAGATCAGATCTCAGTACTGACCAATGACTTAACTCAAAAGGATACTGAACTAAGTCTACTGAAGCAAGAGTTGTCAGGACTTCAGACCGAGCATGAATTGCTGAAGAAAAGTGATGATGTCCGGTGAAACCTGATGACAGAGCGATACATGGGCGCTGAAAAGAAACTTGAAGCTATGTTAGCAAGCAACAAGCCCAAGCATTGTAAGGAGGGACTTGGATTCAGCCATGGAGCCTCCTCATCTGCCCCCGAACGCTCAGAAAACTGGCTAGCTGATAGGTTTGTTCAAGGGGAGACCATCTATGCAGAGATACTGAACCCCCTAGCCAAGAACAAATAGAAGATCAAGGCACCTCATCCTAGTTATCAGCACTCTGACAAGAAGATCAGCACCAGATCACCCCAGTTCAGTCAAGGGGGAACCAGCAAAGCAAAATGGGCTGATCAGTATGGACCTCTGCAGTTGACTCATCCAGCTCAGTATGGGTCATATTACTATGATCCTATAGTCAGGAGAGGATCCAAAAGTCAGAAGAAGAAGAAGAAGAAGAAAGCCGTACAGAAGGCAAAGGTCAACATTCCACTCACTCAGAAGATCAGGACTCCTATAGTCAGGGAAACGAAAGGTAAGTCAAATTATATGTCGAAACACACTCCTGACTCACAATCTTCTGAATGCAGAAAGAAGGATGACTCAGAACCATCAAAGAATAGCGAAAGCAAAGAAGAAAGAGTCATCGCTTGCTACAACTGCAAGAAGCCAGGACATTATCAATATGATTGTCCACGAGCTCGGTGAGTCTTTGAACGCGCAAAGCACGTAAGGCAAGGGAGAGAGAAATTCGCCCAGAAAAGACAATCCTACATAGCTGGCGAAATCTCAGACGACTCAGAAGAGGTCGACTCCTTTATGGATTCATCGGATGATGATGCAGCTTTCATGGCCCTAGAGCTTGAAGCTGAAGAAACAACTGAAAAGTGCCTAATGGCAGACGAAGAGGATGAGGTAAACTCTCTTGAACCAGTCAATTCCTCTTCACATTGCACACACGACACTATTTCAGGTGCAGATGAGAATTTGGACATCACAACCGCATATGAAGATCTACTAGATGAACAAATTCAAATGAGTCGCACGGCTCAAGCAAGACTCTTCGGGAGTTGGATACCCCGAAAGTGGAGAATCGGAGACTTTCTCGGGAGAGTCAGGTTGCTACTGAGGCCGAAGGACTTGTGTTGAGACTCCGGGAGGGGATAAACTCTCTCGATGGCCAAGTCTCAAAGCATCAAGAAGATCGGATTTCGTTTTGACCAATGACTTGACTCGGAAAGATACTGAACCGAGTCATCGAAGCAAGAATTATCGGGACTTCGGAGCCGAGCACGACACATCGAAGAAGAGTGATGATGTCTGGAGAAGCCTGATGACTGAGCGTTACATGGGCGCTGAAAAGAAGCTGGAGGCTATGCTCGCAAGCAACAAGCCCAAGCATTGCAAGGAAGGACTTGGCTTTAACCAGGAAGCTTCCTCATCTGCCCCCGTTCGCTCAGAAGTGCGTCTTACTGATAGGTTTGTTCGAGGGGAAACAATCAATGCAAATCTACCGAACCCCTCGGCAAAGAAAGAGCAAAGAAGATGAAAGCACCTCATCCTAAGTATCGCATATCTCGACCGGAAGATCGGTGCCCGTAAAACCCCGGTTCGGTCAAGGGGGAACTAGCAGAGTTAAGTGGGCTGATCAGTATGGACCACCTCAGTTAATACATCCAGCTCAGTATGGGTCATATTACTATGATCCTATAGTCAGAGGAGGTTCCAAGAGTCGGAAAAAGAAGAAGAACGCACAAAAGGCAAAGGTCGGCGGTCCACCGGCTCGGAAGATCCGGACTCCCGAACCCGAGAAGCCTAAGAAGTCGGCCTCGACCAGTCCGGTGGTCAAGTTTGTTGACTCAAACGGAAAGAAGTTATCCGAAACCACCGGGGTTGTTAGACAAATTTGGGTTACAAAAGCTAACATCTAAGGACCCAAAATCAAAAATAAAGGGTACCCGAATATAATTCGTTTTGCGAGGTGCATAAAGACCCATGGTATGTGGACGACGGATGCTCAAGACACATGACATACCAAAGGAGTCTCCGAAGAATTATATTATCGAAGATGGACCCGAGAATCGAGTTTGGAGATAATGCCAAAGGCTACACGAGAGGATACGGCACACTCAAAGCATAAGGAACCGCCAACGTTCCTAGAGTATCCTATGTTGAAGGACTTCAAAGCATAATCTTCTCTCGTTAGTCAATTTTGTGATAACTCGAATAGAGTGATTTTTTACGCTGGTTTCTGTGATGTCATTGATAAATCTACAGGGAAAACAGTGTTATCAGGTTCGCGCAAAAAGAATATCTACGTGGCTAACTGGAACTCAGCTGAACCTGAAGCTTGTTTGCTGGCGAAGAATGAAAACAGAACGGGATGGCTATGGCATAGAAGGCTCAGTCATCTCAACTTCAAGACGCTCAGCAAACTAGCTAGGAACACTCTAGCAAGAGGACTGCCGAATGAGGTGTTCAGCAAAGACACTCAGTGTGAAGCATGTCTGAAGGGAAAGCAAACGAAGAATCAAAATCCAACAGTTCCATCTCCTTCCACTGATGGAATCCTTCAGCTGCTACATATGGATTTGTTCGGTCTAGTCTCTCCAGTGACGATCAGAGGCAAGAAGTATGCTTTAGTGGTCATAGATGACTACTCGCGCTACACATGGGTAATATTTATTGCCAACAAGTCTGACGTCAAAACAGAGTTACCAAAGCTTCTGAAAAGGCTCAGTGTCGAGAAGAACACCAAGATCAGAAAAATACGTTCGGACAGAGGAACTGAGTTCCTTAATTCCATGGTAGAGGAGTTCTGCGAAGCAGAAGGAATAGAGCATGAGACATCGGCTGCCCGCACACCTCAGCAAAATGGAGTTGCTGAACGAAAGAACAGAACTCTCAAAGAAGCAGCTAGAACTCTACTCGCAGATTCAGGACTCCCATCCAAATTCTGGGCAGAAGCTACTGACACTGCATGTTACACTGAGAACCGATCTTTACTGACGAAGCAGCATAAGAGGACACCATATGAACTATGGAACGGCAGGAAGCCTTCTCTATCTTATTTCCATATCTTTGGTTGTTCATGCTTTATCCACAATAATGGGAAAGATCGATCAAGACTTTTGATAGCAAGTCGGATCGGGGAGTATTCTTAGGATACTCCGGGGTCAGCAAAGCTTTCGAGTATTCAACTATCGGACTCTTTGCGTGGAGGAAAGCCCTTATGTTGTTTTTAACGAGTTTGCTCCGAAGACGGGAGCAATAACTCAAATTCGAATCCGAGGACATCGGTAGACGGCTACAGGATCTAAACTTAAAGGACAAACCTAAAAAGATCCAGCTATGTTGGGATGATGATTCAGACGAAGAAACTGAAGACAAATCTACTGAATCTCAACCAGCAGAGCAAGTAGCTGAGCAGATTGATTCTCCCGAACAGAATCAATCCCGTGTAACTCGAGTCGATGAGGAAACCGTTGAGGTAACCGAGACCACTACCGAGAATAACAACTCGGGGGGGAACATCTAGTAATGTTCCCGAGCCGAATGCCCCCGAACCCGGTGACACGAAGAGACCATACTCTTATCACTGAAATTCTTCAATCTCAGAATAGTACAACTGAAATGCCTAACTCACCTACTATCTGTGTTGAACAAATTTCAGATGAAGAGCTGAAACTTTGTAGATCGTGGCTCGATGCTCACACTGCTGATCTTATAATTGGAGATCCTTCAGCACATGTCAAGACAAGATCCAGATTCTGTCAAGGAGAAAGCGCATTATTTTCCTGCTTCTTGTCTACTGAAGAGCCTCAGAATATTGAGGATGCACTTAACAATGCTGACTGGATTATTACTATGCAGGAAGAGCTGAATCAGTTCACGAGAAACGAAGTATGGGAGCTTGTAGACAGACCCCGGCATCAACATGTCATTGGAACCAAATGGGTCTTCAAGAACAAGCGAGATGAAAACAACGTTATAGTAAGGAACAAAGCAAGGCTCGTGGTAAAAGGCTACTGTCAAGCCGAGGGAATAGATTTCGATGAAACATTTGCTCCAGTTGCAAGATTGGAGGCCATAAGACTATTCCTTGCATACGCAACACATCAAAGATTCAGAGTCTATCAAATGGATGTGAAGTCTGCGTTCCTGAACGGCGTACTGAAAGAAGAAGTCTATGTGGAACAACCGCCCGGCTTTCAGCAGGGACATCAAGTATATAGACTCAGAAAGGCTCTTTACGGGTTAAAACAAGCACCCAGGGCTTGGTACGATACCCTGTCAGAGTTTCTTCTTCAGAAAGGTTTTCAGAAGGGCACAGTAGATCGCACGTTGTTCAACATTCGACTGGAAGACGACTTATTACTTGTGCAGATCTACGTGGATGACATCATATTCGGATCAAAGAATGTCATCATGTGTCAACAATTTGAAAAGATGATGAAGGATAAATTCGAGATGTCAATGATGGGAGAAATGAACTACTTCCTTGGTTTTCAAGTCAAGCAATACGAAAAGGGAACGTTCATCAACCAAGGCAAATACACTCGAGACCTCATCAAAAGATTCGGCTGCACATCCGGCAAATCTATCAAGATCCCGATAAATACGAATATGAAGATCGATCTTGATAAGGAGGGAGTATCAGTAGACCAAACCGAATATCGTGCTATAATTGGTTCATTATTATATTTAACGGACTACTCGTCCCGACGTAACTTATGCTTGTAGGTGTGCGTGCTCGATTTCGGTGCGAATCCCAAGCGAGCCATATGGACTCAACAAAGAAGATTCTCCGCTATCTCCGAGGAACACCGACATGGGTTTATGGTATCCACTGATGATAATATTGAACTAACCGGCTATTCCGATGCCGACTATGCGGGATGTAGAATTGACCGAAAATCAACTTCGAGGAACATGTCGGTTCCTTGGCGGCAAAGCCGATCTCATGGTTTTCAAAGAAACAGCACTCAATAGCTACGTCGACTACTGAAGCTGAATACATGGCTGCCGGAAGTTGTTGCGCCCAAATCCTTTGGCTGAGACAGCAGCTGAAAGACTATGACGTCATTTAGAATGAAGTGCCGATCTTCTGCGATAGTACCAGTGCCATTGCAATCACTCAGAATCCTGTACTACACACGAGATGCAAGCACGTGGACATCAGACATCACTTCATTCGTGACCATGTCGAAAAGAAGGATATCAGGATGGAAAAGATCCATACTGACAAACAAAGGGCTGATATACTGACCAAGCCTCTAGCTGAATCCAGATTCAGAGAACTTTCAGTAGAGCTAGGTCAGTAATAAGGTTTCAGGAGAGGAACATTCCAGTGAGGGGGAATGATCACTCTCAGTACTTAATGTATTCAGTACGTAGAGATTCAGAAACCATCTACACGAGGTATCAGCTGACTACTATGTTCAGCTGACAGGTTTGCGTATCTCTACTCGGTAGTAATTTATATTACGAGAACCTTGCATTTATGACAAAGATTCAAGCATGATATTAATATCTCTTGGTTTGTCTTTATTATTAACGAATTTCATTTAATGCACGACATTCCATAAATAAGCTTCGTCGAACTCTGCGCGCATTTAATGCATGTCTTTTCACGATTACTACTTAGGCTATTTTACAAGCGGCTTTGAATTAGGCGGCATATGTGATCATTACCTTTTATAATATTGAATCTTAACCGTCCATCTCATAAAGTAGGTTTAAACTCGACCTCGGATCGATAATCTGTTCATCTTCTAGATATGCATATATTTCGATCAAATCTTAAGAACCGCCATATTCGCACTTAACATAGCTTACCTCCGAAAAATCCGAGAATACCTTTTTGCAAAAACCCTCATTTGCTTACTTTCACTTCGATCAAATTCTCGGTATGCCTACATGAAGTTACTTATGTGTTGATCATTATTGATTGGTATCATATATAAAAATGTTTTATTTAAAAATCGATGCGATAACGGACTTCGTGTAACAGTACAATGGCGGAAACCAATATCTCTATGATCTCTCCAGCAGATATGCAGAATATTTTGGAGAAGGATCGCGTGTGGTTTGAACCCACCATGGATTTCTACTCGTGCGATCTGGAGTATATGGATGAGATCTTCTCAGCTCTGCGCGAGTCAGGGCTGGAGAAATTTCTGTCTAGGAGGCCTACTTTCTTCCTCCCGAGACAGGTTGCACCAACTGTACTTGAATTCGGACGGCGTATGCGAAGATATAGTGGTGAAGTTCGTTGCTCATTCCATTAAAGACGCCACTACGGAGCTGAAGCAGATGTCCATCAAGGAAGCCCTGAAGCGGAGCTTTGATCTGCCCTCCGAAGGAATTAGTACAGTTGGGTACAGAGACGACAGAGTTGATGAATATCTTACCGTCTTCTGTGGAAAGCCCACTACTTTCAGAGCTGGTTTTCCGAAGAACAGCATGTTGCCTCAGTTCAGGGCACTTGCTTACATTGTCACACAGCTACTGACAAGTCAAGCAGGGTCGTTTGACCAAGTGTCAAGGCCAAAGATTCAGATGATGATAATGGCCATATACGACCGAGCCCAGATTAATTGGACGGAGTTCTTTCTCCGTGAATTCATGGCTCAGGCTGCTAAGTTCGACAAAGCATCAAATATGCTTGAGCGCCAAGGGCAAGTTCTTTGTATGGACTCAAGTCGTCCATCATGATTGAAGATTTATGTGGATCTGAGCCTATCACCTACAGTGAGAAGGAGTACTTCAATGTGAAGAAGGTCAGATTTCACAACAGGACAGCAGCGGTTCAGCAAATAGGGTCAGGACCCTCAGCAGTCATTCAGTAATCTAAGCCTCAGCAAGCTACGCCTACAAAGAAAAGAACCCCTCCCGCAAAAACTCCTAAGGCACCGACGAAGAAACTGAAGAAAGCCGGTGAGGTGCCGGCCTCCGAGGAGGTTCCGGAAGTGCTCGCCGAACGAGGCTCCCGAGAGGACTACTCGGCCCTCGCACTGGTTGATGAGTCCGAGTCTTCCGAGAAGACTCGGATCGGTGGAGAAGATCGTCTCCACCGAAAGGGACCAAGGGGATGCTTCGAAGCTCGGAGCGCGAGATATTCGGCGCCTGAGACAGCCCCCCTTTCCGTTCCTCCACTCGGCTCCGTCCCGCTAACCGAAGAACTAAAGTCTCACATTGACTTGGAGTCCGAGGCCGCATCCGAAGGTGAATCGACCGGGGTGGAAGCCTCAATGATCTTATCTCGAGCAACCCGCGAGATCCTTCAACGAATACCGGAGCTTGCCGATCATTCGGACTTGATGATCATTGCCAAATCAGCAAGGCTCCACATGCTTCTACGCTTTCGGGAGTGGTCGCATCTACTTCGCCTTGTTCTCCACTACTCCTCGTCGCAACTCCATGAGGAGGAGATGAAGTTGAGGCAAGCAAATAGGCTACTCGAGCCCGCCGACCTCAGCACCATGGAGAATCCGAGGGCCGCTATGCTTGCGATGATACATGACAAACAAGCGGAAGGCTCGAGGACCCTCGGATGGGTCGGATCATGACGACCAGGACCCACCCAAGGATTCGGGGCCCCGGACAACCCGATGAGGGATCACTCCGGGACAAGGATACACATGCCGACATTCCCGATATTCCACTCGGTATCCTTGGACCTAAGAAGTCCACGGCTGGTGCTTCGTCCTCGGCAAAGCCTGCTCGGCTCTTGCTTTGCGATCGACTTTCGAAGCAAAGCACCCGGCCCGGACCGCAAAGAGATCTCGATCGGTGGCTAAGGCCTTAAATGCTCAAGGGATCAAGAATCGAGATCTTGCGAAGGCTATCCATCGTACATGGAAGCAAACCGCTCAAGCCACGACTAATGAACTTCGGGGGCTGAAGTCTTCGTTTCTCAATCGGCCGCCCCCGATGTTTCGCGCTTATTTCGCACGCATTGGCTCAAGCGGCAGTCCAATTTGAATCTCATCTCGGGATCTTTCGAGAGAGCCAAGCCAAACTACTTGAGGAATTTCGAGGCTTCCAAATTGGCTCATACCGAAGCTATTACGGAACAATCCCGGGCCACAGACATAAGACTTGATAATATTCAACTGGTCCTGGAGGATAAGATCTCTGAGAAGCTGAATGATTTTAAAGGCTGCAGCTGAACTCTCCTACAAGCGATACAATGAAGCTCGACTTCGAGAGGAACGAGCCTGCATGAGGCAACCGAGCACTTTAAGGATCAAATTCGATCGCCGTCAACCTCCTTCAACATGCCTTCGAAAAAGGTACTTATCCCTACCCCGATCGCTATTGATGATGCCAAAAAGGGGGAAAGTGAAAGAGGGAAGAAAAAGAGTACCGAGCCAGCAAAAGGCAAGAAACAGAGTACTGAGAAGCCTACTCCTACAAAAACCACAAAATCTATAAAATCTACTAAGGGGGAAGCTACACTGAAGTCATCTCAGACTCAGACGGGTGAGGCCCAGGGTGTCCCAACCGCGAGCACACCGAGACCGGCCCAAGTGGCTCGGGATCCCAGTGCTACTCATGCAACCCCGACTCCTCTTGCGAGTATGCTTGAACGTAAAAGAGGACTCGGATGATGAAGAAGAGGTTCCTCTACCTCCACTGTTCGGGGAAAAGGTAAGAAAGTAATGGATCTCCCGACCCCTCCAAAGAAAGAAGAAAACCAAGAGATATATTTCGCCGAGGAGGAGGCTCGGATAGCGGCCGATGAGAAGCTCGCTAGGGAGATTGCCGATGCTGAAGCTGCCAACAATCTAAAGTTTAAACCTCGCTAAAGGAAAGACAAAGGCACCAAAGACGCGGTGGAAAGAAGAAAGCGCCGCTAGGTTGCCTCCCGGAAAACTTCGGAATCGAGGATGATGAAGATAGGGAGAGGCAACAACAACAAGAAAAAGGCACTCAAGCAGCAAGGTACGTCCAAAGATAAATCCAGACTGCCTGGCGACTCACGAACAAGCTCCTCGAAGCCTCAAGAGCAAGATGCAGAAATTGAAGCAATATTCGCTCAGATGGAGAGATATCTCTACCGAGGAGAGGAAGCTAGACAGTTAGAGGCTGCCAGGTAGAGGATACATTTGGCAAACCTCGAGGCACTCGCAATTGCATCGAGCAAGAAGCCAGCCGAGAGTTCCTTCGAAAGCTGACATTCCTTACCGATACAGAAGGTTCAGGAAGCCAACTGATCTGAAAACACATAGATGGCCGAGATCAGACGAATGGATGCCTATTCAGTTCAATCAGAGATGGGAATCAGCCAAGATTGAGTTTATCAAGAGAAATTATTTCGGAGATTCCCGGCTCGAAATGTCTAAGGCCGATGCCTACGTCGAGTGGATGGTCATTCTCGAACCCGATCTTTACCCATATTTGCACAGAGCCGTAACTGAAGGGGTAGTAGTCAGCGTTCCTGAAGCAAGAATCATTCCTCCACCCAGAAGACAAGACGACTCAGTTCATCTCGGAGTAATTGAACGAGAAGTGAAGAATGCTGCGATGAACAGAGGTCTAGAACAAGATGATCCAGCGAGACTTCGCCGAATACTTGAAGCCGAGGAAGAACACGTTCGGGAATGTATGGAGTCCCACTGCCCGAAGATCAATCTCAAGGTTTCATGAATAGGATTCGGCGCAGTTTAAGGGTTCTCCTCCTTAGTTCTCTTCTTAGCTTAGCAAGATTTGTATTGTACTTAAATGACTATCATCATATATATACATCCGCTTTTTGGCTTTGACAACTACTTGTTGTCTAAATAGCCGTGTTTGCTTTATGCTTTAACACTCGGAATCATCGAAGTGATTACCGACACACACACACTTTGTTTATTTACCCGTCGGTTTTGCTCGGTTAGATTTCGATAGACTAGACTTTCATAGAGTTATTATTTCTCACAAGGGAAATTGTTGCATGGGGGAAATTGTTGTAAAGGGGGAAATTGTTCGCTCTGTCTCCCTCGGTAGTCTAGCACTTACCGGCACGCCTCCACCGATCCTTCTTGTAATTATGTAAGGAGCTCCGTTCCTGAGTAAGTTAGTGTTTAGCATAGATGATAGGTTTTGGCATCATCAAATAGGGGAAATTGTTGGGTGATGATTCCATCCTCAAGCCTTGTTACTCTTAGTGGGAAATGATTCGGTCTTAGACACTGATCTTAAGCTCAGTAGCCTTGTGCTCTGTACTTGTCTGAAGATTTGAAGATCCCAAAACTCTATCTGATTGGTGAACCATTTCGTTGTATATGTTGTTTGTCTCTCGAGGTTTCGGACTCGGTAGACACTCTGCTCCGGTCAAGGCGCTCGGCAGCTTATTTGCCTCGGCACACCGGTGTAGAAGACTCGGTGATACTCGGACTCGGCGAGAGCAAAGATATGCGAGAGAGTCGATCGAACCGAACTCGGCGAGAGTAGTTCACTGGACTCGGAGCTGATCTTCAGTAGACTTATCTCAGCTGTCTATCTACTGAATACAAGGTCAGACTCAGCATCGGCAGACAATCTTCTGAATTGTCAGATCTTTTTGAAATACAATCAGCATAGTCAAATAAGAGGAAGAGAGAAGTCAGTTTCAATTAGCCTCGAAGTCTGTTCTGTCTCAACCACTTTATTCACCTCGACAAATGACAAGCATACACGTGTCATCCTACCTACTAAAGCTGCAAGTCAACACTTTCCGGAAAAGGAGGAAAAGGCACTGTTACCTACGTCAAAAAGAGCCGTTTGCTACCAAAAGAGAGAGAGAGAAGAAGATCGTCTCCAACGGATCTATTTCAATCTCTGCTCTATAAATAGAGGGATTATTCAAGAAGAATGCACCAAATGCACATATCTAGAGCAAAAATCAAGAAAGCATTCAACGAGCAAAGAACCCAAAGAACTACGTCTTAGCAAGAACTCGAAGAACAATCTTTCGGCGAAAGACTACATTCTAGCTCATAGGGAATCAAGCTGAACCGACATACAAAGCCTCTAGTATCCAATCGACGTTACACGAACTTATAGCTTACCTTCAGCTATTCGTCGATCTAGAAGCTACTCACTCATATTCCCTATCCCTCTAACCGTTCTTATCTATAGCTTAGACGAAGGAGTTCACCTTTGAACCCGATCCTTATTGTATAAGGACTCCTTCACTGTTGGAGAAAGTTTGTCAAACACTTCTAAGTTTGATGTTTGTAAACTGAGACTTGGATCGATCCTAAAAACCAAGATGCGGCTTTGCCCAGTGCGCAAGCTGACTGAGACTAACTCAGGATAAATAATAGCCTCCTGATCTTTCGGGACAGTGGACGTAGGATTTGAGCGATATCCGAACCACTTTAAAAATCCTATGTCTCTATTGCTTTATTGACTGTTGCATTGATTTTACTATTCATACCGAACATCATTCCTTTAAAATCAATCAACTGTCTCAGCATACTGAACTTATATCTACTGAACTGAGACTTTCATAAAACGTTTTCACCACTCAACTAATTTGGGCCTACACACATTTCCGCACGCTGAACTCTCACTGTAGATACTGAATTTCTGACTCAGTCAGCTAGCAGATCTCAGTAGAGTCAGACTCTTTGCCGCACACGATTCGAGCAGCACTGTTTGGTCTCGTTGAACTGCTTTGATCGAGACACCATCCTGAATAGGACTGTTCGTGTTCGAAGTTGAGAAATCGAATCAGGTGTATTCACCCCCCCCCCCCTCTACACCTGACCGTACACTCGGGACCAACAACTAGTAGCAGTGATGTACCTGATCCCCTTGTCCAAGTGATGACAAGCAGTAGCAACGTGCTACCGAACTTTACAACGACAATAAAAAACCAAATTCCAAGCACCCCTGTTCATGCCAAAGTTCTCAGGTTCTGAATTTAAGCGTTGACAATCTAAAATGTTGTTTTATTTAACTACATTGAATTTGTCTCGATTCTTGAAAGATACACCTCCAATTATGGGGAAAAATGAAACCGATGAGCAAAAACGCATAGTGTCTGATGCATGGCATCATAGCGACTACATATGTCGGAACTATGTCCTAAATGGACTTGACGACACTCTCTATAGTCACTACTCGACTGCAAAGACGTCGAAAGAATTGTTGGGAATCTTTGGAGATCAAATACAAGACGAAAGATGTCGGTCTAAAGAAGTTAGTTGTTGGACGATTCTTAGACTACAAGATGGTGGATACCAAAACTGTAGTCGAACAAGTGCAAGAGATTCAATAGATCATACATGATATCCTCGCCGAGGGTGTGGTCCTTTCTGAATGTTTTCAAGTTGCAACTGTGATCGAGAAACTATCACCGATGTGGAAAGATTTCAAGAACTATCTCAACCACAAACGCAAAGAGATGAGTCTTGAAGATCTAATAGTCCGTCTCAGAATTGAAGAGGGCAACCGCAAGGCTGATCGAAAGACTAACAAGCCGTCTATAGAGACAAGGGCTAATCTAGCCGAGTGCAGCATTAGCATTAACCCAATGAAACGCAAGTTCTATGAAAAGAAGCAAGATTCAAAAAGGCAGAAAAAGATCAAGAAAAATTGCTACAATTATGGAAAAACTGGTCACATGGCAAAAGATTGCTGCAAGCCAAAGAAGGAATACAAATGTCTTCCACAAGAAAACATGACGGAAGAAAACTTCATGCCCGTCAACATGTCTGAACTTGACCTATCTGCGGTCATAGATGAAGTAAACATGGTCGGTAATCCGATAGGATGGTGGATCGACACCGGTGCTACTAAGCACGTATGTGTGGATAAATCAATATTTTCAACCTATGAGGTTGTCAAGGAGGAGAAAATGTTATACATGGGAAATTCCTCTACTTCCAAGGTCTATGGAATTGGAAAAGTTGTACTCAAGATGACGGCGGGATTGAATTTAACTCTCCAAAACGTGATGCATGTTCCCGACATTCGCAAAAATTTGATCTCCGGCTCTATTCTTAGCAAGGCCGGATTTAGAATAGTTATTGAGGGGTATAAGATTGTACTGTCCAAGAACGGATAATTTATAGGAAAATGCTATAGATAGCGGACTTTTCAAGATGAATTGTATCAATGTAAATGTTATCCGTGATAATAAAAAGACCCATGTTGTTTACTTGACTAAGTCTCCTAATTTATGGCATGATAGATTAGGACATGTAAGTCTAAATACACTAAGAAAACTAGTGAATTTAGAGTTGTTGCCAAAAATGTCCTTTGACAAACATTCAAGATGTGAAATTTGTGTTGAAGCAAAAATGGTTAAACAACCTTTCAGTTTGGTGGAAAGATCGACTACACCTCTAGAACTAATTCACACTAATATATGCGACTGAAAACTTGTGCAAACTAGAGGTGGAAAAAATTATTTCATGACATTTATTGATGATTGCAAAAGATTTTGTATTGTATATCTTTTGAGAAGCAAAGACAAAGCATTTGATGCTTTCAGAAGCTATAAAAACGAATTTGAAAATCAACTTAACACCAAGATCAAAATGATCCGAAGTGATCGAGGCGATGAGCATGTTGCACCTTTTGCGGACTTTTGTCGTGAAAACGACATTATCCATCAAACAACCGCACCTTATTAACCACAATCAAATGATGTTGTTGAACGAAAGAATAAAAACATTAAAAGAAATGATGAATGATATGCTGATAAGTTCGGGCTTACCACATAACATGTGGGGGGAAGCTATTCTTTCGGCAGATAAAATTTTAAATAAATTGCCTTCGAAGAAACAAAATCAAACTCCATAAGAACTATGGAAAGGAAGGAAACCATTCTACAAATACAATAAAGTGTGGGGGTGCCTAGCAAAATTTGAAGTACCTAAACCAAAACAAGTAAAGCTAGGACCTAAAACTATTGGTTGCATCTTCATAGGATATGCAAACAATAGTAGCGCATATAGGTTTTTGGTACATAAGTCAGAAATACCCAACATCAATGAGGGAATGATCATAGAATCAAGGAACGCTGTCTTTTTTAGTTTATATTCCCTAAGAAAGAAAAGAACAATATTAGTTCTAAGAAACGAACTTGTGAAGAAAGCTCACTAGAAAATGTTAGCACGAGTATTGAGCCAATGCCTGAACTAAGATAAGGCAAACGATCAAGAATCGCAAAGTCTTTTGGCCCAGACTTTGTAGTTTATTCATTAGAAGATGGACCACAGACAATTAAGGCAGCATTGTCAAGTCCTGACGCTCCTTTATGGAGAGAGAAGCTATCAATAGTGAAAACGAGTCAATTATGAACAATCACACTTGGGAGATTGTTGACCTTCCTCCCGGTTGTAAACCTTTAGGATGCAAATGGATTTTAAAGAAGAAATATAAGGCTGATGGGTCTATTGACAAGTATAAGCACGACCAAGGGTTACAAACAAAAGGAAGGGTATGATTATTTTGATACATATTCTCCCATAACGAGGATAACCTCTATAAGAACGCTAATTGTCATTGCTGTTTTACATAACCTTGAGATACATCAAAATGATGTTAAAACGACCTTTCTAAATGGAGATTTAGAAGATGAAATTTATATGGAACAACATGAAGGTTTTGTTATTCCCGGATAAGAAAAGAAAGTTTGTAAACTTGTTAAGTCATTATATGGACTTAAACATGCTCTCAAACAATGGCATGAGAAATTTGATCATGTTATGTTATCAAATGGTTTTAAAATAAACGAGTGTGACAAATGTGTGTACATTAAAGGTACACCTAACAATTTTGTCATTATATGCCTTTATGTTGATGACATGCTTATTATGGGAAGTGATCATAACATAATTATGAATATTAAAGCAATGTTGAAAAGAATGTTTGACATGAAAGATATGAGAATAACTGATGCAATTCTAGGGATTAAGATCTCTAGAACATCAGAATGAATTACTTTATCACAATCTCACTATGCAGAGAATGTGCTTAAGAAATTCAATGCTTTTCATCTACCTCCGACTAAGACTCTTATAGACTTAAGCCTATACTTAGCCAAAAATCGAGGAGATCCAATTTCCTAATTGGACTATGCTAGGGTCATTGGGAGCCTAATGTACTTAGCAAATTGTGCAAGGCTCGACATAGCATATTCTATAAGCAAGCTAAGTCGGTTCACAAGTAATCCCGGAAAGGATCATTGGACCGCACTAAATAGAGTTCTAAGGTATTTAAAACATACTTTAACTCATAGTCTGCATTACACAAGGTATCCAGCTGTGTTATAAGGATATAGTGATGCAAATTGGATATCCGACTCAAAAGATTCCAAGTCCACAAGTGGTTTTTATGTTTACCGTAGGTGGAGGAGCAGTTTCATGGAAATCCTCTAAGCAAACTTGTATAACTCAGTCTACAATGGAATCAGAATTCACTACTCTAGATAAAGCTGGCGAAGAAGCCGAATGGCTACGAAACTTCTTAGAGGATATTCCTTATTGGGACAAACCTGTGCCTCTCGTCTTGATACACTGTGATAGCATGTCTGCATTAAGGAGAGCACAAAGTAGTATGTATAATGGTAAGTCTCGACATATTCGTCGAAGACACAATACCGTTAGACAACTGATCACTAGTGGAATAATATGTACTAACTATGTGAAGTCAAAAGACAATATTGCGGATCCGTTTACTAAAGGTATTAATGTGATCAATTGTACAATGCAGTAAGGGGAATGTGATTAAAATCCACACTAAAAGAACGCCCATAATGGTAAATCTACCATGAAGATTGTAGATCCCATGAACATGGTTCAAAGAGACAACTAAGTTAAGAATGTTCAAGTTGTGCACTTGGAAACACAACTAACAATCCATTCTCGAAGTTGAACCAAGTGCAAACATGTAGCTTGTGGTAAAGGGTAAGCGTATAAGCTTTTAATGATTCCTATAGTTTTATTGGTGGAGTATGACATGATACTCTTTATAGGAGTCACCTATATAAGTGAGAAGTGTGGCCGCTTCAAATAGAAAAACACTTATGAATCCAAGATATGGTCCAATGCCAAAATGGACACAATGTGAGAATGAATTGTGTATATGTTATTGCCTTGGTCTACACGAAAGCTGACTTGTTCAAGACATCGCGTTCACCGAGCAGCGAGTAAACCCGATGCAATAATAGGTCATTGAGACTTGTTCAAGACATTATACTAAGGAAGGTTCAAAGCTAACAACTACCTATCCTTGCATACCATTTTGCATTTGTATTTAATAATCTAACTTCCTTGTGGGGGATTGTTTGATTTTAATAATAGAAATTAGATTATTAAATTAATTAATTCACAATTAAGTATGAAACGTGGCAATTGAATCATTATGTCGGTTGGCAAAATATTGAATGATTACGTTACCTTATTCTTAATGCATGCATGACTTCATTTCTTTTATTAAGATGTCGGTTGGCAAGCAGATGAATAGACATGTTGGTTGGCTCATGCAAGATGCATGGGCAATTCCAATAATTGTGTCATTTATTAATGCATGGGCAATTCCAATAGTTGTGTCGTTTATGAAGGGGCTTGTCATAATCTATAAATTGAACATATTCCAATCGAGAAAAATACACCACCACCAACATAATATTCTTCTTCCAACTTTCTTTTATATGTCCCTTTCACTTCATACATATAAATTAGTTTGTGTTTCCTTAGTCCCAAAATATCAAGTAGTTCGCCGGAATTACGAGAAGTAGTGCAACTACTCGTAATTGAGAAGCCGTTGTATCTTGGAGACGAGTGCTATAGACTGCTTTCACCGAGTAACGGAGCATTATCGTCTTGCAGAGAAAGAGTCCAACTCTTGCATCGGCTAACATTGTAATCGCATTTCGACACAATCAATTGACTAAATTTGGAGGGAATGGTCTTCAATCTATTTATAATTGACGTAATTGGTCCTTCAAAAAAATAAATCAAAATGACTAAAATTTATTTTGATTTTTGACAAATTAAAAATTATTAAGTAAAAACCTTTTGGCGTAATTGGTCCTATTTAAGTATTTGGACGTTTCGGTCATCAATAAAATTATACCGAAAAGACCTTTAAATAGACTAACGGTGTATATCCCACCTTTGGAGTCAGTCTGCAGTGTGCGAATGCTAGGAACAGTGATGACAATGGGACCGTCAGTGATTACGTCCCACATGCAGTCATGAATGGATGATAAGTGAGACAGCTCCATTCCCATGCTCCAAATATCGTATGTAGCGATAAAGAACATGGGCATTCCAGACTTTGCTAGCTCTTCAGCCATAGTAGCAGATTGTGAGAAGTTGAGGTGCAGATAAAGAAAATATGCAGAAAAGCGATTAGGATCTAATTAAGTTAACCAAGAAAACAGAAACAGTAGTTGGTCTAACCACTGCTCTAATACCAATTGTTGGTCCTAGTACGATTTCAGGGAGGAGGGGGGTCACAACAAGAATTTTGCCGTTTACCGACGAAAAATTCCGTCGGTAACGGAGGTACCAACGGAATGAAGGTGTCGTGTCACGCTTAGTTGGTAATATTTGCAGATGGAAATAATCCGTCGGTAAAGGATGCCGACGGATTACCGATGAAAATTTCGGTCGAAAAAATGTCACCGGTCGTTACGTCGATGAGCTTGTAACAAGGGTTCACCGACGGAATAAATCCGTCGGTAAATCCCTGATAGATTTTTCCGTCGGTAAATATATATAAATTCACAAATCTAAGTATTCAGTATAATATGATTGTAAATCATAAAGAGGTGGGAGGGGGGATTGGTTGTCGTCAGAAGCGTCTCGTCGGCTAGAGGAACCCAACATTGCCATCATCTGCGCCATCGACTCCCTCATATGAGCCACCTCCTGCTAGAGGTCCCTCCTACCTGCCGACTCCTCCTCTAGCTGGTGCAAAATCTTGAGGTTGTTCTGGGATGGCCCTAGTGATGATCTAGAACTACGGGCGGCGACGTTCATCAAACTACTCACTTCCTCCCCGAGACCATACATATGTTGCTTCTTATCTCAACTCCTTCCAACTACAGATAAATCGCATTTTCTTCAGCAGCAGCCCGCTCAACCTCCGCCTAATAGAACATAAAAGCAAAATAAAGTCAAACTAACAACTCTAGAATAATATCTTATATATTGTAATTGAGTACTTACATGAAGTCTCGCCGCCTTCATGTTCGAGAAGTCTCCATTTTTGTAATGGAGACTCTGAAAAGTGTCAAACGCGGTGGACTCTAAGGAGCATCCTCTCTCAGAAGCCTATTTGTCACATGCATAAACAAAATTGTGTCAAAACAAACACTTTGTACGTGACTAAACACTTATTAAAAATGAGACTTACCGTAGATTGAGAATACTGCAGGGCTGACTGGGACCCTCCTTTGTGCTTGATCATCTCGACGCCCGGCTCCGGCTCTGACCTCCGACACTAGGAAGCAGTCTCTGACTTGCTCACAACCTCTAGCCGCCTCCAGTATTCATTGAGGTTTCCCACCTCTTTGTGTTGATGTAGTCTGGGTTTTGAGGGTGCCCCTTCTTCATCTCGAAGTGCCAATCACTGAACCTCTTGGACTTCTTCTTATGCCACATTTGGTAGACGGCCTGGTCCCAATCAGCAGACCAGCGGAAGTGTTTCTGCAATTTACAAAATGATACATGTTAAATACAATAGAATGTTAAATTATAAGATTGTGAACTTCAAAAAAACTTACCTTAAATTCCTATAGTGCCTTAATTTCAGGGAACGTCAGCTTCCAAGTACTTTTCTTAGCAGCTACTAATTTTTTCTTCCCTCTCCTACTAGATTTCGGACGATAATCTAAATATCGCGAGGTGCCGCAAAACTTACAACTCTCTAGTTCATTATCTTTCCGCCAATAGATCATGCAAGAATTTGGACAACAGTGGTCTTCTCTACCAGCAAGCCCATGCCACTAAGCAGTCTCTTAGACTCGCTGAAGTTATTAGGAATCAAATTTCCTTAGGGAAGCATATCTTTGATCATTTGACTCATCCTGTCATAGCCCCTCTAAGATATATGATTCTCTGCCTTCAAGTTCATCATCTGAACTGTTGTAGACAATTGTAAATAGGTCTCACAACTAGGCCACAACTCAGTATCGGTTGCCTGCAACATTTCATAGATCTTGGTTGCTTCATTATTTGGCGGCTCCTCAATATCCTTACAATTATAATTCGGCCCAGCATGATCCGTTACCATCTTGTGGTAGGAGATCGACGTGTCATTCTGCACATTTCTCGTAGCTTGCTCATCTAGGGTTACGTGTTTTTCCCATGAGATGACCAAACTATATATTTTTTAACGAATCCCCTCATATATACGTGCTCTCTTACAATTTGTGTAGTAAAAAACAACTTATTCTTAAAAAATTTACAAGAACATCTAATTTTATCCTCATCCATAAAAGTTGTCTGGCTACTTGCCCAATCAATGAAATCATCAATTCCACTCACAAATTGAGGATTCAGTGAACCGTCTACTGCCAACCGCGTATACATCCACGAACGACTTATAATTTGAAATCTTAATTGACATTCAAAACTTGTAAATCATAAAGTCAATGTCTTCGTCCGTTGAAAGGAGACAATCTATTAAAGTTGCTATTATAACTTCAGAATTTTGAGATTAACAAAGTTTGAAAAGAGACTTAATACATATAAGTTATAACGAACATCTAAGCAAATAGTATTACGTCCTCTCTAAAGGGCTTGAAAACTTACTGAAGTAGGATTTGGTACCCTAGATTCAAAAATATAATTGTATCCTTGATTTAAAAATGGTACATTGCAAAGTTACTGAAATAGGAGTTGGTATGGTATCCTTGATTCAAAAATGGTAGATTTCAAGAATTAAGATCTATTGAAATAGCACATAACCACGAAATACATAGTAAAAAACAATATATTAGAAAATTCTTAAGAAATAAATAGCCTGCAATTCTCTAGAATCAAAACTAATTTGAAATCAAAGCTAATTGGGATGATGAGGATTGCACCTTGTGTCAATTCTCGATTTCTACTTGCTTCCTAACCGGCGTCGAGCTTCGAATGAAAAATAACCTTCAAGGTTCATCACAATGGATTTAGAGTATAACATTGAAAATATCTAGATGTTGTGACTCAACTAGATGAACCAAATGAAATATTCTTATAGTGTAGTTACCTTAATTCCCCCAATTGGATTCGGATTACTCGATTTTGAATGCTGGAGAGTATGTAATCTATGCCTTCTAACGCAATGAAAAACACATATACAAGGATTGAGATTACTAGATTTTAGATTTTGTTTAGTTGTGTATCTTCTGAAAATCTTAATGTAGATGTAATTTAACCTTAAAAAGTTAGCAATAGTTCCTCAAATTTGAATAAGTCACCAAGGAACTTTATGCAGCAGATAGTAAACAAAACATCTGTATCCGCCTACCAATTTCTGAACTAGGTAACTCCATCATTACCAATTTTATAGAAAATTTAGATTAGTACTCTTTACATGCATATTGTGAATCTGAATTGTTTTCACAAAAGTAGTAATCAATCTGTAATTATTAAACTAATATCAATATTCACTTGAATATTAAGATCTACTCTAATTATAATGGCTTCATGTAGATTCTAACATGGGTTTAATAGAGGACAAGGAGAATAAAAGGCCTACAAAGTCTCAGCTTTTATTAATGGAGGTCTAATTTTTAAAACAAGACGAAACAGAAAACGTAGCAATCTTTATTACTGAAGTGGATTGCTTTAGTTTATTCATGTTGATATCAATTATTTTTCCTTTCGTATCATATCAGTAAATAGAAAAAATGAGGATCTGGAATTACCTGTAATGAAGATAGCAACCATTCTGCAAGCAACAAATAATTTCTCCACAGAAAATGTGATTGGAGTTGGAGGTTTTGGTCCTGTTTAAAATACTACATTTGAGTAAAACGAAAACAATACTTGATTTTAATTTGAGTAATTTCGAACTTAACCTTGCCGGCGCCAAGAAGGCAAAGCGGCCGCGGTCGAGTTAGTGCTTACGGTGTGGCGGAGGGGTCAGGGGAGGGTGCCCAAACAGCGGTGCAGGCGGTACCGCCGTACGGGGGAGGGTGGCGGAGCCGCGGCGGTTCGAGTGTTGGGCTTAAGTCGAAAATCGAGAAGGGGGTGGGGGAGGGGCGGCAGTAAGTATTTGTGATTCAAGATTTGTGAATTAGAAAGCTTATGCTCGTGTAATAAATTTAGGGCGACACCAACGGATTTACAGACAGACATTTCCGTCGGTAATCCATAAATAATATAACGACGGACAATTCCATCGGCGGAAATTAAAAAAAAAACTAATTTTAATTTAAAAATAATTAAAATAAATTCAAAAACTCCGTCGGCAAAAAAAAAAATTAATTTCTATCGAAAAAAAAATTAATTAAATGAGATTTCGGTAATTGCCGACAGAGTTTTCCGTCGTAAAAATACCGACTATGTCAATCCGTTGCTATTTCGTCAGCAAATTAACTATAGCAAAATCCATCGGTAAGACGACCTGTGTTTTTAGTCCGTCGGCAATTCCGTTGGTAAAAACAAGTTTTTTTTTGTAGTGGGGGATACACCTGATGTCAAACTTTGTCTTTTCAGATCAGGGAACCTGACTGATAGTGAGTCAATCAGTATGCGGAAATATGATAGGCCCTTTTAATGAAAACGCTTTTCATGAATGCAACAATTAAGCTGATATGCGATGAACAATAATATGAAAATAATAAAACTGTAAAGAACACATGTTTTTCTAGTGATTTGGATTCACAAGATCATACGTCCAGTTTTCTGCTTCCTTGCAGAAATCCACTAAAGGATACTCGTAGACTAACGAGCGCAGATCAATACAAACTATCAATCAATCTAACAATATATTTATATATCAACGTTAGCAACATAATTGTTCTAACGAGATATCAGGTTCGGGTTGAGTTTGTTCAACAACAAGAGTATGAAACACTCTTGACTCCAATCTTATTATGAGTAAGCTATATCACTTGGAGTATGAACAGCAGAGGAATTTCTTGGGCAACAGAACAGTGAATATGAAAATAAAGGTTTGTTCTTTACTTTGAGTATATTTGAGCTTCATGAAATTCCATAACCTCTTAATGAGAGGCCTTCTGCTATTTATAGACGAGCTAGTGGATAGATCCGTTGAGTAAAGATCGATATCTCATTAGCTCCGTATTGACAACACTCGAATGCATTGAATGCATGGACACGTGTCGCGCTCCGCTCGCTACTGCAGATTCTATACTAGGTATTGTTATGTCACCTTTTACTAGGGCTGACATGGCGGCTGGTATTAGTTAACGTTGATCTGATAATTGTCATTTCCTCCATTGACCATCTTCTTAGAATATCACTTCTCGTACCTCGTATTATCTTCACATTTGAATATATCAGTTCGGATCGGTGAAGATTCTGATCTACAAATTAGTTCAATCTGGAGAGGTCAGCTTATCAGAGCTAGACTCAGTTCGTTCTACTAGCTGAATTACCACAACCTAAACTAACCTAATATGAACAAAACAGTCAACCTGACTATACAATTACAGGCTGGGATCCTATAAATATATCAGACTGGTTCATCGATCAAATAGGAGTTTGAGATCATTCAAAACTTCAATTATTTCCCAGCAAAACACTTATAATCTTATATATATATATATATATATATATATATATATATATATATATATATATATATATATATATATATATATATATATATATATCGAATGATTTCAATTCCAAATCAATTTCAATTTCAATTCAATTGAACTCAATTGAAATCTCATTAAATTGAGGGGTAAATATATAAGATTGTGTCCCTCAAGTTATGCTCAATCATGAAATAATTTTAGAATGTTTCTCAAATCACGCCCATTAATTGTTAATATTAATATTTTGGAAATATCCCCTCAATTTACGCCCAATCATGCTAAAGCTAATATTTATTAAATATTATTAAGAAATTTAAAGCACAACTTTATAAGATAAATCAATTTCAAATCTATTAATTAAAAGTTTTATGTTGAATAACTACTCCTCAATTTAGGCATAATGATGTTAAAAAAGGTTAATTATATATTAAAATTATATGTTAATAATTTTAAGGAACAAATTAGACTAGATTATACCGCCCAATCATGTTAAATATAACATTTTATAAAATATAATCTTATATATATAAAAATTGAATGATTTCAATTCCAAATCAATTTCAATTCAATTAAACTCAATTGTAATTTGATTAAATTGAGGGGTAAATATACAAGATATATAAGATTATGTCCCTCAATTTATGCTCAATCATGAAATAATTTTAAAATATTTCTCAAATTACGTCCATTAATTGTTAATATGAATATTTTGAAAATATCCCTTAATTTACGCCCAATCATGCTAAATCTAATATTTTATTAAATATAATTAAAGAAATTCAAAGCACAACTTTATAAGATAAATCAATTTCAAATCTATTAATTTTTAAAGTTTTATGTTGAATAACTGCTCCTCAATTTACGCATAATAATATTAAAAAGGGTTAATTATATATTAAAATTATATGTTAATAATTTTAAGGAACAAATTAGACTAGATTATATCGCCCAATCATGCTAAATATAGCATTTTATAAATATAATTAAGGAAATTCAAATCACAACTTTATAAGATTAATCAATTTTGAATCTATAATTTGTTTACAATGATTTTTTAAAAGTTTTATGTTGAATAACTGCTCCTCAATTTATGCATAATAATGTTAAAAAATGTTAATTATATATTAAAATTAGGGGCAATTTCTTAAATACCCAGATCGGAAATCGAAAAGGCAATTTTACCCAACCCTTATAATTGATACACAAAATACCCAACTTTACTTAAATATCCCCACTTTTCAGACTTGTCAGCCTGCAAAACTGTTATTTTGCTTCGTTTCGTGCACAAATGATTAACTCCGAATCCCGCTCACGCACTGACCGAATCCCGCTCGTGTACATCGAATCCCGCTCGGCCACGTGGAATCCCGCTCGACCACGTGGCAGACCGAGCCGATCCCGCGTGGCCACGTGGAAATTCCGCTCGAGCCACATAATCCCGCTCGCGGGGAAATCCCGCTCGCCGAGCGGGATGAGAAGTACACGAGAGGGATTTTATGTCTGCTAGCCGCGGGACGAGCGGGATCCAGTCCCGCTCGCAGGATCCCGCTCGACTTTTTTGACTTGACAGCTCGTGCAAAATCCCGGTCACTGAATCTCGCTCGGCCATTTCTAATCCCGCTCGTTTCAAAATCATGATTTTATCTATTAATACCGTGATTGAAGTCCAAAATCGAACACACTCACTCCTCTTTCTTTTGATTTTCAACTACAAATTATTTCTGTAGAATTTTGCTTCCTCGTTTCATAAAAAAAAATGGATAGTTGGTATAATATTATTGTTCATTTTAACGGGCAATTTAACAATTTGTCCGAGTATATTGGCAGTGAAGTTAGAGTTGTCTGCATTCCTGGGAACAGTGTTTGTATCCCAATTTTAAGACAGTTCATTCAATACAATCTTAATCCCTTTTCACTTTCGTCAAATTATGAAATTTATTACACCTACGTTTCTCGTCATGGTCTCAAGCTTAGGTCCATTCTCGCGACCGATATGGACCTAATTCGTCTTTGTACTACACAAATCGAGCCGACTTTATTTCTCGAGCACTCTAATGCTCAGCCTTATCATACACCCGATATTGTTGAACAATTTAGTTTAAGGTTCAATTTTGAAGATCAAGCGGGTGGTAGCAATCATGCTGAGAATTTTCGCGAACAGGAAACTTTTTTTCGCGAAGAGGATACCCATGTTCTATCCGACAGTGATGAAGAAAATATTTTGGATAGTTCATCCGAAGAAGAAAACAATGAGGTGTCTGGTGCATTAAATCAATGTACGTTTGGCGACTTTGCGGCATGGATCCGACGTGAAGGTGGTGTGAATCAACTGATATCTATGCTCATGCCGGAAAACCGTGCCCTTCCAAGCAACGAAATAATATATGGTGGCACCGAAGAAGTAAATAACGGTTTACTTCCTCTCGTTCCTCTCAATGCATCGGATTCACCTATGGTTCGAGATCTGGATCATGTTGTGGACTATCCACTCCGTGAAGGTCCGACATTCTGGGAGAAGGCGGATTTGTTTGCTGCTGTTGCACTTCGACACATGGAACAAGGTCTCGATTTTAGGGTGGCTCGTTCTGACAGTGGTCGGGTTGAGTATAAATGCAGACGGAGTCGTGACTGCCCATTTTTTCTACGGGCGTCGTTTCGCAGAGATGTGTTGTGGGTTGTAAACTGCTTGCATGCCGAACACACATGTAATCGAGATTATTCACAGACTGATCCAAGAAGGATTCGTGCAAAGGCGCTAGCTGCTTATGTTGCTCGGCGAATGCGCCGTCAAAAATCTGTCCTAAAACCGATAGAAATTATGGCATCTATCCAGAGTGAATTCGGCATTCAAGCAAGCTATAGTGTTGCTCTACGAGCCCGTAATTGTGCTGTGGTGATGATTTATGGCGGGCACTCAGATTCGTTCAAGATGCTTCCTAGTTACCTCTATGTACTGAAAACAACGAATCCAGGTACAATGACTGATCTCGAAGTCGATTTAGAAGGTCGTTTCCAACAATTATTCGTTGCTTTTAATATTTCTCGTGCCCCGTGGGTATTTAACCTCCGAGATCTGATTGTGGTCGACGCGACTCACTTGAAAGGAAGGAATAAAGGAGTGTTATTTGTAGTTGCTACGATAGACGGCAACGACCAAATATTTCCACTAGCCTTTGGTGTGGGTCCAATTGAGAACGATTACTCTTGGACGTGGTTCATGTCCCGACTCAGAGAAGCATTTACGATGCCAACCAATTTAATAATCATATCCGATCAACACCGGAGCATAGTTAACGCGGTAGAGGCTGTTTATCCGGAAGCAGCTCATGGCACTTGTTACTATCATCTTCAGAATAAGCTTACACGATATGGTCAGACGCTTATCAAGATGTATCATGATGCTGCCTTTGCTTATACGATGTATGATTTCGATCGTGCGATGGAAGGGATTCGTCAAGCCTATCCTGAGGCATACGAGAAGTTAATGGATGTCGGACTGGAAAAGTGGTCTAGATCGAAGTCTCCCGTTCGCCGGTACAGTCAGCTCACCTCAAACATAGTTGAATCCATCAACTCGAGACTGCTCACAGCACGACATCTGCCGATATGCTCTATGATCGAGGCAATAGGTCACATGGTGGAACAGTGGTGTGAGCAACGTCGAGCAAAAGCCATGGCACGAGATAATCCGCTTACAATTGCTGCAGAGCTAAAGTTAGCTCCGTCGGAGGACCGTTCACATCGTTTCACTGTTGTGTCAGTGAACGGAGACAAATTCAAGGTTCACGACGGAACGTATCAATCGAGAGTTCAAATCAACAGAAACGGTTGTGAATGTCGTGAGTGGCAACTCGATGAGATCCCGTGTTCGCATGCTTGTGCGGCTATCATGTATAATTGTTTTTCCGTCTATAGGGTTGTTCCGGACTTGTGTATTAACAAGATTTTTATATATAGGGTTGCCGGACTAAAACTACTAGATTTCTTGTCGGATGCATACAAGACTGAGAATTGGAGGATGATTTATGCCGGAACACTATCTCTGGTAGCACCCATGCGTAATTGGCGGGTGCCGGAAGATGTGGCCTCAATGGTCGTGTTGCCGCCATTAATTACGCGTCAGGCAGGGAGACCGAAGAATAGTAGACGACCCTCAGGAGTCGAAGCAGGTACATCTAGTGGGAGAACACGCGGTCCGAAAAAATGCAGCATATGTGGTGTGGTAGGGCATACTAGGAGGAAGTGTTCGAGAACGGATGTGCCGGGAACGGATGTGCTGGAATCACCGGAGTCGGAAGCATTTTAGTATATCGTAATTTATAATTGTCAAAGTAATCAATGAATTCGTAATTATTTTAATTTGTATTATGTTAATTCGTAATTATATCAAAAATCTACAACACCGTCCTCCAAAAAATTCTAATCGAGAAGATCAATTCTTTGAAAAAAAAAATTATTACGAATCCCGCTCCGCTTAACGAATCCCGCTCGGTGAGCGGGATTCAGATTCGAATTTTTCCAAAGAATTTATCTTCTCGAAACCAATTTTTTGGGTTATGCGAATTGTTCTATTCGTAATTATATTAAATATCTACAGCACCATTATATCAAAAATTCGAAATAAGTCCTAAAATCCGGTTCTATTCGTAATTTTTTGGGTTATGTGTTATATTCGTAATTATATCAAATAAGTCCTAAAATCCGGTTCGGCCGAGCGGCAATTTTTTTTTTTTAATTTTTGGTTATAGGAAATATAAGATTTTTTTTTAATTTTTCGTTATACGAAATATATAAATCAAATATGTGAATGAAATACAAATATATAAATCAAATATGTGAATGAAATAGAAATATATAAATACGAATATTGTCATCATAGACCTGGCTTCGTATAGCACATGTCAAAGATCTTATGAGCCATCAATCGACGATACACAGCTACATTGCCGGGTCCGTTGCCCCACTTGATTGTCGGGTAAGTGGCAATGAATCTCTCAACTACCATGCAGGCCATCGGTCCACAGCTCTTATCATCTTTTTGTACAAACTGCAGCTCATGAGGCATAATCTGCACAGTGGGCGACCGCGGTCGAGGATCCTGATATCCAAACTCATTATGGCTCTAGTAATTGCCGTACGACAAAAATGGACCAATCAGCTTCCATAGAGGTCTCAACTGCCGAATCCTACGTGCTCGGCCATGATCATCGGCTTTGTGCGCAAGCGAATCATACACTTCAATCCTCCAATGACCAAGGTCAATCCGAACAGTGGCCCACTGATCAAAGCAAAGACATGGCAATAATAGCTTCAAAAAAATAGAATTAATTACTATATGAATAATTTATAATATAAATAAATAACTAAACTAAATACTTACGTATTTGGCACTATACCACTTTTGCGCATTTTCCGTCAAGTTTTTATCGAGAATGTACTCCATGAGACTTGCATTCGGCTTCCAGAAATGCGCATAGCTGAAGTTGTCCACGTCGTGCATATCAAAATCCGGATCCGGAATGCATTTCTTCCAATTGGCGCAAAGAACGTTCTGTTAAATAAATGAAAAAGAAATCAGTAATTATTTAATAAGCATAATACAAATATTGACTACGAAGAAAAAAAGTCAGTAATTACTTACGAAGAAAAGCGAATCGACTATCACGGTGTGATGATAGTGGGGAGTAGCCAACACATCAACACCCCCGAGGCTCTTCATCTTCCTCAGTGCTCCCATGTATAAATCCATGGTTTTTTGATCTAACTCCTTAGTTGGATTCTCGAGTTCGACGAATAAATCGGGGGGGATAGGATAATTCGCAGTAATCGTAAAACACCATAGTCCAGATAAACGGTGCTGCCGATAATTTTCAGCTATTATGGGAGCGGTCATCGCTCGCTGCCTAAAATTAAATGATATTTATTAAAAAAATATTATAATTAATAAAGTAAATTAAAGAAAAATTAAATATTATACGGTACCTGATACACTGTATCAACAGAAAAATCATCCAGCCAATTATGGTCGTCCTCCAAGGTTGGCTCGACCCGTACCGGGTTCGCAGACGATGCACCAACCTCGAGGCGGTGTGCTGAAGGCTGCTCCTTAATAGGAGGATAATACTGACGCCAATTTCCACTGTCGAAAGGAAGTGGGTGCATGAGTTGTGCACCGTAGGACCAGCTCTGACGAGGCGGACAATCTCCGTAAATAGGGTCGACATAGTCAAACATGCTCCTCACCGACTCCGGAGCATAACATCCACGCTCGTATACGCTGTGTCGACCCTGCATCGGTGGAATCACCGGCTGCTCCGCCTCATTATCCGATTCGTCATCCAGATCCATAACCTCGAGCCGGTACACCGGGGCGGCTAGCTCCTCCTCAATTACGGGGCGGTACACCGATGTGGCTCTCTCCTCCTCAACCCGGGGAGAGTGATCTCCTATATCCTCATCTCGGTCATGACGGTGTCTCATCGACACTGATTTCCTCCTAACAAGATCGTCTGGTGTACGGTTACAACCCGCGCGAGAGGACGTAGTACCCAATCCTCGGCTCTTAGATCGACCAAACACTGACCTAAATAGTGTCTTCACATCGTGAACTATTTCTTGTCGCAAGTTTCGGTGCTCCTGTTGCAATTTCAGCTGCAAGGTTTGGTTTTCCTCCCTAATGACTGTACGGACTTCTTCGACGGTGAAGATATGTTGTTGATCGAGCTCCCTCTCTCCAGTCTCCGTTCGGACCCGTTTACCACCTTCAGTGGAACGGCGTTGCCTCTGTCCGGTTTCTCTAGAACTAGTCGGACGCTGTGTTTGTTGTCCGAATCTGTATAGCTCTCGTACCTCATGGTCCCCTATGATCGTCGGATGTAATGGATTGTTGGTCCCGAGTGTATGGTCAGGTGTAGAGGGGGGGTGAATACACCTGACTCCGATTTTCTCAACTTCGAACACGAACAGTCATGTTCAGGAAAGTGCCGTACTGAAATAATTCAGCAGACCGAATAGCTGTTCTGAATCGTGTGTGGCAAAGAATCTGACTCTACTGAGATCTGCTAGCTGATTGAGTCAGAATTCAGTATCAAACAGGTAGAGTTCAGCGGTGCGGAAAAGTGTAGGCCCAAATCAGTTGAGTGGAAAAACCGTTTTAGTAAGTCTCAGTTCAGTAAATAGACAGTTCAGTATGCTGAGACAGTTGTATGATTTTAAAGTAGGTTTTCAGTATGAACAGTAAAATCAATGCAACAGTAATCAGAAAGCAATAACAAGACACATATTTTTAAAGTGGTTCGGATATCAATCGATCCTACGTCCACTATCCCGAAAAGTTCAGGAGGCTATTTATTATATCGAGTTAGTCTCGGCCGGCTTGTGCACATGGACAAAGCCGTGGCACGGGGATTATACTGAGCAAGTCCCAGTTTACAAAGGCATCAAACTAAAGTGTTTGACAAACTTCTCCAACTATGAAGGAGTCCTTTTACAATAAGGATTGGGTTCAAATATGAACTCCTTCGTCTAAGCTATAAATATATTTTGTTGAGCTTAGGGTTAGAGGGATAGGGAATGAGAGAGTGGCTTCTAGATCGACGAACAACTGAAATAAGCTTTAAGTTCGTGTATCGTCGATTTGGATACTAGAGGCTCTTCTAACAGTTTAGCTTGGTTCCCTATGAGCTGAGAAGGTAGTCTTTCGCCGGAGATAGATCTTCAAGTTCTTGCGGAAGACTTAGGGTTTTCTGGTTCTAGCTCGTTTTGAATGCTTGTGTTTGTTTTCGTCGTTAAGCTTATGCGCATTCTCTCTCTCTTTTTGAAATGTCCCTCTATTTATAGAGCAGAGATTGGAAAAGATCCGTTGGAGACGATCTTCCTTTCTCTCTCTCTCTTTTGGTAGCTAACGGCTCTTTTTTAAGGATGTAACAGTGTCATTTTCCTCCTTTTCTGGAAATAAGTTGACTTGCAGCTTTAGTAGGTAGAGACACGTGTATACTTGTCATTTGTCGAGGATTATGGAGTGGTTGAGACGGAACAGACTTCGAGGCATACTGAAGCTGACTTCTCTTTTCCTCGTACTTGACAATACTGATTGTATATTCAAAAAGTGTCGACGAGTTCGTAAGACTATCTCGCCGTTCTCGAGTCGATCTTCATTCGGTAGAGAGACAATGAGGGTACTCTACCGATGGTCGGCTCGACTTCGATGAACTACTCCCGCCGAGTTCGAGTTCTATCGACTCCTTCGCATATCTTGCTCCCGCCGAGTCCAGTAAATACTGAGTCTTCTACTTTTGGTGCTGAGACTGATAAGCTACTGACCGCCTTAACCAGAGCAGAGTGTCTACTGAGTATGAAACATCAGAGACAAAACAATTACATGGGAATGGTTCATCAATCAAGATAGGGTTTTAGGATCTTCAGATAGGTACAGAGCACGGGGCTCCTGAGCTTACGGTCAGTGCTGAAGACAGAATCATTTCCCACTAAGTATAACAATGCTGAGGATAAAATCATCACCCAACATGGATTCTCAACCGCAATATAGGACACATGGAGTCGATCTTCGCTAATGACACTCTGCCAATAATAAGTTTGTGTCTCCGCATCGGATGGTGTGAGACCATCTCGGACAACAAACTGCAATTACATTAAATAAAATTACCATTAGAAACAACAAACTGCCAATAAAATTAAACAAAATCAACTTTAAATTTAATATTTTTACCTGACGATGCCAGAAACTGTTAAGCTTCTTTGGTTGTGCTCCACCGAAGAACCAATTCTTCCAACGAGGAAATTCGGTTGTAGACAACCTCTCAGCACAAATCGCTCCAAAATCTGGAATAGCCTCCTAGGACCAAATCTACAATGAATGGAAATCAATATTGATTAGTACATGATATATATGAATAATTCTAATAATTAAATTAATAAAATCATATCATTAAACACACTTGGAGTGCCCAAACGGGTCCATAGAAATGATATTTCTTGGACGCCTGTTCCGCCGTTCTCGGAACAAAACTACAATAGTGCTTCAACACACCGTAAGTGTAGGAGCCCCACGGGAATCGGTCAAATGCACGTAGATCATCTACTAATACCCAAATCCTCGTGTCGACTATTTTCGTGTCGCTATAACCGAGAAAAAAGTAAATTAAGGCTAGAACATGAGCCACCTTCAAATAGCCCAACTCGTCCAATCTCAACTCTCCATTCTCGAACTTTGACAACAAATCTCTCCCCGTTATTGGTGTACAATTATTTAACTATTTGTACACAGTCGAGGAACATGCGGATCAAAATTGTTGGATCCAAACTTTAAACCCGTGACAAGGGCGTAATCGAAACAAGAAAACCAAATAGCCGAATCATCTCTGGCCGCTTCAATCTCATGACACATTAACATATGGAGGACCCTTGCTGCATTCCTACCCACCCTCCAATCCAAAAAGCTACCGAAAACCCCATTCCTAAATTCGATTTCTAAAGAACCGTCCTCCAAAACTATAAAAAAAAATTAATTATATCAAATATCTTCGGGTAAAACTCTATGTCTATCCTCGGAGTCGCATCGAGAAGATCAATTCGTTTAAAAACGGGCTGCAACGATACAATATAACAATTAAAAAAAATCGTTCGGCCGAGCAAATCCCGCTCAGCCGAACGATTTTTTGATTTTTTTTTCGACCGGAAAATCCATAAAATCATACTCCAAAAATTCAGAAATGATAAAATTCATGCTACGAATAATTCGAATAATCTCATGCTACGAAACTCAAAAATTCATGCTATGAAAAATTCATTCAACATAAAATGATAAAATCATGCTCCAATTCAACATAATTCATGCTCAAATTCGAATAATTAAACAAAATTCATGCTCAAATTCGAAAAATTATCAAAAAAACAAGAACATGAAATAATTAAGATTCGCGCCAAATTAACGGATAAAATTCGAGCGGAACTATAGAATTAGAGCGGGGCTAACCTGGTAGGCCATTCTTGTGTTTTGGAGTCGAATTCAACTACGAAATTGTATTCTCGAGCGGGATTCGGCGACGGAGATGAGAGATTTTCAGAGGTGAATGGAAAAAGTGGAGGAGACGAGCGGGATTAGATGGAGGAGAATCCCGCTCGCCGAGCGGGATTTTCTGTCGGCCGAGCGGGATTCGGCGACGTGGCGGAGCACGATGGCGGTGAGCGGGATTGTACGGCGGCCGAGCGGGATTTGCTGTCGCGGGATTCTGCCGAGCGGGACTTGTTGTCCCACGAGCAGGATTCGGCTTGTGCTCGAGCGGGATTCGCCTCTCGTTCGAGCGGGATTCGGGTGTTTGCAGCCTTATTTTCGAGCGGGATTTGAATTTAAGTGAGCGGGACTGAGCGGGACTTGAGCGGGATTTAAATTTCGAATTAATTGGTTTCGAATTCATGCGTTTTTTTGTTTGTTTCTTCAATTAATTCGTCTCGAATTCAGTAAAACACCTGAAAATGATTGGTGTCAGTCAACTTTTTGAAAAAGTAAGGGTAATGTAAGTAAAGTTGGGTATTTTGTGTAGTAAATATAAGGATTGGGTATTTATGATTTTTGTTATACAAAAATGGGTATTAAGCAATAATACCACTTAAAATTATATGTTAATAATTTTAAGGAACAAATTAGATTATATTATAATTTGTATATTTACCTCACATATATAATAAGTCATAGTCTAAAATCTTTTCACGTTATTTCAAAATTCTCACATATTTGAAAGAAAAAAACTTGGAGGTACAAAATGCCTAATATTTGGTCCATCATTGAGGAGTTGGATGAATTCAATGAGTCATTTGCGATGAAACTTCGACTGATCCGTGCATACGAGATCCCTTCATTCAACAAAAACGATGTATCAAGTATAGAATGTGTTTTCCACGATACAAAGGTATGTCTCATTCAGTAGTTGTATTAGTTTAATACTTCAAGTAACCTATATTGCATTGAATTCGTATTCAAATGTTTCAGGAGGAGAGAATTGAAGCAACAATACCAAAAAAAATTGGTTCGCATATTGAAACCACAACTTGAGGAGGGTCAGATATATGGTGTAAAAAACTTTAAAGTTGTGCATGATAGTAGGACACACAAGATCACCACAAGTACACATAGGATATTGATCAATGATAAAATTGGCGGTTAACCATAGAGAATTTGGAAGTAAGTTTCATTCATTTAGTAATAAGTAAGCATTTGTCTTTCAATGTATGGATACCAAGAGATTCTGTTGTCATGAGCCTAACTGGTTCATTTGGTTTTGTAATATGATAATATCAGCATGATCTCCAATGTTTATATTTATATAAAACATTTTTTGATTATGTCATGTTAGATTATAGTGGTTTATGAAAATATAAATATTAATATTTATACACAGCATTAGAGTAGCACAAACATGCACATAAAACTATTACAATTTCGTGAGTTTGGGGAAAAAAAGGGGGGGGGAGGCGCAACTCTTTGTTGGTAAAAATGAAAATGTATAAAATTAAATGGAATTACTTGACTAATGAAAAAACCGCACTTTATTGAACTCGAAAAAGCTGAAAAACGCCCAAAATAAATTCTATCGCTACTGCGGAGTGAAAATGAGCGAAATTCAGGAATCCGGAAGAAGCATCTTTCATTCTATTAAGAAAAGTTTTCATCTCGATGATTATTCCAAAATTCTTAATCCTGGTAAACGTTTGCCCAATCGGAATAGCGCCGTTGTCCGAGAATTCATCGCATCTGATCCCGTCCACGGACCTGTTGTATGTTCCGAGTTCTTTCAGTTTTTAGTTGATTTTGATTGGATTCGTTTTGTTCTAAGGAATGGAAAATCCGATTAATTAATCTTGCAATTTTATTTTTCTTCATGTTTTCCTAATCGATGGGCCTTAAGTAAAACTTAGAAGATAGTTGTTGTGGAATGTGAATGCTAATTTGTTGGAATTAGTTTGATGGAAATGCTATTCGAGGTTGTGTGGATTCGTTAGTTTGTGTTATTCGGAAAATTAGGGTTCCCATTCCATAATATCTGCAAATGTTTCTAGCATGTCCAGTTGGTTACAACTTCGAAGAGTTATTTGTATTGGATTGCCGGTATATTAGTCAACTTCTTCATTGGTCAGCCTTTATGGATAATGTTGTAGCTACAATTATGGATTTATGTAAGTTGTCTCTTGCAGCTGAAGAGTGCAGGGGAAGCGGCTGAGTTTGCTTAGGTCGGTGCTTCTGTTGGAGCGATTACAACTGGTGGTAATGCTTGGAGGTGGTCAAATACTCTTCATGGTACGATACAGTTTTTTCTCTTTTTTCTGAAGAGCAGATGGTATTGGAAGTAGTAGTACTGTTATTTCTTTGGTGTCATAGATAGTATATTTGAAATTTGTAAGATAAGATGACCAAGGTAATTTCTAATTGCCTGAACTACCTCCCACTCACCACTCCTTGTGCGTTTTTTCAACTTTCTTCTTAACTTGTAGTAGTATATCTTTATTTGTTCCTTTGTCATTCTTGTTATTCCCTTGTCCAGCTGTTTAAAGAGGTTGATGCTTTGCATCCTTCTTTAACTGTTGTATTCTCATTCTTTAGCTTTTAGAATAGAGGATGATGTCAGTTTCCTTCTGTAATTAAGAGTGGTAGAACACAGTTTGTTACTTGGTTTTAACTCATGAAAGATAAATGATTGAATTGGATTAGATAAGATTTATGTAATAAATTGTATTTGTTCCTTGGTACGGCATTGTCTTTGGGTTTTGGAGCTGTCGTAAGGTTCACCTTGGGAGCTGAAGTTGCTAACCACTGGTACCAGTTATATAGGCTGGATACAGTGGCTGCACAGCTGAAATTCAATGACTGGTTGCACAAGAGAGACTCATGAATTTTAGCAATAGGAATAATAATGACAGAGTTTTACAATCATTTGCCTTTTCGTCTCTTTCCCTCTCTTTGCTTTTCGTTTTTGATGGTGTTCATATTCTCCTAGAGAGAGCATGAATGATATGCAGACAGTGTATCCCAGTTTCCTTGTTATTTTTTATGTTTGTCTTCCAAGCTTCCAATTGCAATGATTGATTTACCAATTTATGCTACTGCTGATGATAGTTTGTTCTCTTTTATTCTTATCACTTATGATTCAAACGAAGGGCTAGCAACATAATGTATTATAAGTATTTGTTTCATTCATTGTCAAGGAAACCGAGTTTCTCTATCTGGACTCTACAATACTAGATAAGAATCGTAGTCTTCCCCAGAATCTTACGCAAAGCATACTAGGGAAATAAGACTACTCAAATTTCTTGATCAAGGAGAGATCGTTCAACATCTTCTCAATAGCCTCGTCCTCCTGTGCTCGTCCTCGGGTCTGCGCAGAAAGAAAGGCCTCATTTAGAACCTCAGTCAAGTGATGCTATACGAAATCCATATGCTATTGATGTAAATTACATATAATAAATATATAAACATAAGATACAATTAAAGTACATTCCCTTAGTAAAGTTGTTTTTGCAACTATAATAGTCTGAATTTTGTAAAAGCTTTTTCTTGCAAAACATTAGGATGGACCAAACCCCACTAGGAACTAGATAACTTCAGTTTCAAATTCATGTCTCCAACCAAACATACAAGACACTCTTGGTGCACAATCAGGGATGTCATGTTTAGGTTGGAAACTTTGGAAGATAACCTTGCATGTTAACAGGTCGTTTGATTGATATTCAAGCACGATAAGTGAGGATACTCTTATTCAAGTTCATAAACTGAGGTTCTAGAGTTCAGCTATAGGGAAAAAGTACCTTGATGGACGGAACCATGGCTATAGCTTCCTCCACAGTTTCTGGACAAAGGTTCCCAAGTACACAGAGCTGCAAAAACACAGTCAAAATGTTTCTCCAAAGTATAATAAACAGGTTCATCTGTATGAAGTGAATTACCTCGAACTCAGCAAGCTGATTTCTGCTAAGAATTCTATACTTATGTTAGGGGTTACATAATCTAAAAAAGATATGATACTATGATTTTTTAGCTTTCATGGTACTAAGAGGAGAATGGACCATGGAACTGAAGATATGAAAGCAGTATAGACAATATCTGCACCTCCTCCTACAACTACGTTCACTCTGCAAAAGATACTGAATGCATGCTTGGCTTTTAGGTAATTCCAATTACGAGAGACATCATAGAAGTTGAAGCAGATCACAGTATCCTAACACTGATCACATGACCCTAGAAACTGCATTAGTTGTCGCCAGCTACCAAGACACCATAATGCTTATGAACTTTGTCCAATGTGTTACATAAGTGAAGATTCTAGATAAAAATGTTGCCTGGGACAAGAGTTGCAATAAATCATCAAATAATGTCTTATTCTTTCAGTTATCTCATGCTCAAAATAAGACCACAGCAACCTACTGGTATGATGACCAATCTTTTACCAATATAAGACTTAGATTTCTCACAAGAGCATAACCAATAATTACATTTATATAGATGATTGTTAATTACAATACACAGTTTATAATCTGCTATAACGTAGCCTTGTGAATAAATGAGAAAAGGATACTCTCTAACTTGTCTGACAGCATCAGGATTCTTGTATCGGCTAAAGCGCTTCACATATTGTTGTGATTTCTCAAAGACCCTGGAATTAAGAGACTATCATTACCTAGCAACACCATATAGGCAGTAATTCATTATAAATGGTAGGTCAAATTGTATATCATTTATAAAAAACTACAGTTGCCAGTGCAAACCTAGCAAACAACAAAATGCAAGCATTTTCAAGTAGATGCTTAACCACAGGAAGTATATTACTCCCTCCGTCCCATTATTGTTGGCTTGTATTCCTTATCGGGGTGACCCGCTATTGTTGACTTATTTCTAAAAATGGAATTAATTTGTGGACCACAATCAAAGGAAATAAGTGGACCCACCACTTTAACACATCTTCACTAACTTTCTTAATCTCCGTATCGAAAAAAAACAAGACAACAATAATGGGACGGAAGTAGTAGTATTTTCAGGAAGAAATATATGAGAGTCAATAGTTAAATTAATAAAAAAAAAATGAAGTTTCAAAAGTGAATATTTACGTACTGAGATATTTGATTCATTGGATCATTAGCCATCTGCTGAAGCTGCTCGTACTTACGCTCAAGAATTAGAGAGACTTCGCAATTCATAAGACACTTGGCCTTCAAGAATTCTGAATAAATAATCAAACTATTGTGTAAGTTTACATTTCAAACGACAATAATGGCCAAAGGGCAAGCAGAATACATCGAAATTAAAAACAAGAGAACAGAGGTTATACCCATAGAATTGCAGAAATATAATGGACACTGTATCGAATGCGATAATGAGATTCCTAAGGGATTCTTAAAATTTATCTTTACCACAAGCATATAACTTAGATGGTAGTTCTCACTCGTATAAGAGTGATGGATGTAGAGCTCAATCCTCACCCCATCCCCACTATGGTACCTTCATGTTGATATCCACCACGGAGCACCAACCTAAAACGTGTTACTTCTGACGGTTCGACCCTAATGAAAAATTAGGGCGTAGTTCTCCTAAAGAGAAGGTGCTAAATTGAGAGAATTGATTAAAGCGTCCGAGTATACCAAAACCCAGTTTACCAGGAGAAAAATTCACATATTCGAGAAGGGTGAAATTACAGGTACAAAGATAACCTTGCTTCAACCAATACAAGGTGAAATTACTTGCACTTAGATAAATCTCGATTCAACCAAAAAGATACGCAAATTACAGGTTATAACAAATTCAACAGCATGGAAAAATTGAACAAGAAACCCGCCAAAATCATATGCACGAACTAAAAATCATCGCCATATGACACATACAGAAGCGAAATCACAATTATATGGAAACTTTCCAATTACAGAAAGAACTATAGCCGAAGTAAACAAATTACCTTCAGGAATTTTGAGCTCAGCGGCGTTCTCCTCTTCTTCTCCAGACATCTTTAGTTTTGTAAACAAAACCTAACAAGAAAAATCACTCGCGCTAACGAAATTCGAAAAGTGAAACACTGACCGTTTAGAAGGGGGTTTTGGGTTACATATAGATGGAGTTTTTGAGAGTTTGGGTTTGGCTCTCTACTTGTGTTAAATCTGATTTTGATCCCCATATTTATCGCTAATTGAATGAATATTTGTCCTTACCCTTATAATTCAAACCCTAAATTAGAAAACAATTGAAGTGTTTTCTAAAATAGTCAAATCCTTACATTAAAGGCAAATATACTCAATACTTAAAATTGTTATCCATACTTTTCAGACATATGAGTCCGCAAATAATGATAAGTTCGTTATTTTACATTGTTTTGTGCTAAACAATCGAATTTCGTTAAGTCCAGCAGAAATAAAAATCCCGCTCGGTGTCCCGCTCGAGTGCCACTCCGCCTACCGAATTCCGCTCTACTTTTCTGGCACCTCAGAGAGCAGGATCATACTCGAGTCTCGCTTCAGTCCCTCTCGAGTCCCACTTGTGTTTATAAAAAAAAATTGCATCACATTAGCTTAGAATCCTGCTCGAGTCTCGCTCGGTCCTGCTCATTGAAGGATCGAATTATACCTGTCTCCTTCGTATGTTGTAGTAGCTCTGACTATCGCTCTTGATCAGACCTTCTGATCTGTGTCCCGACCCTTTTCTTCCTTCGCGTGGTTGGAAATCTGAAGAAAATAATATTAATTGTCTCTCTCTCGAACGTGTGTATGTATGTGAGACGAAATGAGTAAATCACGTTAAAATGTGATATTTATTCTTGTATCTGCACCATTAATTAATTATATTTTTAATGGGCTTTTGTAACAACATGCCTATTATACAATTAATCAATTCACTATGCTATATCAATTAATTGGTTCAGTCAATTAATTTTAGATAAATAAAATTATTAAATAATACAAAAACTTAATCTATTAATAATAATTTCAGAGAGACAATAAATAATTAGGCAATTAATTGAGTCAGACCAAGGATCTAATATAACAAATAAAGTCGGGTCTCAAATCAATTAATAATCTATGCTTAGCTCAGAACAAAATCAATTAATAAACATGGATTCATTCCACTAGAGAATCCATGTTGACTTACCCATTTATCTCAATTTGAGCATGAGCTTATATTTTAGACTTAATCGATCCCCGTATTTAAGATAGAGATATCCGTTAATCAGCTTAAATTAATTAACATCTTATTATATTCCTGAGTAGTACCACTCGACCTTATTAACACACTTGAACTTAATCAACCGGTCGGGTTTAGTGTACTAATCTTTATGAGTTCCTTAGGGTATATTATTAACCCATTTTACAAGGATACAATTGCTAGATACAGACAACCAGCATGAACCACAAATAACTACTAACATCTAAGATACATAGATCCATTCGCGATGACGTTCACCATAATATGTCAAAGTGATAGCTAGTCAAATGCACTCAACTGAAGTCTTATCAAGCTTAAGACCAGCTAAGTCACTGATATCTTGCTTCTCCACTAGTGGTTCTCCACTAAGGTCAGTCAGGAGAGCACATTTCACTGTGATCCGTTAATACACCACCTTCGGTGTACAATATAGACAAACAGTCAAGACAAGTCACTTCTTATATAAACTGAAGGTTATACTGACAAGTTACCCTACAGTTGTCTCAGCTGCGATAACTGTTTATATCTTGTTAGTTCAACCAATTGTGTAGTCTTATGTGATCTACAACACACTACACAATCTAACTGTTATACAAGATAGGAGAATAAAACAGTGGAAATGAAAAATTGTATACAAGCATAAAATTTGTTTCTAGTATACACAATCCCAACACTCATGACCGAGCGGGATTTGATCAGCTTTAATGCATGGAAAAAATTGACAGATCATGAAATTTGCTTTGTAGCTCGATTTTTTCTTTATTAATACTGGTGATTGACGTCCTCATTGAACACACTCTTTCATTTCAACTTTCACTACAAAATCATTATGTAGAATTTGGTTTCCATACTCAAGAAAAAAAATAAATGGAAAGTGGGTATAACATTATTGTTCATTTTAACAATTTGTCCGAGTATGTGCCGGTGAAGTAAGAGTTGTTTGCATTCCAGCCAACAATGTTTGTCTCCCCATTTTACGACAGTTTATGTAATACAATCTTAGTCCATTTTCACTTTCATCATATTGTGAAATTTATTGTACCTACGTACTTTTCTCATCATGTTATTATGCTTAGGTCCATTCTCGCCAACAAGATGTATCTACTTCGTCATTGTAGTACACAAATCGGGGCGACTCGCACTCCAGTGTTCACTCTTATCATACACTATATGTTGTTGAACAGTTCGGTACAAGGTTCAGTTTTTAAGAGCAAGCGGCTGGTAGCAATCAGGCTGAGAATGTTCGCGAACGGGAGACCTATGTTCGTGAACAAAACCCATGTTGTGTCCGACAGTGATGGATAAAATAATTTAGATAGTTCATCCGACGAAGAATACGATGAGGTGCCTGATGCATTAAAAGAATGTACGTTTGCCAACTTTGCAACTTGGATCCAACGAGAAGGTGGTGTGAATCAACTGATATATATGCTCATGCCGGACAACCGTCACCCCCCAAATGATAAAATAATATATGGTGGAGGTGAAGAAGTAAGTGATATTTTACTTCCACTTGTTCCTCTTGATACATCCGTCTCACCTATGGTTCGAGATCTGGATCACGTTGGGGACTATTCATATCGTGAAAGAGCAATATTTTGGAAGAAGGAGATTTGTTTGCTGTTGTTGCACTTCGGCACATGGAACAAGGTCTCGATTTTAGGGTGGCTCGTTTTGACACTTGTCAGGTTGAGTATAAATGCAGATGAAGTCGCGAGTGCCCATTTTTTCTACGGACATCATTCTGTAGTGATGTGTTGTGGATTGTGAACAACTTACATTTCTAACGCACATATAATCGAGATTCATCGCAGACTGGTCCAAGGAGGGTGCGTGCGAAGGCACTCGCAGCTTATGTTGATCGTCGAATGCGCCGTAAAAAATCCGTCATAATACCCAAAGAAATTATGTCATCTATCCAGGCGGAATCAGTTTCAAGCAAGCTACAATGTAGCTCTACGACTACGCAATGCTGCTGTGGTGATGATTTTTGGTGGACACTCAGATTCGTTCAAGATGCTTCCTCGTTACCTCTACGTACTGAAAACAACAAATCCATGTACAATGATTCATCTCAAAGTCGATTTAGAAGATTATTTCCAACAATTTTCGTCTCCTTTAATATTTCTCGTAAACCGTGGATATTTAACCTCCAAGATGTGATTGTGGTCGATGCAACTCATGTTGGGATTTTGTATACTGGAAGCAGGTTTTATGCTTGTATACAATGTGTTTTGTCCCTACCACTATTTATTCTCCTATCTGATAAATATATATTTATTTGCACATGTTATCCTTTGTCTTGTACGAAAGTTAGATTTGTGTGGTGTGTCGGGTATCACAGAAGACAACACAAATTGGTTGAACTGACAAGATATAAACAGTTATCACAGCTGAGACAACTTAAGGATAAGTTGTCGGTTTAAGCTGCAGTTTAGATAAGAAGTGGCTTGTCTTAGCTGCTTGTCTTTACTGGTACACTTAAGGTGGTGTATTGACGGATCACAGTGAGATGTGTTCTCCTAACTGACATTAGTGGAGAACCAAGATCTCGGTGACTTAGCTGGTCTTAAGCTTCGTAAGACTTCAGCTGAGTGCATTTAGCTATCTATCACTTTGACCTACTATGGTGAACGTCCAATGAGCGACCGGATCTACGTATCTTGGGTGTTAGTAGTTATTTGTGGCTCAGGCTGGTTGTCTGTATCTTGCATCCGTATCCTAGTAAAATGGGTTGATAATATCCCCTGAGGAACTCGAAAGGATTAGCACACTAAACCCGGCCGGTTGATTAAGTTCAGGTGTGTTAATAAGGTCGAGTGGTACTGCTCAGGAATTTAAGATGTTAATTAATTTAAGCTGTCAGTGGGCTTAATTAATTAACGGATATTTCTATCTTAAATACGGAGATCGATTAAGTCTAAAATACAAGCCTTTGCTCAAATTGGGATAAAGGGGCAAGTCAACATGGATTCTCTAGTGGAATGAATCTGTGTTAATTAATTAATTTTGCTCTGGGCTGAGCATGGATAATTAATTAATTGGAGGCCCTGCTTTATTTCTTGTATTGGATCCCTGATCTGGCCCAATTAGTTGCCTAGTAATTTATTGTCTCTCAGAATTCATTATTAATGGATTAATATATTTTTACATTATTTAATAATGTTATTTATCTGGAATTAATTGGCTGGGCCAATTAATTGATAAATATTAGTAGCCCAGTGGATTAATTAATTATATTATGGGCTAATTATGTGGAAGCCCATTGGAATATAATTAAATTAATGGGCTACAAATATATTAATATTATATTGGCTTTTGAAGCCTATATATATATTAGTATTCTGTTCAGAACAGAATAGACACACATTCATAAAAACACACGCCTAGCGTGAGTTAGAGACAGTAAATTTTATTTTCTCCAGTTCTCTGACCACCCAGAGGGAGAAATAGGCCGGGACACAGATCAGAAGATCTGACACAGGAGCAACAATCGGAGCCGCGACAACATACGAAGGAGGAAGGTATCGTTCTAACCCTAATTATTCCTTCAATTGGTATCAGAGCCTGGTTTAGGCTCTGATTGTTGCTGTTAGATGCATGATTAGGTTTTATTTCCGTCGTTATCGGGTTAATTTTCGTGTTTGGGGCGGCCTGCGAGCCACTGTTTTGACCCCGATGTAACGTTTTTCTCGTGAGAAAATCCACGAGTAGATGATAGGACCAATATGTTATGTGGTTATACTGTTATTGTACTATAATTGGTCCGGTTGGCACGAAAATCGAGGTGCGACGGCGCGGAAGGGCGAAAACCTAGTTTCTGGCAGAACACGACCGCCGACTTGCGACGACGCGTGAGGGCGCTTGCTTCAGTGTTTTTCCGATCCGTTCGGATAGTTGTGTTCGTATTCTCGTTAGCTTCGTCTGGATAGGTCGTACGACCCATTCCGAGTTCTGGTTTGTCCGGAATAGTGTCGGAAAGGAGAAGTGGTCGTGCTGTCCAGAAAAGCCCCAAATTGGGCGAAAACCCTAGTTTTCTAGGGTTCAGCCGCATTTTTCGGCGGCGATTCCCGGCGGTTCCAGGGTCGGATTTCCGATCGGCTTGAATCTCTGGAATCCTAGTCTTACGAGCTTCGCGTCGATATATCGTATGGGATCATCCGATCCCAGATGCGACTGGAATTGACGTCTGAAGTGGGCTGCTCGTTATGAATTCGTTCCGGCGATTCGTTTGAAATTCGGGAAATTGAGGAACTAATCTCGGCCGGAATCCGTTACCCGGTGGTCGTGAGTGTTCCAATTACGTTTCCCCTCTTTCAATTGATCGAATCGCGGCTTGGAAAGTGAGAATTCAGGCGGCGAAAGCGGCGGCGGCGGAGGCGCGATTCATCGGGCAGAACCCGTCGCGATGGTGGAAATCACCGGCCGTTTGCACGGCCCAAACGTCCGGACGACGTCGAGGAAGCCGAGTGGGAGCGATTGGTAGGCGTGAGGCGGCGGGAGGTGGCCGGACGAGGCGGCGGGAGCGGCGGCGGCGCGCGCGCGCAGTAAAGCACGCAGTAACCGCGCGCTCCAAGGCCGTTTTCCGGCGACGCCGCTGGCCGGAGAAGGGGCGGCTAAGCCGCGGATGACTCCCTCTCGTGGACGGCGGGCTGCGGCGTCGGCAAACGGGGCGGACGACGGCGGTTTCTTGATGAAGAAGACGAGCCGACGTGGCGCGCCACGTCGGCCCGTTCTTGACCGAGCTTCCACGTGTCCGCCACGTGGCGTCCCCGATGGCGTGGCGATACAGTTTTCGGTGCAGTTTTCGATGCAGTTTTCAAATTCGAAGATTTTAAATATCGAAGAGATGTATTTTGTTCGGGCTTTGTAATAGATAGATTTTATTTTTATCTGTGTTTTTAAGCCCGATAACGACGTTTTAATTTCCTATTTGCGTATTTATTTTTAATTATGCTTTAGCATGCGATTATGTGATTAATTGCGCTTAGAAAAGCATGTAAATAGAATTTATGTCGTTATTAAAGCATGTTTTAATTTTCTCGGGCACATTTTATTATGTGCGTTTAGAAATTGCATGCTTTAGGAATTATGTGGATATGCATGATTCTAAACAAACCTTTTGAATAAAAAGACTAAGCAATTATTAAATTAAATGTTTAGTTAGATTCCATTAATTTGGATATTAAACACTTAATCGGACCTCCATTAATTGGACCCTACACAAAAGTGGAACAATTATATGAGTAAACGTCCACCTGAGTGGCTTGCTTGTATTTTTGAACCACGAGTTTTGTGAGATGGGTTTTCTAATATAATATTTAATTATTATTGAGTAGTGGGAGCGAAGTTGTAAACGTCCACCTGAGTGGCTTGCGTGCCTAGTAAATACGAGTACTCTAGAAGATAATAATTAAATAAGATGACTAATTAAATCAAATTGAAAGCGGTATGGTTCGCGTAAGTATGCCAATTTCGAGAATTTGATTTTAATTCGGTCAAATTAATGGTCAAAGCTTAGATGTCACCGCAGGTACAACTTCCTGAGAAGTCCCTTCCCGCGTTTTAATAGTGACATGGTCCAGAGATATCGAATTATTAATTTCATTCGTCTTAAGAACCTAGGCGTGGATGGAATTAAAGAGCTAGGTACATAGCTTGGTCTAGGGGTGCACAGTAAACGTCCACCTGAGTGGCTTGCGAGTGTGATCTATAGGGCTATTCGAGTATTTAACATCATTGTTTTTTCAAAAGGTTACAATGATTGTTAATTACGAATTATGTGCAAATATTAATTTTATACATGCTTTTAAAATTATATTTTTCAGATATGTCTGTTCGGAAAAAAAAAAATTTGAGTTCCTAAATAGTCTCACCAACCAAACCCTAACGGGTTTAACAATTTTAATTTAAAAGAGTGGAAGAGATTTCTTACCGCTCCCAATAAAAGCTCTGCAAAGGTCCTATAAGAACTTCTGTTTTAGGACCGCTATGTCTAAGAACGAGTTTACTATGAGTATGTTACTCAAATCTTTGGTAGCGGTCAAAGAGGTTATAGGAAAGGGCAAGAGTGCTCAAGTCTTGAATATCCCTAATAGTTCAAGGAATCCTCCGAAAGGCGGAAACCAGATAGCAGAAAGGGTGGACATTTCAAGAAGAGCAGTGGGAGTAAGAAGACGGTCCTTACCGGCGACATGCGAATGTCAAAGGAGAAATGAAGGTTCTTCAAGAATGGTAAGAAAGGACACTGGAATAATTATAATCCAGATGTCAAGGCAAAACAGAAAGAGACGCGAGACGCTCTTGTAACTGAAACTATTCTGGTTTCCTCTTCTACCCACGAATGGGTAGTGGATTCGGGGGCAACTGATCATGTTTGTTACACCTTGCAAGGTTTCTTGCAGAAAAGGTAATTGAGCAATGGCGAGGTGGTAGTCTCAATGTGCAATGGATCTAAAGTTCCCGCAATTGCCATTGGAGATTTACATCTATCTTTTGATAGTTTCTGTTTTAGTACTTAAAGATGTTTAATATGTGTCCGAGTTTAGGCGAAACATTATTTGCGTTTCAAAAACTCGCACCATGGATGGTTATAAATCAAGTTTTGATAGTATAGTTTCTATCATGAAAGACGATGATTTTATCTATGGTGAACCATTAAACGGATCTTTATATACTTGTAAACCGCGTAGTTACGTTAATATTGCTTCCTCATCATCAAATCCTAAGAAGAGGAAAGAGTCTTCTAAGGTAAACCAAACTTATCTCGTGGCACTTAAGACTACGTCACATCAATCTTAACAGGACTCAGAGGTTGGTGGAATATGGATCATTGGAGTCTCTCCAAGAATGAACCATTTCCAACTTGCGAAACCTATTTGGAAGGAAAGATGATGACTAGGCCTTTTAAGGCAAAGGGTTATAGAGCCACAGAAGCATTAAGTTTGATACATTCTGACTTGTGTGGACCTATGTCTACGCAAGCTCGTGGAGGATATGAGTACTTCGTCACATTTACTGACGATTACTCGAGGTATGGATATGTTTACCTTCTTCACCACAAGTCGGATTGCTTTGAAACCTTTAAGGAATTCAAGGCAGAAGTGGAGAAGAAGCTAGGTAAAGAAATCAAAACACTACGATCTGATCGTGGTAGGGAATACCTATCCAACGAGTTCAAGGACTACTTGACAGAATGTGGGATTAAATCCCAGCTGACAGCACCGGGCACGCCTCAGCAGAATGGTGTGTCAGAGAGAAGGAACCGAAGTCTCTTAGAGATGGTTCGGTCGATGATGAGTTATGCAACTTTGCCAGTTTTCTTTTGGGGATATGCCCTAGAGACTGCAGCATACTTGCTGAATCGTGTGTCTTCCAAGTCGGTACAAAAGATCCCTTTCAAGTTGTGGAGCGGGCACAAACCCAGTATGCACCACTTAAGGACTTGGGGTTATCCTGCTTATGTGTTGAATAGGCAGGCCGACAAATTGGAATCACGTTCAGAAGTGATGTTGTTCATAGGGCGTCCGATGGAAACGAAGGATGGATACTTTTATGATCCTAAAGAACAGAAGATCGTTGTTAGCCCTAACGCTCGGTTCTTAGAAGAGGATTACATTAGTAACCAGAAATCTCGAGTCGACATCATCCTTGAGGAATTACAAGGTGGTCGAGTTCCACTTGAACAACCAGTTGTACAAGATAGTACTCCACGAGTAACTGCACAATTTGTTAACACAGCTCCTGACACTGTTCGACGTAGTGGGAGGGTGATATTTACACCTGATCGGTATATGTTCACTAGGGAGACGTTTGATTATCTCCCGGTAGATGAACAAGATACCGTGGATCCCTGGACTTACAACGAAGCAGTGGGAGATGTAGATGCACCATGGACTCGGAATTTGAGTCCATAACTGATATGGATGTATACGAGATCACTGAACTACCTAAGGGCTGCAATGCTATTGGTAGTAAGTGGGTATACAAGAGAAAGAGAGAGAACCGTATGGAGAGATCATGGCGTTTAAGGCCAAGCTAGTGGCGAAGGGTTTTACCCAGAAAGAAGGTATCGATTACAAAGAGACCTTCTCACCTATAGCAATGATCAAGTCCACTCGAATTCTCCTTGCCATATCAGCTCACATGAACCTAGAGATCTAGCAGATGTATGTCAAAACCGCATTCCTAAACGGTCACCTTGAAAAAGGTAGGGACATCTACATGAAACAGCCCGATGGTTATGTGAAGGAGGGTGAAGAGCATATAGTTTGGAAGCTTAAGAAGTCAATTTATAGACTTAAGCAAGCTTCCCGGTTATGGCACCAGCGTTTTCGACGAGGTAGTCAAATCCTGTGGATTTGTATCCTGTCCTAACGAGGTGTGTGTACCGTATCTGTGTTAACGGATCAGTGGTGTTTCTTGCATTTTACGTAGATGACATCCTTCTCATTTGCAACAATGTTGAAGTGTTATCAGACGTAAAGACGTGGTTATCCGAGCAGTTTCAAATGAAGGACTTAGGTGAAGCTGCTTACATCCTTGGGATCAAGGTTATTCGAGATCGCAAGAAAAGGATGTTAAGCTTGTCACAAGCATCCTACATTGATACTGTTATTGCTCGTTTCAGCATGCAAAATGCCAAGAGAGGTTCGGTACCTTTCAGATATGGCATTTTTCTATCCAAGAATCAGTGCACTAAAACGCCTGAAGAGATAGAAAGTATGAGACTAGTACCATATGCTTCTGCTGTCAGTAGTCTCATGTATGCGATGCTTTGTACGAGAGCAGATATCTCATATGCTGTAGGCATGGTCTCAAGATATCAGTCTAATCCTGGACAAGAGCACTAGACTGCGGTGAAAAATATTCTCAAGTACCTTAAACAGACTAGAGATTATAGAATTGTTTACCAGTCAGACAGTCTAGTGTCTTTGGGTTATACATAATCGGATTTCCAGGCTGACAGAGATGAGAAGAAGTCTACCTCGGGTTATGTGTTTACCTTGGGAGGTGGAGTCATTTCATGGAAGAGTGCAAAAGCAGAAATGCATTGCGGACTCACCCATGGAAGCAGAGTATGTGGCTGCTTCAGAAGCTTCGAAAGAGGTCGTTTGGCTCAAGAATTTCCTCCAGGATCTTGATATTGTTCTGAACTTGCCTAAGACTATCACAATTTATTGTGATAACTCAGGTGCAGTGGCAAATTCAAAGGAACCTAGATCTCACAAGGCGTCTAAACACATAGATATGAAGTACCATACTATACGAGTATTCGTAAATCGAGGAGATGTGGTGATTGACAAAATTGGAACTGAATTCAACCTAGCCAATCCTTTCACAAAGTGCTTACCACTCCCGGCTTATGAGAAGCATGTTCGTGGCTTAGGAGTGGTAGAGATGCCCCCCACTTAGGACTACAGAAACTTTTGTATAAGTGGGAGAAGATGCAATGATAGATAGGACGGATAGCTAAGAGATAGGCCGTGTACTAGTTTGTACCATAGCCGAGTACTAGTTTGTACTTAGAACTGACACATTGTATACTAAAAGTTTGCTTTAGTATAAGTGGGAGAATTGTTGGGATTTTGTATACTGGAAGCAGGTTTTATGCTTGTATACAATGTGTTTTGTCCCTACCACTATTTGTTCTCCTATCTGATAAATATATATTTATTTGCACATGTTATCCTTTATCTTGTACGAAAGTTAGATTTGTGTGGTGTGTCGGGTATCACAGAAGACAACACAAATTGGTTGAACTGACAAGATATAAACAGTTATCACAGCTGAGATAACTTAAGGATAAGTTGTCGGTTTAAGCTGCAGTTTAGATAAGAAGTGGCTTGTCTTAGCTGCTTGTCTTTACTGGTACACTTAAGGTGGTGTATTGACGGATCACAGTGAGATGTGTTCTCCTAACTGACATTAGTGGAGAACCAAGATCTCGGTGACTTAGCTGGTCTTAAGCTTCGTAAGACTTCAGCTGAGTGCATTTAGCTATCTCTTTGACCTACTATGGTGAACGTCCAATGAGCGACCGGATCTACGTATCTTGGGTGTTAGTAGTTATTTGTGGCTCAGGCTGGTTGTCTGTATCTTGCATCCGTATCCTAGTAAAATGGGTTGATAATATCCCCTGAGGAACTCGAAAGGATTAGCACACTAAACCCGGCCGGTTGATTAAGTTCAGGTGTGTTAATAAGGTCGAGTGGTACTGCTCAGGAATTTAAGATGTTAATTAATTTAAGCTGTCAGTGGGCTTAATTAATTAACGGATATTTCTATCTTAAATACGGAGATCGATTAAGTCTAAAATACAAGCCTTTGCTCAAATTGGGATAAAGGGGTAAGTCAACATGGATTCTCTAGTGGAATGAATCTGTGTTAATTAATTAATTTTGCTCTGGGCTGAGTATGGATAATTAATTAATTGGAGGCCCTGCTTTATTTCTTGTATTGGATCCCTGATCTGGCCCAATTAGTTGCCTAGTAATTTATTGTCTCTCAGAATTCATTATTAATGGATTAATGTATTTTTACATTATTTAATAATGTTATTTATCTGGAATTAATTGGCTGGGCCAATTAATTGATAAATATTAGTAGCCCAGTGGATTAATTAATTATATTATGGGCTAATTATGTGGAAGCCCATTGGAATATAATTAAATTAATGGGCTACAAATATATTAATATTATATTGGCTTTTGAAGCCTATATATATATTAGTATTCTGTTCAGAACAGAACAGACACACATTCATAAAAACACACGCCTAGCGTGAGTTAGAGACAGTAAATTTTATTTTCTCCAGTTCTCTGACCACCCAGAGGGAGAAATAGGCCGGGACACAGATCAGAAGATCTGACACAAGAGCAACAATCGGAGCCGCGACAACATACGAAGGAGGAAGGTATCGTTCTAACCCTAATTATTCCTTCAACTCACTTGAAGGGAAGGAATAAGGGAATATTATTTGTGGTTGCTACGATAGATTGCAGCGAGTAAATATTTCCACTAACCTTTGGGTGGGTCCGATTGAGAACGACTTCTCTTGGACGTGGTTGATGTCTCGACTAAGAGAAGCCTTTTCGATGCCAAGCCATTTAAAAATCATCTCAGACCAACACTGGAGCATAGTTAACGCAGTAGAGGCTGTTTATCCTGAAGCAACTCATGTCATTTGTTACTATCATCTTCAGAATAAGATTACTCGATATGGTAAGACGCTTATCAAGATGTATCATCAAGCTGCCTATGCATATACGACGTATGATCTTGATCGTGTGATGGAAGGAACCGAAAAAATGGGCCAGATCAAATTCTCCCATTCGCTATTACAGTCAACTGACCTCAAATACAGTTGAATCCATCAACTGGCGACTACTCACAACATGACGCCTGTCGATATGCTCTATGATCGAGGCAATAAGACATATGGTGGAATAATGGTGTGACGAACATCGAGCAAAAGCCATGGCACGAGATAATGAGCTCACAGTAGCTACCGAGTTAAAGCTAGCTCTATCAATAGACCTTTCACATCGCTTCACTGTTGTGTCCGTGAACGGAGATAAATTCAAGGTTCACGACGGAGAGAATCAATGGAGAGTTCAAATTAGATGAAGCGCTTGTGAATGTCGAGAGTGACAACTCGATGAGATCCCGCATTCGCATGCTTGTGCTGCTATCGGGTGTATTCTTATAAATTGTATAACTATGAAATTCATTTACAGTGTATTAATAGGAGGATGATATATGCCGGAACATTACATTGTATCCGGTACCACCCCCCATGCGAAATTTACGGGTGTCATCAGATGTGGCCTCAATGGTTATGTTGTCACCATTAATTACACGGTAGGTAGGGAGATTGAAGAATAATAGACGACCCTTGGGTGCCGAAGCAAGTACATCCAATGGGAGAACATGCGATCCGAAAAAGTGTACCATACGTGTTCAGGTTGGTCATATCAAAAGGAAGTGTCCGGGAACGAAAATACCGGACTCGCTGGAGTCGCAACAATTTTAACATTTTAATGTAATTTAATTGTAACACTAATTTGGGAATTCTAATTTTAATATATAATGTAATTGGTTTTGAATTTTATTGGGTAGTCGAACTTAAATTTTGAAAATATAAGCGAGACTTGGTATAGAGCGGTATAGCGAGCAGGATAACGAGTAGACATTGAACGGAAAAGGATTGAGATTTCTGTCAAATCTCAGTCAAAGTCCCGCTCACAGTAAGAGAGACACATGAGCGGGACCCAAAGGGAAAAGTAGAGGGATTCCTATCAAATCCCAATCAAATTCCCGCTCACAGTAAGAGGGACACATGTGCGAGACTTGATAGAAATTCCGCTCATGTGTCTTGCTCAAGAGTCTTGCCCAATGACAAGTTTTGCTCGTATGTGGTAGTTAAATTATATTAGTTCATAAATAAAATATCTAAATTTGTAATTAATTGGTAGCTTGTTTAATAATTATGTTAATTTATAATTAATTTATTTTTAAGTAATGTTAACACATTCGTACTAATAGATCATAAACTCAAATATCATAGACCGTAATAAAATATAGTCAATCAAATACAAATCCCTAAATCCTCATAGACCCGGCTTTGTGTAACACATCTTGGAGATCATTTGAGATATCAATCGACGATACACGACCACATTGCCCGGCTGGCTACCCTACTCCATTGTCTAGTAAGTGGTAATGAAACACTCCACTACCATACACAACATGGGCCCACAATTGGACAAGTCGTTCTGCTCGCACAAGCGACGACCACTCTTTCGGATCCTCATACCCGAATTCATTGTCGGACCAGTAGGAGTCGTACTGCATATACAGACATAACAACTTCACTGTAGTTTTCACCGTTGTCATGTATGTGCTTCCATCTACGTTGTCAGGTAGGATCGAAGCTGTTAATGCTATATCTGTGCTTCGATCCTACATTGTCAGGTATAACTATCGCCTTTGTGGTCGAGAGAGTCATACACCTCAATCTTCCACTGACAAAGGTCGATTCGAACAGTAACCCAGTAATCGAAGCACAAACATGGCATTAAGAACTTTAAAAAAAGAATTAATAAGTAATATAAAAATATAAGCCAAACAGAATTAGTTGGTAAATAATTAAATGAAAAAGGGGAGAATACTTACGTATCTCGCAAATTGCCACTTTTGCGCATCAGCAGAAGAGTTTGCTCCGATAATATACTTCATGAGACTATCATTCGGCTTCCACAACTCCCGATAATTGTAGTCCACATCGTGCATGTCATCATTCGGCTCCGGAATAGATTTTCTCCAATCTTCGCATAGCACAGTCTGTTAAAAAAATGTCAATAATTATTTAATTAAATAAATTAATTAATTAACTAATAAAATATTATTATTACTTACAAAGAATGCTGAATCGACAATCACGATCTAACGATAGTGGGGTGTAGACAACACATCGATATCCCCGAGATTCTTCATACTCCTCAACGCTCCCATGTATAAATCCATGGTCCCATAATCCATCTCCTTAGGAGGATCCTCGAGCTCGTCGAAAAGTGTATAGGGGATAGCATAATTAGCAGTATACTTAAAACACCATAGTCCAAACTCCCGGTGCTCACGATAATTTTGGATGAATATGTGAGCGCTCATCATTGTAGCTCCGAGCAGGTTGACTCGTAGAACCGTCAAGGCCTATAATTTAAAACTAAATTAACCAAATTAGTGATTATTTTAAAATAGATCTAACAATTAAAAAATTAAATCAAATAAATTAATAATATGGTATCTGATAAACTGTACCAACGGAGAATGTATCGAAGAAATCGACGTTCGGGAATTGAGTGGGTTCGATTTGTACGGGGTTGGCGGACGATGCACCCACCTCGATGTGATATGATAACGTTCGGTCCTGATCGGGATTATAGTACCAACGCCAATTGCAATCATCAAAGGAAGTGGGTGCATGGGCTGTGTATCGTATGACTAGCTCTGACGAGGCGGACAATCTCCATAAATAGGGGCATAATGGTCAAACATGCTCCGGACCTACTTCGGGGCATAACAACCACGCTCGTATACGCTATGTAGACCCTACATCGATGGAATGAATAGTTGATCCCCAGCTCATCCATGTCCATACCCTCGGGATGCTCCACGTCCTCGAGCATAATCTCAAGCGGGTATACCAAGTCCGCTCTCTCCTCACCTCGGGGTAAGTTATCCCCCATCTCCTCACGAACCAATCTCTTATGACCGCGGCTCATAAACACTGACTCGCTCCGTCGAGGGTTCCAACGACTGCCCTCCGCATGAGAGGAAGTAGTAACCAATCCTCGGCTCTTGGATCGACCGAAAATTCCTCAGAAGAGATTCTTTACATCCTTTTGAAGGCTCTTATGTTCTTCTCTCATAACCAATCTGACGTATTTGGATGTCAGATATTGTTGGTGCCCGACTCCCTCGAGCCCCCCTCAATGCGGACCCGCTTATCACCTTCAGTAGGTCGACGCTGCCTCTGTTCAATGCCTCTAGAAGTGGAGGGTTGCTATGTCGGCGGTGCAAATCGGTATAGCTCCCGACTCATGTTCTCCATCGTCCCCAATGACTGTTGGCCGTAATAGATTCTCGGTCGGAGCATATATAGGGGAGTTACGGTATCCCGAAAAATTGGTATACCGCACATACCGTACCGAAAAAATACCGAAAATACCAAAAATTTGGTATACCGTCATTTTCAGTACGGTATGATACCGTACCGAAGTTTTTCGGTACGACAACGATATGAGATTTCTCATACCGCGGTATACCATTGCATACCTAAATTTCGGTATGTAACGGTATACCGAACATATCAATTCATACAGAAACTCGGTACATACCGTGTACCGATATACCAAGGTACATACGGTATACCGAAGTAAATCGATTCATATAGTGTTTTGAGATGTTGGATGGAATTTGCCCTTGTTGGGCTGTGTTTTATTTTCTATATTAGCATGTTCTACTGATTATCTTAGACACTTTTGTTGTATGAGATTTGTATATTTTTTGCATCGGCATATTCTATTTCATGGCAGGTTGTTTTTCGGTATATCGTGTGCTTTGGTATAATGTTATATTTTCGGTATACCGTCCATTTTGTTATATCGTTTGCTTCGGTATACCGAAGCTTTCGGTATACCGAAGTACGATATGGTATACCGAAAGAACAGTATGACAACGGTATAGAGATTGCTTATACCGAACTTTTGGTATACTGAACTACGGTATACCAAAGTTATCGGTACGGTAACGCTATCCTTTTTCCATACCGAACCTTTTCGGTACGGTAAGCGGTATGGAAAAAATGTTACGGTATACCGTACCGAACACCCCTATATACGGCCGTAATAGCGTCTCGATCATAGATGGTACGAGACTGAAATGGACAACATGCTGCAATTAAAATAATTTAAATATTATACAAAAATAAAATAATTGTTTTACAAATAAATATTATTTTATAAGTTTATTTAACTAACGAGACCAAAAATTGGTAAGCCTACGTGATTGCCCTCCGCCGAAAAACTAATTCCTCCAGTTGAGGCATGAAATCTTGAGACACTCTTTCTGAAGATATAGCTCCCAAATCTAGGAAAGCCACATGAGACAAAATCTACAATTATTAGAAAACAAAATTGATTAGTGTTGAAATTTTGCTTGGAAAATTTAAATAAATTCAAAATTCAAAAATTGCACACTTGAAGTGCTCAACGTAGTGGTGGAAATCTGGTCGGTTAATCGTAATCGCAAAGGGCATATTCGACAAGCTGAAATCAAAACCGATTAGTTTCTTGGTTGACCGTAACCGGTTTCGGTTCGGTTTGGTTAATAGGGATATGTCATATCCCTAGTTTTTTTTTCTTTCTCCGAAAATAATTAAGAAGATTATTTGATTCCTTAATTAACTATTAGGACTTTCATAATCTATGTTGCACGGACACTCCGAAAAAACCCGCCGTACTGTGTCGGACACGGACACGCTCGGACACGCGCCCGACACGTGTCCGACACGGCAAAAACGTGTCCATAAAAAAAAAAAAAACCGGACACGTTTCCGGACACGGCGATTTGTGTGTCCGACACGGAACGGACACGGCGATTTGTGTGTCCGACACGGCACGGACACGTTTTTTTTTGGATACGTGGAACCCGCAGCCGCTACCTTCGGTGCGTACTGGGTAAACCCCGCTCCTTGTGCAGTAGTCTGCAAACCACACAGGAGAGTTCAATTACCCTAGGCTAACCATAGGTGACAGGCTCCACAAAGTTGCTTCCAGTAGGATTTGAACTCAGGACCTATCGGTCCCGGGCTTACCCACCTTCACCAACTTTGCCATCCCAAGGGGACAACGGACACGTTTTTTGATTTAGTCTTGTAGTGGACACAGTTGAATGGGCCATGTAGTTAGGAATTAGTAAAAAGTAAATAAATATAAAATTAAATAAGTAAAGGGACAGTGGGACACGTATATATAATTAGTAATAAGTAAATAAATATATAATTAAATATTACTTACCTTATATTAGTAATAAGTAAATAAATATATAATTAAATAATTAAATATTACTTACCTTACTAATGTATTTAGATTATCTACTTATTTTAGTATTTTACATTTTTATGCTATGGTTATCTACTTATGAATTATGACTATGTCGTTTGAGTTGATCATTTGAACTATGAGTTTGATATTGAAAAACTTGACTTGATCATTTTTAAATTTATATATATATATATGTTAATAATTTAATATTTTTTATATTAGCGCCCGTGTCGTGTCCTAAATTTTTTAAAAAATGCCGTGTCCCGTGTCCCGTGTCCGTGTCGTACCGTGTCCCGTGTCCGTGTCCGTGCAACCTAGTTCATAATCCAACATAATTCTTTTGTTTCCTACAAAATAAGTTTTAAAAATTAAGCTATATGTTCGATATTTAGGCAAGGATTTATAAATATAACACGTTAATTACGTATAGTGGAGAGTTTACACGTTATATATATTAATGTTACCCTTCCACTTTTCAAAAGAAAAATATCTATGACATAGTATTAATAAAATTAAATAAAAGAATATTTAAAGATTGTTTCAAAAGTATGGAATATTGATATAAGTTACTTTCCACGTGGTTACTTGCAATCCATGCATGTGGTGAGAAATGTAATTAAGCAAGGCTAGGAATAAGTGACTAAGTATACCCTTATTATTACATAATTTAGATACTTCTTTTTTGGGCTATAAATAGAGGGGTTGGGTTGATATTTTTTTTTTCTACAGATAGACTTTCTTACAAATTTCTTAAGAGACTTAAGCTAAGGTATAATTATCTTTTCTTGAAGCTTATTTTGGAAATTCGCATTTATGATATAAGAAAGAAGTTGTTTGCATGTTGGTAATTTTAAGTGGATTGTTCTCTTTATTTCAAATACCTTAAGAGATATAGTTTAAAGATAATTGATTAATGGAAGTGTAATTATTCAAAACTAGATTGTTTTAGCATACTTATAATTAAACTGAATAAAATCTTAAGGATAGGCCTAATATCATTTTTTTTAAATAGATAAATGACTTGAGATCTCTTCGTTATCCAATTAATCACTTAGCCTAAGAAATTATATGTATTTTTGGAATATGAATTTTAGTTCAGGAGATAGTATTAGCTACATCACTAAAAGAAATTAAACTTTAAAAATAAATTAAGGAAGATAAGTAATAGTATACCACGTCACATAAATTCAATTATTAGTGGTGATTGTCTATTATATATACATTAACTATTATAAATAGTAGTACAGTTTAATAACTTTGAATTATAAATACAGTTCTTTTTCATCCTTATAGAATTACTTATTAGGCTAATTAATATTATTTTCTATAAAGAAAGGGATATTCTGAGCATAAATAATATGGCAGTAGGACATGATCATAACTTCTCTGCATGATTCTAAGTATAAGAAATTTACATAAATAAGTATACCTTAGATAATCTTTGAAATAATATACTTCATACGTAAGGACTATGACAATTGCTATACTTAGTAATGAGATTAAATTTATAACATTGTTTGTGTTTTAAGCAAAGGTTATTATAATGGAGTTGCTTTAGGAGTCAGGTATTGTAAACTGGGATTCCAAAATTGATAGGATTTGTTAAGGAATAAGAGGTTGAATTACAACTAAGTCTAGGATTCCTATTATAGGCCCTAATGAAGGAATGGATTAACACCTTGCAGACTAAACCAAGCTAGTACAAAACTGGTTGGTTATATTTTATTTAAGAAATCTATGTTTGAGTTATTAAGCTCTGATATTTATGTGAATTAAAGTTATGAATGTTCATGAAAATATTTTACTCGGTACTGGATAAGTGCATCTACGTGAATGGAATTGGCTTGGCTAATATGAGATGAAACGATCGGATCCTGAGCTAGACGTAGTCAGGATTAGTGTACACCAAACGTCACGAATTTAGTCTTTGATATATTTGTTTCCCCAAGTCTTGTTGGGTTATGAGTCAGTGGTTGATCTTAATAACCACTTAGAGGGTACTTAGTATTATTTGTCAGTAGTTCCTGTAATAGGACTTATCTGTTTATCGGTAATGGGGGAAATCATAGTGATTTAATGCTATGGAATTGAAGATCCCAAAACCCGTCTTGTACCCTTTGTATAGTGTTGATACTATCTAGATGATGTAATAGGCTAGACTGTTTGTATTTTCTATTATCGTTTTCGTCTAAGTCCTGTAAGGGGTAAGTGTTGGACTGATCTTCAATAGGAAGTTACTTTCCAGAACCCCACGTCATCATTGTAAGAGCTTGTGTTCACAGGTCATCAACTGTCTTCCACTCAGTAGAAGATTTATTTTCAGCTGACCCACCTCAGTAGATGAACACGGTATCAAAGCTCAGTACCTTCAGAGTCATCGGCTGATTCCACTCAGCAGAAGATCAATTATCAGCAGACTCAGACGAAGAAGACAGAGATCTTATCAGGTCTACTGTATCCGATAGGAAACGACCCATCTTTTAACATCATTCGAAAGTCAGCAGAAGATCATACGAGGATGAGTGAGAGTCAACTCTGATGAAGACCGATGTCTGACAAATCTCACCTACCACAAACCTCGACCAATGAGAAGCAGTCTAAGCTCTACCTACTCTGACCAACTAAAGCTGCTCTCATGCACAGTAACCAACTACTCTGCTGCAACATTTCGAACATATGGCCGTTTTCCTTGGACGTTTGTGACACGTGGCTTCGTCATCTCCAATGGACAAATGCCTGGGTCACAACTACAAATAGAGAAGCATTTCCGCGCTCCACGCACGGGATATCAAAATGGATTACACGCTCAAGATTTCAAAACACTCTAGCGCCTTTCACGAAGATCCAGCGAAGAACTTGCTTTATTAGAACATTTCTAGTTCTTCTCTCTAGAGTTTTCTTCTTTAGATCCCTCTTCTCTATCTAAGCTCAATCGTTTATGTCCATAGCTTAGAACCTTCGAAGGAGTTCACATTTCGTGACTGTTCTTATTGTAAGAACTCCATCATAGTTGGAGAACATCCCCTCCCCTTCAAACTCCGGTTTGATTTGTAAAGTCGCTAAGGACTATAACTTAGAAGTGTTTGTCCAGTGCACAGATACCTTGTTGAGGCTTGCTCAGATTAATCAACAAGACCTCCTGTTCAGCAGGACCGTAGACGTAGGATCTTGCGTATCCGAACCACGTTAAAAATTGCTTATGTCATTTACTGTTTTATTGCACTGCATTCAAAATCATCTTACAAACTCATACTTTGCATAAAACGTATTTGAAAGTGCACTAGCCAAAATTATTTGGTTTGCGAAAAACTCATTTTCAAATCGAGACGAAGTCAATCGGGCCCTACACACTTATCCGCAATAAGTCTCCGACTGAGAATCAAATACTGACAAAAGTCAGTAGGAGAGACTCAGTAGTTGACTCACTCTGACCCGCGATCAGAAGGTTACTATTTGACACTGTTCATCACTTGCAATCTACAGCTCAGTTGTCCTTCGCGTTTGAGAAAAAGAACTTGTACTCAGGTGTATTCACCCCCCCTACACCTGACACTCGTCTCCGGACCAACAATTGGTATCAGAGCCTCAGTGTTCTTCTGATAATCGGTTTTGAAACTCTGGTCTACTCAAACAGATCCTGAAAACATTTTTCTCTGCACAAGCATCTCTTCATACCTCCTTATACTCTCACCCATAATGTCTGATATGTCAGGTATTCGGATGGTACCGATGTTCTCTGTGGAGAACTACACGGTATGGCGCGTGAGAATGGAGGCGCACCTTACATCGCTGCACGACAGCATGACTGACGTCCTAGAAATAGGACCTATCATTCCCATGATCGATAGCGTTTAATATGCAGTTGTGGGAGGTGTAGGAGCACAGACTGGTGCTAAAGTTGCAAAAGATAAATCAGCATTCACACCTGAAGAGAAAAAGTTGCACAACCTCGACCGAGTTGTGCGGAATGCAATCCTGACTATGCTCAGCGATTCACACCTCGGGAGGGTGCAAGACTATAAGACGGTAAAGGAACTTTGGGATGCCCTGGCTGTACTGAGCCAAGGAACCCCGCAGATCAAAGAAAACAAGCTCGAGCTAGAGCTACAAAAGTTTGACACTTTTGCCATGGAGCCCAACGAGACCATTGACGAGCTTAGCGTCAGATTTACAAACCAGATCAATATGATCAACGGGCTGGGGAGGACGTTCAGCAACAAAGAGATGAACACGAAGATCTTGAGAGCATTGCCTCGACTGAAGTGGCTTCCTTTTGCTACTTACTTACGTCGCTCAGATCTAAATGCTCTAACTCCTGATGTTATATTTTTAGAATTAAAGACGGAGGAATTCAAGCATAGCCTACCCCAACGATGTTCCAGTGCTCCAGCTGACACCCAGATAGATCACGCTTACAAAGAAACAGTCAGCAAAACTGGAGCCAATCCCATTTCTTCCAGCAAGACAGCAGCTGCGTCAGATGCTAAGTCCTCAGAGACTCCCGCTACTGATCAGCTTGCACTCATGGCTCTCAAATATCAAAGAGAAAAGGAAAGAGTCAGGAAGCTGAAGAAATACCACAGAGATTCTCCCTCAGGTAAAAAGGATTATCGAAAAAGGGAAGAATCTAAAACTTCTATTGATTGAAGGAACGCAGAACCTGCTGCTAGTCCATCTAACGACTCAGCTGGAAAAGGTGGCAGAACTTCTATGTGTTACAACTGCAAAAAGGAGGGAGATTATCAGTACAACTGTCCCGAACTCTCAGCTGCTCAGCGAGCAGAACGGCAGGCCAGACGCGAAAAATTTGCTCGAAGAAGGCAGGCCTATATCGCCAGAGAGATATCTGATGACTCAATCGAGGAAGATACATTTATGTATTCTTATGAAGACGAAGCTGCATTTGTCGCTGTTGAGGTCGGAGAAACAGATCCTGAATCAACAGCTGAATATTGTCTGATGGCCGGAGAAGAGGCTGAGGTAAACTCGAAACTTAATATAACCTCCTCTTCACAAAGCACACACGACACATGCTCGGTCACAAATGAACCTCTAGACGTGGTACAAGCATATGATGATCTACTAGAGGAGCAGATTCAGCTAAGCAGAGAGTTCAGCATAACTATTCAGGAATTGGAACAGGTAAAGGCTGAGAATCAGAGACTTTCTTCTGATTGTCAGGTCTCTACTGATTCAGAGAATCTGGTCGCGAGACTCAAGGAAGAGATTGAATCTCTTATGACTAAGTCTCAGCTTCAAGAAACTCAGTTATCAGTTCTGACCAAGGATAATTCTGAGAAACTGAAATAGTCCGACTCAGTTAGAAACTCGCAGAAGTTGAAAAGGATTATGAATCACTTCGAAAAAGTGATGAGGTCTGGCGAGGACTGATGACTGAACAGTACCTAGGAGCTAAAAAGAAGTTGGAAAGCATGCTCAGAGCTCAAAGGCCACTAGCCATGAAAGAAGGACTTGGCTACACTCATGAAGCTTCCACTTCAACATCTAAAAGCTCAGAAATGCTGGCTGATAGGTTCGTCAGAGGAAAAGTTCAGATTGTTGAACCAACAACTCTGGCGAAAAACAAACAGAAGATGATTGCACCTCAGCCGAGCAACAAGAATCAAATGACCAAAGGTTCTAGCCTCAGAACACCACGATCAAATTCAGGGGAACCAAGGTCAGGTGGGCAAAGCAGTACAACGAACCACTGTATGAGCATCTAGCACAGTATGATTCGTACTTCTATGAGCCCAGGGTCAGGAGGAACACAAAGCCTCAGAAGAAGAAAGCTCCTGAACCCAAAACTGCCAGAAAGTCAGTATCTCCTAGTCCAGTGGAGAAGAAAACTGACAAGGTTCAGAATAAGAAGTCTCAGACTCCTAAGGTCCCGAGACAAATCTGGGTCCCAAAATCACCCACTAACGCTTAAGGACCCAAACTGAACCAAAGGGTACCTAAAACTGTTTTTGTTTTGCAGGTGCATAAGGACCCTTGGATTGTGGACAACTGCTGCTCGAGACACATGACATATCAAAAGAGCCTGCTGACCAATTATGTACAAGAAGATGGTCCCAGAATTAAGTTTGGTGACAACTCTAAAGGTTATACAAGGGGATATGGAACACTGAACATTGGGACTGCTTCAGTTCCAAGAGTAACTTATGTTGAAGGACTTCAACATAATCGTCTTTCTGTCAGTCAATTCTGTGATAATCTGAATAGAGTTATCTTTGACGCTGGTTTATGTGATATTGTTGACAAATCTATAGGGAAAACAGTGTTATCAGGTTCGCGGAGGAAAAATATCTATGTTACAAACTGGAAAACCGCAGAACCTGAGGCTTGCTTACTTGCTCAGACGAAATCCAGTGATAAAACAGGATGGTTGTGGCATAAGAGACTCAGCCACCTGAATTTCAAGAGTATGAACAAGCAAGCCATGAACTCTAGAGTCAGAGGACTGCCCAATGAAGCGTTTATCAAAGACAGAAATTGTGAAGCGTGCTTGAAGGGAAAGCAGACAAAGAAAAGCAATCCACCAATTCCGTCACCTTCCACTGATGGAATCCTTCAACTGCTACACATGGATTTGTTTGGGCCAGTTTCTCCAGTAACTATAAGAGGCAACAAGTATGCCCTCGTTTTTGTTGATGATTATTCTCGATATACATGGGTCATCTTCATAGCCAACAAATCTGATGTCAAGACTGAGTTGCCAAAACTGCTGAAGAAACTCAGTATGGAGAAAGACATCAAGATACAGAGAATTCGCTCAGACCGAAGAACAAAATTTCTCAATTCAGTAGTTAAAGAGTACTGCGATAAAGAGGGAATCAAGCACGAGACATCAGCAGCTCGCACCCCTCAGCAGAATGGGCTTGCTGAACGAAAGAACAGAACACTCAAAGAAGCAGCAAGAACGCTCCTAGCAGACTCTGGACTACCCTCAAAGTTCTGGGCTGATGCTACTGACACCACCTGTTACACTCAGAATCGCTCACTACTTACACAGCAACACATGAAGACACCTTACGAATTGTGGAAAGGGAGAATTCCTTCTATTTCTCATTTCCATATTTTTGGCTGTCCTTGCTTTATTCACAATAATGGGAAAGATCAGTTGAAGGTCTTTGATAGCAAATCTGATCAAGGAGTATTTTTAGGATACTCTCGAGTCAGTAACGCTTTCAGAGTCTTTAACTAGCGGACTCTTTACGTGGAGGAAAGCCCTCATGTTGTCTTCGATGAGTTTGTTACTGAGAACAGGAAATTGAAGAAGACAAATACTGAAGATGTCAGCAGCAAGCTATAGGATCTCGCACTGAACGACAAAGCCGAAAAGATCCAGCTTTGTTGGGATGATGAGTCAGATGATGAAGAAATCCAGACCCATCCCACAAGCACTGTAGCTAACCTGGTTGATTCTACCGAACAGGATCAACATCAGGTAACAACGGTTGATGAGGAAGCCCAGGTGACAACTGAGACCTCTACTGAGAATATAAATTCAGGGGGAACGAAAAATGTTCCTGAGCTAAATGCCCCTGAACCTGGAAACTCAGTAGATCCTAACCTTCTTACTGAATTGCTTCAGTCACAGAATAGCACTACTGAAATGCCTAACACTCCTGTTGACTGTACAGAAGTAATCTCAGAAGAAGAAGCCAAACTCAAACGTTCGTGGCTTGATGCTCACTCTTCTGATCTTATCATAGGAGATCCATCAGCAGCAATAAGGACAAGATCCAGATTAAGCCAAGGAGAAAGTTCTCTCTACTCCTGCTTCTTGTCTACTGAAGAACCTCAAACGATAGAGGATGCTCTTAATGATGCTGACTAGATCATTGCCATGCAAGAGGAGCTAAACCAGTTTGTCTGAAACGAAGTTTGGGAGCTTGTTGACCGACCTAGACATCAGCACGTGATCGGCACTAAGTGGGTCTTCAAAAACAAGCGAGATGAAAACAACATCATTGTCAGAAACAAAGCTCGACTTGTTGCCAAGGGATATTGTCAAGCAGAAGGAATAGACTTTGATGAAACTTTCGCCCCAGTCGCCAGATTGGAAGCTATTCGTCTATTCCTAGCTTATGCAACGCATCAAAGATTTAAAGTTTATCAAATGGATGTAAACTCAGCGTTTCTGAACGCCGTACTGAATGAAGAAGTCTATGTGGAATAACCGCTCGGCTTTCAGCAGGGACATTAGGGGTACAGACATCGGAAAGCTCCGTATGGGTTAAAACAAGCACCCAGGGCTTGGTACGATACCCTATCAGACTTTTTGCTTCATAAAGGTTTTCAGAAGGGGGCAGTAGATCGCACCCTGTTCAACATTAATTCAGGAGATAACATCCTACTGGTGCAAATCTACGTGGAAGACATCATTTCGGTTGCAGGAACGTGACTATATGTCAACAATTCGAGAAAATGATTGAAGGAGAAGTTCGAGATATCCATGATGGGGGAGATGAACTATTTCCTTGGATTCCAAGTGAAGCAATCAACTGAAGGAATATTCATCAACCAGGCTAAATACACTCAAGATCTCCTGAAAAGATTCGGTTGCGACTCAAGCAAGCAAGTCAAGATCCCCATGAACACAAATTTTAAAATCGATCTAGACAAAGAGGGAGCTTATGTTAACTCTACTGATTATAGAGCTATTATTGGTTCTTTACTATACTTAACAGCAAGCAGAACTGACATAACTTATGCTGTAGGTGTATATGCAAGATTTCAGGCGAATCCCAAGCGAAGTCATTTGGACTCAGCGAAAAAGATTCTGCGATACCTAAAGGGAACACCTGATGCAGGGTTATGGTATCCTGCTGATGACAATCTAATGCTAACAGGTTATTCTGATGTTGATTATGCAGGATGCAGGATAGATCGAAAGTCAACTTCTGGAACATGTCAATTCCTAGGCAGCAAGTTGATATCATGGTTTTCAAAGAAACAGCATTCAATAGCGACGTCCACCACTGAAGCTGAGTATATGGCTGCTGGAAGTTACTGTGCCCAGATCCTTTGGCTTCGACAACAACTGCAAGACTATGTAATTACTCAAGATGAAGTGTCCATCTACTGCGACTCCACTAGTGCGATTGCTATAACTCAGAACCCAGTTCTTCATATGAGATGCAAGCACGTGGACATTCGACACCACTTCATCAGAGACCATGTCGAGAAGAAGGATATCATGATGGAAAAGATCCATACTGACAAACAAAGGGCAGACATACTGACCAAACCACTAGCTGAGAACAGATTCAGAGAATTATCAGTTGAGCTAGGTCTACTGGATCCTACTGACTCATGTCAGTAAGAGGAGTCAGTACGACAGGTCAGAAGACTCAGTACTTTGATTCAGTCGGGTGAATCATACAGTACACAGTAAGGGGGAACATGGCTATCAGTATCACAAAGATCCTCCTGAGTCATTACGGTAACCAGCTGATCGTAAAAATTCAGCTGAAGAGGTTTGCATAGTTTAAATACTTAATATTCTCAGAAGCATGCTCACATTTATTAAATCAGTCGTTTGGATTTAGTAGATTAATGAGCATTTATTTCTCGTTCTTAAGTTTTTAAGGTTTAAGTCAGTAGAAACCGTTTTCATTTATAAAGCTTAGCCTTTCATGTTGTCTGCAACGCATTTAATGCATGTCTTCTCACCTTACTTTATCTGTGCATATCTTACGTGGGTCTAGGTTAGAGGCGGCTAATGTAATCATTCCGTTTATAACATCAGATCACAGCCGTCATTAAAAAGCGAGTTTTTATCCCAGCCTTCCAATTAAAACCGGTTGATCATCATATCTTATAAAATCTCTCTTTATTGCACTTAGAGCAATCTTCAAGCGTTCAGTTTTTTCCTCTCTACTAAAACTGTCTCTGTTTTTCAAACTCAAGCTCTTTGTCCACGGTAATTTCTTAAGCTTCTGCATAACTTGAATCTAACTTACTCTATTTTCAAGTGCTAACGAGTTTCTTGCAGATAACTATGGCGATTGTTCAGACCCCACCCAACATCGAGGAGATCATCAAGTCCAGGGTTCTTTTCGAACCGACTATGGTCTTCCATCAGGCAGACCTTCCTTATCTTGAGTACGTATTCTCGGCTCTCGAGGAATCTGGCCTAGCGCTTCTTGTAACAAAGCATCCCCGCTCGTATCTTCCACACCAGGTAGTAGAGGTGTATTACAACTGGCGCTCTGTAGAAGATACCGATGGAGAGATGTCGCAGATCTCCTATATGAGGGAAGTGGCCCCTCAGAAGTAGGAATCCAGCCATGTCGATATCAACATCAGGGCAGCGCTGAAATCTTCTTTTGATCTTCCGGCTTACGGGATCTCTCCAGTGGGCTACAAGAAGAAGGAACTAAATGCATATGTCCACCGCTTCTGTGGAAGGGACGATATCTCCTTCAAGTCCACGCTACCGAAGAACCAACTCCTACCGGAGTACAGAGGCCTCGCGTACGCTGTTATACATATCCTGACGAGCGCCGCTGGTTCTTTTGGCCAGCTGTCCAAGCCCAGACTCCAGCTGATGATGGCTATTATTGACGGAGTCCAGGTGAACTGGACGGAGTTCTTTGTGACCGAGCTGAAGGCTCAGGCACAAAAGTTTGTTGCCACACAGTCAGGAGAGAGAAGACTTATTAGAGCATCTCCAATGGGCACACCCATTTCCCATCTCATTTTGCAGTATCTGTCACAACAAACACTAATCTCACTCCAACCCACAACTCCAAATTCAACCTCAAAAAGAATATTCTCCACATATTCCTTTTCACACTACTTTTTATACTTTTACATAATATCTATATATTTCTCAATATTACACATTAGCCCCACAATAATTTCAAGCAATAATTATATATGAAATATTTATTATTAAATAACTAAAAATAAATAAATAAATAAAAATAACTAAATTACTCGTGCATTAATTATAAGAAAATTACACAACTTGATAAAAGAAATTACATTAAAAAAGATAGATTCGTGCACATTCTTTAGTAGGAAATAAAAATTCAATCCTCGGAATTAGTATACTCCGCCCACAAATGAGCTACTAACGCATTTCGAAGTTCATAATGACCTTTTTGATCTCTTATATTATTGTAGCGACGAACATAATCATTCATTGAACTTGTTTCATTCGACGAAAGATTAATATTTGGTTGTGGGGTAGTCTCTGTTTCGTCTTCAATTGGAGCATCAAGGTCACGTTCATCTTCTACGATCATGTTGTGCAGAATTATACATGCAGACATAAAGCAATGAAGGAAGAAAATAAAATTCTCGCTATAAACTTGGACACCATAACAGACCCACGATATCATGCACATGTTCAAGCTCAACAAGTACATATTTATGCAAAAAGAGCTCAACAATCTGGTCAAGGAGATACTTCTGCAACTGATTCATTTGCTCCTTATTTCTCTAACTTGGGAGGATCAAATTCCGATTTACCACCTTATTATTAGATTATTACATTATGGTAGTATCGTATCTTTTCTAATATTATTAACGTAGGGTTTTCTTTTATCGACTATGTACTCTATTTCCTATTAGTTTATATTATTATGGTTATTTTTAATGCAATTTTATTTTGAGAATTTTCTTTATTATTCCTACACTCTTTATTAATAAAATGGGCTTAAAGAATTTATTTTTAAAATGGGCTTAAAAATTTATTTTTAAAATGGGCTTAAGATATGTTAATACCCATTAAAGAATGACAAAACCTAATAATTAACCTTTCTTCCTCTACTATTCCCCTATCGTCAAAATCGCAATTGGAGAGCCAAGGTTGAAAATCTCTCTGCTATTGATTGTTATTGATGATCCAGCGGTCGATCCGAGCAACGAATCCGTCAATAATATCTTCTGCAACACTTGCAACCTATGGAGTGCAGCTTTCTTCCAAATCGTTGTGCAATTTGGTCTCTGAGAATTGAGGGATTACAGAAAAAGGTATGTTCATGAAGTGATGTAATTTGCTCTCTGAATTGAGGGGAAACGGAATTGAAAATATCAGAAGTTGAGGGATTGTTGTGCAATTTACCATCTCCATGTGGAATTGCAGCTTGCTACAGTGCATCACCATTTTTGCAGTAGGAAGAGAGAGAAAAACTGCATTTCACCATTTTGCTGATGTTTTTGCAGTTCGATTGGTGAACGAATTTCGACTGCATACTGCATAATGCAGCCGGTTGGAGATGCCCTTAGTGTGGGCAAACTGCTGTATGGGACCAAGGTGTCCATACTGATTGAAGACTCAGTCACGAATCATGCGTCATTCGCTGATTCGAAATACTTTGATAAGAAGCTCATTAAGTTCAAGACTAGAGCAGCGGCTGAGAAGTCAATCGGACGTGGAGCTACTGAGCTCAAGAGGCCTTCTACTGATCTGCCTCCACGGGCCGACCCGCCGAAGTGAAAGAAGCTCTCCAAGGCTGGAGCTTCTGAGGTTCCCGCAAAGCCTGCTTCTCCTCCACCGCCTCAGGAGGAGGACATACTGGACGCTGATACCGGAATAGAGGGTGCCACCCTCAAGGATAAGGTACAGCGGATCAGTTTGGAAGAGACTCAGCCGGAGGAAGTTGAGGAACCGGCTGGTGAAGTCTCATCCGAGTGGTCGACATTGCAGATGACTCGTCTCCGAGCCACAGGAGAAGTCGCTGCACAGATCCCTGAAATCTCAGCTCATCAGGATCTGGCCGACTTCGCGATCAGGGCAAGGACTCAGATACTGTTGAGATTCCTGAACTGGGATATTCTCGCAGAGCTTATTAAGCAGCACTCTGCAATGTCCCTTCTGGCAGAGGAGCAAAGCCTACAATCAGCCATAGGGTTTGGGGAGCCCGCTGACATTGCATCCTTCGAGGACTTAAGGTCAGCCATGCTATATCTTCTGAACCTGGGGTCCTCCCAGCAGACCGCCGGCAGCCTATCGCAGCCTTCCCATCATGATGACGATGATGATGATAATAATGATGAGGATCAGGCACCACCCAAGGACGCAGATCAGGGAGAATCTGCTGAGGGTAAATCTCCCAGCGAGAAGGGCGAGTCATCACCTCCACCTCCTACATCAGGTGACGCCCCTGTTGCTTCGAAGCTCAGTCGGAAGCAACAGCTCGCAGCCTCAGAGTAGAGGCTCGGAACCTCATCCTATCAGGCCAAACCTATAGGTTCCGTGTCCTCAAAGTCTGTCAACCGCGCTATCAGGAAGCAAGGAGATAAAAACCGTCTCCTAGCTAAGGACGTCCATCTGAAGTTGACGCAGTATACAAAGTCTCAGACGGACACTGTTGACAGACTGACAAGCGCAGTCAAGAAGGTCTCGGACACTCCAACTCCAAATATTCAGGAGATCATCCAGACTGCACTGGCCGCTCCAAAGGCGGACTTCGCTGCTCAAAGTCAGCAGCTGCTCGAAGCTCAGCACAGTCTAGAAGACTATGGATGAGGGCAATAAGATGGCCACCTCCAGCGTGCAGAAGGCATTGGAGAATCAGGCGGCCGCCTTAAAGCTCATCATGTTTGAGATGACTGCCACACTCGACGCATCGCTCCTGAAGCAACGACAAGAAATAGCAGCCCAAATTCGCCAAATCCGCAAGGATCAAGAGGCTGACTGGGAGCACTATTACGATGCGGTCGGAGACTTCAACACCACCACCACTTCCATCAAGGATGATCTTTTCAAATTAGAGAAGGAAGCTGTAGCTATCCGTACTCTTCTGACACCGGCTGCTAATGATGCCAAAAAGGGGGAAGATAGGGAAGAGAGGACGAAAATAGCTCAGGTGGGTGTGGAGGCTGAGGCAAGGGAAGTTGTCAAGGGGGAACGTTCAGCTGCTCAGGCTGGAACTAGTTCAGCACCCCCTCCCGTAGTCCAAATCCCAGCAATCCAAACAACTCAGCTGCCCGAGCCTGTTGGAGGATCAGGAGAAGGATCCTAGACTCAGGCGCAGCACATAGAAGAGGTCGCACAATTTGTGGACCAAGAGGACCAAGAAGACGAGCCCCTGCCACCTCAAAGGCTCGAGAAGGAGAATGCGACTGAATCTACTCCACCTCCTTCCCCGACGCCTAAGTTCAAAACCCGAGCAGAGCAGGAGAAGTTCGATAAAATGGTTGCCCAGAAGCTCCAGGATGAGCTGGACTACGAGAGACAGCTTGAGGAAGAAGTACAGAAGGCCAAGAAGAAGAGAAAGCCAATGGCCAAGATGTATAAGAGCCAAGCCAAGAAACTCTTGGAAGAACAGAAGAAAAAGAAGGCTCAGGATGAGCAGGCTGGCTCTGATACTGACAATCTGCCCCTCGCTCAGAGAATGAAGAAAGTCTCTACTCTAACACCTGAGCGGGAGGCAGAGGATCAGGCGACCTGGGAGGCAACGCAGTAAGGGCTGAATCTCCGAAGAGGTGATAGAAAAGCTGCGGCCCTTAGGGAGAAGAAGAGGTTGGAAGAGTTGGCGAAAATAATAGAGCTGACTGACAAATCTCCAAGGAACCAATTCTCGACAGAAGTAAACAGGTGCCCAGGACTTCCAAGTACTTCAGGCGAGGTGCACAGAAAGCTGCTTATTTGAAGAAATCTCCGCATCGCCATGTTGACAAGTGGATTCCCTGGAACCTGAACAAGGAATGGGAGGAGCTGAAGATTGATTTCATTAAGGCATACTACGTATGGCAGTGCTATCCTGCTGAGGTACCGGCGGCTGATCTCTTCGACGAGTTCATTCATCAATACGACGCCAACCTCAGAGCACAGATTCAGCTTATTTTATTCAAGGAAAACCTGCCACTCGTTGCCCCTGCCTACAGACAGCTGACTCCACCCATGACCTCTCGAGGAGTGTTATGCACCAAAGAGATTGAAGATGAGGTCGACGCTGCTGCATGCCATCATGATCTTGATCATTTGCAGCCAAGTGATCTCAAGGATATCCAAACCCTCCGTGCCAGAATCTACAGATCTTATGGGTTGGATCCTCCTACTGTCAAGACTGCTGAATTCAAAGACAAGATCAAGAAGTTTAGACGATAGCAGTAGATGTCACGTCCCAGATCTCAAGGGAAGGCATATGGGTCGGAGCGCGACTGGGGAGGGGTGAAAGAAGCGGGAAAGAAAGGGGAAAAACTTGAAGAACAACCAGAGACTCATTAAACTTATATTGATATACTTCCATCCAACTACCTCAGTAGAAACAAGAGAGCTAGAGCATAATATTCATAGTGATACAGCGGAAACGCCTCGAAATAGATGGCTAATTGTACAACTAGATAACAGACCGACTCAGCACCGCACTCCCACACTGCCAGCTTCAGTCTGCAAAATCATTTTGAAAAACGTTAGGGCTGAGCACTAATGTACTCAGTAGGTAATGCAGCTGACAATAAACCTCTGAAATTCCTTTTTAAACAATGAAATGTTCATGCATAACTGATATAACATAGACAGTTTTAAAACCAAAAGCAGTCTATGTATACCGAAACATATACTTTGGCCATTTCCTTTCCTTTTCAGCTATTGGTGCATTATATTCTCTTTCTCTTCGTTAGTCTCAGGGAAACACATTCACGTGAGAGTAACCTTGTTCCCTTCATTAGGCTTGGGAAAAACAGATTCGCCCAAGGCTAACTTCGTGACGTTTGGTGTACACTAACCCTGGCTATATCTAGCTCAGGATCCGATCGTTATCATTTCTTATTGGCAAAGCAAATTTCATTCACATAGATGCACTTATCCAATAGCGAGCGAAAACAATTTCATGAACATTCATAACTTTAACTTGCATAAATATCAGAGCTTAATAACTCAAGCATAACTTTCTTAAGTAAAATATAACCCACCTCGTTCTTCTATGCTGAATTTCTTTATTCCTTTCTCTTCGGTTTTCTGAAAGTCTACTTCACTGAATTCTCGTATGAAATTGTGTGGGCAGTTCAGCAGGTTCATCTACTATTTATAGAACAATTGAAGTTGCTGAATCACTATAGCTAGACATAGGTATAGCTTTGCTTGGTCAATCTATGATACTTATATGAAGCCCACGAAATGGAGTAACTCAATTCCATTTTTACTTCCTTTGTATTTACCATCTAGCATGAGGTCAGCAAGCATGAGGTGGAATAAATAAATATCAACCTCTATTTCTTTTCCACATCCTCGTGTGAAATTACAAAATGGATAAAAATAAATCCTTTCCTTATAATTATTTCAGCAACTAATTAAATATGCTATTGAACTGGATTATCGAAACTTGGGATATCACATCCCTTCCTCCTTAAAAAAATTTCGTCCCGAAATTTACATTCCTTTGTAAGATAATTCATGATATTGGGACATGATTCTTTCTTCTAGTTCCCATGTAGCTTCTTCTTGCCCATGGTGATTCCATTCCACTTTTACTAACGGAATTTGCTTGTTCCTCAATACTTGGATTTTACGGTCAAGAATTTGAGTTGGTCTTTCTTCATAGCTCAGATCAGGACCTAGAATCACCTCTTCATGCTTTATTACGTGTTTAGGATCATACACGTATTTTCTAAGTTGAGATACATGGAAAACATCATACACATTCCCAACGTTAGGCGGTAAGGCTAATTGGTATGCGACAGAGCTTTTCCGCTTCAGGATTTCAAAAGGTCCTATGTATCTAGGACGTAACTTGCCCTTCTTACCAAATCGTATAAGTCCTTTGGAAGGAGATACTTTGAGGAAAACATGATCCCCCTCATTAAATTGTAACTATGTTCGTCGCGTATCGACATAAGATTTTTGTCTATCTTGAGCTTCTTTGATCCTTTGCTTGATCTGATCAACTTTATCAACCATCTGTTGAATTAGTTCTGGTCCCAAAAGCTTTCTTTCACCAACTTCATCCCAATAAAGTGGTGATCTGCACTTCTTACCATGTAGTGCTTCGTATGGTGCTATTCCAATTGTTGCTTGATAACTATTGTTATAAGCAAATTCTATAAGGGGCAATAGTTCCTCCCAATTTCCACCGTTGTCTATAATTACTGCACGTAACACATCCTCTAAAATTTGTATAGTTCTTTCAGATTGTCTGTCGGTTTGAGTGTGGAAAGTTGTGCTGAAATTCAGTTTGGTGCCTAAAGCTTCTTGAAAGCTAGTCCAAAATTTTGATGTGAATCTGGGTTCACGATCAGATGTAATTGACACTGGTATACCATGCAATCGCACTATTTCTTTTACGTAAAGTTTTGCGAGTTTCTCCAACCCGAATGTCATTTGGACAGGTAAAAAGTGTGCAGACTTGGTCAAACGATCCACTATAACCCAGATGGCGGTATTTCCACGCGCAGATTTTGGTAGACTGACTACGAAATCCATATTGATATGCTCCCATTTCCACTCAGGGATTGGTAGTGGTTGTAATAGTCCATATGGTCTCTGATGCATAGATTTCACTTGTTGGCATGCCAGGCATCGCTCCACAAATGATGCTATGTCTTTCTTCATTCCGTTCCACCAGAAGTTTTGTTTCAGATCTCGGTACATTTTTTTACTTCCGGGGTGAGCAGTATAAGGATTGTTATGAGCCTCAGTCATGATTACATCTTTTAATTCTTCATTTTGAGGCACACACAATCTTCCATTGAATAAGAGAGCATTATCTTTAGCTTCAGTATACCCTTTAGGTTCATCTGATTTTGCGGTTACGCGCATTTTTTCCAAAAACTCGTCCTCTTTATGCGCACTTATGATTCTTGTCCCCAAATCTGGTGTAGCTACAAGTGTGGCTACATGTCCGGATATCCTGTCCGGAGGGCGAATCATTTCCAATCTAAGGTTGTCAAAATCACGAATCAACTCCTCCTGTTGAGTAATTAAGTACCCTAGTTTGGATTGACTTTTTCGACTTAAGGCATCTGCTACCACGTTTGCCTTACCCGGATGGTAGTTGATGGTGCAATCATAATCTTTTACTAGTTCGAGCCATCTTCTTTGTCGCATGTTAAGGTCCTTTTGCTCAAAAATGTACTTTAGGCTTTTGTGGTCTATGAATATTTCACACTTAACTCCATATAAATAGTGCCTCCAAATTTTTAATGCATGAATGACTGCATCTAGTTCCAAGTCATGGGTAGGATAATTCAATTCATGGGGTTTTAGCTGGCGAGATGCATAGGCTATTACTCTTTGATTTTGCATTAGGACACACCCAAGTCCTAACTTTGATGCATCTGTGTACACAATGAATCCTTTATTCCCTTCTGGAATAGCTAATACGGTGCTGCAGTTAACTTCCTTTTGAGCTCTTGAAAACTCGCCTCAGACTCTGTTGTCCACACAAATTTTGATCCTTTCTTGAGTAATTGTGTCATTGGTCTAGCTAGTTTTGAAAATCCTTCAATAAATCTTCTATAGTATCCCGCTAAGCCAAGAAAACTTTGGATTTCGTTAACGCTGGTTGAGGATTTCCCACTATTTACTGCTTCCACCCTAGCAGGATCAACCTTAATTCCCTCTGCAGATACAATATGTCCAAGAAACATTACCTCCTTGAGCCAAAATTCACATTTGCTGAATTTGGCATAGAGTTTCTCTACATGAAGTGTTTCCAGGATAATCCTTAGGTGTTCTTCATGCTTCTGTTTATTCTTCGAATAAATGAGGATATCATCTATAAATACTAAGACAAAATTGTCCAAGTATGGGTGGAAAACTCGATTCATCAAGTCCATAAAGACTACAGGGGCATTTGTTAGTCCAAAAGGCATTACAGTAAATTCGTAATAGCCATAACGCGTTCTGAAGCCGGTCTTATGGACATCTTCTTTTCGTACTTTCAGTTGATGATATCCGGATCGTAGATCAATTTTTTAAAACACACTAGCTCCTGTAAGCTGGTCAAATAAATCATCTATTCTTGGTATGGGGTATCTGTTCTTGATAGTTAATTTGTTTAACTCTCTGTAGTCTATGCAAATCCTCAATGTGCCATCTTTCTTTTTCACAAAAAGAATTGGTGCTCCCCAAGGGGATATACTAGGTCGGATGAAACCTATGTCCAAAAGTCCTTGTAATTGCAACTTAAGTTCTTGCAGCTCTTTAGGAGCCATTCTATATGGTGCCTTAGATACTGGAGCTGCTCCGGGTTCTAGATCTATGGTAAATTCCATTTGTCTATCAGGCGGTAAGCCTGGTAAATCTTCTGGAAATACATCTTTAAATTCACAAACCACTGGTACATCCTCGATCTTTTGTTGTAGCTTTGGTTCTTCAGCTAAGTTGACTAGGAAAGCCGTGCAACCTTCTCTAATTAGTATCTTGGCAGCTTCCAATGCAGAAACAATTGGTATTGTTTTCCCCATTCTTACGCCATAGAATCTTGTTTCTTCTTTCCCAGGAGGCTGGAAAGTAAGTTTCCTTTCGTGGCAAATTATTGTTGCAAAAGACGTTTCTAACCAGTCCATTCCTAGGATTATATCAAAGTCCTTCATAGGGAGAGTATATAGATTTGCCTTAAACTTCTCATCCCCTATGTTAAGCTCTAGGTTCGAGCACATATGTTCTGAAGTCATTGTATTTTGTGCAGCAGTGCTAATTTCTAAGGCATGATTCGCTATTTCTGGAATCAATTTCAACTTTTCGCATGCCAGATTAGAAATGAAGGAATGAGATACTCCCGTATCAAACAATGCTATGACAGGTATGTTAGAGACATTAATCATACCTGCCAAGTTTCCAGGAGCCTGTGCAGCCTGCTGCTGATTAAAGGCGTAAGCTCTAGCCCTTTGAGGTGGCCTTTGACCTTGATTTTGTTGGGGATTCCTGTACTGATTCTAATTTTGCCTCAGAGGACCCCCTTGGTTGGGTCTAACTGGTGCTCCTTGTCATTCTCCAGATAGTCTTTAATATAGTGACCCCTCTGACCGCATCTAAAACAAGTATTAGTGTCGACCTTGCATACTCCAAAGTGGTTCTTGTGGCAATTCTGGCAAAACAGCTTTTGTTGTTGATCCCGTTGTCTTTACTGGAAATTCTCCTTCCATTGTTGTTGTTATAATCTCTATTTCTGTCATCCCACCTACGCTTATTGTCAAAAGCTCGGATAGGAATTACCACAGGTACTTTCTTTTCCTCCGGCATCATTGCCTCAATATCAAGTGCTCTACTTAAGGATTCAGCATATGTCAATGGTCCTGAACTAGCCAAAGACATACCTATTGCAGGTCGTAGACCTCTCTTAAACTTTTCAGACCTCTTTTCTTCTGTGTCCGTCAAGTCGGGAGCATATCGGGATATTTGATTAAACAATCTATCATATTCCGTAACAGTCTTTTTTCCTTGTTGAAGATTCCAAAACTCGGATTGTTTCTTAATACGATAATTCTGGGGAATATACTTACCATAAAATACTTTCTTAAAGTTTTCCCACATAAACGCTTCCCATTGTGGTGGTGACAATGTTCTTCTTGTTGATTCCCACCAATAATCAGCCTCATCTGTCAGCTGGAACAGCGCACATGCTACTTTATCCTTATCAGAACAACCCATGTAATCGAATATTCGTTCTAGAGACCTGATCCATTTTTCTGCATTTGTGGGATCTCCCATTCCGTTAAAGGTAGGTGGGTTTTGCCTTAAGAAGTTATCTTCTTCTCTAGGTCGTGGTATATCCTCCGCCCTATGCCGTATCGGGACTTCTTGACACGCTTCTCCCGCATTATGGGCTTCAGGTTCTCCCGCATTTTGAGCTTCGGTTTGCGACATTCTGGTAATCATAATACTATTAGAGCAAAGTTTGAAAATGATCTATAAAATTTGTAACATAACCATAGAACACTTGTATTTTGAAGAAGACTTCACATACTCAACAAAATTTTCATTACATCAACCATAATTTACAACCTACACTATCATCATATGGGTAATATATACAACAAAAATGATGCCCGGCTATACAACTGGAAGGGCAAGAAGAGCCCACTAAGTATTCCTATCATTTATCTACATGTCGGGATCTTCCTCTACTACTTCCTTCCCCTTTCCCTTTGCGACGGCATCGTGGGTGTCTTTCCTCGCCATCTCTCGCGTTCTAGGAGTCTGAACTTGCTCCTCAGCGGGTAACTCTCGCGGTAGTGGTATGGACGGTCCTGCCTCATACACCTTTTCGCCCATGGTAAACAGCAAGAGGGTGTTGTTGTCATTTGGATCGTACCCGTCGTACTGGAACTGAATGTTATAGCCGGAGAATCCTGTTGGGGCCGCACTACAAGATCCAGTTTCTGACATAGAGAGTTTGTTGCCCATGACCCATTTGTCAAAAACTAGGGATACTAATGCCGGAAAATTGCAGACCGGGAGATAGGTGGTCGGGTCCTTGTATATACTAATATCCATCCAAGAGTACCACTCCGGAGGTAGCTACTCGATGAGGCGATTAGAAGCCTCGAAATCGCTAACTTCCATCTTAGCTTCCTACCAAAGCTCGAAGTACTTGGTGACAAATTCACCGACGGAGAGAGCTGAGTCTCTAACGTGGTTCCTAAACCGACGTACGGGATCTGGTCGGCGAGTATGGATGCTTTTCCTTGCGGTAACTTTTCCCGCGGCCATCTGCAAAACGGTCCTTAATTAATTTCTCAAAGGGTTCAGTATGGTTTAAGGAGAACAGTGTCAAAATTTAAGGAAAATAGCATCTGTTGTAAAACTGAAGGAGGAAAAATAATAAGGTTATGGGTTCAGTAGTTGGTCAGTAGTCATTGGCTTAGTCGTATGTCCAGTATCAGTCAGTAGACAGGAGGTAACCGTTGGTTCAATGGTATGTTCAATATTGAGTCAGTAGCCGTGTAGTAGAAATTCAGTATCACTCTTCACTGTATGCAGCATTTAGTATTTTTGGTTTAGTTGAGTAGTTCAGCAGAGGAGTTCAATAGAGAAATTCAGTAGGAAAAAGTTCAGTAGATAAATTCAGTAGTAAAATTCAGTAGGAAGGTTCAGTAGAAACGTTCAGTATAGAAGTTCAATAGGGAAGTTCAGTAGAAAAGTTCAGTAGAGTGGTTCAGTAGAGGAATTCAGTAGAGATGTTCAGTAGAGAAATTCAGGAGAAAAAATTTAGTAGAGAACTCAATAGAAAGATTCAGTAGGAAAGTTCAGTAGGAAAAATTTAGTAGAAAAATTTCAATAGAAAGATTCAGTAGGAAAATTCAGGTTCAGTAGCATGTTCGGGTTCAGTAACGAGTTTAAGTTCAGTAGCGAGTTCAGGTTCAGTAGTAGGTTCAGTAGCGAGTTTAGGTTTAGTAGCAGATTCAATAGTAGTAGCGTTTCAGTAGCAGTTTAATAGTAGTTCAGTAGAGCTAAAATCCTCATTCAAGTGTACTCTACACCTGAAGGCTTGTCTCATCAGAGGATCAACAGTCCTTTACTAAAGGACTTAAGAATTAAAATAATTACGTTCCAAAACTTTAATCATGCACAAGTCCCAAACATAAAAATCACACCTTAAACAATGTACTCTCCATATCATTCTTTATTGCATCGTAAGGGCTCACAAGTCCCTAACACGACCATTGGTCATATGGGCTCACAAGTCCCAAACATGACAATAATTTCACATTTCAGATAATCATACTCTTCATTTCTTCAGATAAGAAAACTTAATTTATTCCCCAATTTCAGCCTTTAAAATTTCAATGGCAATGGGAAGGATGCTGAGAGTCACTGAATAACAATGGAAATCTAGAGTTTAAATATTGAAACATTGAGGTCTAGCGGATCAATCTAGACTTCCCTGAATAATACAAATTCTAGAAATAATCTCCAGATTTGTCTACGGAACTCAGTAGACAAGTTCAGTAGCTTAAGCTACTGAACTCGCATGCGAGAGCACGTTCGCCGAAAATCGATGCAGGAGCAGCATCGCGAATATGACTTGCTTAAGTTAAAGAATCAAGAACTTCAGCTCTGATACCACTCTATCACGCCCCAATTCCCGAGGGAAGGCATATGGGCCGGAGCGCGACTGGGGAGGGGTGAAAGAAGCGGGAAAGAAAGGGGAAAAACTTGAAAAACAACTAGAGACTCATTAAACTTATATTGATATACTTCCATCCAACTACCTCAGTAGAAACAAGAGAGGTAGAGCATAATATTCATAGTGATTCAGCAGCTCCAATTGTTCTATAAATAGTAGATGAACCTGCTGAACTGCCCACACAATTTCATACGAGAATTCAGTGAAGTAGACTTTCAGAAAACCGAAGAGAAAGGAATAAATAAATTCAGCATAGAAGAACGAGGTGGGTTATATTTTACTTAAGAAAGTTATGCTTGAGTTATTATGCTCTGATATTTATGCAAGTTAAAGTTATGAATGTTCATGAAATTGTTTTCGCTCGCTATTGGATAAGTGCATCTATGTGAATGAAATTTGCTTTGCCAATAAGAAATGATAACGATCGGATCCTGAGCTAGATATAGCCAGGGTTAGTGTACACCAAATGTCACGAAGTTAGCCTTGGGCGAATCTGTTTTTCCCAAGCCTAATGAAGGGAACGAGGTTACTCTCAGGTGAATGTGTTTCCCTAAGACTAACGAAGAGAAAGAGAATAGAATGCACCAATAACTGAAAAGGAAAGGAAATGGCCAAAGTATATGTTTCGGTATACATAGACTGCTTTTGGTTTTAAAAACTGTCTATGTTATATCAGTTATGCATGAACATTTCATTGTTTAAAAAGGAATTTCAGAGGTTTATTGTCAGCTGCATTACCTACTGAGTACATTAGTGCTCAGCCCAAACGTTTTTCAAAATGATTTTGCAAACTGAAGCTGGCAGTGTGGGAGTGCGGTGCTGAGTCGGTCTGTTATCTAGTTGTACAATTAGCCGTCTATTTTGAGGCGTTTCCGCTGTATCACTATGAATATTATGCTCTACCTCTCTTGTTTCTACTGAGGTAGTTGGATGGAAGTATATCAATGTAAGTTTAATGAGTCTCTGGTTGTTCTTCAAGTTTTTCCCCTTTCTTTCCCGCTTCTTTCACCCCTCCCCAGTCGCGCTCCGGCCCATATGCCTTCCCTCGGGAATTGGGGCGTGACAGTAGATTATCTCTTTTTGTACAGAAGTTAGGGCTGACTGTAATCTCTCTCTCATATATATCAGCACCTTTCTTCTGGCCAGACAACTACTCATTGTCTTACGGCTATATCTGTTTTACTTTATCACAACTGATCACTGAAGTGATCTGACACACACACACTTAACCTATTTCTCTGATATGCCTATGTTTTAGCTGTTGATTGCCTTGCATTTTTTTGCTCAGTTTTATAGAAGTCTTTCAGGGTCAGTAGTTTGGGACTTAATGTCCTTAGGATTTTCTTTGGTTTTGGCATCATCAATTAGGGGGAAATTGTTGGGTTATGAGTCAGTGGTTGATCTTAATAACCACTTAGAGGGTACTTAGTATTATTTGTCAGTAGTTTCTGTAATAGGACTTATTTGTTTATCGGTAATGGGGGAAATCATAGTGATTTAATGCTATGGAATTGAAGATCCCAAAACCCGTCTTGTACCCTTTGTATAGTGTTGATAATATCTAGATGATGTAATAGGCTAGACTGCTTGTATTTTCTATTATCGTTTTCGTCTAAGTCCTGTAAGGGGTAAGTGTTGGACTGATCTTCAGTAGGAAGTTACTTTCCAGAACCCCACATCATCATTGTAAGAGCTTGTGTTCACACGTCATCAGCTGACTTCCACTCAGTAGAAGATTTCTATTCAACTGACCCACCTCAGTAGATGAACACGGTATCAAAGCTCAGTACCTTCAGAGTCATCAGCTGATTCCACTCAACAGAAGATCCATTATTAGCAGACTCAGACAAAGAAGATAGAGATCTTATCAGGTCTACTTTATCCGACAGGAAACGACCCATCTTTTAACATCATTCGAAAGTCAGTAGAAGATCATACGAGGATGAGTGAGAGTCAACTCTGATGAAGACCGATGTCTGACAAATCTCACCTACCACAAACCTCGACCAATGAGAAGCAGTCCAAGCTCTACCTACTCTGACCAACTAAAGCTGCTCACATGCACAGTAACCAAATACTCTACTGCAACATTTCGAACATATGGCCGTTTTCCTTGGACGTTTATGACACGTGGCTTCGTCCTCTCCAACGGACAAATGCCTGGGTCACAACTACAAATAGAGAAGCATTTTCGCGCTCCACACATGGGATATCAAAAGGGATTACACGCTCAAGATTTCGAAACACTCTAGTACCTTTCACGAAGATCCAGCGAAGAACTTGCTTTATTAGAACATTTCTAGTTCTTCTCTCTAGAGTTTTCTTCTTTAGATCCCTCTTCTCTATCTAAGCTCAATCGTTTATATCCATAGCTTAGAACCTTCGAAGGAGTTCACATTTCGTGACTGTTCTTATTGTAAGAACTCCTTCATAGTTGGAGAACATCCCCTCCCCTTCAAACTCCGGTTTGATTTGTAAAGTCGCTAAGGACTATAACTTAGAAAGGGTCATCCGGTCCGCGAGATACCTTGGCCGAGGCTTGCTCAGATTAATCAACAAGACCTCCTGTTCAGCAGGACCGTGGACGTAGGATCTTGCGTATCCGAACCACGTTAAAAATTGCTTGTGTCATTTACTGTTTTTATTGCACTGCATTCAAAATCATCTTACAAACTCATACTTTGCATAAAACGTATTTGAAAGTGCACTAGCCAAAATTATTTGGTCTGCGAAAAACACGTTTTCAAATCGAGACGAAGTCAATCGGGCCCTACACACTTATCCGCACTAAGTCTCCGACTGAGAATCAAATACTGACAAAAGTCAGTAGTAGAGACTCAGTAGTTGACTCACTCTGACCCGCGATCAGAAGGTTACTATTTGGCACTGTTCATCAGTTGAATCTACAGCTCAGCTGTCCTTCGCGTTTGAGAAAAAGAACTTGTACTCAGGTGTATTCACCCCCCCCCCCCCCTCTACACCTGACACTCGTCTCCGGACCAACAAGTCTAATGAAGGGTACGAGCTTATTCTTAGGTAAATGTGTTTTACTAAGTCTAAAGAAGAGGAAAAGTTGTGGAATGCACCAGTAGTTGAGAAAGGAAGGAAATGACAAACTGGTTGTTTTGGTATACATAGAGTTCTTTTGGTTTTAAAAATTATACCCATGGTGCATGAAAGTTTCATTTTCAAAGGATTTTCAAATGTTTGTTATCATCTGCTTCCCACTGAGTACATTAGTGCTCAGCCCAAATGTTTTCAAAATATTTTGCAAACTAAAACTGGCGGTGCAGGGAGAAATGCTGACTAGGTGTTAGTTTGATCATCATACTCTTTTGTTATACAGATACCCTCCTACTTTATAAAAAGCTTACGTTTTATTCCCGATTAAGTATATTATCTTCCACCTCTTTTGTGTCTATAGAGGTAGTTTGATAGAAATGTTGTTTCGGTAACATCAATATCTATGTGCTTATGTTGAAAGAAGGTTCTTGGTTAGTCTTCGAGTTCTTTCCCCTTTCTTTCCTGTTTCTTTCACCCCTTCCTAGTCACGTTCTGGCATACGTGCCTTCCCTCAGGAATTGGGACATGACAGATTAACCGATTGTTTTTTAACTTTTTTTTTTTCAAGATATCACCATTTTTTAAAGAATTCAAAATGACTTCAAAACATTAAACATGTAGGGACAAAATCTATACGTAATTTGGTCAAAATATATACATTATTGTTCGAATGTTCAACTCTTTAGTGGTTACTAAATCACTCATGTAAATGCATTACTAAATGAATTAATTTTCTCAATTCTCACATACTTTTTGTTTTTTAAAAAAATTGTAAGAGATCTCCTTAATTTATTCAATCCCCAACCTATATAAAAATACAAAATGACATCACAACTTCGAAACTCGAAAGTGACAAAATCAATTTTATAGATTAGATACTTATAAATTAGATTATCAAAACTATCAAGTATTGATATCATAAAAGACAATAAGCCAACAACTGTCACAATCATAAGTTAATATAAGTATATAACTACTTATGTCTCTACTTGAAATAGACAAATACCAACAAGTAGCAACTTACAAATTATAATCATCTATTATCAAAAAGGCAATAACTTTCACAATTCAAATACATTAGGTGGGAACGGCCGGTTGACATGCAAAACTCATGTCAAGTAAAACTGTTAAAATAAGAAAGGAAAAATAAATATAGTTAGTAACTCACATGCTCATATATTGAACATAAAATTAAAACGTAGGTATATTAAACAAATATTACCTCCTACAAATTCAGCATCTAATACTTCTTCAGGAATATCTTCATCATCGCTCAAGAATGTGTTAGAGCTCAACCAATCTTGTGCACATATTAGTGCCTCGACAATGCTCGCGTCAAAGAGCTTCTGAATGGGAAAAGAACACGACCTCTCGTGCTAAAGGCACATTTTGAAGCAACACTGGAAATAGGAATTGCTAATATGTATTTGCAGTTGCAGATAAAATAGAAAATCGTGGGCTATTGAACCTCCACCATTGCAAGACATCAAACTGATCAAACTCTGTTTCAGACATCTTAGGTAGCCTCTCTGTGAGATAGAGGGCAATCTTTATCGAATTTTCTTCAGATTGTTGATCCTTAAAATATTTAGGTTATAACTTATAAGAATTGCAGTTTATTATAAGAGAACAAACCTGAAAAAGACTCTTACGCGGTCGAGCTCCTCCTCGACGTGATTGTAGCTTTGCCCCGATTCTGTAGTCACAGTAGAAGTACCAGATGTAGTAGGAGTGACAATAACATGTGTTGGTCTCAAGATAAACGTTCAGGTGTAGAGGGGGGGAATACACCTGAAAACTTTCTCAACTTAAAACGCGAACAGTCTTATTCAGGAGAGTGCCTTGCTGAACAAGTTCAGTAGACCAAGTATGATGTTCTGGATCGCGTGGACAGAGTGACTGACTATACTGAGGCCTACTAGCTGACTGATGTCAGAATTCAGTACCGTTTAGTAAGAGTTCAGTAGAGTGCGGAAATGTGTAGGCCCGATTCAGTTGAATTTGAAACGTTTTTATTAAAATTGTTTCAGTAAGTTAGTGCATTCAGTTATGCTTTGTTGAAACTCTGTTGAATGATTTGTAAAACGGTTTTCAGTATGAACAATAATCAATGCAACAGTAAAAATAGAACACAACAATTTTTGAAGTGGTTCGGATATCAAACAATCATACGTCCACTGTCCCGAAAAGATCAGGAGGCTATTTTATTCTACTGAGTTAGTCTCAGTCGGTTTATGCACTGGACAAACACTGGTCTTGAGGATTATACTGAGCAAGTCTCGATTTACAAGTATCAAACTGAAGTGTTTGACAAACTCTCCAACGGTGAAGGAGTTCTTAACAATAAGAACAGTTCATGGATGAACTCCTTCGATCTAAGCTATGGATATATTCAGTGGAGCTTAGGTTAGAGGGAAGGGAACAAGAAGGTGGCTTCTAGAGTGACGAACAGTGAGGAATAACTCTCTGGGTCCGTTCTCTATCACTTGGATACTAGAGGCTATTGATTATAATCAGCTTGGTTCCCTTGAGCAAGGATGTCGCCTTTTGCTTGAAGTGTTTCTCTGAAGTTCTTGCGGAAAGCTTAAGTTCTGTAAGTGTATTGCTCGTAATTGCTCGTTCGTGTTCTTGTATTTTGGTGAGCTTCTTGATTTGATTTTCCCTCTATTTATAGAGGTGAGCCATGGATAGATCCGTTGGAGACAAACGATCCATGTGTCACACTCTTTGGGTAGCTAACGACTCTTGTAAGGAATCTTGAAGAGTCTTTTCCTTCATTTCTGGAAAGAGGTTGACTTGCAGCTTTTATGAGAACTTTGACAGCTGGCTGCTCGTCATTGGTCAAGGCGTAGAAAGTAGTTGAGACAAACAGACTTCTAGGCAGATACTGTAGATGACTTCTCTGATTACCTCAGCCGACTCTACTGATTAACATAAGATCATCTGACAATCAATAAGACTGTCAGGCGGTTGCTGAGTCTGACCTGGGTTCAGTAGTATACTCCTGTTGAATCCAACTCTACTGAAGGTCGACTCTGAGTTCAGTGAACTGCTCCTGTTGAGTCCAGTTCTACTGACTCTTTTCAGTATGTTGCTCCTGTTGAGTCCAGCACTACTGAGTAAGAATACCTCTCAGTATGCTGCTCCTGCTGAGTACAACACTACAGAGTCTTCACACCATGGTACTGAGGCGGATAGTCTACTGAAGGATCAGCAAACAGAACTCTAAGCCTGAACCATGCTGAAGAAATGTCTACTGAGTCTGAAACTCTTAGAGACTAAGGCATTACTATTACAACTCAATGGTTCACCAATCAAATTAGGGTTTTGGGATCAGCCAAATCTTCTAACTAATTACTAAGTCTACTGCTGAATCACATCTCAACAACATGTTTCTTCTTGTAAACCTCAAACAACTCATTCTATGAGTTTGTCACTTCTACAATCATTAAGGAGGCTCGCTGCTCATCATACATCGAATTGAAACACTTCTCCACATGTTTCATCTTCTGTCGTGGATCCAAAAGTGCAGCGATGTATGCTATCTTGTTTATCTTCAAATTAAGACCATCCTCATCCATCCAGTACTTATCAACCTTCTTCGTCATCCTTCTAGACATTGCATTGATCACTAAGTCGACGCCATGTAATCCACACTCCAGCTGTAATACCCCTAAAAAATCTAAATAAATAATAGGGATTCAATTCTGATTAAATCTGCTCCGAAAATAAAATTGTCTAATTAAATTATTTCTCCATTCACGCACGAATTTAGAGTATTATGGGATATTTTATCCCGCGAGATTTTCGAATAATTACAGGATTATATGTGATGCGTAAATATATACATATGTATTATATTATATATAGTATTTTAAGAGGGTGGATTTTGGTAAGAAGAAAATCTATCTACACCAATTATAACCTAAGATATATACTTAGCCTACATATACGCTAGAATTAGAAATACATTAGTATATAATCTACCTAATCATAAAACACCGTCCACTCTCCCAAATACCTCTCTCTCTCACATTAACACCAAGAACACACGCAAGAAATGAAGAAAAAAGTCTGCCACTAGGATTCGAAGTGGACAACTATGATTATCCCACTCCTTCCATTGGCGCTGCAACTGCAAGAGGGGACTGCCCTATGTCACCACCATTCAGTAATGAGACAAGATGGAGAGACACAATAGTTGAGTGAGAAGTTGGAAGAAAATGCACGTTCTTAACCTCTCCAGCCATCCAAACTTTCATTCTCCTCTCAAGCTCCCTCCCTTATCTCTCTCACTCTCCCTCGAAACCTCTCACGAACTACCCTTAGCTGAAAACGAAAGGAATCACGATGGAAGACTCCACAAGGAATCGTGCTCGAAAAACTGGAGAGTCTAAGGGTAATGTTCTTACCCTGAAACACTACGTGTAGGTCTTTCTTTTCGTTCTAGAGACATGATTTTAATCTGGACATGTTTAATTAAGATCACCGAATAGGTTTCTGTTGGTCCGGAGACGAGAGTCAGGTGTAGAGGGTGGGAGGGTGAATACACCTGAGTACAAGTTCTTTTTCTCGAACGCGAAGGACAACTGAGCTGTAGGTTGCGACTGATGAACAGTGCCAAATAGTAACCTTTTGATCGTGGGTCAGAGTGAGTCAGCTACTGAGTCTCTCCTACTGACTTTTGTCAGTATTTGATTCTCAGTCGGGGACTTAGTGCGGATAAGTGTGTAGGGCCCGGTAGACTTCGTCTCAGTTTGAAAACTTGTTTTTCGTAAACCAAATGATTTTGGTTAGTGCTCTTTTCGAATATGTTTTATGCAAAGTATGAGTTTGTAAGATGATTTGTATGCAGTGCGATAAAATAGTAAATGACACAAGCAATTTTTAACGTGGTTCGGATACGCAAGATCCTACGTCCACGGTCTTGCTAAACAGGAGGTCTTGTTGATTAATCTGAGCAAGCCTCAGCAAGGTATCTGTGCACTGGATAGACCATTCTAAGTTATAGTCCTTAGCAACTTTACAATTCAAACCTAAGTTTGAAGGGAAGGGGATTTTCTCCAACAGTGAAGGAGTTCTTACAATAAGAACAGTCACAAAATGTGAACTCCTTCGAATGTTCTAAGCTATAGATAAGAACAATTGAGCTTAGATAGAGAAGAGGGATCTAAAGAAATAACTCTAGAGAGAAGAACTAAAAGTATTCTAATAATGCAAGTTCTTCGCTGGATCTTCGTGAAAGGCGCTAGAGTGTTTCGAAAGCTTGAGAGTGTAGTCCCTTTGATATCCCGTGCGTGGAGCTCGGAATTGCTTCTCTATTTATAGTTGTGACCCAGGCATTTTTCCGTTGGAGAGGACGATGCCACGTGTCACAAACGTCCAAGGAAAACGGCCATAAGTTCGAAATGTTGCAGCAGAGTTGTTGGTTACTGTGCATGAGAGCAGCTTTAGTAGGTCAGAGTAGGTAGAGCTTAGACTGCTTCTCATTGGTCGAGGTTTGTGGTAGGTGAGACTTGTCAGACATCGGTCTTCATTGGAGTTGACTCTCACTTATCCTCGTATGATCTTCTGCTGACTTTTGAATGAAGTTAGACTCGGGTCGTTTCCAGTCGGATACAGTAGACCTGGTAAGATCTCTGTCTTCTTCGTCTGAGTCTGTTAATAATAACATTTCTACTGAGCGAGATCAGCTGATGACTCTTGAAGGTACTGAGCTTTAATGCTGTGTTCTCTTACTGGTGTATGTCAGCTGATGAGATGTCTTCTACTGAGCGAGGTCAGCTGATGACTTGAGAACATAAGCTTTTACACTGATGACGTGGGGTTCTGGAAAGTAACTTTCTACTGAAGATCAATCCAACATTTACCCCGTACATGACTTAGACACAAATGATAATGAATAACATAATCCGTCTAGCTTATTACATCATCTAGTCCTATCGACACTACACAAAGGATACAATACGGTTTTGGGATCTTCAATTCCATAGTAATGAAACACTATGATTTCCCCCATTACCGAAACACAGATAAGTCCTATTACAAGAACTACTGATAAAATAATACTAAGTATCCTCTAAGTGGTTGTTAGGACAAACCACTGACTCATAACCCAACAGTTTCTTGCTTTCGAAGCATTTTTCCAGAACGTATTCTCTTTGTGTGCTGCTACTTTTTATTTATGATGCTCGTATTGATTATGTGGGATGTCTTGTTGTTTTGGACCTACATTGTTGTAAATATCGCTGCTTGTGAAAAAGGTAGCAATCGAACCCCTAAAATGTTAATCTATGCATAATTTTTTAGATGCCCACTACATGTTCGATAAAATGCTTCAACCGCGATTTGTAAAGATGTTTCAAGTTTGAGACCAGTAAGTAATGTTAATACTTAGAAGAAACTAAGGACTCAGAAGAATCACGATATATATGTATATATGCTCGTACATTCCCTTTCGGTTTTGTCGAAATGGACTTGAAGTCCCTAATGCAATTACTCCTTTCGCCGTCAACCGGCAAAATTTAGCTCCTTTTTCTGTATTCTCTCTTTTGTGAAATCATGCCTTTTGGGACACTGTTAGGAAGTCCTTGTTTTCGTCTTTCTAACGCACCAAACCGCTCACAAATCGGGTCCTCCGTTGAAAAAGGCTTGTTGAATCTGCCCTGCCTTACACACTGCAGGGCAGTATCTGCCCTGCCTTACACACTGCAGGGCAGTGAATTTCCCAACAACCCCAAACCTTCCAACTAATTTTTTACGCGTTGATACCCACACTGTTGAAGGTCCATGTTTACAAGCTTTCCAATGCCAGTTTTCGTTCATCGTTTGGAGTTCAGGTTGAAAATATAAGCCCCATCGCAAACACCTACCGAGCCAACCCCCTTCGCAATAAGCAGCTGGGCAGCGACCTTCCACCCAATTTTTCGGACAATCTACTGGGGCTTAAAATCCCAAATCGAACACCATCTAAATATATGTTTTCTCATCTTCCCGTAGCTATCAACTGTTAGTCAATAGGAGTTCATGGTAGGTAGTTACACGCATCAGAAAACGCCCTCTAGAGACTGCCAAGCTGGCAAGAATTTGCATGATAGCATTTTCCTACTCGATTCTCTATAAATCCATGAAACCAAAACTCATGAAACTCATACTTTAAGAAAGCTCGTATAACAAGCTTTCCAGAACATCTTCCCGTTCCTAAAATGGAGTTTCGATCGATGAGATATAACCCGATAAAAATCACTCTTAAGATTTTAAATGCATGACATTTAATCACCCACAAACGACCGTGCGACTAGCTGACTTGTGACTCGATTTCTGAACTGCCCTATAATCTCATGGCTCTGAGGCCTGTACCTTCTTGAACCTTGTCACTTGGACTATCTCCAGACACTTTCCGTTCGTCATTTGGAGTGTTCGTATCGCTGAATTATGCAATGGAGAAAAAGCCTTATTGAAACGCTCTATTTTCTTGCTGAATAGGTTAGTCAAGTTTAAAGTGGCCTACAAGCTTTGTTCCTTGTCAAAATTCAGCAAACCTTATATCGTTAGAAAGATCTTCTAGTTAGCTTCTGACGCCATGCTAAACGCAAAGAATGGAACCCGAACCAAATAGTTATAAGCCCACGAAACACAAGTGGCAGAGCAGCCGACGTTCCCACTAGTACGAGTTTACAAGCTGAACTCAGACTTGAAACGGCATCTGATCGAGCAAATAATTTGAAAGTCTCGTAACCCGTTTCAGTAGGATTCGGACATGGAATTTCCACAACAAACCAACGGTAGGATCGTTCGGGATGATAGCCGGAAGTCACCATAAAAATCATCTATAAGCTTATATTTTTAAGTGTAAACCAACAACTAATCTATCTAAGTTGATCAACGTAAATTGCTCGATATTTAACCGTATCGCATAAGATATGCGGCACATATGCTGAGATCGAAGACGAACGTTGGTTTTTTGAGAAATATAGCGAAACAAAATCCATCTAATTTAATCGAAAACCTTATCCGCTAAGGGAGAATTATGTGGTCTAGAATTCGAAGAAATTCTAGGATTTTAGGGTTGAACCCTAACGAAATTTAGGTCTCTCTTGTAGGACCCACTGAAGAAGGGCAGTAGCCTCGGATATTGCTATGAGATAATACTACAACACCATGAGGTGAGTTTTATTTTTCAATAAAATTATCTTGAGTTATTAAGCTCATATGAAATGTGTTATCCAATGAAATATTTTTATGCGCGTTCAATTAAGTTTAATGCTCTTGTACGATCGATCGAGATTCTTTTTCTGACCTAACACGCTGGCCAAGAATTGTGTACACCCTTATTAGTAATACAATGGGTTGATCTTCATTGTATGCTGACTAAGTTAAGGATCCGACAGCGACTTAGTTTTGAGATCAAGAAATGATATAGATCTGACGGCGACTCAGTTCCGGGATAATTAAATGTTCTAGATCCAACGACGACTCATTTCCAGGATCGATCCAACGGTGACTTGGTTCTGGGACTACAAGGGTAACTAAAGAAACGCGGCACGCGCGCGTAAATGAAATTAAAAATGTTTTGTATGCTTAAGAGTACCTTTTCGTTCTAAAACCTCGTAAGTTATATGTTATACTCTGGATAACTGTCATTTTGTGAAATAATATTATAAAATGTTAGCTCACTGAGTACATTAGTACTCAGCCCAAAAATTTTCAAAAATATTTTCAAGTTGAACGGCTACTGCAGATAGGCGGAGTAGTTGTTGTTTGATATTATAAATTGTTAGCCCACTGAGTACGAGAGTTGCTATTTGATAAGTTAATTATCATCGTGTTCAATTGATCTTTTATCTATTCCAGGAGATGTAATTGTTTTTGTTAGTCGTCATTTTAAATTTTTATTTATTATTATCGAACCAGATTCCTTCTATGTCCTCAAACATTTGTTTTATTTTGATGAATCTCGGCGTTGAAATTATATGAATTTAACTTGAATTATTTTGTATTATCTCTTAATTATAAATTATCATTTTATTTGTCCGTATTTTACCACATCTAGTCACATACCCTCTTTGAAAACCGGATGTGACACCAGCTCTCTTATGAAAGAAACTAAATCACATAATTCAGAAAGAAATAATGGAGATGTCATGTACATGGTTCAGGAGCTAGAAGAGCTTCGTGAGGTCATGGAACTTTTCTAAAAACGCACGTGAGGCCAATCTCTATCTACAGATAGCTTAATGTTGTCTCTCTTGTGGGTTCTCAACTTCATCTCACGCACTTAAGCCTCATTCATTAATAAGGCCCTGAAAGCCTTTTCATACAAGCTTGCCAACTTTAGCATAAAATAGGTTGAGTTCCACCTTGTAGAAACATCCAAGGAGAGAGACTTTGTCCACTCCATTTCACAAAATATGGTCACACATTTCTTGAATTGCTCATTTCTAGATGGTGAGGCATTTACCCACTTCAAGGCCTCTTTAACTTTTCTGACGGACATGCCAATTTCCTCTATCACGGCCCCCACAATCAAATTAAGGATGTGTGCAACACATCGCCATTGGAGGTACTTACCATCTAAAATAGTCTTTAAACGAGGAATCATGTGCTTAATAACAATGTCATTTGTCGATGCATTGTCCATGGTGCAACACGTGATGTCCTTCAACTCCCAATCCTCTAATGCTTCTACAACTGTAGCACCAATGTCCTCTCTTGTGACTCATTATTTGTTTAAAGCTTATTATCTTCTTCTGCAAATTCCATTTCTCATCTATACAATGAGCTTTGACATATATAAAGTTTAGGTTATTCACCGAAGTCCAACTATCGGTGGTGATTGACACCCTTCCCATGCCTTTCTTTTGAATATAGGACTTCAAACTACTCTTTTTTAACAAAAAGAGCTCCATACAATCCGTTCGTATTGTCTTTCTACCCGAAATTATAAACAATGGTTTGCAAATCTTCATAAACCTCCTGAAGCCTTCTCTTTCTACAAAAATGAAAGGTAGCTCATCCCTGATAATCATCTCAACCAACCCCATCCGACACTTTTCTATGTCAAACTTCCAACTTGTCAACGTTTTTCCCTCTCCCTCGGCCCTCGGTTGAAGATTAAGGATTGAATGACTATTATTTTTCTTTTCTCTCTGCTTGCACATCTTTGAATGTGCGTTCAAAGCGCTTGTGCCGTTTTTCCTTGGGTCAGCTTTAATAAAATCTCCACAACGACGATATTTTCCTATTTTTGTTTTATCATCTCCCTCTACAAGCCAAACCACTTCAAAGTCATCCCGAACTACGGGCCTCACCTTCGGTGGAACTTTCTGTTTCACATTTCTTGTATTTGCTTGGCTACTTTCTAGATCTTCCTCTCGAGTTATTTCTTCAAGTTCAATCTCTTCAGCCGATCTTTGGTCGCCACCATCATTTGATTCAATTAGAATTTGACAATACCCCTTCCATCTAAACAAATCAAATAAGAGAATGAGATTATGTTAAAACTTAAAAAATATCAAGGAAACTAAAACAGAGCCACAATGGCAAAATGAAAATATGTATTTAAATATATAGCATTTCAACATTTGCAGCCTTGCAGACCCAGGAAAGACAAATCAATCCAAAAACAAAGTATTAAAGTTGACTAGTTGAGCATAGCTTTCATCCTAATCTAATCTTCCTAGGATGAACATTCACCGAACAAAGAAAGTAAGAAATATATAACATCATTGCATCACATTCACCGCACAAGAAAGAACAAAGTATTAAAGTTGACTAGTTGAGCATAGCTGCATATGGATTTAGAATTTCAGATTCACAACATCAACAATTCAACATATTCACATAATCACATAGAAACTCATTTACTAGTCTAGATTATCTAGAAAGTACAAATTGCAAGATAGGAAGAAGAAGAACTACGAAGACAGAAACAACAAAAAACTTAGAAACGCAGGAAACGTACCTCAACTTCGACTGACTAAGGCAATGAGGGGTCCAACATCGGAGAGCCGGACTGTCGGAGAGGGTCGGCAGCGTCGCGGCGAAGGTTTAGCGTATGGCGATTGGCGTGGAGACGGGGCGAAGGCATGTGAAGTCGTGATTCCCGACGTGAAATCTAGGGCTTAAGAGATGGGAGAGAAGTCGCTGACTCGCTGTGAATTGGGGATTTCTTTCGAATTTGATTTCTTTTATTTTATGAATTAATTTAATATGAATTAATTTGATATTTAATTACGGTTAACCGTCAGTTAATCCACATAACTTATGGTTAATTGAGAACCAAACCGCTCCATAATATAGAAACCGAAAATTAAATCAAAACAACATTTGTCGCTTTCGGTTAACCGATAACCGTCCGATTTCGATTCGGTTTCAATTATACTCCAAAAACCGAAATCGAATTTCCACCCCTTGTTCCAGAGTATGAGGAACAAAACTGCAGTAGTGCTTAAGTGCGCCATAGGTGTACAGACCCCAAGAGAACTGGTAATACGCCGGTAAGTCATCAATTAAGACTCAAATCCAGGGGTCGACCATCTTCGTGTCGCTGTAGCCTAAGGGAACGAAAAATGCAGCTAGAACATTAGTAACCTTCAAGTATCCAATCTCGTTCAACCCCAAAGCTCCATTTTCAAACTTTGAGAGCAAATCTCTGTCCGTAAATGGCTTCGGTCCCCGTAGACTAGCGTACACAATCGACAGAAGAGGGCCATACGTCACATTCGGATTAAAGTGGCTGCTTCCGAACATAAAACCCATCACATGAGCATAGTTGTAATAAGAAAATCGAAAATCAAATCCGTTCAAGCAAAATATGTAGCGTTTCCACCCACCCCCCATTCGAAAAAATCAACATGTGAAGAGACCTAGCCGCATTTCTACCCGCCCTCCATTCGAAAAAATCATCGAAGCAACCAATCCCAAATTGTTCAACTAATTCGGCGTCTGTGATTGCATCCAAAACTTTCTTAATCGTCTCAAATATCTTAGGCTTGTATTCAATTTCAAGTCTCGAACTCATATCGAGAACATCTATTCTTTTATAATCAGACTGCACCGGAAAAGGGAAGTTAAAAAAATTAATAAATCCGCTTGGATATGAGCAAATCCCGCTCGGTTGAAAGAGAAATCACGTCCTGAGTAGAATTTGAAATAAAATCACATAACAAGTGCTGCCAAAATGAAATCTCACTCGGGACGAGACAAGTCCTGCTCAGTTATATGTGCGTCCCGCTCGCAGAGCAGGACTTTATCCTACCAACGGGAGTTTTCGACGGAAAATCAAATTAAAAAAAATGCTCATATTCTATAATAATCATGCTCTAATATCAGGAAAAACAAAATGCTCGAATTCTATAAAATTCATGCGCTAATACAAAGAAAAAATCATGCTCCGAAATTAAGTAAAAAAGGCATATAATTCGCACGAAAATAAACGAAAAAACAAGAACGGGACTATAGAATGCGAGCCGAGTAACCTGGTACTCCATACTCGTAACCGGAGCGGGATTCGGTCAAAAATAGCAGCTCGGGCCGGCAGGAGCTAGATTTTGGTTTCTAGGAGGTGAAGATAATGGAGGAAAGTGACGGATCTGGATATTAAATTATGGTCAAAGTTCCGTTCGGCGAGCGTGACTTCGTAGATCGTGCGAGCGACGTGGCCAAGTGAGATTCGCGGAGCGGGATTTTTGCCACGTATAATGGAGTCGTTGGTGAGCAGGACTTGAGCGGGATCGAGCGAGATTTTGTTTTATGAGCGGGTTTTCGTTCGGACCCGGAAGCACGATTGTTTTAGTGTTCCGGGAAGATCAAATGCTCTCTAAGATTTGTTTTGATTTCTAATCTACGCGGCCACACGTTCTTTCAGTTTTTGTTTGTTTTCAGTATTAAATTGTCTCGATTTCAGATAATTGGTGTCAGACAACTTTTTCAATGTAAGGGTACTGTCACTAAAATTAGGTATTTTGTGTATCAAATATAAGATTCGAGTAGTTTTTCCGTTTAATTTAAGAATATGGGTATAAGTAGATATTACCACAAAACAATTAATATTATAAGTATATTTTTTTATCTAAATTAAAAAAAAAATGAGAATTCAAATGCATTTAACAGGTTTCGGATTTCTTAATATAAGAATTAAGAACTGATCTATATTAGGAATCAGTAATATCCTTTAAGATTGAGTAAAAATATTATTATGGTGATCATTTCAAAATAAAGATTCATATATAAATCAAAATTTTGGAAAGTAACTAGCATACATACGTCACACATATAACTCTTGAAAATGTGCCTCACTGTCCCTTCCTATTTCTGCTGCATTTTTCAGGAATTACTATTGATTAACTCATATTTACTCCGTCTTAAAATTCTTATTCATTATACCATTTTGAATTGTCCTAAAATTTTTGTCCACTTTCCTTTTTAGCAAATTATTACAAATAAATTTTTTATGGGACCTACAACTTTACACACAACAAACAACTCTACTTAAAAACTGCTTCAGAAAGTAAGTGGACAAGAATAATGAGACGGAGGGAGTAATATTAATTAGTTTTAGTCTAATAATAAATACTAGTATCAAGTTAATTATCTGAATATGTGGTGCATGCAAATTGATTCTATTCTATCATCATCACTAAATCTTACAGCTAAACATAATATCAACGCCATAAAAAAAATTAATATTGCAATTCTTCGTCACAACATATCAAACATCTCAAAATTATTTTTTGACAACATACATATCTCAAGAAAATTCAGATACAATTCAAAAGCTAATCTTGATGCAAAATAGTTGCAATTCTAGATATTAAATTCAACCTAAGTAATTAATCTTGATGCAAATTAATTGATGTTTGTTGGATCTTCAAACAATAGTAGTGGTGCTGGAACCTGAACATGAAGCCGTACTCTCTATTCCTCCTCCATCTCTCTCTCTCTTAAAATTGAACGCCAGACAAGCTCTGCCTTTCTCTCTGTAACCCCAGATTTCCACCACATCCCCTTTCTCAGCACTATTCGCAGCAACCACTTGACTCCAATCCAAGTTGATGGCTATCTTCCGTAAACTCCCCCATTCCTTCACTCCCACCGTTTCGTACATTTTTCCAACTCCGTCAATTCCCACGACCTTCAGACCTTTTCCAACCGCCACCACCGCCGCCACCTCCTCCTCCGTCAAGAACTCCATCAACTTCTCTCTCTCGTTCACGAACAGCCGGTTCTGGTCTTTCAGTATGTCCGACATCTCGAGTTTCTTTCGGTACAAGAAAACCGGCCTACTTCCTTGGCGAGAAATTAGGGTTTGTTGCAGTAGTGGAATTTCTTCAAAAGGAAGTGATGGACGTTGATTAGAATCATCTCCTCCATTGGGTTTTGATCTTCTCTTCCTTTGAGTTTTTCGTCCACCATTGTCGTCCCTTACCTTTCTCTTCTTCCCCCTCTTCCCTCTTGGTTTCTTGACATGACTATTAGTATTACCAAGAGGGTTTGAAGTAATTAGAGTCTCATCCATTAGTTGATTATATTCAAAACCGTAGAAATGGGCTTCTGGCGGGCAGTACCATCTCAGAGGCGTCGGATTGTATACCGGAGATGGAATATCGTCATCAGAATAATTTGTTGAAATAGAAAATACATTAATCTTTAAGTCTCGATCAGCATCATCAACCGCTCCTTTTGTTGTTCTTGATTTGTTGTCAGTAGTAGTAATAGTACCCGGAAGGCCCAACCTCAATGTAGTATCCACTTCTTGATGATCATCATCATCACCACCACCGCCGTTGAGACTGAGAGGCGGCGCCGGGGTAGGATGAGAATTTCTTGAAACACGATTAGAAGACATAAAAAGAAACCCTAATCCACCAACCTTCTTCATGTCGATCGCTCAAACAATTTTGATGTATGAATTTGTGATATGTATGATGAAATATTAATGTTGAAGTATATTTATAGAATTGAGTTTGGAAGTGTGCTTTGTATATGGAAACTACTCCATATATTTTATTTTATTTTAGTTTCCTTGTAGGAATCAGATTTACAACGGTGGGGTAATCTTCAAATATATATCGACCTTAATTTACATATATACACTTCTACTTAAAAGTTAAAACCGTCAAATTGATTTATTTATGGAGTCTATATTTCTTATAAGAAGGATGATTTGAAATCATGGGCTTATATGTTCCGACCCACGCTATACTAAATTAATTGGACAACATCCACATCTCTAAAAGAAAGAAATATTAGGGATAAAAGTATTAAATACTTCAATTATCGGATTTATATACTTTGCACCATGAACTATGAAAATATATATTTTATCATCTCAAATATTAGAATGGGTTCGTTTTATTTTTAGAGAGAGATAGACTCTGTATCAAGGTCGGACCATAAGGAGGGCCAACCTAGGCGACGACCTAGGGCCCCAAAATTTTGAGGGCCCCGATCAACTTTTTAAAAATTTTAAACAAATGGTGAGGTGATGAAGTTATCAAATTTTAACCTTCGATTTTAAGGTTCGATCCTCAACTAATACTTTATTAAATTATATATTTTTCTTTTATCCTCTAAATGAGCCCCTAATTTTAACGAAAAAGCTTGGACCCCTAATTTTAGCGCTAGCGGAGAGTTAATATATTTTTATCTTTATAAGGGGCCCAATTTTACTATTTCTCCCGCGCCTTGATTTTCTATGGACCGGCCCTTCTCTGTATATGGAAAGGACTCAAGGGTTGGAATATCTCGAAATTAGATATCCTCTTAATTATCACAACTGGCTATCTATACGGATTATTATAACTCAACAAACTTCCTATTATATCTCTTCAATATTTCAGAAATTTTTTCTTCTTTTCTTCGGTTATATTTAAAATATATTTCAGTGGGCAAACATAAAAACAATATGTTATAGTAAGAAACGGTAGATATTCAGATATTTTAATTTATAGTATATGACAATTTATATCAAAATTTATAACAATGTTTTTACAAGTGACAATACACACAACGTGTGTGACACATGATCGTATATTTTGAGATAGAGAAACATTCCCAATATATCATCAAAGCAGAAACAACCTGAAGCAGCAAATCAAATGGATGGTGAGAAACCATTCACGACCACATTCATAATCAAAAGAGAAGAAGCCATAACAGAATCTCCAACAATTAATTATTCAACAAAGGAAGCAGGATTCGCCTCTGTTTTCTCTGTCCTAACCAGACATGCATTCATGGTATCTACAAACTATTGTATCATGTACACAACACCGGACTCGAAAAAGGATCATGTACGTACGTTCCTTTATTGCACGGAGGAAGCAAGAACACGGCGCAGTTGCTCCATCAAGAACTAATTTGATGCAGAACCGGAAGCACAAGGAGCTCGTGCCTCGTGCCCACTTGAAGAAGGCTCTCGGCTTGACACATCATCCATATTGCTCGAAAATGGAGCTACGCTCGTTCTACTGTCATCTGGTACTTGAAGATTACCCATCATCCGAGATGCATCAGCCAAATATTGGCCAGACACAGACTCTCTACGAACTTCAGGGGTGGGCTGTCTGGGCATTGGACTATTACGCATAAACAATTTCTCCTTCCACCCTCTTGTCGTCTTGGTTATCGACTCCTTGTATCTGCATTTATGAAATCAACTAAAGGTTTAGCAAGTAAAAGTCTTTTCTTGAACTCCAATGCTATTAAGATCCTAAAAAACTTATCTAAATATGAATAAATTATGGGAACTTATAAGGAACTTCTATGGAGGTTCTCAAACCAATCCTCGCAACTACAATTTTTTATACTTATTTTTTAGTTATTATTAATATGAACATCCAAACATAAACAACTAATAAAATTTAAGCTCTTATATCATAAGTCTTATACGTAATACTAAGTCCTTATCTAAGTTGTTTTCCCAAACTGGGCCTAACTTCTCATTGTCTTGATGGTGAGGAAAAGAGAAGCAGTTTTTCGCGTACCTCGTTGATAATGTAGTAAGGCGGGATTTGAGAGTCTCGGAGAACGAATGGAGATCAGACGGTCCAGCTCCATCTTGACTAACCGGAGAAGTCTGCAATGGAGACCTACAAGAACATAGACTCATGATCGGCGATAAACCTCGAAACCTCAAAATAGATCAAATCATTCAAAAAGATCGATAGAAAGCACCTATTGCTTGAAGTTGTTCTGTTTGTAATCGTATGGTGGTCAGCTTGAGTATAAGAAATCCGAGGAGTAATCTGTTCCAAATCTTGATTGGTAATAAAAGGGGGATTTGGGCCAGCTATCATTACTGCAGGAGGAAAACTGCCGTCTCTAAGAGGAGAAGCAGGAGAAGTAGTGGAAGCTCCATTGGGATGAGTTGAGAAAACCAAATATTGTGGATGCCCTTGTGTAGAAGGCCTGTTCTGCTGGCCTTCCCTCCTAGCAAAGTTGCGTGCCCTCCCCATAGCAGCAGCAGCGGCTAAGTGCTGAATTATTCGTTCCTCAAGTTCAGATTCGCCTCCACTAACTGGTAACTGCAGTGGAAGCGGATAAATGTCATGGACGGATAGGCTAGCTTGTATAAAGAGAGCACAAAAAATGACTAACGTGTTTTAGCTCAAAGTGTCCTAGAGTTGGATGGTGAAATATTGTGGTGTTTCTAGGAGGGTTCATTTGGATATTCCTCTCTTGCTCCACGGCGTCTAGCAATTCTTGGCTGCCAAACAACCAAACATAAGAGCCCACATAGAATAATGAGAAATATAAAGTAAAGTTATTTAAAAGGGAAAAAAAGAACAAGCATGAATCATATGATATATATATATATGCCTGGCGGGATCCTTCAAGGTGATGGACTGCCAGCACATTGGGCACTGCGAGCTCCTCTGGCACCTATACATATGTTTCAGTGTAATGAATCAATTCGATCACCATTTGAAGATATACCAAAGATAGTTTTACAATCAAGAATTGTACCATTCAAGAATGCACTGAAGATGAAACTCATGCTTGCAACTAGTCACCTGAAATCATAATGTTAATCAATTGAAATATGGTTGAATCCGTAGTGGTCGGACAGATAAGATAATGTGTGCACGTACTGTGGAAGGATCACTATCGCAGAAAACTTCGAGGCATATACTACAAGCATCATCACATGCATCTTGAATTCCTCCTTCCACAAAAGCTGCAGCACAAGTCAAGCTTTTCTGAGACATCTTTTCCTCTTCCATCCTGTTAGGCACAAATCTTGATTCAACCAAGACGGCAGAAAATACGTACAAAGTCGAAGTGAAGTCTTCACTCAGTCACATGACTGAAGAATACACAAGAACCTATGCAGAGTATCCACTGTAAATTAGCTAAGAATAAATTACACTAGCAACAAAGCTAAGCAAACTCAACAGATAGAATGCAAATTATCATCTATATTACAATACACACTTGTTAATGATAAAACATGAAGAGACATATCACCTCTTAATGATCAAATCTAAAGCCTCCACCTCAACTAAATTTGTCCAGAACTCAGCAACATTCGGATTAATGTCGAAAGGTATAATATCTAATATCTAAATATCTTAAAAGGAAAAGGAAAGTGGCATTATTTGTAGAACCAAAACTCAAACACCATAGCATTAGACGGGTAAGAGATCGATAAATCCAAGATGCCGAACCAATCAAGCTATGAAAACCAACACCTCAAACACTACTTGAGGCAATCAAACAATGGCCAACAAATCCAAAACATCCCTGTACTAATCAATAAAACCACTTAAATTATCCAAGACAGATTCATACCAGAAAGATGGATACTTTAACAGAAATTGATTCTCTCGTTCTCCTAATCATCCAAATATATTCTCAAAACTGGATAGAAACACGTGAAAATGGCAGCCTTTTACATTCAGAACACTCAACACTGGATTGCAAACACCCAAAACAATAAATTTCACAACGGCGGAAAAAAAAAAGGGCATAAACTAATAAAAAGAATCAGCACATACAACGAACACGAAAATAAAAGGAAAGACTCCACCTTTCAGGGTTTATAATTCAAAATTAATGGATCAAATACAGCAGCAGATCAAACCCAACAGTCAGTGAAGGAAGAAAAATTAGAGGGCAAGAAGGAAAAAGGAAATACCTGAGAGAATTTGGGGAAAGAAAGCTAGAATGATGAGACGAAGTGGGGGAAGAACTAATCATTTATTTGTACTTCTCTTTTTGTTGGTTTTCGGAGAATAATTATTTGTTTTCATTACAAGATTTGATTCTAGCTGTAACTCCATAACTTGTAATGATGTAATTACTGATAATTTAGAAAATTTATAACAAATTGAATTTATGATCGCTCATAGTTACTATTAGAATTGGAATTGTCCCACATCTAATCCAATCAAGTTCAAGCCTCCCAAATTAAAAGTCACTTTCTCAAAATTTTGAATTTATTAAATTTTAGGGTCCATTAATTGCTTCCATCAAGAATTGTGGTAAATTTTATGGTCCATTAATAAATTTTGAATTTATTAAATTTTAGGGTCCATTAAAGCCCTAAAATTGAAGAATTAAGAGGAGCTTTCTGGATTTCAATTTGTAAAATTCCAAATCTGCTAAAAAAAAAAGGGAAAAAAAGAAGGAAGTAAAAACTATGTACGAAAAAGAGGAAAAAAGAAAGGCAAATTGACAAATTTAGTCCCCAATGTTTTGTCACTTTGGATGAATTGGTCCCTAATCTTTTTTTTTAGTTTATTGGTCCCCAATGTTTGCTAATTTGAATAAATTGGTCCTTCTGTCAAATTTTAAGTTAAATTAAGTGTTAAACATAGAGGTATTTATGGAATAAAAGTTTCAGGGACTAATTCATCCAATTTTTAAATAAATTTTTTTTTTAATTATGATTTTTTTTCGGAAAAAAATTAATTTTTCAAATAACTTTTTTATTTTAAAAATTACTTTTTTCAACTAATATTTTTTCTTTTTTTCAAATAATTTTTTTGGTAAACGAAAAAAATTAATTAATAATAATTTTAGGGACCAATTCATCTAAATAATTTTTTGAATTAATTTTTTTTTAAATTTTTTTATTTAAATACAAATTAAATAAATTTAAATTAACTAATAATTTTGCATTTCACGGTGAAGGAGGAAAGCGAGTCAACACAACAGTTGAGGAATGTGTTATGTTCTTCGATGAGAGGAGCAGCTGGGCGACCCGCTCCTAGTCGTTCAGTTATGGCCTCCCACCTCCTAAATTTAGATTAACTAATAATTTTGCAGAAGGAGGGAAGCGGGTCAACACAACAGTTGAGGAATGTGTTATGTTCTTCGAGGAGAGGAGCAGCTGGACGACCCGCTCCTGAGTCGTTCGATTATGGCCTCCCACCTCCTGGGTCGTCCACCGCTTCTTCTCTCCTGAAAAACATAACACATTCCCCAACCGTTATGTTGACCCGCTCCCCTCCTTCACCGTGAAATGCAAAATTATTAATTAATTTAAATTTACTTAATTTTTATTTAAATAAAAAAATTTAAAAAAAAATTAATTCAAAAAATTATTTAGATGAATTGATACTTAAAATTATTATTAATTAATTATTTTTCGTTTACTAAAAAAATTATTTGAAAAAAAAATTAGTTAAAAAAAATAATTTTTAAAATAAAAAATTATTTGAAAAATTAATTTTTTTTGAAAAAAATTATAATTTAAAAAAAATTATAATTTAAAAAAAATTAAAATTTTATTTAAAAATTGAATGAATTGATTCTGAAAATTTTATTTTATAAATACCCCTATAATTAAAATTAAATTAACTTAAAATTTGATAGAAGAATCAATTTATCCAAATTAATAAATATTGGGACCAATAAACTAAAAAAAAATTAGAGAAAAATTCATCAAAAGTGGGTCAATTTGCCAAAAAGAAACCCAAAAACTTATCCAACCAAACAAAAACAAACTGCAACTTGAATTCATTCCTCACTTCTCTTCGACGCGCTCCTCCAAAACCCAGCGCCATCGAACCGGTCCCACACATCGTGGTCCCAGTCAACGACGTCGTCTTGACCATCCCGATCCTCATCCTCCGCCTCGTCACCGCCGTGGAATCCGAATGCCGAAGACCTCCGCCGATTCGCCGCCTCCTCCGACGAATTCCTCCGCTTCTTCCTCAGCAGCCTCTTCCGCTTCTTCTTCCTCCACAGACACCTCGGGAGGCGGTAGACGGCGAGGACTATCAGATGCACCATTGTACAGGGGCAGCAGCACACCACCGCGGCGCAACCCCCGGCAGTCTCCCCCATCTTACTCCCCCGCCTGCTTCTTCCTATGCCGTCTTCCGAGTGGGCGCAGTGGACGGTCGCCGCCGATGACGTCGTGGTACTCGTCAGTAGCGGTTGTCTCCGCCCTACGGAAGCGGCGGCCGGTGATTCAAGAGCGATCGTTGTCGACATTGAGACTGCCGATCGGTGTACATCCGGAACAAAATCTACTGGATAAAGACCGATTTTGTTGCGAGAATCCTAGACGGAAAATCTCGAATCAATGATTAAATAAATAAAAAAATCTTCCAATTGTTGCTGAGAAACTGATTTTTAGAGAGAGAGAGAGAGAGAGGGATAGATTAGAATTTGTAACTATGAACGTGAAACGCCGAAAATTGAGGAAGATGATAACGATTTATGCCGGGTTATAAATTAATTTGGTCATCAAAAATAATTAAACTAAATAAATAGTACAAACAATTTACGCCGGAGAATTGAATTTCTTTTCGCTATATTTTAAACGGTAACGACTAACGTTTTAAAGTTATTAATTAGCACTACTTATTTTATAAATGTTTGAAGAATTCGTTTTCTAGTAGCTTTACACAAATTTTCCTTTTAATATTGTTTTATAATCTCATTATTAATATTAATGAAAGTTTTACTACACATACAAACAATGTCGATGGCGTATATAGAAAGTTGACCAAATCAAAACAAATGTTAACTAGTGTTGTCACACTAACATGCTGATTAAAATTAGAGTTGTTGTACCCTGTAGTACTTTATAGCAAAATTATATAATTAATTAACTGGGTGACGATCATAAATTTAAATTATTTACTATTTTTTTTTAAATGTCGTGTTCAAATTGGTGTAATAGCAATACTAAAAATAATAAGAGTTTGGTGGCAATCAATTTATTGGTTGACAAAGGAAAGATGATTAGGAGAGGGAAGAAAATGAGTGGTAGACACGTTATTAGAAACCAATATGATTGAATACGGATAGACTTTGGTGTCACACAATTATACACCACTATATATCACTTCCAAAAATTATTTGACATGTGAAATACATTTTAATTAAATAATCAAATCAAAATCAATTATGGTGGGCCACATATGTCATATGTCAACACCTTATAAAGTTTGACATACAAGGGAGTATATTATGTGACACACAAGTCTTTGTGGATTGAATAGCTTAATTAGTGCTATTTAATTACATTTTTCCTAATTTCACATTAAAGCTATCTACTTTCCATGCCAAAATTCTCAACCTCTATCGTTTAAAAAATGAAAAATTAATAATTTTCAATAACACGTGAGTACATTAAGAAAATTATGAGTTGATGCTAATTTGAGCAAAGTAATTACTAGTATAACTTTGGGATATTTGAAAAAGAATATGAGGTTATAATTTAGAGTGCCTTTCTTATAAAATCACTTAGTGTTGGTCCCGATACGATTTCAGGTGGGGGAAATACATCTGATGTGAAAACTTTGCCCTTTTTTAGATCAGAGAGACTGACTAATAGTGAGTTAGTCAGAATGCGAAAATATGACAGGCCTTTATAAAAACACTTTGTGTGAATGCAACAGTTAAGTTGGTGTGATATGTGATGAACAATAAACTGAAAGCAATGAAACAGTAAAGAATACAGTTTTTATAGTGATTCGGATTCATAAGATCTTACGTCCACTTTTCTGCTTACTTGCAGAAATTTACTAACGGATACTCGTAGACTAACGAGCGCAGATCAATACACACAAACTAACAATCTATCAAACTATCAATCATCTATCTAACCAACAAAGTTATTCTAACATGATATCAGGTTGGGTTTAGGTTTTGTTCAACAACAAGAGTATGAAACACTCTTGACTCCAAGCTTATGATGATCAAGCTAGTATACTTGGAGTATGAACAACAAAGGAATTTCTTGACAAGAGAACTGTGAATATGAAAGTAAAGGCTTGTTATTTTGCGTTGAGTATGCTTGAGCTTCTTGAATTTCTGTAACCTCTTAATGAGAGGCCTTATGCTATTTATAGACAAGTTGGGGGATAGATCCGTTGAGAAAAGATCAATCCCCATTGGCTCCGAGTTGACAATGGTCGAATGCATTTAATGCACGGACACGTGTCGAGCTCCGCTTGCTTTTTGTGGATTCTGTACGAGGTAATATTCTGTCGCATTTAACTAAAGCTGACATGGCGGCCTGGTATTGGTCAATGTTGATTTGATAATTGTCGTTTCCTCCGTTGACCATCTTTTTAGAATATCGCGCCTCGTACCTTGTACTTTCTTCACGTTTGAATATATCAGTTCGGACTGGTGAATAATCTAATCACAAGATAAATTCAACTTGGAAGGGTTAGTTTATCAAAGCTAGACTCAGTACGTTCCACTAGCTGAATTACCGTAACCTGAACTAACCTAATTTGAACAAAGCAGTCAACATGACTAGACAATTACAGACTGAGATCCTATAAATACATCAGACTGATTCATCAATCAAATAGGGGCTTTTGATCAATCAAAACTTATATTATTTCCCAATACTTATATATAAGAAGAATACTCCTACTTTAGTTTTATAGTGTCTCAAACATAATTAAAAAACCTAAAGGCTAAAAGTCAAACACCTAAAATAACTATTTCGAATTTCTGTTATCCAAATTTAGAGAAAAGGACAAAAAAAAACACTATATTCATGTGAAAATATGTAAAATTAACTGCTAAGAGTCTAAAACACCTAAAATAACTATTTCGAATTTCTGTTATCCAAATTTAGAGAAAAGGACAAAAAAACACACTATATTCATGCGAAAATATGTAAAATTAACTCATGTTCGTTCTATTGCAAAACATATCATTTTGTTATTAACTTTATTGCAAGAAAACCCATAATGTCAAACAAGTGTATTTCAATCTCATGAGTGTGTTCCAACAAGGCTTTTTTATTTTTGCTGATGTATAATGTCTGAAATACTCTTATAATATACCACATATAATGTTTAATGTTAACAAATTCACAAGCATATACATCGGTTGTAGCTCACATTTTGAATCAATTGGTTTACAATTTTAAAAAGTTCAAGTTTTCTATCATTTCTTATTTAGTGTTTTAAATTTAACCTCTTTCAATTTAGTAATTTTATAATGAAATAAATACAAAGTAATTTTACGTATTTTTAACTAAAAATAAATCATTTTACCTCCAAAATTGCTTTTCTTTAATACTACACCACTTCCTATATTAGGCGAGCCCGGAGTTGGGCTAGACTTGATTTTAAAGATAGGCTTAAAATGGACAATTATACCGGAAAATGTGATGGTTACCTTTGCTTTAAATTAGAGATTCGACAGATAAGAGTGTATTGAAAAAGTGGGTCACATTAAAACAATTTTTTATGGAAAAAAATTCAGACCACATTTTATATTTTGATTCCTTAATTTCTGTGTGTGACGAGGATGATTGCAAACTGCATAAGAATTTGTTGAATCTCCTACAAATGTTGATGAGGATGTAAAATTTAAAAACAATATGTCACATGATTTGTAACACAGCTCCTTATTTTCTCCCATTCTCCTTTTTTTAACATGCATTTACATGCTTTAAGTTCATAAACGAAATACAACCGTTACGACTCTATTACACATGATTAATTTAATATAACGTTTTACATAATTTACACTGTTATCTTCTATAAGTTTAAATGAATCTTCATCCATTTCAAGTGATTGAAACAACCACCATTAGGTAGCTATATGGATGCGATACAATATCTCTTTAAAGACCTTTTAGGTAGGTCGACTAGCGTAATTCTATCAGATAGATGCTCGATCTGCAGGTCGAGACAATTATTAGTTCAACCTAAGTCTTATGATTCTAACTCCATCTTTTAGGCATGAGTTGGTTGATTTCCTCAAGTACTTTTGTACATAATTATTCACATATCATCTTCAGGAGGAATTTGGAGTGATGTGTTCTGATTTCCTCAAGTACTTTTTATCTTTAGCACCGATAAATCTCTCACGCTACTGGTGTCAATGAGAATCAATTGATTTATATTGTCTATAATGAACTTTAGTTTTTTCATAGTGCATATACAACAAATAAATCATATCTTAGTCACTCCTATTGCACTTAACTTGATGAACTTTTAGTTCATAGTGCGTGAATCTAAATAATTAATCCAACGATATATTTACGGCATTCCATCATTTATATATCATATCTTCCCCTAATGACGACAATGATGTAAGTTGGATTTACAAAATCAACATATCAATTAATAAAATAGTCCACAATTAGTGGCCCTATATATGACATCTTGACGGAGTATACAACTAATATTTCAAGTATTAAACTCTTCAGGAGTTCTAATCAAATTCAAGTAACAATATAAACAACTTTGCTATCAGTTTTCTTTTCGAAAACATGTGAGCAAATATCTTCACTTTTGTATCCTTCTCTCAAGAGATACGTGATGTTCTTACAACGATTTTGCAGTTTACTTGAAAATATATTTTTGACTTACATGCTTTGAGTAAGTTAAATCCTTCAGGGATTTTCATATATATGTCACTATCTAGTGAATCATATAAATAGATATTTACTACATCCATAAGGCGCATATCAAGTCTTTGTGACATAAGTAGATTAATCAAACTCTAAAATATAATGACGTATATTATGGGAGAGTACATAATTAATTCCCGCTGGTCTTTGAGAGAAACATTATGTTACGAGTATTGTCATATATCTCGCAATGTTTATTTCTTTTTCTAACAAAGACACATTTGTATCATTGATCTTATATCATTCGGGGATATTTTTTCAGATTTGAACTACAGGTCCAAATGTTTTTCGGCTTTCTAGGGAATATTAATTCACCTTGTATGACTTCTTTCCTCTTTGGCCAATGATTTCTATCTTGACAATCTCTTATAGATCGTCGTTGAGGATCCTTTTTTTTCATTTCAAGAGTCATATTAAAGGCGAATATATCGTCATGCGTCCACGACGATACTTGATCTCTCCAATATATCGGGATCTCATTAATTAGACACTGGCAGTTCTTCGGGAACTTTTATTTGATTGATTAATCATTATCGTCATTTTTGGTTCTATGTTGTGCCCCTTTTTTTAGACACAAAATTTCTTTTAGAACCAATTGGTCGACCATATTTTTGACGAACTTTATATTCATTTGCTACCATTTGTAATTGTCCTTCAAGGACATTTATTCTTGCGGGGGTATTTACAGCAAATATATAACATTGACACTTCTTATATATATACACAAAAGCATCAAGAAGTTGGTTTGCAATCTTTTGCAAGTGATCTTTCGACTACTTATTCACATTGATTACTTTTGAAATTCAAATGTAACTAGTTTGTTCTTGTGCTTTTTGTTGGATGTAGATTTCACATTGATTACTTCAGGAATCCAAATGTGACATATGTTTCAACTAATGTTGGAAATGTTATTTCATCATAATAACAATTTTAATGGAGATTTGTTTTTATACGTACAAAACCATTTTGATTATGGACATGAGCAACTAGGTTTTGAATCTCAATTCCAAAGCAATATAATATTAAATCATCTTCAGGAGAAACTTAGAGTTTAATAAACTCTCTAGCTTTATCAAGACAATTCTTCTTGATGGAATTGAGTTCTTTATTATTTGAACTATTAGTTCTAGCAATTGCTTCATTTCTTCTAGAAATCAAGCATTTATGAAAATCAATGTAAAGATTATTCAGGATCTCTATTTGCGCTCGGATAAATTTTCAATTATGGTGCGCATGATAGTTGCTTGTAAATGTCGAAACCTCTCATGTCAAAGCATAAAGCGTTTTGAACTTCCGGTTCATGACATGGTTTGTCTCACTTGTTTTCATAAATGTGTAATACATTTAAAATGATAGTGTGATAACTTTTCTTTTGTTAGCTTCTGGCTAAATACAAAATAATTTATACAAGAATATGTATCACTACCTTCTTATATTATGTCAATATGGTACCCATTGTAGTGGATAACCTTAAAATCTAGTAAGTTTCTTCCAGACTTACTAGAGTAAGTGCAAACTCAATAGTTAATTTAGTGTCATTTGATATAATGATACAAGCTCTTCGGGAGCCTTTAATGATATTCGATGCACTAGATTTTAAAATCTCGCAATTTATGATGCATATACTCGTATCGAGCTTTAGGGAGGACAAACAATTAATATTTTTACGCAATCATGCTGGGATGCTTCGTTTCATTCTATTATTATCTCTCTCATGCCTACATCGATATCAAGAGTCATTAATGTCAACAAGACATAAATTATCTTTCTCATTCAGGAATAACATATATTATCGAAAGTACGAGTTGCTCTTTAAGAGCATTTAATATTCTTATAGAATATAAAATGATGCTACTTCAAGAGCAAAAGTTGAGGCATTTCCACAAACATATGATAATAATGTTAATATCACAATATGGTCATTCATCAGGAATGTAATTGTGCTACTTCCAGAGCAACAACTTAGTTTTATTTACGATAAGTGAAATCAATAAATTGTGAATTTTGAGATCTACCGGATCTCACATCTATTCTTGAAAAGAAATTAATTTACAATAGGATATTGAAAATGCAGTTGTCAAGCATAGAGGAGCTCTTGCTACCACTCCATGTAAATAGATAATACTTTAAATTATAACTAATATTCTTCAAGAATATTAATTGTGCTACTTAGGGAGCAACAATTAAAGTATGATTGTGATATATGATTCCAAAATGATAAGTTTTAATTCTTTCAAGAACATGTAGAGTTAATTGTGCTACTTCAAGAGCAACAATTCGAGGAACATATAACATTACCAAAATCAAGAGGTTAGAATTGTTTTTCAAGAACATATAGTATTCTTCAGGAATACAAATTGTGATACTTCAAGAGCAACAATTTTAGTCTATATTAAACTATTTCAGGCGAAAAGTTAAAATTTTCTAGAAACCCAGTTGTTCTTCAAGAACATATAGTATTATTTGAGAATATCAATTGTGCTACTTCGAGAGCTACAATAATAACAATTCAAGAACCAAGATTCGCCATCAATAAGACAAAATATATGAATTGCTTATCGAAAACATGTAATATTCTTCAGGAATATTAATTGTGTGTCACTTCATGAGCAATAAATTGAGATTATATGTATAAATATTATACAATACGCAACAAAAAAAAAATTGAGGTATATAATAAATACATATATAATATTAATAACTCTTTATGCTACTTCTGGAGCAACAATTGAGTTACTTCAATAAGTTTGAATTGCTCTTTAAGAGCATATGATATTCTTCAGGAATATGGATTATGCTACTTCTGGAGCAACAATCTAGATTCAACATTAAATAAATAAATAAATAAAATAAATGTTCTTCAAGAGCATGTAATATTCTTCATGAATATTAATATATTGTGCCACTAATTGTGGACTATTTTTATTAATTGATATGTTGATTTTGTAAATCCAACTTACATTTTTGTCGGCATTAGGGGGAGATATGATATATAAATAATGGAATGCCGTAAATATCTCGTTTGCGTAATTCATCATTGAAATAACATTGAAGAGCGTGTAGATAAAGGAAGATGGTGGAAAAATTTCGGAGGTAAAAATAAAATTGAGACTATTGTGCTGATAACGTGTTATAAACTAAATAGAACGAGAGAATAATAAAGAGAATGGGAAATATATGTATATTATTATGAGGGTGGAGACCTCTATTTATAGAGTACAAGATGGACTATTGGGATTTTAAGTTTATATAGTCATCACAATATATGATAAGTATATACATAAAATATATTTACAGCATCACATGATTTGTAACGCAGCTCCTTATTTTCTCCCATTCTCCTTTTTTTTTTTACATGTATTTACATGCTTAAGGTTCATAAACGAAATACAACCGTTATGACTCTATTACACATGATTAATAATTTAATATAAGGTTTTACATAATTTACACTGTTATACAAAATGAGGACTTATCTATCGCAATCTTACCTCAATTCGAATAACGATCGCAATTTTATCGCATTGTAACAAAAAAAAAAAAAATACAACAATCTCCAATTACTATTACACATAAAATATAAAATAAAATAAAATTTTGATAAAATTAGAGAGTGCATGTGCACCTATGGGCGGAGGCAAGTGTTGGTCCGGAGACGAAAAGTCAGGTGTAGAGGGGGGGGGGTGAATACACCTGAGCTCTGTTTCTTTTTCTCAGTGAAGGTCAGCTGAAGCTGATGTTTGCAACTGATGAACAGTGCCAAGTAAGCCTTCGATCACTGGGGTCAAAGTGAGTCAGCTTCTGAGCTCTTCTACTGACTGATGTCAGTATTACGAAACTCAGTCGAAGACTGTAGTGCGGATAAGTGTTAGGCCCGGAGTCGTCTCTTTTGAAAACGCGTTTTTGCAAGTTAAATCTTTTAGCTGTGCACTTTATAAAATACGTTTTATGCAAACTTATGATTTTCAAGTCAGTTGAATGCAATGCAATAAAACAGTAAATGAACACAAGCGATTTAACGTGGTTTGGATACGCAAGATCCTACGTCCACGGTCCTGAACAAGGCAGGAGAACTTGTTGATTATTCTGAGCAAGCCTCAGCAGGGATACTGTGCACTGGACAGTTCCCTCTAAGTTATAGTCCTTAGCGACTTTACAATCCAAACCTAAGTTTAGAAGGGAGGGAATATTCTCCAACTGAGAAGGAGTTCTTACAACAAGAACAATTCACTAAATGTGAACTCCTTCGGATCTAAGCTATGAATCTAGCAATGAGCTTAGTCTAGAGAAGATAGGGATCAAAGTGCTCTAGAGAGATGAACTACAAGAAGTGTTCTATGAAAACTAGTTCGTCTCTGGATAAGCTTGAAGGTTCTAGAGCGTTGTGAGTTTGAATGATTTCCCTTGATTTCGCGTATATTCCTCTTGTCGAAATCTTCAAATCCTTCTCTATTTATAGTTGTGAGTTGTGACATATGTCCGTTGGAGACGACGATGCCACGTGTCACAAGCGTCCAAAGAAAACGGCCACTATTCAACTTTGTTGCGAGCGGGGCGATTAATGCGACTGTTCATGAGAGCGGCTTTCTTGTGTAGAGTAGGTAAGCGTTGTCGGCTTCTCATTGGTCGAGGTTTGTAGTTGGTGAGTGTCGAGTTGACCGTTCAAACTACCTCGTATGTCTTCGCCGAACATTTGAAAGGACTTTTAGTCTTTGGGTCGCTTTCTATCGGATACGGTACTTGAAAGTCTGTCTTCTTCGGTGAGTCGTCGGACCGATAAAGTGAGCTTCGATAGTCGGTTGGTCGGCTGCGAAGGTATACCTTTGCTTGCTTGTTTCTTTCTACCGATGACCATCGGCTTGTAGAGAATGCTTCTCCGAGGTCCGGTCGCTGATGCGGGATCTTCAACCGAGTTTGATATCGGTGCCGACGAAGAGTGCAAGCGATTACACCGATGACGTGGGGTTCGAAAAGTATCTTCGGCAGAAGATCGGTTCAACAACTACCCCGTACGGGACTTAGACAAAAATAATAAGCATTACATCAAGTCTAACCTATACATCAGCTAATCCTATCGACACACTAATCTACTGATATCAGCTCGGTTTTGGGATCTTCAATTCCATAGTACTACTATGATTTCCCCCAATTTCTTTTAACCCTAGAACAACTGAGTATCAATCTACTGACTCATATCCAACAATTTCCCCCTAATTGATGATGCCAAAACCTCTATACTCTAATATCTATCAAGGATACTGTCCTACTGACAACAATTTCCCCCTTAAAGCATCTGAGGAAAAACTGATAATAGTAAATGAACTTCAGCAGGCGAGAGCATGGCAAGATCAGAGAAACTGATGTGAGTGTGTGTCAGATCACTTAGTGATCAGTTGTGTAAACACAAAGAAAAAGGCTGAGAGACAATGAGTAATTGTCTAGCAAGCAGAGGAACTGATATATATATCAAGAATTACAGAGTTCCTATGCTATTACAAAAGATGAGAAGAGAAAAATCACTGCTGCTGCTTCTTGAACTTCTGCGTTTTCTTCTTGAAGTCAGTGGATTTTTCCTCGGGAGGATCCAGGTAATAGTATTTATACACTCTAGCTCGAATCTCCTGGATCTCCAAGTTATCATCTGGCCTTTACGGGAGCAAGGCTCGGGCGTAGGCGGCTTCCTCCACTTCTCTTTCTATGTCCTTAGTGCTCGGCGGATCCACTAGCAAGTCTCGGCGGTGGAATACGTCGGAAAGCGTGGGGCACGGAAGGTTACATTACGTGATTCCATGACTTGCTTCAGCCGTTCACCGAATTCAACATTAAATCTCGTAATCAACTCCTCAAAGAGCTGATCGGGTGGGCGATCAAGTGGGTAAATGCGCCATACGTAGTAGCCTTTGATAAAAGTTTCTTTCAATCTCTCCCAATGTTCATTCATATCAGCGGCACCCACTTATCCACATGCTTTGAATCGGTTGTTGCTTGATGTGGGGGCCCACGATGAACTTAGATCCTCTCGGGATCCGCCTTCTTGGATCGGCTCTTTGGTTTATCGGATAGGCTTTTTATTCTTGCCGAGTCGGCCATCCTTTTCTTCTCACGGAGAGCGGCCGCTCTAGTGTCTCCTCGTCCGAGACTCGGTCCTTGCGGCGTCGCCTCCCGGTGTCGTTTGATCTTACGCTATCCGCTCGGGTGTAAGAATAGATATGGGAATACTACGAGCAAGTAGCTTTGATTTCGATCGGAAGAGCCTTAGCAAATTCTTCTTGGGCTTTCTTCTTTTGCTCTTCGACCGTATTAATGACCTTTCTCTTTCCTTTGCCCACGACGCTTTGCCCTTAGGCTTTTTTTGGCCCTTCGTTTGCCTCCTCTAGCCGACGCTCCTGGTCCGGCTTGTCTTGCGGCTCTTGGGCTATTCCGAGGTCGAATGCCTCTTGCTCCGCTTTTGATTTAAACTTCTTGATCGGGGAGGAAGGAGTAGTGGATTCGATAGCGATTTCCTTCCCCAGACCTCTGCGGCCGTTGTTGAGACTCTTCTTCTTCGCTGGCTCTTCAAGGAATTGAGCGATTTCGTCTATGTGCACGATGAAGAGGAGATGGGGGTGGCTTGTAGTGGGAAATCAAGGAGAAGGACCTCGGTAGATGTACCTTTCGAGTAGGTGGTCCCGCCTCCGAGCCTGTTCCCCCCGAATCTCTGCGGTGAGGGCTCGTTGCTCGAGGAGGGTCCTGCCTCCCGAGCCTGTCCCTCGAGGATACGGACGTCACCGTGTATCCGTATCGGGTTCATCTTTCACAATATCTTCCCCCCTTTTTGGCATCAGCAATATTCGCCGGGGAGGTGCGGATAGCTTTTACGTCCTGCTCCAGTTGTGCACGAGAATCTTTGATCCGGGTAATCGTGTCATCAAAATCACCGACTAAGTTACGGTAGTTTTCCCAGTCTTTCTCCCGATCGGCTCTAGATTTCTTCAATCGAGCGGCCGACTCCTGACGGAGTTTCGGCAGAGCTTGATCATTTGATTCTCGTCATTTCTTTACGAATGGCTTTCAAGGCCTCGACTTGTTGCTTGATGGCCGTTTGAAGAGAGGTGGTTGCTATCTTGTTTCTCTCATCTATGAAGCCTTGAACTGTTTTCATGGCTTCGAGTCATTGCTCCGAGAAAGTTTTATGCTGAGCGGCAAGCGGTGCCGACTCGTGGCCGATAAATCGGCCTTTTGAGCACTTAGGGCCTGCTCAACTATCTCCTTGAAATTTGGCCGAGAAGCCTCTTTAGGAGTTGAGACGTCGCGGCCAACTTACTTAGAACTTCGTTACGAGCCTTGGTGTACTTCTCCCATTTGAAATGAACATCTTTGGCTAGGAGTCGATTTTTCTCACCTTGGCGTTTGATAGCCCTGTTGACGAACGTGAGGACACGGAACCGATGGGTTGTATCGATAAGAGCTAGTTCCGAGCCTCTGCTCGAGAACGAGATCAATCGCTCCCCTCTGCGTGCCCGGAGCGGTTGTAGCCTCACCCGATGGGATTATGGGTGGTGTTGGGCTCTTCTCTTGGGGAGTTTGTCCCTCTGCCGATTCTCCCCGATCCGCTTCCTTGGGTTTGCCATCCATCTCCTCATCTTGATCATCATTATCGCCTTTATCGGAAGGTGGAGATGGGGGCGGAGCTGTTTCGATCGGAGCTCTCAAGCTCGATAAATAGAGCATTGCAGCTCTCAAATCTTCGAAAGACGCCACATCGCTGGCTCTCCGAATCCAATCTTGGCTTGGAGCTCTTGCTCCTCCGTCGCAGCTCATCCCGGTGATCGCTGGGATTTGGCAAAGTCAATAAGAATGTCCCGGTGCGAGAAACCTTAAGAGCATCGAGCTCTTGTCCTTCTTGCTATTTCAACCAGATCTGCGTGCTCGGCAATTTACGGTATCTCTTGCTTGAATCTCAGGGCAAAGCACGCAATGATCGAGTGGTGTCAGTTGTTGTCCACTCAGCAGTAGGTTCGGGTGACGCTTCCCTCTTGTCAGACTCTGTTTCCTCAGAGCTGATCACTTGGACTTTGTCCTTGATCGTCGCTCCCTCGATTCCAGTATCTGAATCGAGTAGTTGCTCCTCTTGAGTAGGAGGGAACGGCTCAATAAAGGTAAGTGTGAGCCACTGTGACCTCAGCGAGTCGATTCTTAGCCAACCTCCTCTTCTTTGGTACTTGGATAGATGGGGGGGCAGAGCAGACGCAGCTCTCTTAGGCTCAGGCGGTCCCTTGCCTATGGATTTCTCAGCTCCAGCTTTCGTCTGGAATTTGATAGACTTCTTGTCAAAGTACTTGGAGTCCTCAAAGGCTGAGTTCTCAACAGCTGAGTTCCTCTGAACTATGCATTCTATCAGAACAGACATCTTTGTTCCGAATAGAAGTTTACCCACACCGGCTATCCTCCTCTCGCCGGTAGGTAATGTGGTGAACTTCGAGCACGTGCCTTCATCTCGAGTAGTATAATACTTGGCCCGGTTCACTTCAACCCCATCGTCTATTGCCATCATCAGCTGAATCCTAGGTTTGGACAGTTGATCATATGATCCAGCTGAACTTGTCAGAATGTGCGATACCACGTAAGCTAGACCTCTCGTACCGAGGTAGCAACATATTCCTCGGTAAAAGCTGTTTTGAACGCCACATCCTTGCGTCCACGGAATTTACGCACATATGCGTTGATCTCCTTCTCCTTGTATCCAATCGGAGAAATGCCGGAGTTGGGAAGATCGAATGAGAGAGCTAGATCATCTTGAATATCGAAGGTAAGAACAGTGACTCCCACTCATCTTGATCGACTTCCTTCGATAAGAGAAGGACGATTCCTCTCCTCCCGACGCTAGAGATTTCCGGTTGAAATAAACTTCGGCGAATTGTCGAGGGAGATAAGCACGGGGTGCTTCGAAACCAGCATCTCCAACCCCGAACGCTCCAAAGCGTCAAACACGGGTTCAAGGAAAGAGATCTCCACTTGGCGGAAGGCCAAGGTAGGTTCAAACGAGAATCCCGGAGGCTACAATCTCCTCAATGTTGTGCGGAGTTTGAACGTTCGCCATTGAAATCGCAAAACAACATATTAGCACTTGAAAATAGAGTAAGTTAGTAGTTGCTAGCGGACATCGATACATTACCGTGTATAAGAGCTTTAAGAGATGCGAAAGCAAAGTTGTTTAGGAGATTTGGATAAGAAAACAAAGTTGCGAGATAAGCTCTTTGAGAAAATGAAGAATGGCGAAAAATGAGGAGTTGTTAGAAGATGAAAGATTTTGTATATTTCGTTTGATCTTCGGTTTGAATCGCACGGTTCAAATTTAATCTTTCAAAATCAAGGGGCGGCTAAGATTAAATGTTATAAAAGAATGATTACAATAGCCGCCAAAAATATAGATATACGTAATAAAGCTAATGGAGAAGACATGCATTAAATGCGCGACGAGAGCATTAATTACGCGAGCGAGGAGTCCTGCCGACCTTTCCTCAAACCTTAAACATAATAAATGGTAAGGAATAAATGCTCCTAGGCAACGAATGCAAGCGGCCGATGCATTAAATGAGGCATGCTTCGAACAAATTAAGTAACGATACTACGCAAACCTCTTCGCTGAACTTATCGTTGGTTACCATCATTTATCGGGAGGATGGTTGTGCTGATGACCATGTTCTCCCTTGTTGTGTACGGTGTGCATCTCCCAACCGAGTCATTTGTACTAAGTTTTCGACTGTCGTGCCGATTCCATACCGATACACATTGTTGCTAAGTATATTATTATCGGTAGTCGGCTTCTCTTGACTTGTCTCGGTAGGATCTAGCGAGACCTAGCTCAACCGATAGTTCTCCCGAACTCTGTTCTCGGCTAGTGGTTTGGTCGGTATATACGCCCTTTGCTTGTCGGTATGGATTTTCTCCATCCCGATGTCCTTCTTTTCGACATGGTCTCGATGAAGTGGTGTCGAATGTCCACGTGCTTGCATCCGGTATGTAGAACCGGGTTCGAGTTATAGCTATTGACCTTGGTGGAGTCACGGTAGATGGGCACTTCATCCCGAGTTATACCATAATCTCTCAATTCTTTGTCGAAGCCAAAGGATCCGGGCACAACAACTTCCTGCGGCCATGTACTCGGCCTCGTAGTGGACGTAGCTACCGAGTCTTGTTTCTTTGAAAACCACGATATCGGCTTCGCCTAGGAACCGACATGTTCCGGAAGTTGATTTTCGATCTATCCCGCATCCTGCATAATCGGCATCAGAATAACCTGTCAGTATTAGATTATCATCAGCAGGATACCATAACCCAGCCTCAGGTGTTCCTCTTAGGTATCGCAGAATCTTCTTCGCTGAGTCTAGATGACTTCGCTTGGGATTCGCCTGAAATCTTGCGCATACACCTACAAGCATAAGTTATGTCGAGTCGGCTAGTTGTTAAATAAAGTAAAGAACCAATAATAGCTCTATAATCGGTAGAGTTAACGAAGCTCCCTCTTTGTCTAGATCGATTTTAAAGTTCGTGTTCATGGGGATCTTGACCGGTTTCTTTGGAATCACGGCCGAATCTTTTGAGAAGATCTCGAGTGTATTTGGCTTGATTGATGAAGATTCCTTCGCTGATTGTTTTACTTGAAATCCAAGGAAATAATTCATCTCTCCCATCATGGACATCTCGAATTTCTCCTTCATCATCTTCTCGAAGCTGCCGACATATGACTTCGTTTAACGCCGAAAATGATGTCGTCCACGTAGATTTGCACCGGTAGAATGTCATCTTCGACTTTATGCTTGAATAGGGTGCGATCTCTTGTCCCCTTTTGAAAACCTTTCGAAGTAGAAAGTCGATAGGGTATCATACCAAGCCACGGGTGCTTGTTTTAACCCATACTGAGCTTTCCTCGGTCCCGTACACTGATGTCCCTGCCGAAAGCCGGGCGGTTGTTCCACGTAGACTTCTTCCTTCGATGCGCCGTTCGGAAAAGCCGACTTCACATCCATCGATATACCTTAAATCTCGATGTGTTGCATAAGCTAGGAAAAGACGAATGGCTTCCAATCGGCGACCGGAGCAAATGTTTCATCAAAGTCAATTCCCTCTCGCCCGATCGTATCCTTTAGCAACTAGTCGAGCTTTATTTCGACAATGACGTTGTTTTCATCTCGCTTGTTCTTGAAGACCCACTTAGTTCCAATCACGTGCCGATGTCTAGGTCCGTCGACAAGCTCCCAAACTTCATTTCGACGAACCGGTTCGACTCTTCTTGCATAGCAATGACCCGGTCAAGCATCTTTAAGTGCGTCCTCTATCGGACCGAGGTTCTTACGTAGACGAGAAAACAAGAGTAAAGTGAGCTTTCTCCTTGATTTAATCTTGATCTCGTCCTTATAGTTGCTTGATGGATCTCCAATGATAAGATCGAAGAATGAGCATCGAGCCACGAACGCCCTGAGTCGGGCTTCTTCTTCGATACCACTTCGCACGCATCGGTAGGTGTATTAGGCATTTCAGTAATCTTGTTTTGTGACCGTAGTAATTCAGTAAGAAGGTTAGGATCTACCGAGTTTCCGGGTTCGGGGGCATTTAGCTCGGGAACATTAATCGTTCCCCCGAGTTTATATTCTCGGTAGAGGTCTCGGTTACCACGGGGGCTTCCTCATCGACCGAAGTTACTGTTGTTGATTTCGTTCGACGAATCAACTAGGTTAGCTACATTGCTTGTTGGTGAGTCCGAATTTCTTCATCTTCGACTCATCATCCCAACAATCTTTGGATCTTTTCGACTTTGTCATTTAGTTCGAGATCCCGTAGCTTGCTTGCCGACATCCTCGGTGCTTGACTTTGTATCTTTCCTGTTCTCGGTAACAAATTCATCAAAAACAACATGAGGGCTTTCCTCCACGCAAAGAGTTCGATAGTTAAAAACTCACGAAGGCTTTATCGACTCGGGAGTATCCTAAGAATACTCCTTGATCGGATTTGCTATCAAAGACCTTCAACCGATCTTTCCCATTGTTGTGGATAAAGCAAGGACAGCCAAAAACATGAAAATGAGAAATAGAAGGAATTCTCCCTTTCCACAGTTCGTATGGCGTCTTCATGTGTTCTTTGTGTCGGTAGTGATCGATTCCGAGTGTAACAGGGCGGTGTCGGTAGCATCGGCCCCAAAACTTTGAGGGTAGTCCGAGAATCTGCGAGGAGCGTTCTTTGCCGCTTCTTTGAGAGTTCTGTTCTTACGTTCGGCAAGTCCGTTCTGGCGAGGGGGTGCGCGCAGCCGATGTCTCGTCCTGAATTCCCTCTTTATCGCAAGTATGTCTTAACTACCGAGTTTAGAAACTCGTTCCTCGTACGAGCGTATCTTCTTAATCTTGATGTTCTTTTCCACATTGAGTTTCTTCGGTAGATTAGGTAACTCGGTCGAACATCGATTTGTTGGCGATGAAGATGACCCAAGTATATCTCGAGTAGTCGTCTATGACGACGAGGGCATACTTCTTGCCTCTTATAGTCATTGGAGAGCCGGCCCGAATAAGTCCATGTGAAGCAGTGAAGGATTCCATCGGTGGAAGGTGACGGAATAGGTGGATTGCTACTCTTTGTTTGCTTTCCCTTCGTGCACGCTTCACAATTTCGTCTTTGATAAACGATTCGTTGGGCGGTCCTCGACTTTAGAGTTCTTGACAAGCTTGTTCATGGTTTTGAAGTTCAGGGTGGCTGAGTCTCTTGTGCCATAGCCGACTGACTTGTTACCCGATTTAGTACGTGCGAGCAAGCAAGCCTCGGGTTACGCGGTATTCCGGTTGCAACATAGATGTTCTTCCTCCGCGAACCCGATAACACTCGTTTTCCCTGTAGATTTGTCAACAATATCACGTAAACCGGCGTCAAAGATTACTCGTTAAGATTATCACGGAATTGATCGTCGAAAGGAGATTATGTTGAAGTCCTTCAACATATGTTACTCTTTGGAGCCGTGGCGGTCCCAATGTTCGGCGTTCCGTATCCCCTTTTGTAGCCTTTGGAATTGTCACCGAATTCAATTTTGGGACCATCTTCTTGTACGTAGTTGGTCGGCGAGCTCTTACGGTAAGTCATGTGTCTCGAGCGGCCGCCGTCCACTATCCACGGGTCCTTATGCACCTCGGCCTCTTCTCCGGCCATCGGACAGTATTCGGCCGACTCATCGAGAACCGTCTTTGCGACCTCAAGCTGCGACGAACGCGGCTTCATCTTCGAAGAATACATGAATGTATCCTCCTCAATTGAGTTGTCGGATATCTCTCCGGCTATATAGGCCCTGTCGTCTCTCGGCGAATTTCTTTCTCCTGGCTGCCGTTCCGCTCTTTGAGCGGTGAGAGTTCGGGACAATCGTGCGATAGTGTCCCTCCTTCTTGCGGTTGTAGCAGGTAGATGTTCTGCTTTGCTCTTACCAGTGAGTCTTTAAACGGATGCGGCAAGCAGACTCCGATTTCCCTGCATTCGGTAGAAGGATTAGATTCTTCTTTCTTATGATAGTCTTTCTTACCCGAGGAAGAATCTCGGTTGTATTTCCTCGGCTTTCGACTCTCTCCTTTTCCCTCGATATTTGAGAGCCATCGGTGCTAGGCCGGTCGGGGCTGAAGTCTCGGAAGACTTTGCTACCGATGTGGCCACGGCTTTGCTTGAGGAAATAGGCTTGGCTCCGGTATTGCTTGTTGTTGCCTTGAAGGCGTGGTCGAACCGTGTGTCACTGGAGCGCTTAAGCACTTTTGGGGTAAGGCTATGCTCGAATTCCTCCGATTTTAATTCGAAAATATAACATCGGGAGTTAGAGCATTTAGATCGGAGCGACGTAAATAAGTAGCAAATGGAAGCCACTTACGTCGGGGCAACGCTCTCAAGATCTTGGTGTTCATCTCCTTGTTGGTGAACGACCTCCCCACCCATTGATGACATTGACTTGATTGGTGAATCGACACTCGGCTCGTCAATGGTTTGATGAAAGCTCCATTGCAAAGACGTCGAACTTCCGAAGTTCTAGCTCGAGCTTGTTTTCTTTGATCCGAGGGGTTCCATGGCTCGGTCTGCCCAAGGCGTCCCATAGCTCTTTCGCCGTTTTGCAATCTTGTACTCTTCCGAGGTGTGAGTCAGCGAGCGTAGTCGGTATGGCATTACGTGCAACTCGGTCAAGGTTGTGCAACTTCTTTTCTTCGGGCGTGAAGGCGAGATTTGTCTTTGGGAACCTTAGCACCGGTTTGTGCTCCCACGCCTCCTCCGGAAGCAAATACTATGCTTGTCGATCATAGGAATGATCGATCCTGATTCTAGGACATCTGACATGCTGTCGTGGAGTGACGTTAGGTGTGCCTCCATACGTACGCGCCATATCGTGTAGTTCTCTATTGAGAACATCGGCACCATCCTAATACACGACATATCGGACATTGTAAGAGTAAGAGTATAAGGATGCCGAAAAGATGCTTATGCGGTGAAAACGGTTTTCGGGATCGGTTCGAGAGGACCAAGTATTTCGTAACCGGCGATCGGTTGAACACCGTGTGCTCGATACCAATTGTTGGTCCGGAGACGAAAAGTCGAGTGTAGAGGGGGGGGGTGAATACACCTGAGCTATGTTTCTTTTTCTCGGTGAAGGTCGGTGAAGGCGATGTTTGCAAGCGATGAACGATTGCCAAGTAAGCCTTCGATCACTGGGGTCAAAGTGAGTCGGCTTCGAGCTCTTCTGCCGCCGATGTCGGTATTACGAAACTCGGTCGAAGACCGTAGTGCGGATAAGTGTTAGGCCCGGAGTCATCTCTTTTGAAAACGCGTTTTTGCAAGTTAAATCTTTTAGTTCGTGCACTTTATAAAATACGTTTTATGCAAACTTATGATTTTCAAGTCGGTTGAATGCAATGCAATAAAACAAGTAAATGAACACAAGCGATTTAACGTGGTTCGGATACGCAAGATCCTACGTCCACGGTCCGAACAAGGCGGGAGAACTTGTTGATTATTACGAGCAAGCCTCGGCGGGGATACTGCGTGACCGGACAGTTCCCTCTAAGTTATAGTCCTTAGCGACTTTACAATCCAAACCTAAGTTTAGAAGGGAGGGAATATTCTCCAACTGAGAAGGAGTTCTTACAACAAGAACAATTCACTAAATGTGAACTCCTTCGGATCTAAGCTATGAATCTAGCAATGAGCTTAGTCTAGAGAAGATAGGGATCAAAGTGCTCTGAGAGATGAACTACAAGAAGTGTTCTATGAAAACTAGTTCGTCTCTGGATAAGCTTGAAGGTTCTAGAGCGTTGTGAGTTTGAATGATTTCCCTTGATTTCGCGTATATTCCTCTTGTCGAAATCTTCAAATCCTTCTCTATTTATAGTTGTGAGTTGTGACATATGTCCGTTGGAGACGACGATGCCACGTGTCACAAGCGTCCAAAGAAAACTGCCACTATTCAACTTTGTTGCGGCGGGGCGATTAATGCGACTGTTCATGAGAGCAGCTTTACCGTGTAGAGTAGGTAAGCGTTGTCGGCTTCTCATTGGTCGAGGTTTGTAGTTGGTGAGTGTCGAGTTGACCGTTCAAACTACCTCGTATGTCTTCTTTGAACATTTGAAAGGACTTTTAGTCTTTGGGTCGCTTTCTATCGGATACGATACTTGAAAGTCTGTCTTCTTCGGTGAGTCGTCGGACCGATAAAGTGAGCTTCGATAGTCGGTTGGTCGATCTGCGAAGGTATACTTGCTTACCTTGTTTCTTCTACGATGACCATCGGCTTGTAGAGAATGCTTCTACCGAGGTCCGGTCGATGATGCGGGATCTTCAACCGAGTTTGATATCGGTGGCGACGAAGAGTGCAAGCGATTACACCGATGACGTGGGGTTACGAAAAGTATCTTCGGCGGAAGATCGGTTCAACAACTACCCCGTACGGGACTTAGACAAAAATAATAAGCATTACATCAAGTCTAACCTATACATCGCCTAATCCTATCGACACACTAATCTACTGATATCAGCTCGATTTTGGGATCTTCAATTCCATAGTACTACTATGATTTCCCCCAATTTCTTTTAACCCTAGAACAGCTGAGTATCAATCTACTGACTCATATCCAACAGGAAGGGTGAGCTTACCTGGGCTCAAGCCCAGTGCAAAAATCTCAGCCCATCTATTTTTTTTTGGTTAAAGAAGAGAATAATTTTTGTATCTATTAAAGAGCCCAATAATTTGAATAATATAAAGAGCCCAATAGTTTTTGTATCTATTAAAATAAATTGAATAAGTAATAAAATTGTCAATCCCTTCTAACGGGATAAGTATATGTTAGGTCAATCATATTAAAAATATAGATTTTTTAGGATATGTTTACTATTTATTTGTTAATTTGTCTCTTAATATGCTAGATTATTTTGTCAGCATGCATATAGATTGAAAAATAAAAGTTTTCAGATTACTATTAAATGAATTATTGATCATGATAAGTTTTATTATGATGGAATAGGTAATATGTTGTTAATGTTAGATATCATTTTAGACTCATTATTTTGTCATTTGTATATATTATAAGTACTTTTGACTTCCTTATACTCATTGTTATATTATCTTTTCTCAAAAAAAAAATTCGGGACTCCGCCCCCGAACCCCTAGTAAATCTCGCCCCCCATCTACAAATCCTGATTCCGCCTCTGAGCCCACCCCACTATGATTTTCTGGCTCCGCCCTGTGTGCACCACGAGTTAGACCAGCTCCATTCACCGTTTTAGAAATTCAAAAATTTTCCTTTTCAATTCCCTTTCTCCTACCATATTTCCCTCTTGGATTTTACGCACTCTCAATCCTCCCCGGCTTCACTCTGCCAATTCTGCATACCACAAACCCTAACCATGAAATGAATTTATCCCCATCCTTTTCCTCTTTCTCCTAGACTGCCGCGAACATGAACTGAGAGAGTAAGGTGTGGAATTTCGGTGTAAGAGTTAATGTATATGAATTATTGATGAATTAATGCAATATTTGCTTCAGAGGGTTTCTGGAGAAAACGCTTGATTCATTCGAACACCCGGAATTCATCACTTGTTTTTTCTATTTTCCCCCCGCTTGCTCTTGCTTTTCATCTGTTCAATGACTTAAAGGAGCAGGTTCAGTGAGCTTTTTTCTCCTTCAATTGGCTGCAATTGATTCAGGTTTACTTCAATTTCAGTTGAAAAGCAATGTCGGAAGACTTGATTTTGCATTTCTCCAATTCTTCGAACCAATCCGATCAATCCTCCAAGATCGCAAAACTCGAAGCAAGATTGGTGGGCAAGGTCTCATCAGCAGTAGCCGCACAACCCCTTGTCCAGGCGCAGTTGAATTCACGGTTCGGGCCTGCGAAGTCTGGAGGTGCCTCGGATGGTCGACTCGACTCTTTAGTTGATAGCGATGATTCTGATGATGTGAGTATTTGGAATTGATTTCTGCTTTATAACAATAAACACTGCACTTAGATACATTATCTGCATATCGAATCTCAATTTCAAAATTTCTGGGTTCTTGCATGTTTATATAGTTGACAAAGAATGTGTGGCTATTAAAGCTTACTGTGCATTGTCTATAATTGAATATTTTATTACTTTTATATGATTGAGGTAAGAATAAGGATTTTTGTTTGATGCTGCTTTTACTTTATATATTTCTGCTGTTTGTGCTTAGGTAGCCGTATAAATAGTTGGTGGTTCATGGCATACATTGCAGTTGATTACTTATTTTCTGGGTTCTCTGGATAGAATATTCATTCTGATCTTGAACTGGTAGGTATTGATTGGAAAGCATGTGGAACCTAGCAATCCATAGACAAAGATGTAGTTTTTGCTCGTGCAGAATTAGTGGAAGAATCTATTTCTCAATTACTAATGTTTGCTGGAATATCCTTTGATTGACTAAGATATTGGAGCATTTAGAAATCTAACATTTTTGTTCATTACCTACAGATTTGATTTCTTATGATGAGATATCTACTGTGTATTTATTTATTTCAGTCTCTCCCAGATGAAATTCTGTTTGCTACTATTGAATTTTTTCCATCTTATCAAGTATGGATCCTTATCATATCAGTATCACTTTGAAACATGATCATGATGGATACTATTCCATTGCGGTGACCAATTATGTATTGGCTCACACACAATTAACTACGAAAAGATAAAGTTAAAAATGGAGAATGCTTCTAGGTTCCATGGCTCTTAAATTGCACCTGGATTTGCTCAATATTGGGAGCTGGCAGTGTAATCCTTGAAGTCTTGATACTTTTATTGACTTAATTTGAACTTTAATTTTGAGGAAAATTTATTGATTAAGTTATGTGGATCAATAATTGTTTGAGGTGGTGAGTATTATATTCTCCACAACTTGCCAATAGCTAGTTTTTTTACACCACAAAAATATTAAAAATTACAACTTAAAAGTACGTTTCCGCCACGTATGTAACTCACCAGCATTAGAACTTGTTGTCTAAGTTTAAAAAACATTAAGTCATTAACTACTATGCTTACAAAGATCACATATTGATAATCAATTGTAAGTGCTCGAATGCAAATATATAGTGGATGGACTAGGTAAGTTGCTAGAACAAATGGTATACCGCTGCTTACGTAACTGAAATAAGGCAAACACATGTCGTGATAGTTTAGAAAACCCATTGAGGCTTTCGCATTGAGGCCTACCTCGAGTTGAGGATGTGAGAACTTTCTGTGCGGTGGTGCTCTCCTTTTTTTTTTTTAGGCTTACACCTTGACTATGTAAGCCTTGCTCCTAGGCAATGCTTCTGAAATGTAAGTATGATTCTCATGCCTCAAATTTTGAATCCTTTTTGGCCTTTTTAGGATTAATATAGTCTTACTTGACTTTTTAATTCTTTGTGGACAATTTAGCATGTTATTACAAACGTATACTAATAATCAAATAGAACTCGCTCTTCTCTCATGCAAGTCTCGATATTCCTACTCTCAAAAACGAAATTCATGATTTCTACTACCATATTCCTTTAACAAGAGCTTCGGTTCATCTTCTCTCCTCTCTCGTCACGTTGCTGTTACCCCCGCCCCCCCAAATTGTTTGTTATAAATTTTGTAAACTTATGAGTATAATCACATATTAGGAACTTGGTTTATTATTCTTATAGGACAGTGTGCCACTGTATTTTCCAACACTTCGATAAATACCAAATGTTCCCTTAGTTTTCCAATTAAGGACGCGTCTTTATAGCAAATAGCAATAGGCATATATTCATTAATGACACATTATCTTTTCATTCTAATCTTAAATGCACGCCTAGTATATACTCCCTCCGTTCCACTCCATTAGTCCACTTTCTTTTCGGCACGGAGATTAAGAAAGTTGTTTGTTGTGTGTAAAGTAGTATAAAGTAGTGGGGTCCACTAGAATATATAAGAGTGTTATTTTAAGTTAAAAAAGGAAAGTGGACTAATGGAGTGGAACGATCCAAAAAGGAAACTGGACTAATGGAGTGGAACAGAGGAAGTATAATTCATTGTCGATTTGTCAGGTATATCTTTAAGAAAACAATTAGGAATGGTATGTATATCTGATATAGTAAATGAGCAAAACACCATTTTGAGACATTATTGTCATTTTAATTCCTTGATAGTCTCTCGTTGTGCCACGTCTACCTCAAACTCCCTCCTGCTTTTGGCGCAACAACTGTAGGAATGACAACTAATGTCTTTTTGTCTTTTTCGATAAAACTTATTATCACTTTCTAGTCTTGGCATGGCAAACTCGTTATGAGCTTTAAAGTGCGGTCAAAATGGAAAATCTGGTTATGTGTGATGTGGATTTTTTAGTTTAGATTTTAAAAAAACTCATGCTTCTTGTGTTTTACTGGTTTTATTCTTTACATTTTGTTTATGCCATGCATGCACATAATCCTTTCTTTCTCAGTTTGACTTGTCCATATCATGTGGCAGAATGGAGGAGCCTATCTCATACAAGCAAACACTCAAAAGCGGCGGAAGGTTGGTGAAGATAGTAACCCCTGTTCAGTTGAACCTGTTCAGGTGAATGCAGTTTTCTCGTTCTAGTTGAAATAACATGATTTTCTTCTTAAATATTTTTTTTCCGTCTTTTTATATTTCTAACTGGCACATTTCATTTCTTCACTTTCTTTGACTTATTTTAATGTTTTGAAACCTCCGAAATTGTTAATTATATGTTTATCCAAATCTTTTAGGATGGTTATATATCAGGACGTGCACAACTCGCAGCAGCTGATGCTCGGCAGAAGACCATAGAAGCATCAGAGAACAACAAGCTAGGTAGTGATGCAAATAAAAGAAAACAAAGCTGGGGCCGGGCAACTACTCCTTCTGGCAGAGGTCGGAGTTCCTGTGTTAGTGATCAGGCAAGAAATCACATTGTTTCTCCATCAAATGGCCAGGTCGAGAACTGCCATTGTAAGGTATGTCTATTACGTTTGCTGATTCTTTTCCATGTTATGTGAAGCTCCTGTCATCACTCCCTAGTATATCATTTGCTTCCTTTGCTTCTATCTTTGGATGAAGAATTTGAGATTTACTTCAGCATTCATTTTGTGAATGCATAATCTGTAAAATTCTTGGTGAGGACAAATGCGAGTGTTAATGATTTACCCAAGTTATATGCTCCTACTCTAATACCGGGCAGTGCTAACATGTTATTGGCTAGACAATTTATATATATAGATGGTGTCTCCATATTGCTTTTGTCACTATATTTTTAAGTTTATGACTACAAAAATTTCATAATAATGCTTTGTTGATAATTGTTTGCTTTTACATCCTTCTCCAAGTAATTTCAGTTCATATTGAGTCCAGGCCATCATTTTGTGACACGGTAAACTTTCTAGGCAAATGCATGTGAAAAGGGGCATGAAATCCAAATATTTAACAGAGTTAAATGCCACTATAAATGCAAACTTCTTTTTTTTACCTTTTCTGTTTTCTCCCTCTGAATTGCTTTAAATTCCATTCTAATACTATTTTTCCATAAACAGCAGAACAAACAACGTATCATTTCTCAATTGAATGTTGCAAATGTCATGTTGGGGGTAAATTCTCCCTTTCTAACCCTTATTATTTTGGAAATAACAACTTACAACATGGTTTTCGATTATGTGCTCTTGAAATCGGTTAGTTGAAAAAATTGATTTATATGACCATCATCTTAATTAACCTCTTGCTGTTGTCTAATTAAATTAATGCACATGTTATCTTTGATGTGACTGGGTATGCATCATGCATGGTGGGTTCTTCAAAGAGCAGCTCGGGCATGATAGTCACTCCTCCACAGAGGTTTATTAATTGTGTTAAGTATTTTACCTTTTATTTTTGCACCTAAGATTACCGGTCATTATTAAAATAACTTAGTTTTTTCGATGTTTTGTTTCATAGATTATTTTAGATTTATAAACACATACAGTATATATTTTTGAAATTCTTATCAATGGTTTTTTAGGATGAAGGGACATTACATGCAAAGATTGCAGCATTAGAGGAAGAGCTGAAAAAATCGCGTGAAGAGATCTTTGAATCCCATAATAGTCGTGAATGAATGCAAAAGGTTGTTGGAAATTTATCTTTATTATTTGGGTACTTCAATGTCCAAAGTCGAAATTATTTTTGTATTGATATTATCAAGTGAAGTTTCACCCTTCAGAGTAGAATTGCATCTTTACTCGGTACATTTCCTTTCTTGAACAGGAGCCTAAGGAAATTAAAGATTATGAACAACAGATGAACCCAAAGGCATGTCTTTTGGAATCTGCACAGAGTTGGCATGTGATTTTCATGTTATATGTATTTTCTGTTACTCTAAGGCAGTCTCATTCATGTCTAGTTATTGAGAAAAGTAAAAGATTGAATCACACAGAATAACATTGTTAACTTGTGCTCAAATGTGATTCTGAGTATATGCATTATTGTAACAATTGTATTATGATCTTTTTACCTGTGAATTTCTTGAAATGGCCAATTTTCCTAATCCGTTCAGGACTTCATTTTCTTCATTAACGATGTATTTAGTCAGTGCTACATAAATCAAACATGAAAGTCATAGTTCTTTCATATCTTCATTTTCTATAGATCTTTGTTACCTGTGGGAGTTCTCTCTTCTTATACATTGGATTGATATTCAAGCACATAGCTGTTTTTTCTCTTTTTCCAATGCAGAGAATGAAAGTGATATCTGATTTATTGTTATCTGTATCAAAAGCTGAGAGACAAGAGGCAAGGATGAGAGTACACCAGGATTCTCTTAGACTTGGCAATGTCGGGGGTATTTCACCAATTTTTATTTGACCTGTCCTATTTCAGTTGTGAAATCAGGTTGTTTCGGTCAATTTGTCAGGACCCGTGGCCTGGAATTAGAGTTCCAACTTCAGATATTCTACATTAAGCATTAGTACTGTATTGTTTAGTTGTGAACATGGGAATCATGTGCATGTGAATCTGAATCAGTGTTGAACATATTTTTATGCTTAAAAGTAAGAAGCCTAATAGTAAAATGAAATTTGTATGTACTTATAGCTTCTAGTTCAGCATTGATGGCCATAGGCTAGAAAATATTCCTTCTTCTAGGTTCTACATTATTCTCATTGCTTTAATGTGCTTCTACTAGATTTCTTTTTTAATTGAGGAGTTGGTGGCTGATCTAGGGGTTTTCAGAGGTAATGTTGATATAGTGTTTAGACAAATCTGCTTCAAGTTGTAAAATCTGTAAAGATATTAATGCCTGAAATAATTCTGGAGATAAAGGATTATGGCTATATTTCAGAAAAGCTCTTGATCAATTATGGATGTCTTGGTTATGCTTAGTATTGTCATTACAGGGAATTACTACCTTTTGTTCTTGTAGGCTTTTTAATAATTTGCATTTTTTTGCTCAGTACTTTTATTTGACAATCTGTATCTTCTTATTATCTATCTTCATTCATTCATTTTTTTTCAATGAAATTGCTAGAACAGGGACAGTCATATCTGAGGAGTGGGAGGAGGGACAAGCCCTGAAAGATATCAATTCCCAACTTGTATGCTCTTTCATGCTTTAACTTGACTTTTGAATTGTTAAATAACTTAAATTTGCATGCATGCATATATTGATCACTTTTCTCGTCATATGCCACATTATTCTTTGTATTTCATATAAAGCTCATCGTCCAAAAATTCTTATGATTTTATTCTCAAGTCCTTATTGTGGCTTCCTTGGGTTTGTCTCGTGGTGTTTCCAGTGAATGTTTGAATGAAGTGTTTATGGTGAACGAGTTGAGGAATGTGATGAATATTTAGTTTATTTGGAGTGGAGTGTCCCAGTATAATAACACAGAAATCCTTGGAATACATCCGACAATTGTGTGTTGTATTAGGGGAATATGATACTTAGGCCCCGTTTGGGAAAACAACTTAATTAATAACTTATGACAAAAGAACTTATTCCATAAGAACTTATGTATAAGTACTTAAATTTAATAAGTTAATTGTGTTTGGATACATGCAATAACAATAACTTATATAAGCAAAAAATTAAATTAAAAAAATGTAGTTGCCGGGATTTGATATGGGAACCTCTTTAAAAGTTACTTATAAGTTGTCATAAGTTAATAATATTAACTTATGAAAATAAGTTAAAAATAACTTATTATTTAGAATAAGTTATTTCGATAAGTTTTTCCAAACGCGCGTAAAATGACTTATTATTTAAAATAAGTTAAAATAAGTTGTTTATAAGCTCTTCCAAACGGGGCCATAGTGTTGTATAACCATGCAGCTTTATCATTCTTTATTTCTAATATTGCATATGGAAAGCTGGTGGAAGATAATAGTGACAGATATGTCCATGAATAATTCAGACTTTCAGTTTAAAATTCTTAAACATGACATTGTATGTGATGCAACTCATTGTGCGCCCTTATACGTAAAGACATTTTTCATACTCAATGTGACTCCCATGTAAAAAAATTAATTGCATTGTAATTGTTTGACTTTTTTGTGCATAAGAGTTTGTTGGAAATGAAGGAGGCTGTTGAGAGACAGAGAAAATCTCTAAAGAAACGTCAATCAGGTAATCATATGTATCTAATATTATGCAGCTCTACGTGTATCTAATATTATGCAGCTCTACGTGTATCTAATATTATGCAGCTCTACATGTATTTTGTTGGAAATGAAGGAGGCTGTTGAGAGACAGAGAAAATCTCTAAAGAAACGTCAATCAGGTAATCATATGTATCTAATATTATGCAGCTCTACTTCTGGTTTGTTTCTTATAGTTTAACTAATGAAAAGATTTTGGTTTGTCTACGTGTATTTTGTTCTGGTCCAGACAAGTGTAGGTAGCTGAAGCAGAAGGTGGGGTTCAGGAAGAAGATACTCTTATGCAAGACGAAATTTTCAAGTCTTGTCTAGTCAGCATCAAGCGTGTACGTTTCTTTCTTCTTTTTAGTTCTCCCCTTTGCTTTCTTCATAATTTCATATGTTGACCCTGGACTGTCTTTAGGAGGAGGAATCTGTAATGCGTGAAAGAGATTGCTATAAGTTGGAAAAAGGAAGATTAATACGTGAAATGAAACGTATAAGGGATGAGGATGGCTCTCGTTTCAACAACTTTCAGATATTGAATCACCGTTATGCTCTCGTAAACCTTTTGGGCAAAGGAAGATTCAGTGAAGTTTATAAGGTCAGGAGTGAGGACTATAATCCCAATACATAGAGATTTATATCGTGGCATTATGATTATTTTTCCTCTTTATCCCTACTCATGAAGATAAGATTCTTACGGTGATTTTACATTATGTTTGGCAGGCGTTTGACTTGGTCGAACATAGATATGTTGCCTGTAAGCTACATGGTTTGAATGCTCAGTGGAGTGAAGAGAAGAAGCAAAGTTATATACGGCACACAATCAGGGAATACAATGTTCATAAAACGTTGGTTCACCGTCACATAGTTCGGCTTTGGGACATTTTCGAGACTGAACACAACACATTCTGCACAGTGTTGGAATATTGCAGTGGTATGTTGATTCCATATTTCCTAGTTATATCATCAGTTGAGCATTTTTTCCTGGAGAGGAAAAATTATTGAAGGGACATTTTTATCCTACCTCTTATGAAGAGTAGGTCTAATAAGCTAAAAAGAGATAACCAGCTTGCTTTTTTGTCAGTAAAATCTTCTTCACCCATTAACGAATTGACAAGTTTTTCGGTTATATAACTCAGTGATGATAGTTATTGCAAGAAATCTGTAGAAGAATTTCCCAGCAGGCTAAAAAATCGTGGAGATTTAGTTTTTTTTCTGGCGATTTGGCAGAAAGAAATGTTAAATGCAGTCCAGCAACGCATGAGTGCACAATCAAAATACCTTTCCTTAATGATCGACACTTTTATGTGTGCAATCTACTTGCCTTAATTGTAATGGTAACTGTTAGTATTTTCTCTCCTATCCAGGGAAGGATCTGGACGCCGTTCTTAAAGCAACACCCGTACTCCCAGAGAAAGAAGCTAGAATCATTATTGTCCAGATCTTTCAGGGCCTTGTTTATCTGAATAAAAGATCACAAAGAATCATCCATTACGATTTGAAGCCTGGCAATGTTCTATTTGATGAATTTGGTGTTGCTAAAGTCACAGATTTTGGTCTTAGCAAGATTGTAGAGGATAATGTTGGATCCCAAGGCATGGAACTTACATCTCAAGGCGCCGGTACATATTGGTAAGTCTGGATTATTTGCATTCTTTGTTCCAGTATTTAGTTTTGGACTTCAGATACAACTATAATAGTCAATAGATATGTCAATTAATATCTTGTTTTGGTAATTCACTCTCAATCTGTACTTATTCCCTCTTTATTGTTAGCCATGTCATTTAAGTTTCTATACCAGCTATGGGATTTCTTGTTTCACTTCTATTGTTTTTCTTCTTAAGGGGAACATAATTACTTTTTCTTTTTCATTCTATTCAATAACCCTGTTCTGAAAAATGTTAGGTTGCATTGTTAGAACAAAATACAAACATGATTCATGACTTGAACAGTATGCAAAAATAGCGTGGCCCTCTAGCGTTATTTTATATTTATCTTTTTCTCTATTTTCCCAGAAAGTAACTATAATACTCATAATTTCAGGTATCTGCCTCCAGAATGTTTTGAGATGAGTAGGACACCTCTCATTTCCTCAAAGGTCAGTAACATTGAGATTTACTTTGCTGGGAAATTTTTGTGTGGAACTGCAAAATTTACTCTGTAACAGAGTATGCAAATTGATCTAATTCACTAGCTTGCTTGCTTGCTTTGTGTTGCTCGGAACAGGTTGATGTTTGGTCTCTGGGTGTCTTATTCTACCAAATGCTGTTCGGCAAACGCCCTTTTGGTCATGATCAAAGCCAAGAGCGAATTCTCCGTGAAGATACGATCACTAAAGCCCGTAAAGTTGAATTCCCTACAAGACCCTCTGTTTCTAATGAGGCAAAGGTAAATCCTCCCCACTTTTTAGTATGTCGCATCCAATAACAAGTCTCGGTCTTTTGTTGCCGTGTTCGGGTCTTCCTCTAATCGAAGTGCATAAATGAGAGAATCTATCAATGCTCAGATATGTTAACTGTTCTTGATTTCTTGAAAATTGCAAGAACCAGATTCTGTGTTTATCTCTAGCATAGCTTACCAAAAAGATGTTGCTGCTACAGGACTCTATTCGCCGTTGCCTCACGTATAATCAAGCAGAGCGACCCGAAGTTTTAGCCATTGCTCAAGATCCTTACCTGATCTACACAAAGAAATGACATCGTATTGAAACTATTATGCAGAGGAGAAACGAGAACTGATCAAAACTATACAGCTAAACATTTTGTATATTGGTAAAAGCCAACGTGCTTTTCTCACTTTCTTTTTTGGTGTTTATGCCAGGGTTGTATGTACCCTGTTGCTAGTAAGGTATATTCCTTTATGACTATCTTCAGAAACCCTTTCTTTTTCTCATGTAACTTCAATTGTATGTAACTGAACCACATGTTTTTTGCATTAATCAAAGCATGAAAGAGAAGAAGAAATGGAGTTTCCAAATGAATGTTGTCATTCCTCTCTCTCTCTCTAATTGTTACATGCAGGTACAAATCCCTCTTGAATCAATCAATCAAATTAGTCAACATAAGAGGAATTGTTTTCTTGAAAACAATCTCTTCATATCCTAATATCTGAGATAGGTTTATCTAATTCATCCACATAGCTCTTGGGCTTATACATCTTAGAACCAAACACAGACATCTTCTCAGACAAATTACTAATAGAATCATGCTTGTTAGCCAACTCCATCAACACTCTAATCCTCCTAAAAGACAATTGGCTAGGCCTCTGCCCTTTCTCCACCATCTGCAAGAAACACCTCTCAGCCTCCTCCAACTTCCCCAAGTCACAAAGCAAATCAAACAACACATCCGACACCAAAGTATAAGCCCCAAATCCCTTCTCAACCATATCATTCCAAAGCTCAAGCCCCAAATCCACCCTCTCTTGCCTTTTCATCAACCGGATCAAAAACATACACGACTGCGTGTTAGGCAAGCACCCCATCTCCCTCATCCTCAAATACAAGCTCCAAGAACTCTTCAAATCATTAGCCCAATACAATGACCTTAGAATCACATTAAAAGTTGTTGCATTTGGGCTCAATCCCTTCCTCACCATCTCCTCCATCAAACCATACGCGTCCCCTAACCTTTTCGCGATGCAGAAGTTCCTTATCACCGCATTATAAGCTGCAACATCAGGATAGCATCCATGCTCCCTCATCTCCTTCAACACTTCCCTAGCCTTATCCGGCTGCCCGGCCAATCCCAGCCCTCCAATCAAAGATGTGTAAGTAATCACATCCAAATCAATACCCTCTTCTTTCATCTTATCAATCACCTTATAAGCCTTCTCCAACTCTCTACTTTTACAATACACATCCACTAGGCAATTATAAGACACTAAATCTGGCTCAACCCCCATATCCTTCATCTCAGCAAGAAAGGCCTCTGCCTCATCAGATGATTTCCAACCAGCCAGCAAGATATTAAGAGTCTGCAGATTAGGCCTAAACTCATGCTTCAAAGCATGATACACATTCCTTGCATCAGTCATACTCTTCTCCTGAGATAAAGTCCTAAACAATGCGTTGTAACAATCGACATCAAACTTCGAAACAAACTTCTTGAACCGTTTGAAGGATTCCACCGTCTGCCTAACTGAACAAGCTTTAGCTATTCTAGCTAAAACAACCTGCACAGTTCTTGGGGTTATCAAAGACTGGTCTTTTCTCTTGGTCTCCAACAAAAGCTCCCACATCTCGTCGAACTTGCGAGTTCTGCCGAGAACGTAGAGCATGGTGTCGAGGGAATAAGAGGAGTGGAAAAACCCTTTTGTTCTCGAAGTGAATTTGTAGAACTCCAAAGCGGAGAGCGGGTTGGAGTGAGAGAAGCGTACCCTTTTAAGAACTCCGTTAACTAGGTCATTTGAAAAAGGGATTTGGGAAATTTTGAGTGAGTGTTTCAGAGATTGTGGGTCTGGTGAGGTCGTGATTATGCGATAGATTCTCTGTACATCTTCATGTTCAGAGGATTGACAATTAGGGATCGAACATAATAACCTAGTTAATGGCGTTGGAGAGGCCAATACAGTGTGGCGCTGGAATCTCTGCGCCAGCATATTGTACATTGCTTCTTCGAATCTTGAAATGATATCGCTCTCTCTCTCTCTCTTAGGAATTGATAGATAGCAGGAGGTGGCCGGTGAGACCTTGGCGGCGGCGGCGGCGGCGGCGGCGGCGTTGTCCAATTAATGCTGTAATCATAAAAAGTCTTGAATATTTATAATTTTGATTTTTAAATCTATCGAAGTTTTTTAAGCCGTTTCCATGAATAATGGATATAAGCTTAGTATATTTCTTCTCAATTTTTTTTTGTTTTTCAATTTAGGGTAGATTTTTAAAAAATTACTTGTATAATAATTTCTCGTTTGGTGACTCAATGTGTATAAAGAAAATTTAAAATAATATTTTCTAATATGAGACATTTACTCATGTACATTTATAATATAGAGTTTCTCTAATTATAAAAAACAAATAAATGGGGACTTATAATGCAAAGATAGTGAAGTGAATACTCCCAAAAGAAAATTAAACCTAATGTAGTACAAAAAACATTGAAAGAAAAACCAACCTATTTCTCTAAACACTTGTGCTATTTGTAGTAAGTCCAAACTCAAAAGGAAAAAGTGGATCATATTTTTTATCACCTACATTCATAGGAAGTTGATCAACGGTCTTGAACCAAGTCCTCGGCAGCTTCCCGGTGAAGCCATAATCTCCGAACAACACATCCGCCACCCCTTGCCCCTCCGTTCCCGGCAGCCACGCTGCGACGAGGGCTTCGATGGAGGCTAGGTACGGCTGCACCACCAGCGGCCGGCCGGAGATGAGCACCACCACACACTTGACACTCTTACACACACTCTGCATGGTGCTTAAACCCGGTTCGGGAATGGTGAGGTTGCCGTTGTCGCCCTTGGTTTCGGCATATGGGGGCTCTCCGACCACCACGATTGCGTAGGAGAAGTTGCTTGCTTTCACGAACTCGGCTTTAGGGTTTTCACTGTACACTATTTCTGTGGCGGAATCAACTGCGTTTGTTATTGCATTCAGTATTGTGGTTCCTGCACGTGTCAAGAGAGTTGGCATACATTCGGGGAAAGTTCAATAGAGAAGAACTATTAAACGGCGGCGTGGCTAGTATTTTCGATTGCGAGAAAGAGTTTCGATCACGATCAACCTCTTTCATGATCGCAATCCATTAGTATTGTCGATCACAATCACAAGCAACAGAGTTGTTATTGCAATCAACAGCTTCCATGATTGCGGTCACAACATAAAAGTGTGATCCCAATCATCCTCTTCCATAATCAACGTAACATCATCGATAGAAGAACAATTGCAAATTTTGTGCATTAAATGTTATACTTAGGGTTAGCGATCGTGGAAGAAGATAAACACGACCACAATTCTCTATTGTTTTGATTGCGCTCAGCCTCTTCCACGATCGCAATCACATCAATAAAATAGTGTAATATTCCCTCTGTTCCATATAATGTGTCCTGCTTTCATTTTCGGGCTGTCCAATAGAATGTGTTATGTTTTTATATAAATGGTAATTTATTACTAATATTTTATTTGTGGGACCATCAATTTACACAACTTCACACACAACTTTCAACTCTTCTTACTAACTTTATGTGTGAGACCTACCACTTTACACATTTTCACAACTTTTAACTCTCTTTAATAACTGTGCTCAAAAGAAACAAGACACATTCTTTGGGACGGATGGAATATCAAGTTTTGTGTATTAAGTTTGTAATTAGGGTTAGCGATCGCGGAAGAGGTAGATCGCAATCGCAATTCTCTATTCTTTTACGCGGTCAACCTCTTCCACGATTGCTACCCAACAACACAAAAGTGTGATCGCGATCAACTTCTTCCACGATTGCCATCACATCAATTTAGAAGTGCCATTGCGATCACATATTGTTGTGATCGCAATTGTGGAAGAGGCTGATCGCGATCACCGGTGTCCAATAGGAAATATTGCAGCATCCATACTGACCCGTGGTAAGATTCTTGCTGTCGATGCCATGCCATTTGATAGTCCAACCACCGCACTGCAGTCCGAGGTTATTAGCATGGCGTCCGGCAACCAGGATCTTGGTGGCGTTTTTAGGCAGTGGAAGAAGGGGGCCCTTATTGTTCCCATTTTTGAGGAGCACAAGAGATTTTCTTACCGCCTCTCTACCCAAATCCCTGTGAGCCTGGCACCCAACTTTGTCAACAAATTCATAACCAGACCAAGGACTTTCAAAGAGCCCCATGGTAAACTTGACTCTCAAGATTCTTGCAACTGCATCATCAATTCTGCTCATTGGGATTGACCTATCCTCCACATGGGAGAGCAAAATGCTCAACACTTCTGTGTGGTTGAATGGTAGCATCACCTGCATGCAATATATATATATATATATATATATATATATATATAACTTTAAGGGATACCCAACTTAAAGGAAATCATTTTTACGTATGAGCTCAAATGTAATTTACCATATCAACACCGGCGTTAATGGCGGCGCGAAGAGCCTCGGAGTAGTTGGTACGCGGTGGATGGTGGATCCGGTCTACTCCTTCCCAATCCGAGATGACAAATCCCTAAAGTTTCACACCATGAATCAAGATTTGATCAGAAGCCCCTCCCACCAAATCTTATAAGTATGTTAAACTTTCATCTTAAACACTACCAACTTTTTCTATCTCTCCGTTAATTTATCAAGAATATTAAGTTTTTGTCCTTAATTTACCTAACTAAGATTCACATGTGTAAAAATACCATGTGTTGGTTTATTTTGCAAAAAATAACGTGGCATTCTTAAATTTGATTCAGACTTAAATTTGAGAAGAAATATTAATTTTGAAAAAGAAAGATTATGCATTTTCCGACCCTGAATCGGAGGTTTCCCTTGAGGACATTGGTGATAAGATTTTGGTTTGCATGCATCTTGACTCCATTGAAGCTGGAGTAAGAAACCATGACTGTGGAAACGCCCTTGATGACAGAATGGTAGTATGCAGGCATGTGAATGGAGAGCAATTCATTCCAACTTGCTACTGTGTTGTGCTCATTGGTTCCATTCTCTGTGCCTCCATCGCCCACAAAATGCTTTGCACAAGCCGCAACCTTATCCCTACATATATAATCAAATTAAGATCGATACGACATTTAACAATTGATAATTAAGGAGTTAATTAATTAATGTGAAAAAACTAATTAAACTTACTTTCCCCCTAGAAAGGGGACACCTTTTCTTGAATTGTGACGGATTTCTCCTTGCAAACCTTCGATGATTTCTGTCATTTCTGAAACAACTTTGGGGTCCTCGCTGTAACTCTCATAGCATCTTCCCCATCTCGGATCTCTACAAACCTATTACGTGGATTTATTTAAACCAGTTTATTAGATATGGTCAACCTTGGAAAATAGTAGAATATATGTTATGTAAGGATATCTTTTTAGGATTGGACTTCGCTCAAGGCAACAAAAACCCTAACTACTCCAACGAGCTGATTGGATTTTGAACCCAAAGGACAAATAGATTTCGGGTTATTTTGGTCCACCTATTAATTTACTTTTTTTTTTTACTTAAATAATACGTAGGTGTTAAATATAGTTCAGGGATTCAAATCCAGAACCTTTCTAAAAAAAGTGGGTTAATCTTTCATTATTTTACACAATAAATATATAAATCTTTCTTGAAATATGATAATATAAAGTGGGCATAACTTTTTTATTACCGCGATGCATGGAGCAAAGGTATGCTGAATTCCAGTGGCTCTAACTTCAAGAGCTGTAGCAGCTCCAATCCTCTTCACAAGCTCTGGATCTCTACATGCAAAATAAATAATAATTATAATATATCAATTTAAATTTAAATAATACTGAAAAAAATAAAGAATTAAAAAGTCAATTAAGAATTTACACAGTTGAAAATGGAAATAAAATACCTGGTGGCTCCGAGGCCAACGTTATGTGGAAAAATAGTAGCCCTATAAAGAGTATTATGGCCATGCACGGCGTCAATCCCATAAATCATCGGAATCCCAAGCCTACTCGACAACGATCCGTTCTGCAACCAATTCACCATGTTGACCCACTCCTCCGCCGTCGCCCGCTCCTTCGGTGACCGCCCGCCCCCGCTGAGGACGCTGCCGATGGAGTACTCCCGCATGATCTGTGGCGTCGCCGCCGTCAAGTCGATCTGGGCCATCTGCCCGATCTTCTCCTCCAGCGTCATCTGCTCCAGGAGGCTCTTTATCCGCACGTTCCTCGGCCGCTTCGGATCCTTGTACAGCGGGTTGACCGGCAGAAGCGGGGTGGCGCCGCCGAGGGATGCGAGGAGGAGGGAGAGGCCCAAGAGGGAGAGTGTGATGTTGGATTTTGATTGCTTCATGGCTTCTATAACTAAGTGATGAAAATGGAGGTTAATTATGTATATGCAACTGACGACTGTTGGATTGTATTTATAGGGTTTGAGATATTGAAATAGTCAGTCGATAATTTGGACAAGATTCAAGAAAATTGTGGGTCTGAAATCTGATGTAAATAACTGTTTCTTTTTTCTTTCAAATAGGTTTGAAGATTTGGTGGAAAAAGAATAAGGGAGCATTTGCGGTTTGGCAAGGAGAGTTTCGAAATTGGTATAATTCTAATTGAATTAGGTTTGTGGAATCAAAATTTTGAATGAATAATCATAGACCAAACTTTTATTTCAAATTGCGAATTTCTATGACGGGTATGTAGACATGAGACTACAACAATAAACCGATCAAAAATTTAGACAAAATCTTCATCTATAGTGCATGCAGTTGCACAACATGTCTCCAAGCTACAATAATTTCAACGATTAGCTAGGAGAATTCATTTGCAGTAATATTTGTAATACCAGACAATCTACTCGATATTTTGGGACTAAGAATTTCAAAAGTGGTATAAATCTCATCAAATGTGTGAATTAAGTCCTATCCGAACAAGCTTTGGAATTATGTCCGAATTTTTTTTAAGTGAATAAATCATGATCAAACTAAATTCTAAGTTGGGAATCATATATTTCTAACTAAATTAGAAGCCCAAAATATAATATTTCTAGTTTATAATTCCTCTTTTGATAGATCAAAGATGTAGTACACAAAACACAATCAAGAACTCACTAATTCTCAACCATGTCTAATCGGCTGAGTTGTGAGTCCAAATCCAAATGGAAAAAGAGGATCATAATTAGCATCTCCAACATTCATAGGCAGTTGATCCACAGACTTAAACCAAGTTCTTGCAAGCTTCCCACTGAACCCATAATCACCAAACAGCACATCAGCCACGCCCTGCCCTTCACTTCCGGGAAGCCATGCCGCCACCACCGCATCCATCTCTGCCACAAACGGCTCCAGCACCACCGGCCGCCCCGACACCACCACCACCACACACTTCATGGCTCCACACACATTCTTTATAACGCTCGGACCTGGGTCGATTATGCTTAAGTTCTTGCTATCTCCGTACATCTCTGCATACGGGACCTCGCCCACTACAATGATAGCGTGGGAGAAACCGTTGCTCTTCACGAAGTTTGTGTTCGGGTTCTCCGAGTAGACGACTTGTGTGGAAGGGTCTACTGTCTTCTTAATAGCAGCTAGGATTGTGGTTCCTGTACAACTCAAGTTAGCCTGTGCACAGAGGTGAAAACAGGAGGCGGGTCCAAAATCGTGATTTTTATATGTAACTTTCTCTACCGTAATCTTGAATTCGCCCCTAATGTATGTATGCATGTGTAAATAAGAGGTTTAGATGAGATAACATACCGGATGTAAGATCATTGCCTTGAACACCCTGCCACTGTATAGTCCAGCCTCCACATTGATAGCCCAAGTTATCTGCATGAGTTCCTGCAACTAGGATTTTTGGTGCTTTCTTTGGAAGGGGAAGCAATGGATGTTTCGGGATCTTTCCGTTCTTCAATAGCACAAGCGATAACCGTACAGCTTCCCTTGCTAGTTCTCTATGTTCCTGCAGTAAACACACTTCACTATTAACTACTAGTCTACTACTCTTTGGTTGACATGATGATGGAAGCAAGAATGGAGAGACATACTTGGCTGCCAAGCTGGTTTGCTAGGCTGAGATCAGAGAGAGGGTTCTCAAATAATCCCATAACAAACTTGACCCTTAGTATTCTACGGACTGCATCGTCGATCCTGCTCATTGGGATTGCGTTGCTCGTCACGAGCGAAGTCAGTCCGTTGATGAATTCTTGGAAATTCTCAGGAACCATGATCTGCAATAGATAAATTAACCACTTTGATGAGGAAAATACGCATGTATAAACTGCAATATCTTCATTTCCTGCAATGTAAAGCTAACCAGATCGATTCCAGCAAGTACCCCAGCTGCAACGGAGTAAGAGTAGTTTGCATGTGGTGGATTTGTGATTTTGTCTATGCCTTGCCAATCTGATATAACAAAGCCCTGCAATTACAACAGAAATTTATAAATATGGGGTTACTCATAAATTCTTTGCACTGAAGTTGATGAAAGTGTTGAGATTTACCCTAAATTTGAGTTTGCCTTTTAGGAAGCCAGTGACAAGATTGCGGTTAGCATGCATCTTGTTGCCATTCCAGCTCGAGTAAGACACCATAACCGTGGCAACGCCCTTACTGACAGAGTCAAAGTATGCAGGCATGTGGATGTTCATCAATCCTTTGTAGTCGATGAGAGTATTGCTTTCGTCTATTCCCCCAACTGTACCACCATCTCCCACGAAATGCTTAGCACAAGCTGCAACTTTTGTCCTTTGATAACACAAACAAGTTTTTCAGCTTCTAGGCATGAATACATGATAAATGATAAAGTTTAGATTAGAAGAAGCAGAAAAACTGAGACATACTTTCCAGCAACAAATGGGATGCCTTTTTGGTAATTAGCTGGGAGATCGCCCTGCAAACCGGGTATGATCTCGGTCATGGCTTGAACGATCTTATGATCTTCGCTGTAGCTTTCGTAGCAGCGGCCCCATCTTGGATCCCTACAGACCTATAAGTCCCAAATGATCATAATATATGTCAAGAAGACGAAGCAGCTGGCCTACATTAGTAGAAAGAGACTAGGCGAGATTATGCTTACAGCAATGCAGGGTGCGAAGGCGTATTGAATTCCAGTGGCCCTAACTTCTAGTGCAGTAGCAGCTCCAATCCTCTTTATTAGTTGTGGATCCCTATTTACAGTTTAAACAGAATTGATCGTAATAACAGCAACAAAATCAAGATTTGAGAGGCAGATATCGAAAGAGCCTATTGATTTGTGAATAAAGGTTCAGTAGTTCTAAAATGACATATAGATCTATGAACAAGGATTCAAGGTTATGTTAGAGGCGTAATCTTCTGATTTATTTTTAGTACTTATTTAGATTAGGACTCTTATTATTAATTAGGACTTTTATTATTATTAGTGGCCTAAGTAATTAATTAAGCCCATGCAAGAGGCTCGGCCATGTGAGGCCTATTTATATCCCAGTTTTATTAGTAAGAAACTATCTAGGGTTTTGATATTCTTGATCTAGGAACGGCGCTCGTCGCTTGGCCGAAGAATTAATTCTTCGTGGGACTCGGTTTGAGTATTATTTACTTTTCGTTATTGAACTTTATTTCTATTATTCTTCAATTTGTTCTTCGTATCCCTTTACTCTAACAAATTGGTCCGACTTGCCGGATGGCAAATACGAGGCAACAACAAATGGAATCGAGGATGGATGGGTTGGAGAAGGGATTGAAGGCTATGGACGCGCGATTGAGTGGGGAGCTGACGACCGTGAAAGACTCGATTGCTTCAATTCGCGACTTGCTCCAAGAATTGGTGGCGGAGCGGCACAAGACGGGAGATGGTTCCGCCGTAGGGTCGCAGACGAACCCTAGCTTGGAGGATAATCAATCGGCCGAAGGACCGATTTACGCGGTCCCGAGATGACGGCCCGGTGCGACGATTTCTTCGCCCGGTGCGCCGCAGTTACTTTACCGATGTTCGACGGTTCCGGCGCGGAGGGCTGGCTCACACGGGTTGAACAAGTATTTTCAATCGCACAATACGTCGGATGCGAGAAAACTGGATGTGGCGCTTGTGGCGATGGAGGGTGACGCCCGCCATGGTTTCAGTGGGTACGGGCGACGAGCCCGACCACTGGGGTGGCTCGGGATTTAAACTTGAAATGGTACGTATGTTTGGCTCGAATCCGTTGGCCAATCCGTTTGAGGCACTCGTACAAACTCGACAAACTCACTCGGTGGGCGAATACGTCACTTTGTTTATTGCGCGAATGGTTCATGTGCCGGGCTTGGACGAGAAGTATTGTTTAGGGTTATTCCTTAATGGATTGCGGGATGAGATTCGACTTAAGATTAGGTCACGGGATGCAAGGACTCTTTCGGACACTATTCATCTTGCGAAGGAAATTGAGTAGGAAGTCAAGATTTTGGGAGGGCTTGGTCATACGCGGTCCGGGGAAGTGCATCGAGCGGGAATAGCGACTGTATCTAAGACCGCTGGACAATTTGTACAAGCTTACTCTTCTTCGTCTTCGGCGTTGTCCAATACAGGGGTTTTCGGTACGGAATTCGAGAGTGGGTTCGTCAAAGACAACGCTAGAGCATCAACACCTTCGGTGGGTTCGGCGGAAAGGACTGGTGACGCGGGGAAGGCTCGGCCTGTGCGGCAGATTACGCACCGAGACTATCTAGCCAAGCGGGCTGCGGGAAAGTGTTTCCGCTGTGACGAGAAGTGGTCGCCTACCCATCGTTGCGCAGATAAAACCTTTCAGGTCCTTATTATATCAGACCCAGAGGAGGCGGATGAGATTATATTGGAGGGCGAGGGGAATGTTGCTGTGGGAGGACGTGACGGATTTATCGAGTCAATTTCTGAATTTCAACCTTGAGGACAAGGTTGTTTGGAAGGGTGGAGGAGTTGTTAGAGGCGTAATCTTCTGATTTATTTTTAGTACTTATTTAGATTAGGACTCTTATTATTAATTAGGACTTTTATTATTATTAGTGGCCTAAGTAATTAATTAAGCTCATGCAAGAGGCTCGGCCATGTGAGGCCTATTTATATCCCAGTTTTATTAGTAAGAAACTATCTAGGGTTTTGATATTCTTGATCTAGGAACGGCGCTCGTCGCTTGGCCGAAGAATTAATTCTTCGTGGGACTCGGTTTGAGTATTATTTACTTTTCGTTATTGAACTTTATTTCTATTATTCTTCAATTTGTTCTTCGTATCCCTTTACTCTAACAGGTTCATACCATAAATAGTCTTGAGAGTGCATTTACTCAATTACCATATTTTGAGCACTTAAAACTTTCCTAAATTTCTGTCCAAGAACAATTTCAGTAAGTTGAAGTTGACTGTTTCAGTTTTAGACTAACGTGAGATAACCAGTAACATCATAAAGTAGTGAACAAAGTTGGACATAGTAATAATTCTTAAAGTTGAAATTAGGCACAAGATGCAAGTTTTTCCAAGAGCAAAACCACACTCAAATAGGAAATTAAAATATTCAATGAAATCCCAAGGGACAATAAGAAAGCCCTTTCCACACACATTGTTGTCCAGAAACAGAGCATTGTATCTACACTTGCCTGGTGACACCAAGTCCAACATTGTGAGGAAAAATGGTAGCCTTATACACATTATTGTGGCCATGAACAGCATCAATCCCATAGATCATGGGTATTCCGAGCCGGGTCGAAAGCGAGCCCTTTTGAATATCATTCACCATATTCACCCAGTCTGCAGCTGAAGCCTTAGGAGCAGGAACACTCCCTCCACCACTCAACACACTACCTGCTCAAAAAGATTGGGAAAAACCCATTTCAATCTAACAATAGATGAATCAAACGGCCCTAAAATGAAGTGATCTTGATGAAAAACTTCAAACAAATTCAAGAAAAACAAATGTGCTATTGTTACCTATGAAATACTGCTTCATGACATCAGGGGAAGCTACTTTTCTTTCGATTTGAGTCATTTGCCCAATCTTTTCTTCGAGAGTCATTCTACTCATCAAATCTTTGATTCTTGTGTTCAAAGGCTGTTTAGGGTCTTTATATTTGAGGTACTCTGCTTCAGTCCCAGCAGCCAAAAAACAGAGAAACACTAAAAACACCCACATTTTGTCCACTCCCATTGCTGCACCTCTGTACCGATTTCGAGACACAGATTAGCATAATATAGAAAACCACATGAACAACACTAGCATTTACACACACATAACTGTCCTTTCTTTTTTTATTTTTTAAAAAATCTAAATGGTAAACAAATCTGCTGTAAAATGCTTAACATAAACATGTACTTACCAAGAACACAACTCAGTGAGTGGATAAGAGCTCAACTAAATTGTTCAAATGGTTGTGTGTATTTATGCCTATAAATCAATACGTCCAACAGATGGTGGGTGGGGACGAGAGAGAGGGGTATGGATGAGAATTTAGAATTAATGGGATAGATGGAGATGTGTATGATATTAATGTGGCATCATCCAATACAAGAAAATGTCATGACTGAATTTAACTTTCGTACAGTATTTTCTTGTTCCATCAAATAAAATTTACAAATTATTATATAAAGTAGAGAATTATGTAACTTGCATGTTACATGATGGTATTGCTGACATTCTCAGTAGCATTTTCCGCCTCTATGCAGATAATGCTTCCTTTGCTGATTGGAATTGGGTTGGGGCCCATATGATCGCAACGGGTCTTTTAACTGGATTATTATCGTTCTTCTTACGATGATTGATAAATTAATCGCCATCAAATGTTGATTTTTAATGTGAAAAATATGTTTTTGTTTGCTAAGATATGCCATTTGTCTTCTCACTAAATTCCAAAAAATTAAAATAATTTCTACTGTCTTTGGAATTTAGTGAATAATAAAGATTGAATTCGAGATTTTTTCCTTTTAGTGGAGTTGTTATTTACTACAAGGGATTCATTATTCTAGAAAAAAAATACTACGGAGTAATACAACAAGAGTGAAGTTTAAGGAAAGAAAAGGTACTTGAGCATCAAATGAATATGGGTGTTGTATACATGATTATGAGAATATTTAATAAAACATACTACCTCCGTCCCGCTATTTCCGACACACTTCATTTGAGCGCGGAAATTAAGAAAGTAGATGATTAAGAATGAGATATGGGTAGATGATAAAGTAGGAGAGAGAAGATGAGTGGAGTAGATGATAAAGTAAGAGAGATAAGATAATAAAGAAAGAAAAAGTAGAAGAGATAAGATGGTAAAGTATGAGAGAGATGATAATTATTTCCAAATTAGGAAGTGTGTCAGAAATAGCGGGACGGAGGTAGTAATAATTTAGCAAATAGATAAACCAAATGTGAAAACACTTGCATTTACTATAATCTATAATAACGACAGTAACGTAAATTAGCAACCCTTCCAAATAAGTAAACGTTTCTCCTATACATATAATGGAGGTGACAAAATCATACTAGAAAAACTTGAAAGTTATCCACCACCAAAGAACAATGTAACCAAATGAATCTACAGATCATCTTTCACCACCGTTGGACTAGTTTCAAGTCCAAATGGAAACAGAGGATCATAGTGTGCATCTCCAACGTTCATCAGCAGCTGATCGATGGTCTTGAACCACGTGCGGGAGAGCTTCCCCGTAAAACCATACTCTCCAAACAGAACATCTGCAACATATGCATCAATCTTTTCAACATCTGCGAGCTTCAGTCCCTGGGAGCCAAGCAGTAACCAATGCATCAATCTTTTCAACATATGGTTCTATCACCACGGGCCGCCCGGCCACAAGCACCACGATACATCTAACCGCCCCACACACGTTGCTGATCGTGGAGTAGCCGGGCTAAAAAATGGTTAGAGTCATGCTGTCACCAAAGGTCTCTGCATACTATCGCATACGAGAAGTTGTTGGCCTTTACAAATTCTGCATTTAGATTCTCAATGTAGACTACTTCTGTTTTGGGATCCATAGAATTCCTCACTGCTGTCAAAGTAGTGGTGCCTACAAATAACAGCAAGTAGCCAGTAGGTATAACCAGGATGCTATGTTTTTTTTTTTTTTTTTAATGCAGACAAGTATAGAGACTAAATTGATGTTTCACCTAACATGTGTTTCCTAGTTTTATTGTCTATACACACATCATGTGCCATGTGCAAGAAAAGGATTTTAAGGCCAAAACTTACCAACAATTATATTTTCTGATGCTCCTTGCTACTCAATGGTCCATCCACCACATTGGTTGCCTATGTTGTCTGCATGGCTTCCAGCCACAAGTATCCTCTCAGATCTAGTTGGAAGGGGGATCAATGGCTCGTCTCATTGTTACCGTTCTTCAAGAGAACGAGTGATTTCCTCACTGCTTCCCTAGCTAATTCTCTGTGCTCCTATTTCAAGAATCCATCAATCAAATTATAGGTGAGTTGAATGAGAAGAAGAAGAAGAAGAAGAAGAAGTAGTAGAAGAGAGAGACCTGGCTTCCAAGATAGTTAGCAAAAGTGTTATCAGCTAATGGAGTCTCAAATAGTCCCATGATAAATTTGATCCACAAGATCCTGCTGATTGCATCGTTGATTCTGCTCATTGGGATAATGTTCTTCTTCACTAGCCGTGTTAGGACATCGATGAACTCCTTATACGCATTTGGAACCATAATCTATGAGAAATTAGAGTAAAAAACCTCAGAGCTTATATATAAGAATAAGAGTTTGTACGAAAGGCCTTGCTTACCGTGTCTATTCCAGCATGAATTCCGACTTGGACAGAGGAAGTGTAGTTTGAGTGAGGCGGGTTGGTCAGTCTATCGATGTCACTCATATCAGAGATGACAAAGCCCTGAAAGTTTCAACCAAAGAGGGAATAATTAGGCCTTCAAATTCTTGAGGTGTTTTCGAGAAATGGTTCAATAATGTGCAATATTTTACTTCAAATTTGAGTGTATTCTTTAGATATCCAGTAACGAGATCATAGTTAGCATGCATCTTCACTCCATTCCAGCACAAGTATGATATCATTACAGTGGCAATCCCCTTGCCGCATATGAATGTGTCTCAGTCCATTCCAGTCAATAATTGTGACATTCTCATTGATACCATAAATGGTTCCACCATCCTCCACAAAATGCTTTGCACAAACCCCGACTTTTGACCTTCGACCACAAGAATCAGATCATTGTATTCATCTATACCTACCTTGGATAGACAAATGGGAAGTTATTTGGATAGTTTGATGGAACTTCTCCTTGTAGACCAGGAATGATCTCTGTCATCATCTGCACAATCTTACGATCTTCGCTGTAGCTCCGTAACAAAGTGCCCCATCTCGGGTCCCTACATACTGCTACACAAGGAGCAAAACTGTAAGGAATTCCAGTTGCTCTAACTTCAAGAGCTGTTGCAGCACCTATCTTCTTGATCAGTTCTGGATCCCTAATCATCAACTTCCATACATACAGTTTAGTTCTTCATATCAATGAATCTATGGGACAAAATCTTGATCATGAAAATGGACTTGCCTTGTGGCTCCAAGGCCAACATTGTGGGGGGAAATGGTGGCACTGTATGCATTGTTATTGCCATGAATAGCATCAATCCCATAAATCAAACGGTATGCCTAAGCGAGTGAAGAGACCGCCCTTTGCTACGCGTTCACCATATCGATCCAATCTTCAGCAGAAGCCTGGGGGTGTGGAACACTCCCTCCACCACTCACAACACTCCCTATATTTCTCACAAACCAAATGTCCTATTTCAGCTCAAAATCATCTATAATGAAACAATATAACAGAAGAAGAAACTGCAGTTTGTTGACATAGCAACATCTTTAACCAATTCTCAACATCTTCTAATTTATAAGTAGTGCTCAAAATCAATAAATCATTTCAACACCCAAATGCAATAAAGTAGTCAAAATAACAGAAAAAGAAACATAGTTTGTCTATCTTACACAAGGAAGTGGAATACAAGGAACTACCCAATCTTCAACATCAATATTTTATCAGTAATTGCAAAATGCCAAGATTCAGAAAGAATATAAAATCTTCAACATTAGTCCTTTTCAAATTTCAAGTTTTCACTCTAAGAATTCAACAAATCCCATCAAAAATCAACTAAATAAAATAAAAGAAACCCAACCAAAATAATCATAAAATCTATTCATACCAATGAAGAATTTGTTGATAACATCTGCAGCTGTAACCTCGCGCTCAATCTGAGTCATCTGTCCCAATCTTTTCTTCAAGACTCATTCTACCCATCAAGTCTTCCACTCTCTTTTTATATTGGCTTTCACTTTACCCTCTTACCCGCCTGCATTACGCTCGGAAACACCCAGTGCTGACCACACTGAGAGACACGAAAGCGCAGGTAACGCCAGTTGGCGAAGTGGCGTTAAGCATTCCTAGCGGTACGGGTCTTTGTATTTCACGTACTCCGCCCCCACAGCCACCGCCCACAGGCACAGCACCACCACCACCACCACCGCCGCCGTAATCCTCCCCATGCCGATCATCTACACTCTTCAACCTAAAGCAGCAATTACATTCAAAGTACCTTGAGAAATACAGTACATACCGACGTCTCTATAATCCTCTTGTTTTAATTTTATTGGAATAAAAAATTATGCACTGACATCATCCAAGAAAGAAGGAAAACAACATGCAACCTTTAATAATCAAACGGTCTTCAAGAATTAGAAGCAAAAAAGATTCATTTTTCGAGGGCAATTCACAGTTTTTAAATTTCTCGCGACACAAAGTTGCAACTGCAATCATTTTATAGTCTTAATCATACAATTTCATACGACCCATTTCCTACTTATAATATTATATTTCCACATGTATACTATTCTCTCCGTCCCGTCCGACATGGCTTAATAGGTTTGGGGCACGGTTATTAAGAATAGTGGTAGTTATGTGTAAAGTGGTATAAAATGGTGGGACCCATTAGAATTTATTAGAGTATTATTTTAGTTAGTGGCCAAGTCAAGTGGGACAATGAAGTTATGTCGGGCGGGACGGAGGGAGTATTATATTATCTTTGCAGCATGGACAAGCAACCTATGTTATTAAACCCGGCCCGGCCCGGCCGGTTAACCCGGTTCAATCGTGACCCGGTGAAAAATCCGGGCCGGGCCAATAAAAACCGGTTTTGGCCTTTGACCCGGTACGACCCGGCAGAACCGGCCGGTTGACTCGGTAACCGGTTGACCCGGTAATATTAATTAAAAAAAATTAAATTTAAATTCTAAATCTCTAATGTACTAATTCTATTTATGAAGTTTGGATATGGAAAATACTAGGTTAAATTTTTTACTTCAAATTATATTAATATTAGGTTTTTTATATTTTTAAGTTATTTATTTTATTTATTTGTATTATTAAAAGATATTTAATATTTATTATATTACACCGGGTTGACCCACCAGTTCGACCGATTCGACCGATTGAACCACTAAAATTAATTTTTTCGGGTCAATGACCTGGCCGGGTTTAATAACATAGCAAACAACCCGACAATTAAATCCTATCCTTCTTGATCCAATAATTGACGATTTAATTTAGCTGATCTATTATAATAGTGGCTAATAGTTTTATCCGATTATTCTTAGTTAATTAAGTAATTTTCTTTCATCATATCCTTGATTTTATGTGACCATATGCATATCCGATAACTCATTTTTGTGTAATAGCATTTAAACCGACTAGTTGCATGACCAACTAAGATATGGGATTGTTATGAATTTTGTTTAATAATTGATTTTGCAAATAGTCTATATCCGTGAAGAATAAGACACCACTCCTATGAGATTAGGAGAGAATTTTCAAAATAATATTTTTTAAGAAAATCATTCTTAATATACTACTCTTAAAAAAAAATTCACAAAACACTATTCATAAGTAAATAATTTACAATCTACTATCATGCCTAAAAAGAAATATTTTCTAAATTGTGAAACTTATTTTTTAGATGAAAATTATTTTCTTATGAAAACTATCGAGGTCAATCACAAATTTTGAAAATAAATAATTATGTTTTTATCTAATAGAATACCTACGTTACATAAAAAAATATTTAATTAATAAAATATCAACACTACACAAATAAATTCAAAATGAGAAAATTCAGATTTAATGTGAGCAATGAAACTAAAAAAAATAAAATAAAATATAAATCGTTACATAATTTATCTTTAAAAAATAGCATCTTTTAACTAATTGTGTGACGTCATTCTATTAAATTGATTTTTTTAAGAATCGTGTTTCCGTTAATATTTTTTATTAATTAAAAATATAATTTACCTAAATAAAAATTAAACTTTATTTTTAGGGTTATTCTTCTCTAAATACACCACCTTTTTTTAAATTCTCTTTTTGCACACGAACTTTCAATTTAGCCCATAAATACACCAATTATTGATTTGTTTCAAATTACACATAGATCAAAAATCCGGTAAAATCAAAGCTGACGTGGTATTTTCCGGCGTGACGTGGCCGCTGACATGTCGGGTTAGTCAATATCGCTCTTATTTGATTTTCAATAAAATACACAAACTCTTCACAGTTCCCTTTTTGCACATGAACTTTAGATTTAATTTATTTTTGCACACAATCAAAATTTATAATTTTTTTAATTAATATTTATTTATAATAATTTTTTTTATAATGAATGACCGAATTAAGTTAAATAAATCGATTAAATACAAAGAAAGAGTTTTAAAAAAATCTTAAAATTTAAAACTTAATGACTAAGTTCAACAAAATCTTAAAATCTTAAATATCAGTTTCTTCCCTTGTATTTAATCAGTTTGTTCACTTTAATTCGGTCATTCATTATAAAAATCTTATTATAAATAAGTATTAATTAAAAAAAAATCTAAATTTTGATTGTGTGCAAAAATAAATTAAAATTAAAGTTCATGTGTAAAATAGGAAACTGTTAAGAGTTCGTATATTTATTGTCAAATCAAATAAGATAGATTATGACTCACCGGACATGTCAGCAGTCATGTCACGCCGAAAAATATCACGTCAGCTTTGATTTAGTTGGAATTTTGATTGGTGTGTAATTTGAAACAAATCGAGAGTTTGTGTATTTATTGGGCTAAATTAAAAAATCGTGTGCAAAAAGGGAATTTGAAAAATGTTTATTATAATAAGAATTCACAAAACGTAGTAAAGAATTTTTCTAAAACATATAGATTATTGTGATCATTCAGAAAAATCTTCAATCCAATGCTATGAAATTAAATTAAAATCATGAATATAATTAGGCATGAAAAAATATAGAGTATTCAAGTTACTAAGATTAGAAAAAAGCCATATTCGGATTGAATCTTCATCGAGATTCCGATTATTATTTGTTTCTCCATCATTTGTATATCATCTTCATCATGTTATGAATTGATGTCATAAAAAAAATCATTTTTGTAATGCTCAAATTTTCATAACTTAATTAGAAACGTTACTTCATACTTAACATGTATATTTCAATTCTTTTATAACATTTTCATGGAAAATAATCATGGCAAAACTCATGTTAATTTCATACTTAGCGGAAGTCTTAAGTAAAAATAACTACGACTACTAGTTCTCGAAAATAAAATGCACAATTCATGATAAAACTAGTTTAATGCAATAGTAAGTTTCATAAATCCTTCCTCTTGTGACCATCACCACCAATACCTCTACGCATCGGCCGAACTATTTCCTGAAAAATATTATAAAGATAGGGATGAGTATGACTACTCAGTGGGATCAAACATTATCCAAATTATAAACTATAAAGAATTTAACATGAGAAATTAGACATGCTAGCCCGGAGGCTTAACCCGAAGGTTTTACTACGTGAATTGCCCGAAGGCTAACCCGAAGGTTTTACTGCGTGAATTGCCCGAAGGCTAACCCAAAGGTTTTACTGCGTGAATAGCCCGAAGGCTCTGCCTGTACTGAAAAACACATGAGAAAAACTGTATAGTGTATAATAAGGATAAAGAAAAGGGAGAATTTCTTAAATACCCATTTCGAAAATCGCAAAGGCAAATTTACCCAAACCTTATATTTCATACACAAAATACTCAACTTTACTTAAATATCCCCACTTTTCAGACTTGTCAGCCTACAAAACCGTTATTTTGCTTCGTTTCATGCGCAAATGATTAACACCGAATCCCGCTCACGCACTGACATAATCCCGCTCGTGTACATCGAATCCCGCTCGGCCACGTAGAATCCCGCTCGGCCACGTGGCAGGCCGAGCCGATGCCGCGTGACCACGTAATCCCGCTCGCGCATAAATCCCGCTCAAGCCACGTACGAATCCCGCTCGGCCATGTACGAGCCACGTACGAATCCCACTCGAGCCACGTACGAATCCCGCTCGGCCATGTACGAATCCCGCTCGAGCCACGTAATCCCGCTCGCGCAGAAATCCCGCTCGCCGAGCGGGATTTAAGGTACCAGAGCGGGATTTGTTGTCTGCTCTCGGGATCTGGCGAGCGGGATTTGAGGTACCCGAGCGGACGAGCGGGATTCAGTCCCGCTCGCGGGATCCCGCTCGCGTGGAGCAGAATCCCGCTCGCCCGATCCCGCTCGACTTTTTTGACTTGATAGTTCGTGCAGAATCCCCGTCACTGAATCTCGCTCGGAAATTTCTAATCCCGCTCGTTTCAAAATCGTGATTTTATCTATTAATATCGTGATTGAAGTCCAAAATCGAACACACTCACTACTCTTTCTTTTTATTTTCAACTACAAACCCAATTATTTCTGTAGAATTTTTCTTCTTCGTTTCATAAAAAAAAATGGATAGTTGGTATGATGTTATTGTTCATTTTAACGGACAATTTAACAATTTGTCCGAGTATATTGGAGGTGAGGTTAGAGTTGTCTGCATTCCTGGGAACAGTATTTGTATCCCAATTTTAAGACAGTTCATTCAATACAATCTTAATCCCTTTTTACTTTCGTCGAATTATGAAATTTATTACACCTACGTTTCTCGTCATGGTCTCAAGCTTAGGTCCATTCTCGCGACCGATATGGACCTAATTCGTCTTTGTACTACACAAATCGAGCCGACTTTATTTCTCGAGCACTCTAATGCTCAACCTTATCATAAACCCGATGTTGTTGAACAATTTGGTTCAAGGTTCAATTTTGAAGATCAAGCGGGTGGTAGCAATCGGGCTGAGAATTTTCGCGAACAGGAAACCTTTTTTCGCGAAGAGGATACCCATGTTTTATCCGACAGTGATGAAGAAAATATTTTGGATACTTCATCCGAAGAAGAAAACGATGAGGTCCAAGGTGCATTAAATCAATGTACGTTTGGCGACTTTGCGGCATGGATCCGACGTGAAGGTGGTGTAAATCAACTGATATCTATGCTCATGCCGGACAACCGTGCCCTTCCAAGCAACGAAATAATATATGGTGGCACCGAAGAAGTAAATGACGGTTTACTTCCTCTCGTTCCTCTCGATGCATCGGATTCACCTATGGTTCGAGATCTGGATCATGTTGTGGACTATCCACTCCGTGAAGGTGCGACATTCTGGGAGAAGGCGGATTTGTTTGCTGCTGTTGCACTTCGACACATGGAACAAGGTCTCGATTTTAGGGTGGCTCGTTCTGACAGTGGTCGGGTTGAGTATAAATGCAAACGGAGTCGTGACTGCCCATTTTTTCTACGGGCGTCGTTTCGCAGAGATGTGTTGTGGGTTGTAAATTGCTTGCATGCCGAACACACATGTAATCGAGATTTTTCACTGACTGGTCCAAGAAGGATTCGTGCAAAGGCGCTAGCTGCTTATGCTGCTCGGCGAATACGCTGTCAAAAATCTGTTCTAAAACCGAAAGAAATTATGGCATCTATCCAGAGTGAATTCGGCATTCAAGCAAGCTATAGTGTTGCTCTACGAGCCCGTAATTGTGTTGTGGCGATGATTTATGGCGGGCACTCAGATTCGTTCAAGATGCTTCCCAGTTACCTCTACGTACTGAAAACAACGAATCCAGGTACAATGACTGATCTCGAAGTTGATTTAGAAGGTCGTTTCCAACAATTATTCGTTGCTTTTAATGTTTCTCGTGCCCCGTGGGTATTTAACCTCCGAGATCTGATTGTGGTCGACGCGACTCACTTGAAAGGAAGGAATAAAGGAGTGTTATTTGTGGCTGCTACGATAGACGGCAACGACCAGATATTTCCACTAGCCTTTGGTGTGGGTCCAATTGAGAACGATTACTCTTAGACGTGGTTCATGTCCCGACTCAAAGAAGCATTTACGATGCCATCCAATTTAATAATCATATCCGATCAACACCGGAGCATAGCTAACGCGGTAGAGGCTGTTTATCCGGAAGCAGCTCATGGCACTTGTTACTATCATCTTCAAAATAAACTTACACGATATGGTCAGACGCTTATCAAGATGTATCATGATGCTGCTTATGCTTATACGATGTATGATTTCGATCGTGCTATGGAAGGGATTCGTCAAGCCTATCCTGAGGCATACGAGAAGTTAATGGATGTCGGACCGAATAAGTGGTCTAGATCGAAGTCTCCCGTTCGCCGGTACAGTCAGCTCACCTCAAACATAGCTGAATCCATCAACTCGAGACTGCTCACAGCACGATGTCTGCCGATATGCTCTATGATCGAGGCAATAGGTCACATGGTTGAACAGTGGTGTGACCAACGTCGAGCAAAAGCCATGGCACGAGATAATCCGCTTACAATTGCTGCAGAGCTAAAGTTAGCTCCGTCGGAGGACCGTTCACATCGTTTCACTGTTGTGTCAGTGAACGGAGACAAATTCAAGGTTCACGACGGAACATATCAATGGAGAGTTCAAATCAGCAGAAACGCTTGTGAATGTCGTGAGTGGCAACTCGATGAGATCCCGTGTTCGCATGCTTGTGCGGCTATCAGGTATAATTGTTTTTCCGTCTATAGGTTTGTTCCGGACTTGTGTATTAACATAATTTTTATCTATAGGGTTGCCGGACTAAATCTACTAGATTTCGTGTCGGATGCATACAAGACTGAGAATTGGAGGATGATTTATGCCGGAACACTATATCCGATACCACCCATGCGTAATTGGCGGGTGCCGGAAGATGTGGCCTCAATGGTCGTGTTACCACCAATAATTGCACGTCAGGCAGGGAGACCGAAGAATAGTAGACGACCCTCAGGAGCCGAAGCAGGTACATCTAGTGGGAGAACACGCGGTCCAAAAAAATGCAGCATATGTGGTGTGGTTGGGCATACTAGGAGGAAGTGTCCGGGAACGGATGTGCCGGAATCACCGGAGTCGGAAGCATTTTAGTATATTGTAATTTATATTTGTTTTAGCATTTTAATCAATTAATTCGTAACTATAAATTTGTATTATGTTAATTCGTAATTTTTATTTGTTTTAAAAAGACGGGCTGCAACGATACAATATAACCATTAAAAAAATAATAATAAAAAATAAATTTTTTTTAAAAATGTTTGGCCGAGCGGGATTCGAATTGTTATACGAATTTAAAAAAACACTCGTAATTACACTCGTAATTAGATCAATTCGTTTAAGCTTCGTATAGCACATCATAGACCCGGCTTCGTATAGCACATGTCAAAGATCTTATGAGCCATCAGTCGACGATCACGGGGCGGTACATCGATGTGGCTCTCTCCTCCTCAACCCGGGGAGAGTGATCTCCCATATCCTCATCTCGGTCACGACGGTGTCTCATCGACACCGATTGACTCCTATCAAGACCGTGTGGTGTACGGTTACCACCCGCGTGAGAGGACGTAGTACCCAATCCTCGGCTCTTAGATCGACCAAACACCGACCTAAATAGTGTCTTCACATCGTGAACTATTTATTGTCGCAAGTTCTGATGCTGCTCTTGCAATTTCACCTGCAAGCTATGGTTTTCCTCCCTAATGACTGTACGGACGTCTTCGACGGTGAAGATATGTTGTTGATCGGGCTCCCTCTCTCCAGTCTCCGTTCGGACCCGTTTACCACCTTCAGTGGAACGACGTTGCCTCTGTCCGGTTCCTCTAGAACTAGTCGGACGCTGTGTCTGCTGTCCGAATCTGTATAGCTCTCGTACCCCATGGTCCCCTATGATCGTCGGATGTAATGGATTCTCAACCGCAATATAGGACACATGGAGTCGATCTTCACTAATGACACTCTGCCAATAATAAGTTTGTGTCTCCGCATCGGATGGTGTGAGACCATCTCGGACAACAAACTGCAATTACATTAAATAAAATTACCATTAGAAACAACAAACTGCCAATAAAATTAAACAAAATCAACTTTAAATTTATTATTTTTACCTGACGATGCCAGAAACTGTTAAGCTTCTTTTGGTTTCCTCCACTGAAGAACCAATTCTTCCAACGAGGAAATTCGGTTGTAGACAACCTCTCAGCACAAATCGCTCCAAAATCTGGAATAGCCTCGTAGGACCAAATCTACAATAAATGGAAATCAATATTGATTAGTACATGATATATATGAATAATTCTAATAAATAAATTAATAAAATCATTAAACACACCTGGAGTGCCCAAACAGGTCCATAGAAATGATATTTCTTGGACGTCTGCTCCGCCGTTCTCGGAACAAAACTACAATAGTGCTTCAACGCACCGTAAGTGTAGGAGCCCCACGGGAATCGGTCAAATGCACGTAGATCATCCACTAATACCCAAATCCACGTGTCGACTATTTTCGTTTCGCTATAACCGAGAAAAAAGTAAATTAAGGCTAGAACATGAGCCACCTTCAAATAGCCCGACTCGTCCAATCTCAACTCTCCATTCTCAAACTTTGACAACAAATCTCTCCCCGTTATTGGTGTACAATTATTTAACTGTTTGTACACAGTCGACGAACTGGGATCACGTGTAACATGCATCCAAACTTTAAACCAGTGACAAGGGCGTAATCGAAACAAGAAAAGCGGGTAGTCGTTCCGGACACAGAAAACCAAATAGCCGAATCATCTCCGGCCGCTTCAACTCATGACACATTAACATATGGAGGGCCCTTGCCGCATTCCTACCCACCCTCCAATCCAAAAAGCTACCGAAAACCCCATTCCTAAATTCGATTTCTAAAGAACCGTCCTCAAAAACACTAATTTTTTTTAATTATATCAAATATCTTCGGGTAAAACTCTATGTCTATCATCGGAGTCGCATCGAGAAGATCAATTCGTTTAAAAACGGGCTGTAACGATACAAATTAACCATTAAAAAAAAAATCGGCCGATCAAATCCTGCTCGGCCAAACCGGATTCCCGCTCACGAGCGGGATTCCGGTTCGGCCGAGCGGGATTTGCTCGGTCGAAAGATTTTTCGATATTTTTCATGCTACGAAACTCAAAAAAATTCGTGCTACGAAACTCAAAAATTCATGCTACGAAATTCGAATAATTAAACAAAATTCATGCTATGAAATTCCACATAAATTCGTGCTACAAAATTCGAATAATTAATTCATGCTACGAAATTCATGCTACGAAATTCGAATAATTAAAAAAATTCATACTACGAAACTCAAAAATTCATGCTACGAAATTCCACATAAAATGATAAAATCATACTCCAATTCAACATAATCCATGCTTAAATTCAAATAATAAAACAAAATTCATGCTCACATTCGAAAAATTATTAAAAAAACAAGAACATGAAATAATTAAGATTCGCGCCAAATTAACGGATAAAATTCGAGCGGGACTATAGAATTAGAGCGGGACTAACCTGGTAGGCCATTCTTGTGTTTTGGAGTCGAATTTAACTACGAAATTATTTTCTCGAGCGGGATTCGGCGATGGAGATGAAAAATTTTCAGAGGTGAATGGGAAATTGAGGTGACGAGCGGGATTAGAAGAAGGAGAATCCCGCTCGAGTATAATCCCGCTCCCCGAGCGGGATTTGGTGTCGGCCGAGCGGGATTCGGCGACGTGGGAGGCGCACGATGCGCGGCCGAGCGGGATTCTGCCGCCGCGGGATTCTGCCGAGCGGGACGGCTTGTCGTTCGAGCGGGACGGCTTGTCGGCTCGAGCGGGACGGCTTGTCGGCTCGAGCGGGATTCTGTTCACGTACGAGCGGGATTCGAGTTTTCGCAACATTATTTTCGAGCGGGATTTGAATTTAATTGAGCGGGACTTGAGCGGGATTTAAATTTCGAATTAATTGGTATCGAATTCATGTGTTTTTTTGTTTGTTTCTTCAATTAATTCGTCTCGAATTCAGTAAAACACCTGAAAATGATTGGTGTCACTCAACTTTTTGGAAAAGTAAGGGTAATGTAAGTAAAGTTGGGTATTTTGTGTAGTAAATATAAGGATTGGGTATTTTTGTGTTTTGTTAAACGAAAATGGGTATTAAGCAATAATACTACTAAAGAAAAATCCCACCTTAACCTTTTGAGTAAATGAAAAATAATAGATATCAATATTTAAGTCCTGCGCGCCGATCATATACATGAAGATTTATCTTAATGACTCTATATGAAATATCATACATACACCAACAATTTCAATAATTCATAAATACAAATAGATCATAATAATCAAACAATGCATATTATATATAATCTACTTATTAACATGCATTTTTAACGATTTCACATAGTATTAATCTTAAGTATATTAAACACAATTTTATTTCTATTGACAATTCATTCGTGCATTGAGTAGTTCGACAATTCATAAAATAAATTAATGAAATCATAATAGTTTTGTCCTACAAATTATAGATATCATTAACAACTAGGGGTGGGCGCGGGCGCGCCTGCGGGTAATTGATTTTAATACCCATTCCCGTTCCCGCATAGAGCGGGTACCCGCATGCGGGTACCCGCACGGATACGGTACGGGTACGGGTTTACCCGCAAATATTACCACTGTTGGGTGATGATTCTGTCCTCAGCATAGTCTTACTTAGTGGGAAATGATTCTATCTTCTATACTGAACCATGCTCAGCAGCCTAGTGCTCTGATTGTTGAGAAGATTTGAAGATCCCAAAACCCTATCTGATTGATGAACCATTCCGTTGTAATCGTTATTTGTCTCTGAGGTTTCAGACTCAGTAGACACTCTGCTCTGATCAAGGCGCTCAGTAGATTATCTGCCTTAACACCAGAAGTAGAAGACTCAGTGATCTTGGACTCGGCGAGAGCAAGATATGCGAAAGAGTCGATGGAACTGGACTCGGCAGAGCGTTCATCGAACTCGTAGCCGATCTTCGTAGACTTTTCTCAGCTATCTACCTACTGAATACGGGATCAGACTCAGCATCGACAGACAGTCAGAACTGTCAAATACCTTTTGAAAGACAATCAGCATTGTCATATATGAGGAAGAGAGAAGTCAGCTTCAGTTTGCCTTGAAGTCTGTGCTGTCTCAACCACTCTATCCACCTCGACGAATGACAAGAACACACGTGTCTTCTCACCGCTAAAGCTGCGGTCCAACCCTTTACCTAAAAAGGTGGGAAAGTACACTGTTACCTACTTCAAAAGAGCCGTTTGCTACCAAAAGAGAGAGAAAGGAAGATCGTCTCCAACGGATCTTTTCCAATCTCTGCTCTATAAATAGAGGGACATTTCAAGAGAGAAAAAGAGAATGCGCATAAGCTTAAACGACGAAAACATACACAAGCATTCAAACGAGCTAGAACCAGAAAACCCTAAGTCTTCCGCAAGAACTTGAAGATCTATCTCCGGCGAAAGACTACCTTCTCAGCTTATAGGGAACCAAGCTAAACTGTTAGAAGAGCCTCTAGTATCCAAATCGACGATACACGAACCTAAAGCTTATTTCAGCTGTTCGTCGATCTAGAAGCTACATTCTCGTTCCCTATCCCTCTAACCCTAAGCTCAACCGAAACCATTTATAGCTTAGACGAAGGAGTTCATATTTGAACCCAATCCTTATTGTAAAAGGACTCCTTCATAGTTGGAGAAGTTTGTCAAACACTTTAGTTTGATGCCTTTGTAACCGGGACTTGCTCGATATAATCCCCAAGCCACAGCTTTGTCCTGTGCACAAGCTGACTGAGACTAACTCAGTATAATAAATAGCCTCCTGAACTTTTGGGACAGTGGACGTAGGATCGATTGATATCCGAACCTCTTTAAAAATCTGTGTCTTGTTATGGCTTTCTGATTACTGTTGCATTGATTTTACTGTTCATACTGAAAACCTACTTTAAAATCATACAACTGTCTCAGCATACTGAACTGTCTATTTACTGAACTGAGACTTGCTAAAACGGTTTTTCCACTCAACTGATTTGGGCCTACACTTTTCCGCACCACTGAACTCTACCTGTTTGATACTGAATTCTGACTCAGTCAGCTAGCAGATCTCAGTAGAGTCAGACTCTTTGCCACACACGATTCAGAACAGCTATTTGGCCTGCTGAATTATTTCAGTACGTTACTTTCCTGAACAGGACTGTTCGTGTTCGAAGTTGAGAAAATCGGAATCAGGTGTATTCACCCCCCCCCCTCTACACCTGACCGTACACTCGGGACCAACAACCACCTATTTATAATATATTTAAATTCATAAATAAAAATTAAAAAATACCAATAAATGAAATTTTAAAAACATAAATTAAAATTTAAAAATACCAATATATTTAAACCACTAAATATGACTATAGGAGTAGATAATCTGATTTATAAACTATGTTCCAATGGTGTTTCACCATAAATTATAATTATAAAACGACCATATGATTACCAACTATGAAACCATAGATTCTTATAATTAAAATTACCGTGGAAAACTGTTTAGTCACACTCTAATGCTAGCACAAAATATGCAAACGGGTACCCGCGCCGTCCTGTGCCCACCTCTATGCAAGAGGACCTCATGTAAAAAAAAATTGTGTATTAATGTGGGTACCCGTTCGGGAACGGGTATCTAAGAATAAAACTCGTTCCCGTTCCCGACCCGCTTGATTTTTTGTGGGTACCCGCGTAACGGGTACCCGTACCCATTTTTCCCGACCCGAACGGGAAATACCCGAACGGGACGGGTACAGGCGCGGGAACCCGAATTGTTTGCCCACCCCTATTAACAACATATTACCTATTCCATCACAATAAAACTTATAATGATCAATAATTCATGCAATAGTAACCTGAATACTTTTATTTTTCAATCTACATGCATGCTGACAAAATAATCTGGCACATCAAAAAATAAATTAACAAATAAATAGTAAACGTATCCTAAAAATTCTATATTTTTAATATGAATGACCTAACATAGATTATATCCCATTAAATTCAGCATGGTCGAAAACAACATAAAGAAAACATGAAAAACAATTTTCCTATCAAGCTCATGAACATGCTGTCAAAAACTGGCAGGTTACGAATAACAATTTTAAAAGAAATACTTATCATGCTTGTAAGATTCTACAAAAATTAGAGAATATACTAGACATACCTATGACGAAGATAAATTTTCACAATGATATGATGACAGGAAGATATGTAAATAATCCTTGAAACAGTTCGGAGGCATGCTGGCAGAATTTCGAAAATCTCATGTAAAACTATATTATGGACGACTAAGGGTGTATTTATAGGCTTAGAATAAATTATCTAAAGATTCCTAAGTATAAAAGGTATCAAATATATTTTATCCATAATTATTTTCGTCAAATTATCTTTTATATAGAATTTATTCTATCACTTACTACTTAAGAGATTCAATCATAGTTGAATTAGGATATTGAAACAATTAAAATTGATCCTAAAACGTGAATATCACACATAAAATATCTGTTTTAATCATAAAATATAATATAAAATTTTCTCCTAATAACTTAATACAATAATAAATATTATATCCTTTTATGAATCCTAGTAGGTTTATGAAATCCAAAATAAATAAATATTATTCTTTTCTCATAATTCTAACATGATTTCTATCTCAACAATAAACAATATAATTATAATATGATATAAATAAACACATTCAAAATTCAAAATAAATTTTCATAAAAAAATGATTTAATGACAAATACGATAGATACTTTAATTTTTATTTAAATTTCTAGGGCGCGACTTACATTTCTAGAACACTTGATAACATGCATGAATATATATGCAATGCATTTTATATTGAAAACTTCGGGGTGTTACAATTTTCATCATGTCATAAATTGTTGTTCTTCATAAAACTATTAACATCACTTAGTCCAATCAATTGTTGTATATGATGTCTCATATTGTCATCTGGTCCTAAAACCATATTTAATCCACTAATCAAGTTCTGCAACTTATTTTTATTTGATGGATAATCAAAAGTTTTATTTAATAATTGATATATTTTTTTAGACTTTGTCCAAAAAGAAATTGGATTAATTTATATATATTTAGAAGATAATTGCAATTTATATTGTATAATTGATATTGTTATAAATTAAAAATAATACGAGAATAATAGAGAGAGCGGGAATAAGATGTGTATTATTATGAGGGTAGAAACCTCTATTTATAAAGTATAAGATGGGCTCATGGGCTTTTAGGGTTTACATGGTCATCACAATATACGGTAAGTATATATATAAAATATATTTACAACACTCCCCTTGATTGACCAACCCTAAAATAAATTGTTGCCTCGTTAAAACCTTGCCAGAAAAACCCATTTGGATAAAAACAGGTCGAAGGAAAAAGAGTACAACTGTTCCACCTCAATATAGTCATTCTTGATCCTTGTGTCAGCGCATATCGATCTTGTGTAACAACTTCTTGAATGTTGACGTTGATAATGCCTTTATAAAAGAATCCGCTAGATTGTCACTTGAGCGAATTTGCTGGATGTTGATGCCGCCACTCTTTTGGAGATCATGTGTTGCATTGACTCTTTTATGAATCAATCTCAATAAATCATTTACTCGTGTGTTGCATTGGATGCCTCGTTAAAAACCTTAACTAATAAAACCATTTGGCAAAAACTTAGAAAGGAAAAAAGAGTCCAACCATTTGACCTTCAGGGTCATTTGACCTTTAGGAGTCAGTCTAATCTTCATGATTATTTACAATTTGTTACTCCCCCTCAAGATAACAATCTTCAAGGTTATCTTTAAGGTCTACACTAATATGTGCAATACAAATTTAATTATTCTCATAGAGAATATAATGGAATATGTCAATATATTATTACTCTCATAAATAGACCAATAATATGTTTGTCTCGAAAAGAACAAAGGATGGTCAATACCATTTCAAATTTTCCAATTGCACATAAGTAAGGAACTTCTGGTCCTAAAACATCTTTGTTATCTTCTATAAATTTAAATGAGTCTCCATCCACTTCAAGTGATTGAAGTAACCATTAGGTAGCTATGTGTGTAACGCCCCGAAATTTTTCAATATAAAATGCATTGCATATCTATTCATGCATGTTATCAAGTGTTTTAGTTCTGTAAGTCGCGCCTTAGAAATTTAAAGGAAAATTAAAGCATATGTCTCATTTGTCATTAAATCATTTTTGGTTTGTAAATTTATTTTTGATCTTAAAGGTGTTTATTTATATTTATATTATGATTTTAATGTTTATTTATTCATTTAGAAATCATGTTATAATTAATAATTATAGGGAAAGAAAAATATTTATTTATTTTAGATTTCCTAAACCTACTAGGATTCATAAATTTATATAATATTTTATATTGTATTTAGTTATTTTGAGATAATTTGAAATTATGTTTTATGAATAAAATAGATATTATATTTGTGATATACATGTTTTAGGATAAAAATCTAGTTGTGTTTATCCATATCCTAATTTATCTAGGATTGAATTTCTTATATGGTAAGTGATATATTAAATTCTATATAAATTATATGAGAACGAAAATAAATATGGATAAAATATATTTGATACGGATTAGGAATCTTTAGATAATGATTTCTAGACCTATAAATACCCCTTAGTCGCTCATAATAAAGCATCCCATAAATTTTCGAAAATTCTATCAGCATGTCTGCGAACTGTTTCAAGAATTATTTCCATATCTTCCCTTCGTCATATCGTCATGAAAATTTAGGATCATAGTATACTGTTGGTCCCGTGAGTGAGTTCAGGTGTAGAGGGGGGGGGTGAATACACCTGAATCCAAATTTCTCAACTTTCGAACACGAACAGTGCTTATTCGAGAAGGTGCCGATCTTGAAATAGTTCGGGCAACTGCATAACCTGTTCGAATCGTGTTAAAGGCTAAAAGAGTCTTGAATCGCTGAGATCTCGCTAACCGACTAGGTCGAATTCGGTATCGATCGATGAGAGTTCGGTGTGCGGAATTGTGTAGGCCCAAATCGGTTTTAATGAGGAAAACGTTTTATGCAAGTCTCGGTTCGGTAGATAAGAAGTTCGAATCGAGACGGTTAAATCAATTTTAAATATGATGTTCGGTATGCAAGTAAAATCAATGAAACAAGTAAGTAAACGACACGTATATTTTTAAAGTGGTTCGGATATCAACAATCCTACGTCCATCTGTCCCGATAGATCGGGAGGCTATTTATTATACCGAGTTAGTCTCGGTCGACTTGTACATTGGACAAAGCCGTGGCTTGGAGATTATACTGAGCAAGTCCCAGTTTACAATTCTATCAAACTTTAAGTGTTTGACAAACTTCTCCAACAATGAAGGAGTCCTTATACAATAAGGATTGGGTTCAAATGTGAACTCCTTCGTCTAAGCTATGGATATAACAAGTGAGCTTAGGGTTAGAGGGATAAGGAACGAGAATGTAGCTATCTAGAGCGACTAACAGCTGAGGGTTTAGCTATAGGTTCGTGTCAGTCGCTTGGATACTAGAAGCTTATGTCGGTTCAGCTTGGTTCCTTTTGAGCTGGATGTAGTCTTTCGCCGGAGATAACTCGGTTGATTCTTGCGGAAGACTTAGTCGTTAATTTCGCTCGTTTGAATGCTCAGTGCGTTTCTTGCTTCTATGTTTTTGGTTCTAGGTGAGCTTCAAATCTTGAATGATCCCTCTATTTATAGAGTGGAGAGAAGAATAGATCCGTTGGAGACGATCTTCTTCTTTTTCCCTCTTTTGTGGTAGCAAACGGCTCTTTTGTGTAGTAGGTACAGTGTCCTTTCCCTCCTTTTACGGAAATATGTTGACTGTAGCTTTAGTAGGTGAGACGACACGTGTATGCTTGTCATTTGTCGAGGTGGATGTGGTGGTTGAGACATAACAAACTTCGAGGCAACTGAAGTTGACTTCTCTCTTCCTCGTACTTGACAACACTGATAGCTTATCAAAAGATTTAGACAGTTCGTAAGACCGTCGGCCCGATCTTGAGTCGATTTTGTATTCGGTAGATAGACAGTGAGAAAGGTCTATCGAAAATCGGCTCCGAGTCCAGTGAACTACTCCCGCGAGTTCGGTTCAACCGACTCTCTCGCATATCTTGCTCCCGCCTGAGTCCAAGTATTCACCGAGTCTTCTACACCGGTGCCGAGGCCGATGAGCTGCGAGCGCCTTGACCAGAGCAGAGTGTCTACTGAGTCTGAAACCTCAGAGACAAATACGAATACAAAGGAATGGTTCACCAATCAGATAGGGTTTTGGGATCTTCAAATCTTCTCAACAGTTCAGAGCACGAGGCTACTGAGCGTGATTCAGTATAGAAGATAGAATCATTTCCCACAAGTATGATCATGCTGAGGATTGAATCATCACCCAACAATTTCCCCCTATTTGATGATGCCAAAACCTATCATCTATGTTAACACTAAACAGATAGAAACAAAAACTCCTCACAAATATTACAAGTAGGATCAGTGGAGATGTTCCATCAGTTCTAGACTATATAGCAAACAGGGTAAACAGAACAATTTCCCCCATTGCAAACAACACAGGCTAGCAGAATCTATCAAAGCAATCAGCTGACATGTAATAAAGAGAGTGTGTGTGCCAGCAATCACTTCAGTGATTCTGAGTGTTAAATCATAAAACAAACACAGGTGTATAGACAACAAGTAGTTGTCAGAGCCAAAAGCAGATTGTATAAATATAAGAGAAATTCAGTACAGATACAATCTTGCTATGCTAAGAGAATAAGCTACAGATCTAAGGAGGAGGGCCACTGAACTTCTTGATTCTGTCCATGAACTCTTGAGTCTGATCTTCAGGGAGCGGCACTCCATACATCCTGTATGTGATCTTCCTTAGCTTCAGAAATTCTGCAAAATCAGCAGGCTCATCTTCAGCAAGTTCTTTCTTCGCTGCTGCATGCTTCACTTCCGCTTCAATCGTACCATAGTGTACTGAGTCATCCTGTCTTCTCGGTGGAGGTATGATTCTGGGTCCCGGAACACTGACTTCTATACCTTCAGATATGGCTTTGTCGAGGTATGGGTAGAGTTCAGGTTCAGTAGCGAACATCCATTCCATGTAAGCTTCAATCCTTGTCCTGTTGGACCAGAACCTCCAGAAATAGTTCCTCTTGATGAACTCAATTTTCGCATTTTCCCATTTTTGATTGAGCTGAGCTGGTATCCATTCATCTGTTCTTGGCCATCTTTGAAATTTCAGGTCAGCTGGCTTCCTGAATTTCCTGTATCTGTATGGAATATCAGCTTTAGAAGGCACTCTCAGCCTGGCCTCCTCTTCAGTCCTTTTCATCATAGCTTCAAGGTCTGCCTTCCAAATTCTGTCTCTGGCAGCCTGAATCTGTCTTGCCTCCTCGCCTCTGTATAGATATCTGTTCATCAGATCAAATATGGCTTCGATTTCTTCTCCTTGTGTATCAGTGGCTTGCTGAGGGGCTTCTTCTGATTCAGCAGGGGTACTAGATCTAGATTTGGATGTACCCTGCCTTTCAGTACTCTTCTGCTGCTGCTCCTTTTCCTTGTCTCTGTCCTCTTCATCTGTTATGATGAGCTTTCTCGGAGGCAGTCTAGCAGTTCTCTTTCCTCCTCTGGATGGGGCTTTAGTCTTTCCTTTGGCAGGCTTAGACTTTGGCTTGTTAGCTGCTTCGGCCTCTGCAATTTCTCTGGCCAGTCTCTCATCCGCAGCTATTTGGGCTTCCTCCTCAGCAGATATGTACCTTAACCGCTTTGCTGGAGAGGTTGGAATTTTAAGCTTTTGTTTGCCCTTGCCTTCTTGAACTGGTGGTGGAAGAGGAGCCTCTTCTTCTTCGAGTCCTCCACCGCTCGTTCGGCGTACTCAAGCAACCTCCTTAATAATGTCTTTGGGAGTCTGGGTTGCCTGAGTAGTCTGCTGGGGTCCTGAGCCACTTGGGCCGGTTTCAGCTGTGCTCGCAGCCGAAACACCCTAGGCCTTACCCGGAGTCTGAGTCTTCTTCTCAGTCTCCTTCTTTCCTTCAGTAGCTGTCCCCTTCAGTGGTCTAGAAGGTTTGGTGGGAGTCAGCTTCTCAGTACTCTTCTTCTTTCCTTCCCCCTTTTTGGCATCATCAAGTATAGTCGGGGTTGGGATGAGTACCTTCTTCGCTAGCTTCTGATAAACAGTGGACAAGTCGTCCAGTCTGTTATGAACTTTCTCCAAGGCTAGATGCAGCTCGTTCCTCTCAGATATGAGTGCGTCCTTGTATGTTGCATGAGAGAGAACGGCTTCTGACTTCAGTTCAGCTAGTTTCTCACCGATCTTGTCCTCCACGACCAGTTGAATGAGGTCTAGTTTGTTCTCCGTGGCCTGGGCTTGCTCGGTGACTGACTCAGTATGAGCGGACAAGGCGATCTGAAATTGTTCAAGGAGCTTGGCTTGTCCCTCCTGAATTGTCCTTAGCTGAGTCTGAAACTGCTGTTGCTGCTGGGCCAATGCTTCAGTAATGAGAGCGGAGACATCAGGGGCAGCTGATGTAGAGATGCTGGATTTCAGCCCCTGAAGCTCAGAGTTGGTGGCCAATGCAGACTTCTTCCACACCTTGTGGACTGCCTTCGCCAATTCCCGATTTTGAATTCCTTGTGCATTTAGAGCTTTGGCAACTGAACGGGATCTCTTGGCAGATGGGCTGGGCGCTGCCTCGTATGTCGACTTGAGCAGGAGCTGAACAGGCTCTGCTGAGGACGAGACACCAGCCGAAGGCTTCTCAGGCCCAAGGATACTGAGTAGTGGTGCTGCTTCAGTATGGGTATCCTTGTCCTGTGGATGTCCCTCATCAGGCTTTCCGGGGCTCGAATCATCTTGAGTGGGTCCTGACCATCGTGGTCAGACCCATCTGAGGGCGGCGAGCCAGCTGCTTGGCGTCGATCAGCAATAATTGCAAGCATGGCTGCCCTTAGATTCTCCATCGTGTTGAGATTATCGGGCTCACGAATAGCCTATCTCCTCACGCAATCTCGGTTCTTCCAAGTGTAGGCTGGCGACGGGAGTAGTGTAGAACAAGGCGTTGAAGCCGAGGCCACTCCCGAAAGCGTAGGATCATATGGAGCCTTGCCGACTTGGCTAGGACGAGCAAATCGAGTGGTCGGCAAGCTCCGGAATGAACTGGATGATCTCTCGGGAAGCTCTAGAGACGATAGCTGCTTGCTTCCATCCCGAGAGTCTCTTCGCAGACGCAGAATCGACTCGATATCAACGAAATCAGTCTCGAGTCGGCGAGTGGACGGCTCGCGAGCGGAGGCACAGAGAGAGGGCTATCCAGACGTTGGACTTCTTCGCTTTGGACTTCAGTAGCCTCTCCCTTTTCCTCTTGAACTTGTTCCTCAGTGGAGACGGCTTTCTCCACTGACTTGGTCTTCTCAGATGAGGAAGACTCATCTACCAACTGTAGTGGCTGAATAGGAGTCGGTTCAGTAGCCACTTCAGTAGTTGTCTCTGGTTCAGCAGGTGTATCTGGTATGGCCTTCCTCAGCCTCTTGGCTGGTGCCTTAGGTGATTTAGCCGGAGGTGTCCTTTTCTTAGGAGTCGCCTGCTGAGGCTTAGATGGCTGAGCTTCTGCGGCCGGTCCTGAACCAATCTGTTGCAGGGCTGCGGACTTGTTGTGAAAACGGATTTTCTTCACATTAAAGTATTCCTTGCCTTCATAAGTGATCTGCTCAGCCTCGCAGAAATCCTCGATCATGACTGACAATTTCAGTCCGTAGAGAAGCTTTCCCTTTGTGGTCAGTGTTCGCGTAGCTTTGTCGAACTTGGCTGCCTGAGCCATAAATTTGCGAACAAAGAAGTCAGTCCAATTGACTTTCACGCAGTCATAGATTGCCATCATCATGTGGATCTTCGGTCGGGAGACCCGATCAAAAGAGCACCGGCTGGCTCGTCAACAGTGAGTGACGATGTACGCCGGTGCTCCGAACTGCAAGTAGCATGGCATTCTTCGGAAATGCTTTGCTCCGAATGTTGTGGGCTTGCCACGTAAAACGGAGAGGTATGTGTCGACGGCGTCGTCATTTGTACCCCAAGGTGCCGACACCTTCGGACGGGAGGTTGAAGCTCTTCTTCGCCGCTTGTTTAATGGACATACGCCCGGCATCCTCGATGCGTCGTCAATGGCGTTAACGGCGAACCTCGCCAGAATGTCTCCTCCAACCGAGTCGGAGTTCAGATATAGTTCCGCCACTTGTCGAGGAAGGAAGAAGGTCGGCTTCCTCGATAGAAACTCCTCAAGGCCGGATTTCCTCAGATATGTGAAGATCTCGCCCATGTACTCGAGCTCGCACGCGTCGAACTCCATAACTGGTTTGCACCAGATACGGCCCTTGCTGACGATTTCCTCTATCTTGTCGGGAGAACTGACAGATATACCAGCCATAGTACCTGTTACAAGAAGTGAATCAGTACCGTTTCTTGGATAGAACAGTGTTGTACAATGCGATACTGAAAAATATAATAAATACATTAACAGATATAAGCATACCAATAGATAAAATTCGAGATAAGATGAGAGTGAAGTTGCAAGTAAGGATTGCGAATGCAGATCTCGGATTTTTCGGAATTTGAAAGTTATGAAGTATGCTAATGGCGGTTTCAAAGATATGATCGAATATATATATCAACTATGAAGATGAACGGTTTTCGATCGAAGGCTGAACTTAAACTTGCTTTATGATATGGACGGTTAAGATTAGAAGTTAAAAATAGGCAATGATCACAAAAGCCACCTAAGTCAAAGCCAGTTGTAAAATAGCCTAAGTAGTAACTTTGAAAAGACATGCATTAAATGCGTGCAGAGTTCAACAAGCTTATGTATGGAATGTCGTGCATTAAATGTGAGCCGTTAATAATAAAGACAAACTAAAAGATATTAATGTCATGCTGAATCTTTGTCATAAATGCAAAGTACTGTTGTATTAAATTACTACTGAGTAGAGATACGCAAACCTGTCAGCTGAACATAGTAGTCAGCTGATACCTCGTGTAGATGGTTTCTGTCTCTACGTACTGAATGTATCAGTACTGAGAGTGAACATTCCCCCTTACTGAAATGTCTCTCTCCTGAAACCTCTTACTGATTGGGGTCAGTAGGGTCCAACAGACCTAGCTCTCCGAAAGTTCTCTTGAATCTGGATTCAGCTAGAGGCTTGGTCAGTATATCAGCCCGTTGCTTGTCAGTATGGATCTTCTCCATCCTGATATCCTTTTTCTCGACATGGTCACGAATGAAGTGATGTCTGATGTCCACGTGCTTGCATCTCGTGTGAAGTACAGGGTTCTGAGTGATTGCAATAGCACCGTGCATCGTCGCGAGAAAATCGGCACTTCATTCCGAATGACGTCATAGTCTCTCAGTTCTTTGTCTCGGCCCAAAGGATCTGGGCGCAACAATTTCTAGCAGCCATGTATTCAGCTTCAGTAGTCGACGTGGCCACTGAGTGCTATTTCTTTGAAAACCATGAGATCGGCTTTGCCGCCAAGGAACCGACATGTTCCCCGAAGTTGATTTTCGGTCTATTCTACATCCTGCATAGTCGGCATCGGAATAACCGGTTAGTTCAATATTATCATCAGCTGGATACCACAAACCCATGTCAGGTGTTCCTCGTAGATAGCGGAGAATCTTCTTTGCTGAGTCCATATGACTCGCTTGGGATTCGCCTGAAATCGAGCACAGACACCTACAGCATAAGTTATGTCGGGACGAGTAGCCGTTAGATATAATAAAGAACCAATTATAGCACGATATTCGGTTTGGTCTATCGATACTCCCTCTTTATCAAGATCTATCTTCATATTCGTGTTCATCGGGATCTTGATTGATTTGCCGGATGTGCAACGGAATCTTTTGATGAGGTCTCGAGTGTATTTGCATTGGTTGATGAACGTTCCCTTTTCAGATTGCTTGACTTGAAAACCAAGGAAGTAGTTCATTTCTCCCATCATCGACATCTCGAACTTATCCTTCATCATCTTTTCAAATTGCTCGACACATGATGACATTCTTTGATCCGAATATAATGTCATCCACGTAGATCCGCACAAGTAATAAGTCTTCTTCCGGTCGAATGCCGAATAGAGTGCGGCTCATCTGTGCCTTTCGAAAACCTTTCGAAGAAGAAACTCGAGACGGGGTATCGTACCAAGCCCCGGGTGCTTGTTTTAACCCGTATAGAGCCTTTTCGAGTCTATATACTTGATGTCCCCGCTCGAAAGCCGAGCGGTTGTTCCACATAGACTTCTTCTTTCAAAGCACGCCATTCGAGAACGCAGACTTCACATCCATTTGATAAACTACGAATCGTTGATGTGTTGCGTAGGCCGGGAATAGTCGATTGCCTCCAATCTTGCAACCGGAGCGAACGTCTCATCGAAATCTATCCCTTCGGCTTGACAGTAGCCTTTAGCCACGAGTCTTGCTTTGTTCCTTACTATAACGTTGTTTTCATCTCGGTTGTTTTTGAAGACCCATTTAGTTCCAATAACATGTTGATGCCGGGTCGTCTACAAGCTCCCATACTTCGTTTCTCGTGAACTGATTCAGCTCCTCCTGTAGAGCAATGATCCAGTCAGCATCTTTCAGTGCATCCTTAATGGTCTAAGGCTCTTCAGTAGACAAGAAGCAGGAAAATAATGCGCTTTCTCCTTGACGAATCCGGATCTTGTCTTGACATTTCTTGAAGGATCTCCAATGATTAAATCGGCGGTGTGAGCATCGAGCCACGATCTACGATGTTTCAACTCTTCATTTGAAACTTGTTCAACACGAGATAGTAGGTGAGTTAGGCATTTCGGTTGTACTATTCACGAGATTGAAGTAATTCAGTAACAAGAGTATGGTCTCTCGAGTCACGGGTTCGGGGGCATTCGGCTCGGGAACATTACTAGACGTTCCCCACGAGGTGTTGCTCTCGGTAGTGTTGGTCTCGGTTACCTCAACGGTTTCTTCATCGACCTGAGTTACCCGGGATTGATTACGTTCGGGAGAATCAATCGCGCTCGCCTACTTGCTCGCTGGTTGAGATTCGAGTAGATTTGTCTTCGGTTTCTTCGTCGAATCATCATCCCAACATAGCCTGGATCTTTTCGCATTTGTCTTTTAAGCTTAGATCCCGTAGCCGCTTACCGATGTCCTCGGATTCGGAATTTGAGTTATTGCTCCTGTCTTCGTAGCAAACTCGTTAAAAACAACATGAGGGCTTTCCTCCACGCAAAGAGTCCGACAGTTGAATACTCGAAAGCTTTGCTTGACCCGAGAGTATCCTAAGAATACTCCCCGATCCGACTTGCTATCAAAAGTCTTCGCTGATCTTTCCCATTATTGTGGATAAAGCATGAACAACCAAAAATATGGAAATAAGATAGAGAAGGCTTCCCGCCGTTCCATAGTTCATATGGTGTCCGCTTATGCTTGCTTTGTCGGTAGAGATCTATTCGAGTATAACATGCGTATCGGTAGCTTACGCCCGGGAATTTGGTTGGGAGTCCCGAGTCTGCGAGTAGAGTCCTAGCTGCCTCTTTTAGAGTTCCGTTCTTTCGTTCGACAGAACTCCATTCTGCCGAGGTGTGCGTGCGGTGAAGTCTCATGCTCTATTCCTTCTGCTTTGCAGAACTCCTTTACCATAGAATTAAGGAACTCAGTTCCTCTGTCTGAACGTATTTTTCTGATCTTGGTGTTCTTCTCGACACTGAGCTTTTTCAGAAGCGTTGGTAACTCTGTTTTGACGTCAGACTTGTTGGCAATGAATATGACCCATGTGTAGCGCGAGTAGTCATCTATGACCACTAATGCATATTTTCTGCCTTTGATCGTCACTGGGGAGACTGGACCGAACAAATCCATATGTAGCAGCTGAAGGATTCCATCCGTGGAAGGCGATGGAACTGGAGGATTTTGATTCCTTGTTTGCTTTCCCTTCAGACATGCTTCACACTGAGTGTCTTTGCTGAATACTTCATTCGGCAGTCCCCTTGCTAGAGTGTCTCTTGCAATCTTGTTGAGCGTCTTAAAGTTGAGATGGCTGAGTCTTCTGTGCCATAGCCACCCCGTGCGGTTGTCATTCTTCGCCAATAAGCAAGCTTCAGGTTCAGCTGAGTTCCAGTCAGCCACATATATGTTCTTTCTGCGCGAACCTGATAACACTGTTTTCCCTGTGGATTTATCAATAACATCACAGAAACCAGCGTCAAATATCACTCTATTTGAGTTATCAAAAAATTGACTAACAGAGAGAAGATTATCTTTGAAGTCCTTCAACATATGATACTCTTGGAACGTTGGCAGTCCAATGCCTGAGTGTTCCATATCCTCTGGTATAGCCTTTTGCATTGTCTCCGAACTCAATTCTGGGTCCTTCTTCAGTGATATAATTCTTCAGTAGACTCCTTTGGTATGTCATGTGTCTTGAGCATCCGCTGTCCACATACCATGGGTCTTTACGCACCTGCAAAACAGAATTATATTCAAGTACCCTTTATTTTTGATTTTGGGTCCTTAGATGTTAGTTTTAGTAACCCAAATCTGTCTAACAACCCTGGTGGTTTCAGACATTTTCTTTCCACTGGAGTCAACATATCTGACCACTGGACTGGTCACAGCTGACTTCTGAGGCTTCTGAGGTTCAGGAGTCCTGATCTTCTGAGTTGGTGGACTGCTGACCTTTGCCTTCTGTGCGGCCTTTTTCTTCTTCTGACCTTTGGAGCCTCTTCGGATTATAGGTTCATAATAATATGATCCATACTGAGCAGGATGCGTCAGCTTCGGAGGTCCATACTGATCTGCCAAGTTTGATTTGCTGGTTCCCCCTTGACTGAACTGGGGTTTCTTGGCATTGATCTTCTTGTCAGAATGCTGATGTGTATGTGTGGGATGAGGTGCTTTCATCTTCTGTTTGTTCTTTGCTAGGGGGTTCAGTATATCTGCGTTGATAGTCTCCCCTCGAACAAATCTATCAGCAAGCCGTACTACTGAGTGTACTGGGGCAGATGAGGAAGATCCTAGCCTGAATCCAAGTCCTTCCTTGCAGTGCTTTGGCTTATTGCTTGCTAGCATAGCCTCCAATTTCTTCTCTGCGCCCATATACCTCTCAGTCATCAAGTTCCTCCAGACATCATCACTTTTCTTCAGTGTGTCATGCTCGGTCTGAAGTCCTGACAGTTCTTGCTTCAGTAGACTCAGTTTAGTATCTTTCTGAGTCAACTCATTGGTCAAGACTGAAATCCGATCTTCTTGATGCTAAGACTTGGCCATCAGAGAGTTTATCTCCCCCCTGAGTCTCAACACAAGTCCTTCGGCCTCAGTAACAACCTGACTCTCCTGAGAAAGTCTCTGATTCTCCACTTTCGGGGTATCCAACTCCCGAAGAGTCTTACCGAGCTGTGAGACTCATCCGAATTTGTTCATCTAGTAGATCTTCATATGCGGTCGAGATGTCCAAATTCCCATCTGCACCTAAAACAGTGTCGTGTGTGCAGTGTGAAGAGGAGTTAACTGGTTCATGAGAATTTACCTCATCCTCTTCGCCTGCCATCATGCACATTTCAGTTGATTCATCCGCTTCATGCTCTAAGGCCATGAAAGCTGCTTCATCGTCGAGATGAATCCATAAAGGAGTCGATCTCTTCGAGTCGTCCGAGATTTCGCCGGCCTATGTAGGATTGTCTTTTTCGGGGCGAATTTCTCTCTCCTTGCCTTGCGTGCTTGCGCGTTCAAGCACTACGAGCTCGGGACAATCATGCGATAATGTCTCGGCTTCTTGCGGTTGTAGCAAGTGATGACTTTTTCTTCTTTGGTTGCACTATCCCTTGAGGGTGCTCGAGTCATCTTTCTTTCGCATTCGGAAGATTGAGTATCGGGAGCGCGTTTAGGTGTATATTCGACTTACCTTTTGTATCTCGGTATGCTTTGGTCGTTTTCTACGCCTTTCTTTCTCCTTCGATACTTCATCGCGAGCAGCGCGTACTTCCGAGCTAGACTTCCTTCTTGTAGGTCGGCGAGTGAAGGCTCGGTCTTACTCGTCGTCTTGCTCGTAGCGGGAGATGCCGTGCTTACCGTAGCTTTGAAAGCATGGTCAATCTTCGTATCGGCTTCGGCTCTCGGGTTTCTTTGAGGTCCGTCGAACTCATACTCCTCCGCTCCGTAATTACGAAAAGATATGGTCGGGAGACACAACATCTAAATCGGAATGTCGCAATAAAGTGGCAAAAGGTGTCCGGTGTCCGTCCCGGCGGTGCCCTCGGAATCTTCGGATTCATCTCTCGGTTCTTTGAATGTCTTTCCCGGCCCATTGATAGAATTCATCGATTGGTAAATCGACATTTAGATCTTCGATTTTGTCCCCGGGCATGAGAGACAAGCTTTCCGGTTTTGGAGTTCCGGCGCTAATTTGTTGGCTTTAATCTTTCGAGTCCCTCGACTCGGTAGCGCAAGAGCATCCCGAGTTCTTTAGCGAGTCTTGCATTCCCGAACCCTGCCAAGATAAGAATCACTAAGGGTGGTTAGTATAGCATTCCTGGCGACTCGATCTAGATTGTGAAGCTTCTTCTCTTCAGGAGTGAAGAGACTTCTGTCTTTGGGGATCTTCTTCCCAGTCACCATTCCTCCTCCTTGAGCTTGGTCCTGAGTTACGACACTATCAATCATAGGAACGATAGGTCCATCTTCAAGCACTTCAGTCATACTGTCATGGAGGGATATCAGATGAGCTTCCATCCTGACTCGCCATACTCCGTAGTTCTCCACCGAGAACATAGGTACCATCCTTATACCTGACATATCAGCCATGAAGAATAATGATATGAATGTAGAGTGATATGCAGTGAAAAACGCTTTCCCTCGGATCCGTTCGAATAGACCAGTCTCAAAGATAACAAGAGTCAAAGAACTCCGGCTCTGATACCAATTGTTGGTCCCGTGAGTGAGTTCTGGTGTAGGGGGGGGGAGGTGAATACACCTGAATCCAAATTTCTCAACTTTCGAACACAAACAGTCCTATTCAGGAAGGTGCCGTCATCGAAATAGTTCGAACCGGACGCACAACCGTTCGAATCGTGTTAAAGGCTAAAAGAGTACTGACTCAGCTGAGATCTGCTAACTGACTAGGTCAGAATTCAGTATTGATCAGTGAGAGTTCAGTGTGCGGAATTGTGTAGGCCCACATCAGTTTTAATGAGGAAAACATTTTATGCAAGTCTCAGTTCAGTAGATAAGAAGTTCAGAATACTGAGACAGTTAAATTAATTTTAAATATGATGTTCAGTATGCACAGTAAAATCAATGAAACAGTAAGTAAACGACACAGATATTTTTAAAGTGGTTCGGATATCAACAATCCTACGTCCACTGTCCCGATAGATCAGGAGGCCATTTATTATACCGAGTTAGTCTCGGATCGGCTTGTACTATTGGACAAAGCCGTGGCTTGGAGATTATACTTGAGCAAGTCCCGGTTACAATTCTATCAAACTTTAAGTGTTTGACAAACTTCTCCAACAATGAAGGAGTCCTTATACAATAAGGATTGGGTTCAAATGTGAACTCCTTCATCTAAGCTATGGATATAACAAGTGAGCTTAGGGTTAGAGGGATAAGGAACGAGAATGTAGCTATCTAGAGCGACGAACAGCTGAGGGTTTAGCTATAGGTTCGTGTCAGTCGCTTGGATACTAGAAGCTTATGTCGGTTCAGCTTGGTTCCTTTTGAAATTGGATGTAGTCTTTCGCCGGAGATAACTCGGTTGATTCTTGCGGAAGACTTAGTCGTTAATTTCGCTCGTTTGAATGCTCAGTGCGTTTCTTGCTTCTATGTTTTTGGTTCTAGGTGAGCTTCAAATCTTGAATGATCCCTCTATTTATAGAGTGGAGAGAAGAATAGATCCGTTGGAGACGATCTTCTTCTTTTTCCCTCTTTTGTGGTAGCAAACGACTCTTTTGTGTAGTAGGTACAGTGTCCTTTCCCTCCTTTTACGGAAATATGTTGACTGTAGCTTTAGTAGGTGAGACGACACGTGTATGCTTGTCATTTGTCGAGGTGGATGTGGTGGTTGAGACAGAACAAACTTCGAGGCAACTGAAGTTGACTTCTCTCTTCCTCGTACTTGACAACACTGATAGCTTATCAAAAGATTTAGACAGTTCAGAAGACTGTCAGCCGATGCTGAGTCTGATTTTGTATTCGGTAGATAGACAGTGAGAAAGGTCTACTGAAAATCAGCTCTGAGTCCAGTGAACTACTCCTGCTGAGTTCAGTTCAACTGACTCTCTCGCATATCTTGCTCCCGCCGAGTCCAAGTATTCACTGAGTCTTCTACACTGGTGCTGAGGCTGATGAGCTACTGAGCGCCTTGACCAGAGCAGAGTGTCTACTGAGTCTGAAACCTCAGAGACAAATACGAATACAAAGGAATGGTTCACCAATCAGATAGGGTTTTGGGATCTTCAAATCTTCTCAATAGTTCAGAGCACGAGGCTACTGAGCGTGATTCAGTATAGAAGATAGAATCATTTCCCACAAGTATGATCATGCTGAGGATTGAATCATCACCCAACATATACTCATTTATTTTTGTATAATTTTCCAAGCATGATAAGTACTTGTTAAAAATTGTTCTTCGTAACCTGCCAGTTTCTGACAGCATGTTCATGATCTTGAAAGGAGAATTATTTTTCATGTTTTCTTTATGTTATTTTCGACCATGTTGAACATTAATAGAATATAATACATGTTAGGTCATTAATTGTAAAAATATAGAATTTTTAGGATACGTTTATTATTTATTTGTTAAAAATGTTTAAGTTTCATGAGAATATAAATCTGTCCTGCCATTTACCTTTTCTGTCGAGAGTTCCAAGGCCAAATACATGATCTTAAGCTACTTGAAAAATTCCATAAAAATTATAGAGATACAATATAGGATGTCTTTAAGATTTATGTAAATTTTGGGAATTTTTAAACAATTATTTATATTTTTAATGAATTGTTACTTTTACACTACCGAGAAACCATGCTCTCTGAATAGGGCTTAGTAAAATGTTTATATCTCACTCCAAAAAACTGATTTTGACTTTATTCTTTTTCATAAATACTCTAAACACGTTGGGGTTTGTAAAAATATTTATTTCATATTTTTAACATATGTGTATGAAAGCAGTTTAATACAAATGTCCGGATAGTCAGTCGGAGCATGCATTTTCGTATTCGATTTTTGGTGGAAACTGTTCTGTATTTTATGAAGTCGTTACTTATCTATATAGATTGAAATTTCGACATGATATTTCTACGTATGTCCCCTAGATGTGTGTTAAATCTTAGAATTTGTAAAGTATGTTTAGTCCCTGAAATGTATAGATAAAGTACAGTAGGTCAGAAACCGTTTTAGTTGATGCAGTAGATATTGTTTTGGTTATAACTCTTAGAGGACTTATCATTTTGATTTGAAACCAAATCGGGTGTGTTTTAGACTCATTAAGGAATCTTTATATCGAAAATTAGAATTTATGGAATAAATTCATGTTCTGTGGAACACTTTTAAAATAGGTATTCTGCACGAATTATGATTACTTGTTTCATGCATATCACGACTTAAGATTTGAGTTATTTCAATGTATAGGATTGGCGCGCAAGACTTAAACGTCTGATATCCATAATTTTTCATTAAAAGTCAAGGTTAAGGTGGGAATTGTTACCGTTTATCTTTATTATACATTGTGTTCGATATTTCATGTGATTATGACAGGCATGAAAGGAAGGGTCGAAATTGGATCCTTGGATCGAAATTCGATCCTAAATGAAAATCGGTCGGAATTGGTCCGTAGGATCGGAAATTGGATCCTCTATGACAATAGGCCGGAATTGGGCCAATGAAAATGTTATGGTCTGTGTGACCAAGTATCTCTTTGCATGATCTAATTTTCCATGTCTTATCGGTGTGATTTATAATTCTGGTAAATGTGTACATCTCCCACTGAGTAGTCGTACTCAACCCACTATTTTAATATTTTTCAGAAAATGGCTCGGCCGATGCGTAGAGGTGTTGGTGGTGATGGTCACGAGGAGGATTTATCATATTAAAATTATTGCTTTAAGTTTATGAACTTTTTGTTATTTCTTTTTGAAATGTTATACTTGGTAAATTTTTATTTAAGACTTCCGCTGAGTATGAAAATAAATTGAGTTTTTTTCAATGATTCTTTTCCATGAAAATATTTTGAAAGAATTGAAATATCCATGTTAAGGATGAAGTAGCGTCCCTAATTAAGTTATGAAAATTGGGGCGTTACAATGTGGATGTGATACAATAAAATCGTTTTAAAGACATTTTAGGTAGGTCGACTAGCGTAACTCCATCAGGGAGATTCTCGATCTGCAGGTCGAGACAGTTATTAGTTCAACCTAAGTCTTTAGACATGAGTTGATTTCCTCAAGTACTTTTATACATAATGATTCACATATCCTCTTCAGGAGGAATTTGGAGTGATATGTTCTAAATTTCTTATTCCGCGGACTTTTTATCTTTAGCACCAATAAGTATCTCACGCTTCTGGCACTAATGAGAATTAATTGATTTATATTTTCTATGAGGAACTTCAGTTCGTTCGTGGTGTATATATAACAGGTATATGAGATTTTAGTCATTCTTTTTTCATTAAATAACTTGATGAACTTCTGGTTTATAGTACGTGATTCTAAATAATTAATCCAACGAGATATTTGCGGCATTCATATTTTAATCTCCCCCTAATGCCATCAATAGTTGAGTTGGATTATAGAATCACATGTCAATCAATAAAATAGTCCACAAGTAGTGGCCCTATAATTCATGTTGACGGAATATACACATAATTTTCAAATATTAAACTCTTCAGGAGTTTTAATCAAATTCAAGTAACAATATAAAAAGCTTTGCTATCAGTTTTCTTTTTGAAAACGTATGTGCAAATATCTTTACTTTTATATTTTTCTCTCAAGAAATACGCGTAGTTCTTGCAACGATTTTGCAGTTTACTTGAAAATATTTTGACTTACGTGATTCAATCAAGTTAAATCATTCAGGGATTTTCAGGTATATATAACTATCAAGTTAATCAAATAGATAGATATTTACTACATCCATAAGGCGCATATCAAACCTTTGTAACATAAGTAGATTAATCACAATCTAAAATATAATAACGTCTATTATGCGAGAGTTTTCATATTGATTCCCGGTCTTTGAAAGAGACTTGTGTTACGAGTATTGCCTGTATCTCGCAATTTTTATTTCTCTTTCTAATAAAGACACATTTATATCATTCGGGGATATTTTCCGGATTTGAACTACAGGTCCAAATGTTTTTTTCGGCTTTCTAGGGAATATTAATTCACCTTGTATGACTTCTTTCCTCTTTGGCCAATTATTTCTATCTTGACAATCTCTTATAAATCGTCGTTGAGTATCTTCTTTCATCATTTCAAGAGTCATATTAAAAGGCAAAAATATTGTCGTGCGTCCACAACGATATTTGATCTCTCCAATATTTTGAGATCTCAATATTTTCAGACTCTTGCAGTTCTTCAGGAACTTCATTTCATTGATTAATCATTATCTTCATTGTTTGGTTCATATGTTGTGCCCTTTTTCTTAGACACAAAATTTCTTTTAGAACCAATTGGTCGTCCATATTTTCAATGAATTTTAAATGCATTTGCTGTTATTTATGCTTGTCATTCAGGGACATGAATTCTTGTTGGGGGTATTTGCAGCAAATATATGATATTGTCACTTCTTACATATATACAAAAGAATCAAGAAGTTGGTTTGCAATCTTTTGCAAGTGAACCTTTCGACTTCTTGTTCACAATGACTACTTCGGGAATCCAAATGTGACTAGTTTTTCCTTGTGCTTTTTTTTCTTTGGATGTAGATTTCACATTGATTACTTAAGGAATCCGAATGTGACATATGTTCTACCTAGTGTTGGGAACATTATTTCATCATAATAACAATTTTAATGTGAGACTCGTTTTTATACATACAAAACCATTTTGATTATGGACATGAGCAACTAGGTATTGAATCTCAATCCCAAAGCAATATAATATTAAATCATCTTTAGGAGGAACTTAGAGTTTAAAAAACTCACTCGCTTTATAAAGACAAATCTTCTTGATGGAATTGAGATCTTTTTTTTTGAAATTGTAGTTCTAGCAAGTGCTACATTTCTTTTAGAAATCGAGCATTCATGAAAATTAAAAGATTCTTCAGGATCTCTCTGCAGCGCCCATATGAATTTTCAATTATGTTGCGCATCATAGTTGCTTGTAGATGTCCAAACTTGTCATGTCAAAGCATAAAGCTCTTTTGAACTTTCGGTTCATGACATGTTTTGTCTCACTTGTTTTTATGAATATGTAATACATTTAATGTGGTAGTGTGATAAGTTTTCTCTCGTTAGATTCTGGCTAAATACAAAATAATTTATACAAGAATATGTATCACTACCTTCTTATATTATTTCAATATGGTATCCATTGCAGCGGATATCCTTAAAACTTAATAAGTTTCTTCTAGACTTACTAAAGTAAAGGCAAACTCAATAGTTTCGTATCATTTGATAAAATGATACATGCTCTTCGGGAGCCTTCAAAAATTTCGATCCACTAGATTTTAAAATCTTATAGTGAAGATGCAACTACTCGTATCGAGCTTTAGGGAAAACAAACAATTATATCTTTATGCAATCCTGCTGGGATGCTTCGTTTCCTTCTATTATTGCCTCCCTCATGCCCCCTTATTGGCAGATGAACATCGATATCAAGAGTGCATCAATGTTAACAAGACATAGACTAATAATGTTTTTCATTCGGGACTAACATATATCACACAAAATACGAGTTGCTCTATAAGAACATTTAATATTCTTCTAGAATATAAATGATGCTACTTCAGGAGCAAAAATTTAATAGTATATAAATGTATTATATTGCAAGCATTTCCACAAACATGTGTTAGTAATATTACTATCACAATATAACCATTCTTCAATAATTTAATTGTGATACTTCCAGAGCAACAATTTAACGTTATTCAAGAGAAAGAAAATCAGTAAAATGTGAATTGTGAGATCTTCTAGATCGCACATAATTACTTGAAAATATATTAAACCATAATGAAATATTATGAATCTATTTATCAACCATATATGAATTTTTCTACCAATTATATAATTAGGGCATGAATTAAATTAAAATACCCAATAAAGTATGATTGTTCTTCATGAACATGTAATATTCTTCAATTAATTATGCTACTTTAGGAGCAACAAATTTGAGTACAATCTTGTGTTACATGATTCCAAAATGATAAATTGAATTGTTTTCAAGAACATATAGAGTTAATTGTGCTACTTCAAGAGCAACAATTAGAATTATGAACATATAGCATTTGCCAAAACAAGAGCTTGAATTGTTCTTCAAGAATATGTATTATTCTTTAGGACTACAAATTGTGCTACTTCAAGAGCAACAATTTTATTATATATTAAACTATTTCAGGCGAAAGACTAATATTTTTGAGAAACCCAATGGCTCTTTAGGAACATATAGTGCTCTTTGGGGATATCAATTGTGCTACTTCGGGAGCAACAAAAATAACAATTTAAGAACCAAGATTCGTCCATTAATAAGACATATTATATGAATTGTTCATCAAAAGTACATAATATTCTCAAGGAATATTAATTGCGTGCTGCTTCAGGAGCACCAAATTAAGATTGTATGTATACATAGATATAAATATTATACAATATGCAAGAGAAAAAAAATTGAGGTATATAGTAAATACATAGATAATATTAATAATTCTTCAAGAGTGTGAAATATTCTTCAAGAATATTAAATTGTGCTACTTCTGGAGCAATAATTAAATTTCAACAAATAATTTTGAGTTGCTCGTTAAGAGCATGTGATATTCTGCAGGAATATGAATTGTGCTACTTCTGGAGCAACAATATGGATTAAAGCATTAAATAAACAAACAAATATATAAAAACGTACATAGAAATATTGATTGTAAATGCTCTTCAAGTGCATGTAATTTATTTCAAAACATTGATTATGCTACTTTTGGAGCAACAATTTAAGTTAAAAATATGGTTTTGAATTGCTCTTCAAGAGCATTAATATTCTTCATGAATATGAATTGTGCTACTTTAGGAACAACAATTGTTATTTAACATTAGATAAACAAACAAACAAACAAATAAGCAAATAAATAGATAAACAAAAACGTAAAGTAAAAAACTCTTCAAGAGCATGTAATATTCTTCTGGAATATTGATTGTGCTACTTCTGGAGCAACAACAAGTTAAGTTGAAAATATGTTTTCAATTGCTCTTCTGGAGCATGTAATGTTCTTCAGAAATATTAGTATTGTGCTACTTCAGGAGCAACAATAATAACAATATAATAAGAAGAATCAATCCAAAATTAAATGAACATCTTATATAATTTTCAATCAATATTGTTATCGCCACACATAACATAATAAAAAAAATGATTACTCTATTAACATTAAAAATAAAACATACGTATGTGAGTTAAAGGAATGAATACACATGTTTGTTTATTAATTTCAAAAACATGATTTTAATTTTGAAAAATACGTGTGCTAATTGAACAAATCAATGTTCGATACCAATCAATACAAAAACACAAAAGGGTGTCGAGAGAAGGAATTATACCTTCGGCCTGGATATTTTCTTTTGGGATCGAGCTCTCGTGCTGATAACGTGTTATAAACTAAAAATAATACGAGAATAATAGAGAGAGCGGGAATAAGATGTGTATTATTATGAGGGTGAAGACATCTATTTATAGAGTACAAAATTGGCTCATGGTCTTTTAGGGTTACATGATCATCACAATATATGGTAAGTATATATATATATATATATAATATATTTACAACAGATATTTTATTATTCTAGACTTTATCCAAAATGAAGTTGAATGGATTTTATATATTTGAAGGGGCGATGGTAAAAATGAGATAAATTAAATGTTGTATTCAATTTTCTATATTTATATTAAAAATAAGAAAACTTAGAAACAAAATTTAGTAAAGGTAAAATTGCCTTTTTATAATTGAGACCCATTAAAAAGTGTACTTGATCCCGATCAAATTGATTAAAAAACACTAACCATAGGTCTCATATCCATATACAATACAATCTCTATAATTTAATACTCAATAAATTAATAATCCATCGAAAATAAAAAAATTCAATGTAAAAATTTATCAAATTCGATAAGATAATAAGATAATAATTTTCAAGATACATCTAATGTAAATATATGATCCCCTCAATATCATAAATTAATAATCATTTAAAATTACCAATACCAATAAGACAATTTTCTGAAATATGAAAACTTAGATAATCCCATCTCTAAAGTTTCTAATTACATAAAAAAAATTCAGTATTGTTTTCTCAAACTGCATCATAAAAATAGATTTAACTGTAGACAAGATTTAACACCATTCTCAAATTACAATATAATCAAGTTGATGGTGACACTTTTTAAAAAAGATGGAGAGACTAACCCTTATCTCGAATGGGTAAACATTGTAGGAAACTAGGTTACGGTGCCTAGGAGAAGATATTGAAGAAGATATTCTTTTATTTTGGCATATGATTAGGAGGGATATTTTCATTATCTACGTTTTTTGGGTTGTATATATATGTGTAATCCCTTATGTTTTATGCACATAACATTAATATACAAAATACGATTCTTCATGGCATCAGAGCGGGTTCGCTCGTTTTCTTCTTATTCTTTTCCTATGAAACCCTAATTTCTTCTTCCGTCGCTTCTCATCTAACACTATGGTAAACATGGCTATCGATGATGAAAACAAAATCATCGATGATAAAGAAAGCGCTGACGCAACGTTGGCCAAAGTTGAAATCAACAACCAAGTCGACCATCTATCACCATACTTCCTATCGACATCCGACTATCCACGACAAATGCACATGAACGACACACTCAACGATAGCAATTATGGCGAATGGTCACAAGAAATGTACAACTTTTTGTATGCAAAGAATAAAGACGGCTTTGTAGATGGTTCCCTGTCAATGCCTACAAAACTCTCTACTGAACAAACCATGTGGAAGCATTGCAACACTATGATTCGAGGGTGGCTTACCACAACCATGGACAAGGAAATTTGCACTAGCTTACGATATACAGTTACCTCCACGCAAATGTGGACGGATTTGAAGGTACGTTTTGCTCAACAAAACACACCTAGAGCTTATGAATTAAAGAGATTAATTGCATCTACTCGGCAAGAAAGTAGGTCTGTGTCATCCTACTATACGAAGATCAAATGAATATGGGATGAGATGGACTCTTTTTCATCTATGGTGGTTTGTTCATGGGGAGTAGGCAAACAAAATGCAGAGAATAGAGACAAATACCGTTTATATGAATTCTTAATGGGCCTCAATGATGATTTTAAGGTGGTATGATCCCAAATCCTCTCTACCACACCTACTCCTAATCTAGGAGCAACGTATCATCTTGTCGCAGAAGACGAGAGACAATGTTCCATCACCGGAGCATGAAGGCTGCCAGAAGCAGTGGCGTTTAGCACACAAATGCATTCAAGATCTGATACGCCAAATCAGTCGGGTAATGGGCCGACTCAGCGAAAATGAAGGGACGGTGTGGATAAATGGGATCCTCGTGATCGCAAATCTATGAAATGCAAACATTGTGGCAAGACGGGTCACGAGAAGGAACCTTGCTTCGAAATACATGGCTATCTAGATTGGTTTAAGGATCTTCGACAGAAGCAGCCTACGGGATCGGATCGACGAGCTCCACCACTCAGGCACTGTTGAGACTGATAGCAGCAGTAGCCCTATTCCCGGCCTAACCACTGAACACTATAAACGCTTGGCCAAACACTTTTCCGGTGGAGGGCCGATAGCAAACATGGCGGGTGTTGGGAGATGATTAAGTAGCCTAGTGCTTAGTAGATTTGAGGATCCCAAAACCCTACTTAAGCTTTCCGCAAGAACTTCATAGAGTTATTCCCAGTGAAAGGCGACATACTTTCTCCAAGGAACCATGCTGAATCAGATCATAAGCCTCTAGTATCCAAGTGACTGAATAGGAACCCATAGTTTATACTTAACCATTCGTCGCTCTAGAAGCCACTTTCTCGTTCCCTTCCCTCTAACCTAAGCTCAACAGACCATATCCATAGCTTAGAACGAAGGAGTTCATCCTTGAACTGATCCTTATTGTAAAGGACTCCTTCATAGTTGGAGAGTTTGTCAAACACTTAAGTTTGAAACCTTGTAAACTGGGACTTGCTCAGTATAAATCTCAAGACCAGTGTTTGTCCAGTGCACAAACCGACTGAGACTAACTCAATATAATAAAATAGCCTCCTGATCTTTTCGGGACAGTGGACGTAGGATTGTTGGATCCGAACCACTTTAAAATTGCTTGTGTTCTGTGTGCTCTGTTTTTACTGTTGCATTGATTACTGTTCATACTGAAAATATCTTTCAAAATCATTAAACTGTGTTTCAGCAAAGCTTAAAAGATTGCACTAATATACTGAAATAGTTTTCTTAAAAACGTTTTCTAACTCAACTGAATTTGGGCCTACATATTTTCGCACTCTACTGAACTTCAGCTGAACGGTATTGAATTCTGACCTAAGTCAGCTAGCAGGCCTCAATTGTAACGCCTCGAAATTTTGATATAAAATGCATTGCATATCTATTCATGCATGTTATCAAGTGTTTTAGCTCTGTAAGTCTTGCCTTAGAAATTTAAAGAAAAATTAAAGCATATGTTTCTTTTGTCATTTTTGTTTTGTAAATTTATTTTTAATTTTAAAGGTATTTATTTATATTCATATTATGACTATATTGTTTATTTATTTATTTAGAAATCATGTTAGAAGCATTAGGTAAAAATAATAGTTATTTATTTTGATTTCCTAAATCTACTAGGATTCAAGAAAGAATATAATATTTTATATTATATTAAGTTATTAGGAAATAATTTGAAATTATATTTTGTGAATAAAATAGATATTATATTTGTGATATAGATGTTTTAGGAAAAAAATCTAGTTGTATTTATCCTTATCCTAATTTATCTAGGATTGAATCTCTTATATGGTAAGTGATAGAATAAATTCTATATAAAATATTTATGGACGAAAATAATTGTGGATAAAATATATTTTATACCTTTTAGGATTAGGGATCTTTAGATAATGATTTCTAGGCCTATAAATACCCCTTAGTCGCTCATAATATAGCATCCCATAAAAGTTTCTAAAATCTGCCAGCATATCTGCTAACTGTTTCAAGAATTATTTACCCATCTTACCGTCATCATATCCTAGTGAAAATTTAGGGTCGTCTTCCTCAGCATGTCTAGTATACTCTATTATTTATGTAGAGTTTTCAAGCATTCAAAGTAATTGTTTAAAATTGTTATTCGTAACCTGCCAGTTTCTGACAGCATGTTCTTAAGCTTGAAAGGAAAATTATTTTTCATGTTTTCTTTGAGTTTTTTTTCGACCATGATTAATTTTAATGGGATATAATACATGCTAGGTCATTCATGTTAAAAATATAGAATTTTTAGGATACGTTTACTATTTATTTGTTAATTTGTTTCTTGATGTGCCAAATTCTTTTGTCAATATGCATGTAGATTGAAAAATACAAGTTTTTAGGTTACTATTAAATGAATTATTGATCATGATAAGTTTTATTATGATAATATATGTAATATGTTGTTCATGTTAGAGGTCTATAATTTTTAGGACAATACTTTTATGATTTTATTAATTTATTTCGTGAATTGACGGATTACTCAATCCACGAATGAATTGTCAATAGAAATAAAATTATGTGTAATATACTTAAGTTAATTACCATATGAAACCGTTAAAATTGCGTGTTAATAATAGATTATGTATAGTATACATTTGTTTGTTTATTTTGATCTATGTGTTGAATTATTTGAATTATTGATGCATGCATGACATTCTATGTAGAGTCATTAAGATAAATTTCAATGTATAGGATCGGCGCGCAGGACTTAAACATTGATATCCATTATTTTCTTCAAAATCAAGGTTAAGGTGGGGAATGTTACCGTTTATCTTTATTATACGTTGTGTTCGATATTTCATGTGTTTATGACAGGCATGAAAGGAAGGGTCGAAATTGGATCCTTGGATCGAAATTGGATCCTAAATGAAAATCAGTCGGAATTGGGCCGTAGGATCGGAATTGGGTCCTCAATGAAAATCGGTCGGAATTGGGTCGTAGGATCGAAATTGGATCCTCTATGAGAATAGGTCGGAATTGGGCCTATGACAATGTTATGGTCTGTATGACCGAGTATCTCTTTCCATGATCTAATTTTCCATGTCTTATCGGTGTTATTTATAATTCTGAAAATGTATACATCTCCCACTGAGTAGTCGTACTCAACCCAATATTTTAACATTTTTCAGGAATTGGCTCGGCCGATGCGTAGATGTGTTGGTGGTGATGGTCACACAAGGAAGGATTTATGAACTTATTATTGCATTAAAACTAGTTTTATCATAAACTATGCACTTTATTTTCGAGAACTAATTGTTGCACTTGCTTTTATTTTTATTTAAGACTTCCGTTGAGTAGTAAAATAAATTGAGTTTTTCAATGAATCTTTTCCATGAAAATGTTTTTGAAAGAATTGAAATAAACATGTTAAGTATGAAGTAGCGTCCCTAGTTAAGTTTTGAAAATTGGGGCAGCTTATTTGGTCTACGCGAAGTCAGTCACTCTGCCACGTGATGCAGAACAACTTATTTGGTCTACTGAACCTGTTCAGTTCGGCATCTTCCTGAAAGGAACTGTTCGCATTTTAATTTGAGAAAAGTTTTCAGGATTATTCACCCCCCTACACCTGAACGTTTATCTCGGGACCAACAACGGGTAAGGTTGATTTTACTGGACCGTGGATTATTGATTCCAGTGCCACAGAACATACTACATGTGATAAGACAGTCTTGGAGGACTTGAAGAAATTTGAAAATGAGTTGCCGGTAAAAATTCCCAATGGGACTCGTGTACCGATTGAGGGTACCGGGAATGTTCGATTACCTAATGGAATTCAAATTGACTATGTTCTTCATATTCCTGATTTGAAATACAACTTATTATCTATTAGTCGGGCTACTAACGATTTGTATTGCTCCATGACCTTCTTTCCGGACTTTTATTTCATGCAGGAGTTACACTCGAGGAAACTGAATGGCGTGGGTAAAGAGTGCAATGGTCTATACTGTTTGGAGCCGATTCAGGATAAAAGAATAGCTATGATGGTTGTGAAGGATTCCGAGACTTAGCACAGATGGTTGGGTTATGTTTCACACGAGAGGCTCAAGTGTTGGTCCAGAGACGAGCCTTCAGGTGTAGAGAGGGGGGGGGTGATTACACCCGAATGCAAATTTCAAACTCAAACGTGAAAGTCAGCAAAGCTGAATGTTGCTACTGAACTAGTCAGTTGGCCAAACAAACTTTTTGGATCGCGTGGGCAGAGATAATCTTCTACTGAGTCTATCTTTTAACTTTAGTCAGTGAACATAAGTTTTGTATTGGATTTTGTGTGCGGAAGTATAGGCCTAAAAATATGTTCGTGTCAGTTTAAAAAACTTATTTCATGCTGATTGTTTAAAAGTCAGTTTATGTAATATGAACAGTAAACAATACAACAGTTAAAATCGACACAGAATTTTTGAAGTGGTTCGGATGCACATGATCCTACGTCCACTGTCCTGAGCAAAGCAAGAGTTCTTCTATTAATTATACTGAGCAAGTCTCAGTTGATCTGTGCACTGGACATATGCAGTCTTGTTTGTTTATATAGAGCAAGTCTCAGTTAATCTGTACGCTGGACAGATATCTACTTATAGTCGTAGTGACTTTACAATTTCAATTGTGAAGGTTGGGTTTCTCCATCTATGAAGCTCGAGAGAGAATACCTGAGAAGGACATAAGCATCCCTACAACGTCTAAATTTTTCAAACGCATACCTCAGGGTAACAACATCAAAAGCATCACTTATCCAAGGGCGGACACGTGGGTCCCTTGGAAAATCAATCAGAAGTGGAAGCTGATCAAGGTTGTTTTTATCAAGAATTTCTACATCTGGCAGACAGTAGCTAATCCATCTACGCCAGACAAGATCTTAAAACAACTCTTGATGATTTCAGATCCTAAAGTCTTTGTTGAAATTCAGATCGCTCTCCAACAGTCCAATAAGATTCTCAAGTCACCAGAATTTAAGACTCTCCCTCTTCCTTATACTCTTGATGGAAATATTTGCACCAAGGAAATCGAGGAAGAGATCGGATATATCGTTGCGAGAAAGGGACTGGATGTTAAAGATGTTGAAGACCAAGAAGAGATCAGGAAGCTCAGAAGAAGAGTCTACAGAGCCTATGGACTTGAACCTCCAGAAAAGAAATCTGCTGACTTTAAGGCGCGGCTGCAACTGTTCAAGAACTCCTGCTGATTTTCTTATCTTTTCGCTCTATTTTCCTCTTGTAGCTCTGATAGCTCTTAGTCTAAATTAGATAGAATTTCTGTACTTGTAACCTCTTGATCATATATGAAGTTCTATTCTTTTGGCCTTCGACAATCACTCATTGTCAGCTGGCTATACACACACACACAATTGTTATCTTATCTGTGTTTGTTCCTCATGCTTAGCTGAGTCTAGATTTGATATCTTCTTGAGTATAGATAGATAAAACTCATAGGGGGAAGGATATATATATATATATATTCCAGCAGTATAGTGTTGATTGGTGGAAGTTTGATGTAAAAGGTTTTGGTATTATTAAATAGGGGAAAATTGTTGGGATGATATTCAGTATGATAAGATTTGAAGATCTCATAACCCTAGTTGAATGATGAACCTTCTACAATGTAATAGCTTAGTTAAGTTCAGCATGTTAGGAACTCAGTAGGCTAGCTAGAGTTCAGTAGCTGATAGGGTTCAGTCGATCATTTGCCATTCAACCGGAGAACTCAGCATCAAGAACTCAGTTGGGATTGCCACAACCCACTGAATCTGCACATAAATTTGAGCCAAGAGCTGAAATCTCGGAAGCATGGGAATGGACGTAGGAGACAATTCAGTAAAATGTCCGAGGAATCAGAGGAAGTCAACTCAATTCAATATTAGAGTTTGAACAACCCTCACCAACTCGCGAAACCTCGACCAATGAGAAGCTGCCAGCACTGTACCTGCTCTGACGTAAAGCTGCTTCCATACTAAAAAAGAGGGAATCTCTACGGTATCATTCAAAATGAAGATGGTCATTTTTCTTGTCGTTTTCGACACGTGTGTAGAGTCTCTCCAACTGATCTATTCATACGTCGAGACTACAAATAGAGAAGAGTCTTGATGCAGAGAAGATATCAACGACACAAACCTGGAACACAAGCATTCAAGCGATCAAACACTCTAGCAAACTCAATGTCTATTCCAACGAAGAACTTGTATTCAGAGATATCCCTTCTAGTTCTTCACACATTTGCAGCAAACTTGCTTAGTCAATTGTTATATGATCCTCGTGCGTCGCATCTAGCTGCAGTTCATCACATCCTGCGGTATTTAAAAACCACACTTGGTCAAGGCACCTTCATTCCTATCAATGGTGATCTTACCCTCTTTACCATGTGCGATACCGATTGGGGAGGATGTCCCGTCACTCACCGGTCGAGTACCGATAATTTTATTACACTCAAAGGCGCGCCCATTGTTGGTCCCCGAGAGCACGTTCAGGTGTAGAGGGGGGGGTGAATACACCTGAAACCGATTTTCTCAACTTAGAACACGAACAGTCCTGTTCAGGATAGTATCGTACTGAATGAGTTCAGCAGACCAGATAGTTGTTCTGAATCGTGTGTGGCAAAGTGTCTGACTCTACCGAGATCTCGCTTAGGCCGACCGACCGTCGCGAATTCGGTATCGGCGAGATAGAGTCCAGTGGTGCGGAAAGTGTAGGCCCAAATCAGTTGAGTTGGAAAGACGTTGATATTAAACCAGTTTCAGTAGAATAATGAGATCAGTCAAGTTTGCTGAAACTGAGTTGAATGATTTTAAAGGATAGTTTTCAGTATGATCAGTTAAAATCAATGCAACAGTAAATAGACACAAGCGAGAGACACAGAGATTTTTAAAGTGGTTCGGATATCAAACAATCCTACGTCCACTGTCCCGAAAGATCAGGAGGCTATTTATTATACTGAGTTAGTCTCAGTCAGCTTGTATACAGGACAAAGGCGCGTCTTGGAATTTATACTGAGCAAGTCTCAGTTTACACGGTTATCAAACTAAAGTGTTGGACAAACTCTCCAACTATGAAGGAGTCCTTTTACAATAAGGAACAAGTTCAAATATGAACTCCTTCGTCTAAGTTATGGATATATTCGGTTGAGCTTAGGGTTAGAGGGATAGGGAACGAGAATATAGCTTCTAGAACGACGAACAGCTGAGTTTAGCTATGAGTTCGTGTAATGTCGTTTGGATACTAGAGGCTTGTATATCGGTTCAGCTTGGTTCCCTACGAGCTTAGAATGTAGTCTTTCGCCGGAGAAATGCTCTTCGAGTTCTTGCGGAAGACTTAGGTTTTCTGGGTTGGCTCGTTTGAATGCTCTGTGAGTTCTCGTTGTCGTGATTGTTATTATCGTGTATGCTTCAAATTTCGAATGATCCCTCTATTTATAGAGAAGAGTCTTGGAAAGATCCGTTGGAGACGATCATCCCTTACTCTCTCTCTTTTGGTAGCTAACGGCTCTTTTGAAGTAGAGTGACAGTGTCTTTTCCCTCCTTTTCCGGAAAGTTGTTGACTTGCAGCTTTAGTAGGTATAAGGCACGTGTCTGCTTATCATTCGTCAAGGTTTAGAAAGCAGTTGAGACAAAACAGACCTCGAGGTATACTGAAGTTGACTTCTTTCTTCCTCGTATTTGACTATGCCGATTGTCTTTCAAAAGATCTGACAGTTCAGAAGACTGTCTGGCCGTTGCTGAGTCTGATCTCTGATTCAGCAGTGAATAAGCTGAGATTGCTCTACTGAAGATCAGCTCTGAGCTCAGTGAACTACTCCTGCTGAGTTCAGTTCCACTGTTTCTTCTCAGTATATTGCTCCTGCTGAGTCCAATACATACTGAGTCTTCTACATCTGGTGCTGAGGCTGATAAGCTACTGAACGCCTGAACTAGAGCAGAGTGTCTGCTGAGTCTGAACCCTCAGAGACAAAAACAATTACAAAGAAATGGTTCATCGATCAAGATAGGGTTTTGGGATCTTCAAATCTTCGTAGATTCACTCAGAGCATAAGTCTACTAAGTGCATGTCAGTACGGAAGACATAATCATTTCCCACTATGTATTATTGTGCTGAGGATAGAATCATCACCCAACAATTTCCCCCTATTTGATGATGCCAAAACCTAACATCTATGCTAACACTAAACTACTCAGAAACAGAGCTCCTTACTAGGGGTGTAAAGGTTCGGTTCGGTTTGGTTTTTTATGTATTTTAGGAACCGAACCAAACACATATAAATGGTTCGGTTCGGTTCGGTTCGATGGGTTTTTTAATATCGGAACCGAACCGAACCGAACCGCTTATAAATGGTTTGGTTCGGTTCGGTTCCTCGGTTCACCTTTTTATTTTTTTATTTATTTTTTAAATCCTAAATAATGCAAGAATAATAGTTTGTAGGGTTTCACTCATTCCAAACTCATAAGTATAGAGTTGTTACTCCTTTCTCTTCATTTATATAGATTAAAATTGATCTTAACTTAAATCTAATATCTAAATTCAATAATATTCTCATATAAGAAGGACAAATATTAAATAAAAAATTAAAAAATATGATATTGGTTCGGTTCGGTTTGAACCGTTCAAAAATTCTTGAAACCGCGAACCGAACCGAATGTAAACGGTTTCTAAAAAAATAAACCGAATCAAACCGCGAAACCGAACTGAACCGCATTTTTCGGTTTGGTTCGGTTCGGTCCGATTGATTTCGCGGTTCGGAGCGGAACCATTTACACCCCTACTCCTTACAATATTACAAGTAGGATCAGTGGAGTTGTTCTTCAAGTTCTAGACTACTGAAGGGAGCAGGGCAGAGGGTCAGAATAAAGAGACTAAGCATTTCCCCCTGACAGCAATTTCCCTTAATAGAACAAGTCTATCAGAATCTAAGCGGTTACTGATAGAGAATCAATCAGTGAGTGTGTGAGTCAGTAATCACTTCAGTGATTCTGAGTGTTAATCATAAAAACAGAACACGACTTATATAGACAATAAGATATTGTCGAAGCCAAGAGAAGATATATATATATATATATATATATATATATATATATATATAAAATGATTCAGTACAATACATCTCTTTCTAAGCTAGGAAAGATAAAGAATCTAAAACTAGGAACGTCTGTACTGCTTGATCCTGTCCATGAAGTCTTGCGACTGAGTCTCGGGAAGGGGCAGTCCATACATCCTATAAGTATTCTTCCTCAGCTTCAGGAATTCAGCAAAGTCTCCTGGGTCGTCTTCTTCAAGAAATCTTGCTCCGGCAGCATCCTTCACTTCCTTCTCTATAATCCCATAATGAATATAATCATCAAGTCTTCTTGGTGGTGGCAGAATTCTGGGTTCAGGGACTCGGACTTCAATGTTTTCTTTGACAGCTTTCTGCATGTAAGCATACATCTCAGGATCAGCCCTCATCGTCCATTCAACGTAAGCATCAGCCTTTGCCTTATCGGGCCAGAATCTCCAAAAGTAATTCCTCTTGATGAATTCTATCTTCAGCGACTCCCATCTCTGAGTGTACTGAGCTGGCATCCACTCATCAGTCCTTGGCCATCTATGTATCTTCAGATCTGTTGGCTTCCTGAACTTCCTGTATCTGTATGGAATATCAGCTTTGGAAGGAACTCTCAACCTGGCCTCTTGTTCAGTACGGACTCTGAGTGCTTCTAAGTCTGCCATATGTATCCTCGGTCTGGCAGCTTCAATCTGTCTTGCCTCTTCTCCTCTATATAGATATCGATCCATCTGAGCAAAGATGGCTTCGATCTCAGCATCATGTTCCTTCGTTCTTGTGTAGGAAGGCTTGTGAGAAGATTCATCTTCAGAGTCAGCAGGGGTACTTGATTTATCTTTAGGTGTACCCTGCTTCTCAGTATCCTTCTGCTGTTGCTCCTTCTCCTTTTCTCTATCTTCTTCACCGCCTATCTTCAGCTTCCTAGGAGGCAACCTAGCATATCTCTTTCCACCGCGTGCTGGAGCCTTTGTCTTGCCTTTGGCAGGCTTTGCTTTAGGCTTATTGGCTGCTTCAGCTTCGGCTATCTCCCTAGCCAGCCTTTCATCTACTGCTATCTGAGCCTCCTCCTCTGCAGAAATGTATCTCTTCGACTTCTTGGAGGGAGGGGTCGGGAGAGTTAGGATTTTCTTACCTTTGCCTTTTACTGGAGGTGGGAGAGGAGCCTCTTCCTCTTCTGAATCCTCTAGTTCAGCATACTCAGCAACCTCCTTGATTATATCCAATGGGGTTTGAGTTGCATGAGTAGCTTGTATCCTGGTTCCTGAGCCACTTGGGCCAGTCTTTGCTGAGATTCCAGCTGAGATACCCTGGGCCTCACCAGTCGGTTCAGTGGAAGCTGTTGTCTGAGTCTGGCTTGCTTCAGCTACTGACCGTGTCTTCTTGGGAGACTTCAGTATGGCTTCCCCCTTAGTGGATTTTTCAGTTCAGTAGATGCTTTAGTGAGGGTCAGCTTAGCCGTCTTGACTCCCTTCTCTTTTTCCTTTACCTGCTCCCTTGTCTTTTCCTTTTCCCCCTTTTTGGCATCAGCAAATATGGCCAGGGGTAGGAGCAGATACCTTTGTATTCAGGCTCTTGTACGAGGCTGACAATTCATCAAGTCTTGTATGTATCTTGGTCAGCGCCTCGTGCAGCTCATTCTTCTCATGGATCATTTCATCTTTGTAGTGTTGATGGGAATGATTAGCTACTGCCTTGAATTCTTTCAGCTTGTCGTCAACCTTATCTTCCAAGGCCTGCTGGATAGAGGTGATCCTGAGTTCGTTGGCCTGGGAGATGGTTGTGACTGATTCTGAGTGGGAGGACAGAGAGGCCTTAAATTTTTCAAGTAATTTGGCCTGTCCTTCCTGGATCAGTCTTAGCTGAGTATCGAAGTCAGTTTTCTGCTTTGCCAGCGCGTCAGATACGATAGTGGAGACATCAGGGGCGGCTGATTCTGTCATGGAAGTTCTCAGCCCCTTAATCTCGGCGCAAGTGGCTTGGGTAGTCTCTTTCCACACCTTGTGGATGGCTTTGGCAAGCACGGTTCTGGGTGCCTTGGCTTCTGAGAGCCTTTGCCATTGACTTCAAGTGTCGGCTTTTGGGGCTGGGCGTTACTTCAAAAAGGCGACTCGAGCAAGAGCTGAGCAGGCTCTGCTGAGGTTGAAGTACCAGCCACCGACTTCTCAGGCCCAAGGATACTTAAAAGTTGTTCAGTGTGAGCTGAAGTATCCTTGTCCTGGTGAGTTCCCTCATCGGGCTTCTCAAGGCTGGAATCATGGGGTGGGTCTTGACCGTCGTGGTCAGACCCATCTGAGGGAGCCGAGCTGGAAGCCTGCTGTTTATTATGCAACAAGGCCAGCATTGTGGCCCTCAGATCTTCAAGAGTCCCAAGGTCAGCAGGCTTTGAGTAGCCTATCTGCTGCCTTAATATGAGCTCTTATTCGTGAAGTTGCTCGCAGGAGTGATGGAGAATACGTCTCTGAAGATTGTGCTACTCCTGGAACCTTAGTAGCATGTGGAGTCTGGCCTGCTTTGCAATGATAACCAGGTCAGTATGGCCAGCTATCTCCGGAATATGCTCATGAATCTCTCGGGATGCTCGAGATTGGATTGCTAAGGCTTCCATCCCGACCGATTCTTGTTCAGACGCCGTCTCCGAATCTTCTACTTCTATCAGTGACGTCTGCTTCTCAGCAGATGGCTGACTTCTAAGTGGTGGAACGTCAAGGGGACTGTTCAGTGTTTCAATTTCTCCACTCTGGGCTTCTTCAGTCTGAACCCCTTGGTCCACTTCTGTGGCTTGTTCAGTGGAGACGGCTTTCTCCACTGACTGAGTCTTTTCTGAGTACTCTGACTCATCAATCAGATGTTGCGGCTGTGCAGTCTGTTCAGTAGTGGCCTCCGGTACTACCTCTGGTTCAGTAGGCACGACAGGAAGAGTCTTCTTCAGTCGCTTTGCCGGTGCCTTAGGCGTTTGAGCTTGAGGAGACCGCTTTTTAGTAGGCGTGGTCTTACGTGGCGGCGTCTCGCGCGAGTGGGGTCTCGACCCTATCTGGCCGAAGAGCAACGAAGCATTGTTATGGAACCTGACCTTCTTCACATTAAAATACTGCTTATCGTTGTATGTGATTTGGTCAGAAGTGCAGAAATCTTGAATCATCACCGACAGCTTCAGTCCATACAGAAGCTTGCCTTTTGCGCTCAGTCTGTATGACGCTTTGTCAAATTTGGCTGCTTGAACCATGAATTCGCGGAGAAAGAACTTCGTCCAGTTAATCTTGGCTTTGTCATAAATCGCCATCATCAGCTGAATCTTAGGCCTTGATACTTGATCGAAAGAGCCCGCTTGGCTAGTCAGTAGTTGTGTCACAATGTACGCTAAAGCTCGGTACTGAGGCAGCATCATGTTCTTTGGGAAAGCGGCTCTGAACGCTGTGGGTTTCCCGCAGAAGATAGAGAGGTAGTCGTCCACCAGATTGTCATTATACCCAACGGTGTTGACTCCCTCAGAAGGTAGATCGAAGCTTCTCCTTAGTGCTTCCTTGATCGACATCTGCTTCAATTGTGAGGCAGCTTCGCCGATGGTGTGTACGACAAATCTTCCAATGATATCACCAGCTACTGAGTCTGAATTGAGGTAGACTTCAGCAACTTGCCTCGGAAGGAAGAACGTCGGCTTCCTTGATAGAAAGCCCTCCAGACTGGATTCTCTGAGAGCAGAGAAGATCTCGTCCATGAAATCCAGGTCGCAAGCATCGAATTCCATGACTGGTTCACACCAGACACGGTCTTTATCCAAGATTTCTTGCATGTTTACGGGAGCGTCCACAGTTACATTTGAACTCGCCATTATATCTGTCAGCTGAACATCGTAGTCAGCTGATACCTCGTGTAGATGGTTGCTGAGTCTCTACGTACTGAATTTACTCGCATCGAGAGTGAACATTCCCCTCATCGAATGCTCCTCTCCCGAAACCTCTTACCGACCGGAGTCGGTAGGGTCCAGCAGACCTAGCTCTACTGAAAGTTCTCTGAATCTGGATTCAGCTAGAGGCTTGGTCAGTATATCAGCCCTTTGTCTGTCAGTATGGATCTTTTCCATCCTGATATCCTTCTTTTCGACATGGTCACGAATGAAGTGATGTCTGATGTCCACGTGCTTGCATCTTGTGTGAAGTATAGGGTTCTCAGTGATTGCAATAGCACTGGTACTGTCGCAGAAGATTGGCACTTCATTCTGAATGATATCATAGTCACGTAGCTCCTGTCTCAGCCAAAGGATTTGGGCGCAGCAACTTCCGGCAGCCATGTATTCAGCTTCAGTAGTTGACGTGGCTACTGAGTGTTGTTTCTATGAAAACCATGAGATCAGCTTACTGCCAAGGAACTGACACGTTCCTGAAGTTGACTTTCGGTCAATTCTACACCCTGCATAGTCAGCATTAGAGTAACCAGTTAGTTCTATATTATCATCAGCTGGATACCATAAACCCGTGTCAGGTGTTCCTCTGAGATAGCGGAGAATCTTCTTTGCTGAGTCCATGTGACTCTGCTTTGGATTAGCCTGAAATCGAGCGCAGACACCTACAGCATAAGTTATGTCAGGACGAGTAGCTGTTAAGTATAATAAAGAACCAATTACAGCACGAAGTTCAGTTTGGTCTACTAATACTCCCTCCTTATCAAGATCAATTTTCATGTTTGTGTTCATCGGGATCTTGATAGGTTTGCCGGATGTGCAACCGAATCTTTTGATGGGGTCTCGAGTGTATTTGCCTTGATTAATGAACGTCCCCTTTTCAGATTGTTTGACTTGAAATCCAAGGAAGTAGTTCATTTCTCCCATCATTGACATCTCGAACTTATCCTTCATCATCTTCTCAAATTGTTGGCACATGATGACATTATTTGATCCAAAGATAATGTCATCTACATAGATCTGCACAAGTAGTAGATCGTCTTCCGGTCCGAATCTTTGAATAGAGTGCGGCTCCATCGTGCCTTTACGAAAACCTTTCTGAAGAAGAAACTCAGATAGGGTATCGTACCAAGCCCTGGGTGCTTGTTTTAACCCATACAGAGCCTTTCTGAGTCTATAAACCTGATGTCCCTGTTGAAAGCCTGGCGGTTATTCTACCTAGACTTCTTCTTTCAATACGCCATTCAGGAACGCAGACTTCATATCCATTTGATAGACTCTGAATCTTTGATGTGTTGCGTAGGCTAGGAATAGTCTAATTGCCTCCAATCTTGCAACTAGAGCGAACGTTTCATCAAAATCTATTCCTTCAGCTTGACAGTAGCCTTTTGTCACGAGTCTTGCTTTGTTCCTTACAATGACGTTGTTTTCGTCCCGCTTGTTCTTGAAGACCCATTTTGTTCCAATAACATGTTGATGCCGGGGTCTATCAACAAGCTCCCAAACTTCGTTTCTCGTGAACTGATTCAGCTCCTCCTGCATAGCTATGATCCAGTCAGCATCTTTCAGTGCTTCCTCAATCGTCTGAGGTTCGTCAGTAGACAAGAAGTAGGAATATAAGGCGCTTTCTCCTTGACAGAATCTGGATCTTGTCTTTACTCTTGCTGAGGGATCTCCAATAATCAGATCAGCAGTATGAGAGTCCAGCCACGATCTTCGATGTTTCAGCTCTTCATCTGAAATTTGTTCAACACAGATAGTAGGTGAGTTAGGCATTTCAGTTGTACTATTCTGAGATTGAAGCATTTCAGTAATGAGAGTGTGATCTACTGAGTCACCAGGTTCAGGGGCATTCAGCTCAGGAACATTAATAAATGTTCCCCCTGAGTTGTTATTCTCAGTAGTGGTCTCAGTTAGCTCTGGGGTTTCTTCATTGACCTGAGTTACCTGGGATTGACTCTGTTCAGGAGAGTCAATCGGCTTAACTACATTTACTGCTGGTTGAGATTCAGTAGACTTGTCTTCAGTTTCCTCATCTGAATCATCATCCCAACAAAGCTGGATCTTTTCGACTTTGTCTTTTAGGCTTAGATCTTGTAGCTGCTTACTGATGTCCTCAGATTCATAATTAGAGTTATTGCTCATGTCTTCAGTAGCAAACTCATTAAAAACAACATGAGGGCTTTCCTCCCCGCAAAGGGTTCGATAGTTGAATACTCTGAAAGCTTTGCTGACCCGAGAGTATCCTAAGAATACTCCCTGATCTGACTTGCTATCAAAAGTTTTCAGCTGATCTTTCCCATTATTGTGGATAAAGCATGAGCACCCAAAAATATGGAAATAGGATAGAGAAGGTTTCCTGCCGTTCCATAGTTCATATGGTGTTTTCTTTTGTTGCTTTGTTAGTAAAGATCGGTTCTGAGTATAACAAGCAGTATCAGTGGCTTCTGCCCAGAATTTGGCTAGGAGTCCTGAGTCTGCGAGTAGAGTTGTAGCTACTTCTTTGAGAGTTCTGTTCCTTCGTTCAGCAACTCCATTTTGCTGAGGTGTGCGTGCAGCCGATGTCTCATGCTCTATTCCTTCTGCTTTGCAGAACTCCTCCACCAATAGAATTAAGGAACTCAGTTCCTCTGTCAGAACGGATTTTGACAATTTTGGTGTTCTTCTCGACACTGAGCCTTTTCAGAAGCCTTGGTAACTCTGTTTTGACGTCAGACTTGTTGGCAATGAATATGACCCAAGTATAGCGCGAGTAGTCATCGATGACCACTAAAGCATATTTCTTGCCTCTGATCGTCACTGGAGAGACTGGACCGAACAAATCCATGTGTAGCAGCTGAAGGATTCCATCAGTGGAAGGAGATGGGACAGGTGGATTTTGATTCCTTGTTTGCTTTCCCTTCAGACATGCTTCACACTAAGTGTCTTTGCTGAATACTTCATTCGGCAGTCCTCTTGCTAGAGTGTTTCTTGCTAGTTTGTTGAGCGTTTTGAAGTTGAGATGGCTGAGTCTTCTGTGCCATAGCCACCCCGTTCGGTTGTCGTTCTTCGCTAACAGACAAGCTTCAAGGTTCACTGAGTTCCAGTCAGCTACATAGATATTCTTCTTGCGCGAACCTGATAACACTGTTTTCCCTATGGATTTATCAATGACATCACAGAAACCAGCGTCAAATATCACTCTATTCGAGTTATCACAAAATTGACTAACAGAGAGAAGGTTATGCTGAAGTCCTTCAACATATGATACTCTTGGAACTTTGGCAGTTCCAATGCTAAGTGTTCCATGTCCTCTTGTGTAGCCTTTAGCATTGTCTCCAAACTCGATTTTGGGTCCTTCTTCAGGGATATAATTCTTCAGCAGACTCTTTTGGTATGTCATGTGTCTAGAGCATCCACTGTCCACATACCATAGGTCTTTGTGTACCTGCAAAACAGAATTATATTCAGGTACCCTTTATTTTGATTTTGGGTCCTTAGATGTTAGTTTTAGTAACCCATATCTGTCTAACGACCCTGGTGGTCTCAGACAATTTCTTTCCACTTGAGTCAACATATTTAACCACTGGACTTGTCACTGCTGACTTCTGAGGCTTTTCAGGTTCAGGGTTCCGGATCTTCTGAGCTGGTGGACTACTGACTATAGGATCATAAAAATATGAACCATATTGAGCTGGATGTGTCAGCTGAGGAGGTCCATACTGATCAGCCCTTTTAGATTTGCTGGTTTCCCCTTGACTGAGCTGGGGTGTTTTGGTGCTGATCTTTTTGTCAGTGTGCTGATATATAGGATGAGGTGCCTTCATCTTTTGTTTGTTCTTTGCTAGGGGATTCAGAATATCTGCATTGATTGTCTCCCCTCGAACAAACCTATCAGCAAGCCGGTCTTCTGAGTGGACTGGGGCAGATGATGAGGTGCCATAGCTGAAACCAAGTCCTTGCTTGCAGTGCTTGGGCTTGTTGCTTGCTAGCATAGCCTCCAACTTCTTCTTAGCGCCCATGTACCGCTCAGTCATCAGATTTCTCCAGACATCATCACTTTTCTTCAGTGTTTCATGCTCGGTCTGAAGTTCTGACAGTTGTTGCTTCAGTAGACTCAATTCAATATCTTTCTGAGTTAAGTCATTAGTCAAAACTGAGATATGATCTTCTTGATGCTGAGACTTGGCCATCAGAGAGTCTATCTCCTCCCTGAGTCTCAACACAAGTCCTTCTGACTCAGTAACAACCTGACCTTTTTTAGAAAGTCTCTGATTCTCTATTTTCAGGGTATCCAACTCTTGAAGAGTCTTACTGAGCTGCAGACTCATCTGAATCTGTTCGTCTAGAAGTTCTTCATATGATGTACTGACATCCAGATTCTCGTCTGCCTCTAAAGAAGTGTCGTGTGTGCAGTGTGAAGGAGAGTTAAATAGTTCATGAGAGTTTACCTCATCCTCTTCTCCTGCCATTAGACACTTTTCAGCAGTTTCTTCAGCTTCAAGCTCTAGGGCCATGAAAGCTGCTTCATCATCGGATGAATCCATGAAGGAGTCGACTTCTTCTGAGTCGTCTGAGAGTTCACCAGCAATGTATGCTTGTCTCTTCCTGGCGAATTTCTCTCTCCTTGCTTTGCGTGCTGCTCGTTCAGCACTACTGAGCTCGGGAGCCATCATGCGATAATGTCCTGGCTTTTTACAGTTGTAGCAGGCGATGACTCTTTCTTCTTTGCTTTCGCTATCTTTTGATGGTGCTGAGTCATCCCTCTTTCTGCATTCAGAAGTATGCAAGTCAGGAGTACGTTTAGGCATGTATTCAGACTTACCTTTTGATTCTCGATAGGCTTTAGTCACTTTTCTGCGCCGCTCCTTTTCCTTCTGATACTTTACGGCAAGCAGTGCGTACTTCTGAGCGAGACTTCCTTCTTGTATGTCGTTGAGTGAAGGTTCAGTCTTACTCGACGCAGGGGATGTTGTGCTGACTGATGCTTTGAAAGCATTGTCTATTTTGGTGTCAGCTTCAGCTCGCTGCTTCCGTTGAGGTCTGTCAAACTCGAATTCCTCTGCTTGAAGTTCTGAAAAGATATGGTCAGGAGTAACAATATCTAAGTCAGAATGTCATAATAATGTAGCAAAAGGAGTCCAATGACCATCTGGCAGTGCCCTCAGTATTTTGAGATTCATTTCTCGGTTGGAGAATGTCTTTCCCAGCCCGTTGATGGAGTTCATCAGATTCGTGAATCTGACGCTGAGATCTTCTAGGGTGTCTCCGGGCATGAGAGACAAACTCTCTAGCTTTTGGAGTTCCAGCGCAAGTTTGTTGGCTTTGATCTTCTGAGTTCCCCGACTCAGTAATGCTAGAGCATCCCAGAGTTCCTTTGCTGTCTTGCATTCCTGAACCCTGCCGAGATAAGAATCACTTAAGGTGGTTAGTATGGCATTCCTGGCGACTCGGTCTAAGTTGTGAAGTTTCTTCTCCTCAGGGGTGAAGAGACTTCTATCTTTGGGAATCTTCTTCCCGGTCACCATTCCTCCTCCAGCTGTTTGATCCTGAGTTACGACACTATCGATCATAGGAACGATAGGTCCTTCCTCAAGTACTTCGGTCATGCTGTCGTGGAGGGAGGTCAGATGAGCCTCCATTTTGACCCGCCATACACCATAGTTCTCTACTGAGAACATGGGTACCATCCTTATACCTGACATATCAGTCATGATGAATAATGATATGAATGAAGAATGATATGCAGTGAAAACGTTTTTCCGGATCCGTTCAAGTAGACCAGTTTCAAGATAACAAGAGTCTTATAGAACTCCTGCTCTGATACCAATTGTTGGTCCCCGAGAGCACGTTCAGGTGTAGAGGGGGGGTGAATACACCTGAAACCGATTTTCTCAACTTAGAACACGAACAGTCCTGTTCAGGATAGTGTCGTACTGAATGAGTTCAGCAGACCAGATAGCTGTTCTGAATCGTGTGTGGCAAAGTGTCTGACTCTACTGAGATGCGCTGGGCGGCCGACCGTCGAATTCGGTATCGCGAGATAGAGTCCAGTGGTGCGGAAAGTGTAGGCCCAAATCAGTTGAGTTGGAAAGACGTTTATATTAAACCAGTTTCAGTAGAATAATGAGATCAGTCAAGTTTGCTGAAACCGAGTTGAATGATTTTAAAGGATAGTTTTCAGTATGATCAGTTAAAATCAATGCAACAGTAAATAGACACAAGCGAGAGACACAGAGATTTTTAAAGTGGTTCGGATATCAAACAATCCTACGTCCACTGTCCCGAAAGATCAGGAGACTATTTATTATACTGAGTTAGTCTCAGTCAGCTTGTACACGGGACAAAACCGCCTCTTGGAATTTATACTGAGCAAGTCTCAGTTTACACGGTTATCAAACTAAAGTGTTTGACAAACTCTCCAACTATGAAGGAGTCCTTTTACAATAAGGAACAAGTTCAAATATGAACTCTTTCGTCTAAGCTATGGATATATTCGGTTGAGCTTAGGGTTAGAGGGATAGGGAACGAGAATGTAGCTTCTAGAACGACGAACAGCTGAGTTTAGCTATGAGTTCGTGTAACGTCATTTGGATACTAGAGGCTTGTATATCGGTTCAGCTTGGTTCCCTACGAGCTTAGAATGTAGTCTTTCGCCGGAGAAATGCTCTTCGAGTTCTTGCGGAAGACATAGGTTTTCTGGGTTGGCTCGTTTGAATGCTCTGTGAGTTCTCGTTGTTGTGATTGTTATTATCGTGTATGCTTCAAATTTCGAATGATCCCTCTATTTATAGAGAAGAGTCTTGGAAAGATCCGTTGGAGACGATCATCCCTTACTCTCTCTCTTTTGGTAGCTAACAGCTCTTTTGAAGTAGAGTGACAGTGTCTTTTCCCTCCTTTTTCGAAAAGTTGTTGACTTGCAGCTTTAGTAGGTATAAGGCACGTGTCTGCTTGTCATTCGTCAAGGTTTAGAAAGCAGTTGAGATAGAACAGACCTCGAGGCATACTGAAGTTGACTTCTTTCTTCCTCGTATTTGACTATGTTTATTGTCTTTCAAAAGATCGACGAGTTCGGTAAGACTGTCCGGCCGTTCTTGAGTCTGATCTCTGATTCAACGGTGAATAAGCTGAGATTGCTGTATTGAAGATCAGCTACGAGCTCGATGAACTACTCCTGGCTGAGTTCGGTTCACCTGTCTCTTCTCGCATATCTTGCTCCTGCTGAGTCCAATACATACTGAGTCTTCTACATCTGGTGCTGAGGCTGATAAGCTATTGAACGCCTGAACCAGAGCAGAGTGTCTGCTGAGCCTGAACTCTCAGAGACAAAAACAATTACAAAGAAATGGTTCACCGATCAAGATAGGGTTTTGGGATCTTCAAATCTTCATAGATTCACTCAGAGCATAAGCCTACTAAGTACATGTCAGTACGGAAGACATAATCATTTCCTACTATGTATTACTGTGCTGAGGATAGAATCATCACCCAACACCCATTTCGTGGCGAACTAAAAAACAGTCTGTCGTTTCTCGCTCATCAGCCAAGGCAGAATATCGAGCAATGGCCGCTACAGTTAGTGAGCTTGTTTGGCTTTGTTGGCTTCTTATTGATCTTGATGTGCCTCAAACACACGCAATGCCTTTGTATTGTGATAACTAGTCTACACGTCACATTGCAAATAGCCCGATTTTTCATGAACGGAGGAAGCACGCAGAGATGGACTGTTTCTTTGTCCACGAGAGGATTATGACGAGCGAGATTCTCCCGTTATCTGTTGATACTCATCTATAAGTTGCAGATATTTTTACTAAACCACTAGAGGCTCCGTTACTTGGTTGGCAAGCTGGGCATTCGGAACCTTCACGATCCACCTTGAGGGGGAGTGTAGGAAACTAGGTTACGCTGCCTACGGGAAGATATTGGAGAATATATTCATTTATTTTTGGCATATGATTAGGAGGGATATTTTTTATCTATGGTTTTTGGGTTGTATATATCTTTATAATCCCTTGTGTTTCATACAAATAACATTAATATACAAAATACGATTCTTCATTACTCCTCTACTAATCGATAAATAATATAATTGTGGTGACATAAATCAACCACCAAAAAATGAGTGTAACCAAATGAATCTACTGATCAACTTTCACCACATTTGGACTAGTTTCAAGTCCATACCCAAATGGAAACAGAGGATCATAGTGTGCATCTCCGATGTTCATAGGCAGCTGATCGACGGTCTTGAACCACGTGCGGGCGAGCTTGCCCGTAAAACCATACTTCCCAAACAGAACATCAGCAACCCCTTGGCCTTCAGTCCCCGGGAGCCAAGCAGCAACCAATGCATCAATCTTTTCAACATATGGTTCTATCACAACAGGACGACCAGTCACAAGCACCACGACACATCTAACAGCCCCACACACGTTGCTGATCGTGGAGTAGCCGGGCTCAGCTATTGTTAGAGTCTTGCTGTCACCAGAGGTCTCTACATAAGGCATCTCGCCTACAACAACTATCGCGTACGAGAAGTTGTTGGCCTTTACAAATTCTGTGTCTGGATTCTCATTGTAGACTACTTCTGTTTGAGGGCCCACAGAGTTCTTCACTGCTGTCAAAATAGTGGTGCCTGCAAACAGAAGTAGTAAGCATTTCAGACAAGCATATTTACATCAGTTAGGCTTAAACATTATGCATGCATATCTACAAGTATATCTTAAGTAGGTATCATATTTGCATCTATAAATATGATAGCAAGTTTTTTAAAAGAAGAGTAGTAGGCAAAAAACCAAGGGGAGAGTTTTACTTGGACAAGCATAGAATTGATGTTTCACCAAACATTTGTTTCCTAGGTTTAATGTCTATAAACATTTCATGTGCCATGAGCAAGAAAATGATTTTAAGGCCAAAACTTACCAACAGTTATATTTCCTGATAGTCCTCCCCACTCAATGGTCCATCCACCACATTGATTGCCTATATTGTCTGCATGGCTTCCAGCCACAAGTATCCTCTCTGATCTAGTTGGAAGGGGGATCAATGGCTCGTCTCCATTGTTACCATTCTTCAGCAGAACGAGCGATTTCCTCACTGCTTCCCTAGCTAATTCTCTGTGCTCCTGTTTCAAAAATTCATCAACCAAATTATAGGTGATATGATCAAGAAGAATGAGCGATGATGAAGAAGAGGAAGTAGAAGAGACATACCTGGCTTCCAAGATAGCTAGCAAAAGTGTAATCAGCTAATGGATTCTCAAATAGTCCCATGATAAATTTGACCCTCAAGATCCTGCTCACCGCATCGTTGATTCTGCTCATTGGGATAAAGTTCTTCTTCACCAGCAGCGTTAGGGTATCGATGAACTCCTCATAGACATTCGGAACCATAATCTATGAGAAATTCAAGTAAAAAAGCTTCAGAGTTTTTAAATAAAATCCCTTATAAGGAGGTTGTCTAAAAGGGCTTATTTACCATGTCTATTCCAGCATGAATGCTGACTTGAACAGAGTAAGTGTAGTTTGCATGAGGCGGGTTGGTGATTTTATCGATGCCACGCATATCAGAGATGACGAAGCCCTGAAAGTTTCAAGCAAAGAGGGAATCATTCGTTAGGCCTTCAATTCTTGAGCAGTTGTCAATAAATTGAACAATAATGTGCAGCATTGTTTACTTCGAATTTGAGTGTATTCTTCAGGTATCCAGTAATGAGATCATAGTTAGCATGCATCTTCACTCCGTTCAAGCTTGAGTAGGATATCATTACAGTCGCGATGCCCTTTCTGATTGAGTCGAGATAAGCAGGCATATGAATGTCGTTCAGCCCATTCCAGTCTATAATTGTGTTATACTCATTGATACCATACACGGTTCCACCATCTCCCACAAAATGCTTTGCACAACCCGCAACTTTTGACCTTTGACCACAAGAATACGAATCAAAAAACTTGATTCAAACATGAAGGAGACACTAAGATTCAGATCATCATATGTATGTACCTTGGATAGACATATGGGAAGTCATTAGGATAGTTTGATGGAAGATCTCCTTGTAGACCAGGAATGATCTCAGTCAGCAACTGCACAATCTTATGATCTTCGCTGTAGCTCTCATAACAACGGCCCCATCTCGGGTCCCTACATACTGCTATACAAGGAGCAAAACTGTAGGGAATTCCAGTTGCTCTAACTTCAAGAGCTGTTGCAACACCTATCTTCTTGATCAGTTCTGGATCCCTAATCACCAACAAGTTCCATAAATACAGTTAAGTTCTTCATAAGGTTTTCATAGTGAATGGATCAATCAATCTATGGGACAAAATCTTGATCTTGAAAATGGACTTGCCTGGTAACTCCAAGGCCAACATTGTGTGGGAAAATGGTGGCATTGTATGCATTGTTATTCCCATGAACAGCATCAATCCCATAAATCATTGGTATGCCTAGACGAGTGGAGAGAGCGCCCTTTTGGTACTCGTTCACCATATCGATCCAATCTTCAGCAGTAGCCTGGGGGCGTGGAACACTTCCTCCTTGACTCACTAAACTCCCTATTTTCTCGCAAAGCAAATTTCCCACTTTAGGTCAAATGAAACAAAATAACAAAAAAAACAATTTGTTGACCTTACATCAAGAACTGGAATGCAACACTTTTACCCAATCTCAGTAACGCTCAAAATAAGAAATTTGAAAAAAGGTCGCATTAACATTTACATAGGTATATTAATATATTGATATAGCATCACTAAAAATCTTGTTGTTTTAAGTGTGATTCCTAAACATAGCATGTGTTTGTAGTCCTTAAGAAGACAATTTGTTTTTTAGACTATGAAGATCATGATTTCTTGCACAGACTAATCGATTTTTGTCCAGAGCAATGGCGCCAGATACCTATTTTCTACTTCATAAGTTCCATCATCTACATGATGCTTGATATTGGCTTCTTACAGAAAAAAACCAATAACTCCAAGACAAACGTTGTGTAACACTCCCTCCCTCCCTCCCTCAGTCACTAAACTCTCCCTATTTTCTTACAAAGCAAATTTCCTACTTCAGCGCAGAATCATCTCAAATGAAACGATAAACAGAACAAGGGAACAGATATAAGAGAATAGAATTGCAACACTTTTTACCAATCTTCAACATCATCTATTTTATCCAAAATCATTTCTTCATCTCAAACGAAATAAACAAGTGAAAAACAACAGAAAAGGGAACAGATAACATATCTAAGTTTTCGCTGCAGCAGTTTGTATAACAGTAATTATAAAATGTCAAGATTCAGCTGTCAAAGAATATCAAATATTTCAGCAATTCCATCAACAATCAACCAAATAAAAACAATAATTTCAATCAATCAGTCACAAAAAATTATTCATACCAATGAAGAATTTGTTGATAACATCTGCAGATGCAACCTTGCGCTCAATCTGAGTCATCTGCCCAATCTTTTCTTCAAGACTCATTCTACCCATCAAGTCTTCCACTCTCACTTTCACCGGCTGCTTGGGGTCTTTGTATCTCATGTACTCCGCCCCCACAGCCACCGTCCACAGGCACAACACCACCGCCACCGCCGCCGTAAGCCTCCCCATGTCAATCATCAACACTCTCCTCTCTGAAACCATAATTATCTTATCACAATTATTATACTAGATCAACACTCACGTCCAAAGCTACATGAAAATGAGTACTAACTGCATTTCGTGTTTATCTAATGCATCGATAAATGGCAAAGATGAAGTTATCACACATCAACACCATCCTACCTACTATAGTATTAGTTTCTTGAAATGAAATAAAATAAAAGTTTATCCACAAACATCATCCATGAAAAGGAAAAAAACGAAGCGTGCCCACCTTCAAGAATCAAACGGGCTTCAAGAATTAGGAAAAAGAAAGATTCACAGTTTTGAATTTCTTGCAGCAGAAATTTGGCACGGCTGCTACCTTTTTATAGTTACATATCCACCTATTTATAATATTATATTCCAACTGTACATTATAGTAAACGCTGCCATATCTTATTACAGCTAGGACAAACGAAAAAAACTGACAATTATTAAATCCTATCCTTCTTGATATCCCATACTTGACTGTTATTAAGCTTATCCCTCTTATACTAATGGCCAATAGGCTTATCCGATGATTTGTGTTAATAATTTTCTTTTGAGATATCCATCATTGAGATCTTTTATCCATAATTGGAGAGTCCTACTACATATTCCACCAATGAGATTATGATACATGTATTTTAACTTAATAAATTTATTTTTAATTAATATTAATATTTAATTCAATGATAAAAAAATCTCACAAGTACAAATATCACCATCCTTAACCCTTGTTATTACTCAATTTTTTTGTGTGACAAGGGAAACATTTAATCTAAAGTGAATAACCCGATTTAAACCACTTAGAAATCAAATGTAGTCTCTCTGTCTTATTAGTAGTGTGTGGTTTCTTTTGGGATCGAAGATTAGAAAAATGATATTTTATTGTGTATGTTGTTTGAATTTTGAACAATTAATTTATGACTACAAATTATTTATTCTTAAAAAAATATATTATTGACATTTATTTCAGAAATATAAGACAATACTAATGGGCTACAAGCTATACCTAACGAATCTCATTTTTTGCACGAACAACTAAATGAGATTAATAAATTTTCGTTAATAAAATGATTTTGCAAATATTATATTTGATGATGAACAGTACACTAACCAATAGGAGAGTGAGAGTAGATGATTCGATAGTTGATTAATTATTATGGATGTAGTGAATTATTTGACTTTTTGGGGGAACATGATTCACGCCAAAAAGCTGTGAGAATACTCTCTTAGGCTATATAAGTTGGCCCAAAATTGAATACAGGTATTTGAAAAAATTCACTTTTGTAAATTAAAAATTATACTCCCTCCGTCTTAAATATATACATATATATATATATATATATATATATATATATGCCTCATTTCTATTTCTGTCTGTCCCAAATTTATATGTCTATTAACAATTTTATTGTGCCTAATTAAATATTTCACTAATTTCTAAAAGTCTAATAAATATGGTAATATAGAAAAAGACCATTTTATCCAACTTTTATAATAGCAAATACAATTATATTAGTAACTTTTTAGTAATTTACTTTAATTTATTTATATTTCAATACCATTAGCATTATTACTAGTTTAAATTACAATAATTAGGCACCATTGATACTTAAAAAGTTGATAATAATGATGTCTAAAGCACTTTAAATGTGATAAAATGCTTTTATCAATAAAGGTCTCATTGTGGGACTAGCTATCAAGTGTATTATGAAGTATAAAAAGTACTACTATATACATGTAACTATTCAGTTTCATAATTTTATTTAATATAACTCTGAGTATTAAAATTTATCGTGTTTAAAAAATGAAATGACGTAGATATTTTCAGAAAAGCCCATTGGAATGTGATAAATGTTTTAGATATTTTGAGATCACACACAACTACCCACCTTGCCCATTGGCTGTATTATACTCTCTACTAGTGGTACCTCCTCCTTTCCCAATTTCTTGAATGGGGCAGGTAGAATATAAAACAAACACATAATTTATACTCGTTCCATTGATTTTATTCCATTCTTTTTGGCACAATTATTAAGAAAAGTTGTTAGTTGTGTAAAAAGTTGTGGGTCTCATAAATTGTGTGTAAATCTTCGCTACAAAATTTTGACATTTTATAAAAGAAGACAAACTTTATAAGATAACTCTAAAAAGAAAACCGAACAAGATTTATGAAAGGAAGGAAGTACTGTATTACATTAATATGTCGAAACTATGACAAAAAAAAGTTATAATTTCGTAACTGGGCTGGATATTATTTGTGAAGAAAAATATTTTAAAGTAGATAACCATATAAGTGATCGGATTACTGTTATAAAAGAAATGATGTCCTATACATATTCCAGATAAAATAGTTTTTTTTTTAATGAGTAACTAAACCACTACAAAAATTATGTGGTATTGTATTAAATCTAGTAATTTTGAACATCGATGTGAGAATATTTTTTGATCTGATCCCTCATAAAGTACACTAGATTTTATTTATTATTCTACTATGATGTCAAAAACAAAATAATGTATACTACATACTGTTACGGGCCCCACGACACGAATATTTTATATTTATTACTTGCCGTAGTTAAATAAAATATATATAGATTACTGTAGTCTACCTGTATCTTAGTTGGAAGGATTATCAACTTGACAATAATTGGATAAGTAATCTCACTTGCTTTGAAGTTTTGAACATAAGATAAATAGCCACGCTGAATTTTCGTTATTAAATAATTAAAATAATATGGAGTAGTAAGTTAGTAACGTGACGCGAGAGACTTTCAAGTGATAGCTAATGTGAGATTAATTTCAGACAAAAAAATCAATTCAGATGAATGTGACCCTCAAAATTATTTCCACACCATATCCACGTTTTTCTTCACCAATATATTCACATCATGAAGCATTGCCCCATCACATCACATTGCTCTACCATTTAAACATTCATCCATTACATTCTCTCTCCGTTATATTAATTTTTTTTAAACACTCAACTTTTAAACATTCAACCACAGTCATTCATCCATCCATATAAACAATTTTTACTTTATTGAGTCTCACTACTTTAATTTTTTCAAACATAATATTTTAATGACAACAAGTATATACTAATATTATTATTACTCAACAAATAAATTAATAATTATAAAATAAAAAAATACTAATTAATTTAGATATATTCATTAACCAATAAATACTAAGAAAGTAAAAACATTTTAAAAACTTGCAATAACATAGAAAATTAAATAATACAACACTTAAAATAAAAATTACGAACTAGTACATCAAAATATTAATCGATCAATTGTTGTTGTAGCGAGTCCATATATGCTCAACCAAGTCGTGTCGAAGTTGGTGATGCACATCGCTATTACGTAACTCGGAGTTGGTTCAGATCACATTTCGAAATTCTGGATTTGGACCTTGAACAAATTGTGGGGGTTCATCATCTTCATCATTGGAAAACGATGCAACCATATCCCCCTCTTCCCCAACATCATGTTGTGCAAAATCACACAAGTTAACATGATGAATTTTATTCTTTTCCTGTACCAAGATCGAGCTGGCCCTCTAATGATTGCCCATCGAGCTTGGAGCACCCCGAACGCTCGTTCAATATCTTTCCTGGCGGTGTCTTACCTTTCTTTAAAAAGGCTCCGCTTTGGATCTTCTGGGCAAGGAAAAGACTTCACGAAAGTAGCCCATGTTGGATAAATTCCGTCTGTCAAATAGTACCCCTGATTATAATATGTCATTCACCGTGAAATTAGTCTCAGACGGATTTCCTGAGAGCACATGGTTGAATAACGGAGATTCATTTAACACATTGATATCATTTCGTGAACCAGCTACACCAAAAAAGGCATGTCATATCCATAGATCTTGGGAAGCGACAACTTCTAGCACGATCATAGGAGAACCATGTCCCCATCGTAAATTGACATTTCCACGCTACTAGACAATTCTTCCATTCCCAATGCATACAATCAAGACTTCTCAGCATTCCCGGGAATCCATGTCTATCATTGTGCATCTGAGTAAGACGTTGAACGTCAGCTGCATTTGGCCTTCTCAAGTATTGACTGCCTCAGATCTCTACCAGATTCTTATAGAATGTAGAAAGATATTTGATTGCAGTTGATTCCCCCATTCGGATATACTCGTCAAGATGATCGGCTGGTACTCCGTAGGCCAATTGACGAATAGCCGCGGTGCATTTTTTTAGAGGAGACAAGCCTCTTCGATATATTGCATCGTTTCTCTGTTGGAAAGATGACGAGTGATTCTCAAGTGCACTAACTATTCGAAGGAATAAGTCTCTCCGCATTCGGAATCGCCGTTGAAATATGTATTCGGGATACACGGTTACCTCGGTGAAATAATCATTGAAAAGTCTTTCGTGTCCGTCTTCACGATTCCTTTCTATGTACCTTCTCGGCGGACGCCTAGCTTGGAGACACCTTCTTTCATACTCTGCCATTACTGTCTGACTATGTTGAAGAATCGCTTCATACAAATCATACTCTAGATCATTGATTTGATCTTCGTTGTTACCGGATGAACTAGAATTGCATGAGAAATATTGAGCCATTTTTTGTATATGAAAAGTTTGAAAAGAATCAATATTTGAGAATGTGAGAAACAATAAATCATTCATTCACTACTATATATGAGGCTAGTTTGCAACGGCTAGTTTCCAAACGGCTAGTTTGTGACGGATAGTTTGTAACGACTAGTTTTCCAATGGCTAGATTTATTACATAATAATCAATATTTATTACAAAAAATCGCTTAGCTTCTACATTAATAAAGATTACTTGCGACATTAGTAAGAAAATGAAATGCAACTATATACTTGAAAATCAATTACGACATAAGAAAAAAATGAACTTGACTTAAGGTGATGATTGCAACTCTGACATAGCTTCTTTGCATTCTATATCATGGAAATAATGTTGCTCAGGTGTCATGTTGCTTGTATCGCGTTGGATGATTTCAAATAGCTTGGACCGCCTCTCTTTCTTCTTCTCTTTAGTTCGCTCTCTTTTCATCTCAATTTCGGCCTGACGCAATTCAACGTCGGTTTTTTTGATGCACTTCAACTCAGCGATACTCTTGAGAATGCCATCAAAGTTTTGCTTTAGATCATTGTTGCCATCGTCATGACTGTAGATTGCATATGCTTTTTTCTTCGCCTTTCTCTTTGCAACCTTTTGTCCGATTGGACGTGTTTCTTCATTTAAATCAAAATTAACACTTACGTTTTGCGTGGAAGATGTGTTGCTCGCCCCCGATTCAGAGGTCCTTGACTTCTTCGTTGCAATATCAGCATACTCAGACTGGGATTGAAAGGCTGGATGATCTTTGATGATTTCCCACACGTGATCAGGCACAAATTTGGATTTGTTTTCTTCGCGATACTTTTCCAGTGCCATTTTGTAGACGTCTTCGCTACTGGACCCGCTTCTATATATACTTGATATGATATTGTAGCACTCGTTGAATTTTACTAGAAGCGGCCTAATGTAATGCCAGTGAGATTTCAAGACCGGCGTCGGATGAGTAGGAAGGCTATCGGGTTTATTTTCATTGTAGTAGCAAGCAACACGATTCCAAAAGGCCGCTTCCTTTTGCATCTTAAGATACCGTGTACCATGCGTTTGTTAGACGCACATCCTCTTCTTTTTTCCAAACCAGTCGCTTGTTCTTACCGGTCGCACCGATAGTTGCTTGCTTCAGACTCTCAATTGAAACGAGTGACTCTTCTTCCTCTTCGAATTGAGTTTCTGGAACCGAAGATGGAGAGCCTATTTCAACTCGTTGAGAAGATCGGGACTGTTTATTTGTTGATGGTGGAGTAGAAAATCCAAACATGCATGACGGATTGTGAGTGAAATTTGACATATTAGGCGGGTTTGATAGAAAATTCGGAATGTTTGTTGGATTGGGAGTGAAATGTGGATAAAGGCCGCTTCCTTTTGCCAATTCCCGGTGATTGGATCTTAAGATACCGTGTATCATGCGTTTGATAGACGCACATCCTCTTTTTTTTTTTCAAACGAGTCGCTTGTTCTTACCGGTCGCACCGATAGTTGCTTGCTTCAGACTCTCAATTGACACGGGTGACTCTTCTTCCTCTTCGAATTGAGTTTCTTGAACCGAAGATAGAGAGCCTATTTCAACTCGTTGAGAAGATCGGGACTGTTTATTTGTTGATGGAGTAGAAAATCCAAACATGTATGACGGATTGTGAGTGAAATTTGACATATTAGGCGGGTTTGATGGAAAATTCGGAATGTTTGTTGGATTGAGAGTGAAATGTGGATAATTAGTCGCCATCCCATAACTCCCAAAATTTTGGATATATGGATAATTGGGTGAAAAAAAATTGTAGTGGATAGTTGAATTGATGGTACTAAAAACTTGGAGGAACTTGAGTATTTGGAGGAATTTGAGAATTAGGAGTAGATTCATCTTTGTCCAAATTATTATAATTCGGCCAATTGAAATTGTTATTTTTATCCATTTCGGATAAAAAATTACCAAAAGGAGGATTGGAAAATGAAGTGAAATTGAAATAATATAGAGAGAGAATAATATTTTAGCAAAGATATGAGAATGTAAAATTGTGTGATTTTTGTTTTCAATACTTACTATTTATAGGAATTTTTTTATAAGGAAAGGTGGGAGAAATTTGATCATCAACGGGAAAAAATTCCCAACGGCTATTCATGAACATAAATTCGTTAATTTTTTTTTATTTTCAGTTCTAGTATTGCACACATATCAATAAAATCAAGTTGCAACAAGTTAATTAATGTATCATGACCTATTCACTTTCTCACCTCTGCCCACATACATGATTTTCTCTCTCCATATAATTTATTGGATCAATTTTACCCTCTCTCCATCCATATAATGTCCACATCGGTCCCCCTATCCATCCATAGCTATGGACTGCTTTTAAACTCAGCGATGTGGATGCGCTAATTAGGATTGATTTTTGAGCTCATAGTTTGGAGGCCCAAAAAACTTTTCCATAATGATGCTACGACGATTGATTGGACTTTGAGCCATTAAAGTTCGACGAGCTTCGTGTTGAACCTCTTCATTAACCTATATTCTTCTATGTTATTAAACCCGGTCCGGTCATTGACCCGAAAAAATTAATTTTAGTGGTTCAACCGGTCGAACCGGTGGGTCAACCCGGTGTAATATAATAAATATTAAATATCTTTTAATAATACAAATAAATAAAATAAATAACTTAAAAATATAAAAAACTTAATATTAATATAATTTGAAGTCAAAAATTAACCTAGTATTTTCCATGTCCAAACTTCATAAATAGAATTAGTACATTAGAGATTTAAAATTTAAATTTATTTTTTTTAATTAATATTACCGGATCAACCGGGTCAACCGGTTACCGGTTACCGAGTCAACCGGCCGGTTCTACCGGGTCGTACCGGGTCAAAGGCCAAAACCGGTTTTTTATTGGCCCGGCCCGGATTTTTCACCGGGTCACGGTTGAACCGGGTTAACCGGCCGGGCCGGGCCGATTTTAATAACATAGATATTCTTACAAATCATAATATTATCAAAATTAAAATAGTAGGATATCTGATTCAATGGATCTATCTCTGTATCATGAAGTTGCATATTCAACTTAAAAAAAATGCAATTTAGCAATACTATGGTTGATTTGGCCACGTAAAGGACTGGGTTTGGGGTCTTAGTAGCCCAGATGATTTCTGGGCCGGGCTTGACAGTTTCACTACTCCACTAAACAAGCAATGTCTTAAAACTGGACCAGACTACTGAATCGAAGCCCGTTTTAAATTTTATTTTTGCAAAAAGTAAAATTAATATTTTTTGAGTATATGACTAAATTATATGTGCAATTATAACGCCCCCAACCCCGATTTAAGTCTACTTTCATCTATAGTCTTAATATAATTATCTATAGAAATCCTACCACAAATACGATTTGTTGGTTTTAATTTACAGCTAAAGATTAATAGAAACATTTTAAAATTGATTTAGGCTAAATTATACTCCATTCATTGAACTTGTCTTCTTTCTCTTTAACATATATATTAAGGAGAGTTAAAAATTACGAGTAAAAGAGTGGATCTCAAAAAAAAAAAAAAAGAGTAATTGTGTATAAATAAATTGTTATATTAAAAAAAAGATAAATTAGACAATTTAAAAAGAAAAATAAAATAAAATGAATGGAAAGGGGCAATAAAAGATTAAAGATATATGACTTGTTCAATTAATCTGCCAAACAAGTCAAAAATCACTCTGAGACATAAAGTCGAACACATCATGCGCAGCAACAAAATGTCATTCATCCATACACACATACTAGAATGCAGTACCCCCTACCCTACCCCAGCTCTACCCACCCTCCTACAAAACAACCTAAACATTCAACAACTGTGTTAAGGCAAATAAGAAACCTTGGCACTATTCAATCAGCGCCATTAATGGAGCCACCTCCATGTCCAGCATCATAATTTGCTGAAGCCTCTCTGCAGAGATCCACCGGATACTTGAGCGCATTGAGCTCGATTTTCCGGAGAGCAGCTTTTCCTAGATCAACTCCACACATATCAGACAGCCGTACGAGGTAAAGCAGAACGTCCGATAGTTCTTCTCCGAGGTGGGTTTTCTCTTCCTCTTTCCAACCCGGAAGCCCTTTCGGAACCTCCCCCTTCCATTGAAATACCTCCGACAATTCACCCACTTCTCCCACCTGCGCAGAATTCCGGCAGGCAAGCAAGCAAATTAGGACAAACCCTCAGTTAACAATCAACATTCATTAATGGGCGAAGGGTCTAATTGTTGTTTTCCATACTTTTCCTATTTGTACAAGTCATCTAAATGTTCATATAATTACAAATGATTCACTGGACAGACCATTCACAAAATATGATTGATGTGAAAGCACAAAGGAAAAAGCTTTTCGATGGTAAAGAATAAGGATGATGTGGTATTCAGATTTTTGTAGAGAGAGAAAGTGGTAGAAAGAGAAAATGGCTTAGCAATTTTTCAATGGAGCATGAAGAAAGAAAAAGTTACATCAATTTATTGCCCATTAAACGAAAACTCGAAGACTAAACAAGATTTACCATAAAGAATTATAAAATCATGAAACAGTGTGGTTTGATTCTTACCATAGCGAGAAGAAGATTTCTAGGGCTGTGGAACTTCTCCCAGTCTCTTTCCTTGGCAAATTCATCCATCTTCTTCTTCAGAAGATCAAGAGTCACACTCACTTCTCCACCACCTTGTTTGGATCCTGACATTTTTCTCTTGCCCTCAGATTTCTTCGAGAAGAACAACTTCTGCTTAATCCCACTTTCGCTGAATATGTTGGACACAACAGAAAAATGAGGAGGGTGATTATATAAGGGCCATGTGCACAAATACCCACTTCTAATTGGGTAAATGCACAAAAGTCCACTTTATACAGAAAATGCATAAATACCCAAACTCTTTTTTTTACCCTCAATATATAGGCATAGATGGTAGCTGACAATGGCAGGTGTGGGCTATCCCTACCTGACGCCATCCCATCCCATCGCATTTAATGCATAGTTGTGCAAATGAATTCAAGTGATGTTTAATTTCTGCAAAGTTGACTGCCGCCCAGCTAGGCCTGCGCATAGGCATGTGTTTCTGTGACAAAATTTGACTGCAAAATTTAACTGCAGCCCACTTTATTGAATTCCTAAAAAGTTAGACTGCTCACTTGGCTATTTAATTTCACGTGATTCTGTGACAAAAATTAGAAATTTCGCTGGATTCATGCATATAAAGAGCTAGTCATGCTTATATTTTGTACTCATGCATTTTCATATCAGAGAAAGAAAAATATAGAGAGAGAAATATACGTATTTTGCGAGAGAGAGAAATCTTTGGATAAGTTTTCAACTTAGGAATATACGTATTTTGCATTCTCAGTTCGTATTTTGCGAGGTATGTTCTCAGTTCTTATTTTAAATACGTATTTTGCATTCTCAGTTCGTATTTTATTTAGGGTTTATATACGTATTTTATCTTCATTTCGAATTAGGGTTTGTTAAATTCCAATTTTGTAAAATTCATATTTTAAATAGGAATTTCTAAAATATTTTAAATACGTATTTAAATTCCAATTTTGTTTAGGTTCGTGTTTTATCTAAGTAAAAAATGTTACTATTTCTCAAAAATTGTGTTATATACGATTTCCGAATTTTCGAATTCGGAATTTTCGTGTTATATAAATCATGTTAATATACGATTTCCGAATTTTCGTATATAATCGTGTATTTCTCAGTTCGTGTATTTCTCAGTTCGTGTATTTTCGTATATAATCGTGTATAATCGTGTATTTCTCAGTTCGTGTATTTTCGTCTATTTCAAAAATCGTGTTATATACGATTTCCGAATTTTCGTATATAAACACTAAAGTGAGATTACGAGCATACATAAACGGTTAAGTAAATAATAATTTCAAAAATATTAATTTTGAAAAAGTTGTTCATTGTAAATAGTTGTTCATTGTGAAAAGCTATTCGAAATAGTTCATTGTAAAAAGTTATTCGAAATAGTCTTGTAATAATTTCGTAACAATGAATTATAGTTCTTCGTAGTTCATTTTAACGTACATTATTACGGAGATATACGATAGTTCATTTTAATCTTATTTCCATGTCTTAAACTTTGGTTAGATGGCAGAATGGACACGCATAACAGTCAAGTACGGAGGAATATTTGAAGGTTCCGAATACAAATATGGGGATGAACAACTTGCAGCAATTCCGCACTGCCTACTTTCTTTGTCATCTCTAAAAGCAACCATTGATTCAATTACGCAAACTAATTCGATGCGTACCCCATATTTATTGTATTCCCTAGAGAGAAATCGCGCCGGTCGGCTCGTGAAGTCACTAATGACGAGTGATGAAGATTTAAATCGACTCATTGGCTTCAAGGAAGATCCCCATGCTCGTGTTGTGACGACGAGTCCGAGTGATCGTCTTTGGAACAAGTACGTGGCATACCCGATCACATCTCCCTTATACGGACGATCGGGACCTAGTTGAGCAATCCATTAGGGATTTCGACAGACATCAGTTCTTCGGTGACGGACGGGAGGGGGAGGAATACGAGGAGGTGGAGCAAGAGGAGGAGGAAAACGAGGAGGAAGAGGAGGAGGAGGAGGAGGAGGAGGAGGAAACGGAGGAGGAGGTAGAACAAGAAACACATAACGAAGATTCCACGGATTCGGACGATCCGGATTACTCTGCCGAAGAGGAGTCCGATGAAGATGAGCACGGCGAACATCAAAGCATTTATGGTACAATGTTGGAGTTTGCAACGTGGATGCGAAACGAAGGCGGTTACAATCGGTTAATAACATTACTCGAACAACCGAGGAACCTACCCATCAACTTTTCGTCGTTGGAGGAAGAAGATGGCGACTCGATTCCGGATATAGCAAGCGGCTAGTTCCGTTCTTCCCTATCGCTCGACCGGCATCATTGGATGTCCCGACTTGGATCTCGTTAACGACGGCGTTCTTGAGGTGGATTCGATTTTCGGAGTAGAGACGAGCTTACGGGTGCCGTGGGAGTGTGGCACTTAGAGCATCGGCGGTCTTTTATGGTGCTAAAAGCCGACGTAAAAATATACATGGTTTGGGTGTTTGCACGGAAAGTCGTGTCCTTTTATGTTGCGTGCGAAAAAGGATGCGAGATGTTTGGGAAATATACAAGGTGGACAAGAAGCACACATGTGAGTTCGACTTCGAACGATTGGTGCCAAGAACCGTGAGTGCAAAGACTATCGGTGTATATTTCGGACCGACAAATGCGGAGAGAGGGGTCCATGATAAGGCCTCGCGACATCATTGATGAGTTGCGTCATAGATTCGGTGTCGAAGTTAAATACTACAAGGCACTTCGTGGTCGGAATATGGCTATCACGATGATCTACGGCGACCACGACGATTCTTATAAGCTGCTACCCAAGTACCTCCATATGCTGAAGCAGTTAAACCCCGGAACGATTACCCATTACAGCACCGGGGAGGACAATCGGTTCGAGTACGTGTTTGTCGCGTGGGGTCCGTGCATAAATGCGTTTATGTTTAACTTGAGGCAGGTCATCGTAGTTGATGGCACACATTTGAAAGGGAAGAATACCGACATGTTATTCGTAGCTGTGACGAAAGACTGCAACGAGCAAGTCCTGCCGCTTGCGATAGGCATTGGCCCGATAGAGAATAATGACTCGTGGACATGGTTTATGACCAAATTAAGGACAGTGTACCCGCCGACTGAGGGCATAGTCATCGTGTCTGACCAACACGTGAGTATTAAGCATGCCATTGAAGAGGTGTATCCTGAGGCAACTCATTGTCTGTGTTGCGTCCATCTGAGCAACAACCTTGCTCCTTACGGGCGCGGCCGCAGTAAGGATATTTTGTAGGGCCGCAAAAGCATACACAAAGTCTGAGTTTCGGAGGAAAATGGCTTCACTGAAGGCGAAGAGTCAGGAGGCACACGATAAAGTCATGGACATTGGTCCGGAACGGTGGGCCCTATCGCATTGCACTTCTCGGCGTTACTGTTTTTTGACGTCAAATTGTGCCGAATCATTCAACGCGAGGCTATTGTGGGCCCGACGTCTTCCGATATGTTCCCTAATTGATACCGTGCGGTTTATCATGGAGAGTTGGTTCAACGAGCGCCGGGCGAACATGCATGCTCACGACCATAGCCTAGTCGAGGTTGCTAAACAAAAGTTGCACGAGCAGGTTGAAAGAGGACGCAGGTATCCAGTGACGATCGTTGGCGATGAAGTTTTCACTGTGAACGATGGGGAACGAGATTTTAAGGTCCGATTAGGAGCAAGACGAAGTTGCCAGTGTCGCAAATTCGATCTGGATCTTATTCCATGCGAGCATGCCGCAGCCGCTATTATGTAAGTATTCATTACTTTTAACATATTCCGTTACAGACTATATTTGTTATAAGTACACTAACAGAAATTTACCGACGATCGCGGCGCAATGATATGTATGAATTTATATCGGCGGTCTACAAGATGAAGTTCATAGAGATTTATATGATCACCGGTTTCATGCTTTACCTCCACACCCCTCTGTGGACCGTGCCCGAAGAAATATCAAATGTGCCAACAGTGCTCCCTCCCTTGACAAGAAGATCCGCCGGTCGCCCGAGGTCACGGCGATATAGATCTGGCTTAGAGGCAAGCGCCGGTACAAGAACTAGACGATCTCGGAAGTGTGGCCTCTGCAAAGAGCATGGTCATACAAGGAGGACCTGTCCCACCGATCGTGACTCTATTTATGCATTATAATATTATGTATCCAGAAGTCTTGCTGTTTAAATTGACGGTTTTGCTGTTTTAATAGTACTCTATCCACTACTTTCTATATGAGGGACCTTATACGTATGGTTTATTTGCAATTTTTTATACCCTACCATGAGAAGATAGATACTAGATACATATAACGTTTTCGTTCTCCGTATATTATGCGTATATCCCCGCATAAATAATTATACGACGGTATCTACTAAAATATAAACTTTTTACGGAGAACGAATGTGTTTTTACGATTCAGAATTACGTTCTTTAGTATATTGGTAAATATATCTCAGCAAACTAAGAATAGTCCCCAGTGGGACATTGTACAAACTTTATATGTACCTTCGACGAATTGCGTTACGGCGTTTTTAAATTGTTTTAATTGAGAGAATGTGAGAGAGAGAACCATCTAACCTACATTAAATGGTAATCTCTCAATTTAAAATGGTAATCTCTATATTTAAATTGGAAAACACTTGTTCTAATAGTCCTCTCTCAATTTACCTTCTATATCATAGGTAAGATATACAATTGTGAGAAATATTTGTCAAAATAGAGAGAAAGATTGACACATATATAGATTTATAGTAATTTCTAAATTTAAAAAAACAGAATTGACATAAATTCATAGAAAAACTATCCAAGTTACTTTAAATAGTAGTCTTGCTGTTTAAATTGACGGTTTTGCTCTTGTAATAGTACTCTATCCGCTACTTTGTAAATGAGGTACCTCATACGTATGGGTTTTGTGCAATATATTATTTTTAGACATCCCTAAATAGGGATAAATTACATATTCCATTTTCGTTCTCCGTATATGTGGCGTATATCTCCGTATAAATCAATATACGACGATATCTTCTACAATACACACTTTATACGGAGAACGAATGTTTTAGTACGATTCAAAATGACGTTATTTAGTATATTCCGAAATATATCTCTCGCAAATTACGTATAGTCCCCCGTGTGACTTTGTCACAACTTTATACGTACCTTGAACGAATCGCTTTATTTTGTTTTTAAATTGTTTTAATTGAGAGAGTATGAGAGAGAAAACTATATAACCTACTTAAAATGGTAATCTCTATATTTAAATTGGAAAACACTTGTTCTAATAGTCCTCTCTCAATTTACCTTCTGTATCATAGGTAAGATATACAATTGTGAGAAATATTTGTCAAAATAGAGAGAAAGATTGACACATATATAGATTTATAGTAATTTCTAAATTTAAAAAAACAGAATTGACATAAATTCATAGAAAAACTACCCAAGTTACTTTAAATAGTAGTCTTGCTGTTTAAATTGACGGTTTTGCTCTTGTAATAGTACTCTATCCGCTACTTTGTAAATGAGGTACCTCATACGTATGGGTTTTGTGCAATATATTATTTTTAGACATCCCTAAATAGGGATAAATTACATATTCCATTTTCGTTCTCCGTATATTTGGCGTATATCTCCGTATAAATCAATATACGACGATATCTTCTACAATACACACTTTATACGGAGAACGAATGTTTTAGTACGATTCAAAATGACGTTATTTAGTATATTCCGAAATATATCTCTGCAAATTACGTATAGTCCCCCGTGTGACGCTGTCACAACTTTATACGTACCTTGAACGAATCGCTTTATTTTGTTTTTAAATTGTTTTAATTGAGAGAGTATGAGAGAGAAAACTATATAACCTACTTAAAATGGTAATCTCTATATTTAAATTGGAAAACACTTGTTCTAATAGTCCTCTCTCAATTTACCTTCTGTATCATAGGTAAGATATACAATTGTGAGAAATATTTGTCAAAATAGAGAGAAAGATTGACACATATATAGATTTATAGTAATTTCTAAATTTAAAAAAACAGAATTGACATAAATTCATAGAAAAACTACCCAAGTTACTTTAAATAGTAGTCTTGCTGTTTAAATTGACGGTTTTGCTCTTGTAATAGTACTCTATCCGCTACTTTGTAAATGAGGTACCTCATACGTATGGGTTTTGTGCAATATATTATTTCTAAACATCACTAAATAGGGATAAATTACATATTCCATTTTCGTTCTCCGTATATTTTGCGTATATCTCCGTATAAATCAATATACGACGATATCTTCTACAATACACACTTTATACGGAGAACGAATGTTTTAGTACGATTCAAAATGACGTTATTTAGTATATTCCGAAATATATCTCTGCAAATTACGTATATTCCCCCGTGTGACGCTGTCACAACTTTATACGTACCTTGAACGAATCCCTTTATTTTGTTTTTAAATTGTTTTAATTGTTTTTAAATTGTTTTAATTGACACATATAGATTTATAGTAATTTCTAAATTTAAACATAAATTTGAAAATGACGTTAATGTAACAACTCATATAGAGATTACAACTTTGAAAAAATATATCTCTGCAAAGTTACATAATTGAAAATCAAACAAATAAATGTCTTTGAAAGGGCCTAATCATCAACCGGGTCAACCACCACACACATCAACCAAATCCGCATCCCCATAATATGCCGAATGCTCCAAATGTCGAGCTCACTCTGGACGAGTTACGGCCTCGGCGATCCATCAATTAACCGATGCACGGATAATAGGGCGTATACACCGCAATTCACTTGGTCTCTTTGTACGAACTGTGCTCGTTCAAAGACCTCCAAATGCATATCACGCCAAGCTTCTTGGCGTGGTTGCCCGTACACACGTTCGAAATACCTGTTGTAATCGAACAGTCTGTACATCATCCGTGTAATCGGTTGTATGCTCTCTCTCCGCGTCCGCCGATATGATTCGTCAGAAATCGCCCACAACGAGTCGTACAACTCGACAGTCCACATATGCAGACGGATTCGCACGGTGACCCAGTGAGCTCCAGTGACAAAGCAAACCAGTATGAGCTATAGAAATTCGTAACAGAACATTAGTTCACCTCATTACACTAATATATCTTACGCATTACACCGTAAAAGAAAATTTGTGGATATAACTTACATATTGCAGCCCCGGTGCCCATTCTCTCGCAGCTTCTTTCAAAGCCTCGGAAGGCTCCCATGCATCCACATCCATCCCGTTGTTCGCCCAAGAATATTGCATTTGAGCCTTGTAAAATACATATTGTTAGCATTTTAACTTGCAATTTTGTATAAAACATTAAATACTTGTAAAATACTTACCCAAAATTGTACGGGGAGAATGAGAGTAGTGCCGCTCCGCACACCATGAAGTAGACCGTCTCCTCTCGCCAGTTGCCTCCTAATGGTACCCAAATAACATTCGATCATGTCATGGGTAAGCATCTTCGTAACATCTTCGAGGATATCAAACCACGAGTGCGTCAAATGATATCTCGTGGCTGTGTAGACGTGGTCAGTAAATTCATTGTGTGCGCGACGCCACGCCCGATATTCCTTGAAGCCAAGGACAGACCAATCGCCCAAGTAACGGGCGAGATTCTTCTTTGGGGCAACGAACGGCGACGTAATGGCACGAGAGGGTCTTCTCATGCGAAATCCACGTCCATGTGGGCTACTCGGATCTTCTTCGACGGGGGCCTTCTCTTTTCCCTTTCCTCCTCTCCGGCTGGTATCGACATCTCCCGCCTGCACCACTTTTATCGGTTCAACATATTTTGGGGACACAATAAGTGCCCACGATGCGTTGAAACCATCACCGTATAAGGAGTGATCTTCATCCGGCTCCTATAAAATAAACGTTTACGTTAAGTTTAGGTATATATCTTCGTAAAAAATACATGTCTTAATAAAACTTTTAATAGCCTACCTCTGACACCGGACTGGGAGAAGCAGAAGGCTGTGCGGGCTCATCGTCTGGAAGCTGCTGCTGGGTAGATGATGAACAAATTATAATTCTCGCAAGTGCACGAATCGGTGTAGTACCTAATCTAGCAACTCCCGAGGTCGATCTCACAAGGACTCAGCTGGGTTCTAATTATCCTAATTATTTCGCTATCTACTTGGTCCTAAACTGGGTTTGATTTATTTAAAACTACGGAATTAAAATAGCAAGAAAGTAAGAAAACAAGTAAAAGCGAAGCAAAGTGGATTAATGGGTGTGGTTTCAAGATTGATGAAGAGTGTGGAGGTTTAGCAATCACTATGCCTAAGATGATCGATTCATTCCCATTCTCTAGCTAGCATTCATGAATTTATTTTGTTGGTTCATCAACTAAGGCTCTAGGGATTCCGTATGATGGCGGGAGATCTCTAACTTATAATCCTAAGGGTCAATCAAGTGATCATATCATGAACCTAAGGATCGTATCATGCTCAAGGATTTAAGGAACCATCTAAACTATCCCAAACCAATGGTGACAATCTAGACACTTAATTGCAGGTCTAAATAAATAACCGGGTATGGTGCGCCGTATTATCTATTACCTATATTCTCTATAATTATCTAAGATGATGGCCAGTCACATTAAAGAATCATAGAGAAATCAAAAGAAGGCTCAACAATTAAGAAACAAAACAATTCATTCATTGAAAAACTTGGGTTTGAATCAATTCATCAAAAACATAGATCCTGCTAAACCCCCACACAAGGGGATTTAGCCACTCATATTCGTAGGAAAATAATCACAAAAGATGCAAAAATAATCCATAGAATTCAAGTATCAAAAACCCTAAACAAAACTGAGAAGGAATAATACAACCTAGAATCTAGCGGATTGATCCTCGCGCTTGGTTCTCGGGTTGTGGTCTTCAATCTTCGTCTTGAATCTTCAACGGAGGGATGCCTTGAGTGTTTCTCTGCTTTGGGGGCTGGAAGAAGTCGGAATTATGGTGTGTGTGTCGAAGGAAAGAAGTCCGGAAGGGTTTACATAGGTTTCGGGCCGAAAAAAAACTGTTTTTGGGCTGCAGACGACGCGGACCGCGGTCCAGTGCAAAGGCGGACCGCGGTCCGACCCCTACTGACTTTGCAATTTTTTTGGGTCAGAACGCATCGGACCGCGGTCCCTCACAAATGCGGACCGCGGTCCTTAACAATTCGGCCGAACAGTTTTTCTGCACTGTCGCGTTTTGGGAAAAATGCGATATCTCCTTCGTTAGCCGTTGGATCACCACGAAACTTTGCCACGATGTTCCTAACACATGGAACTACGATGTGGACGGTGGAGATCGGATTCTAAGATCGTTAGATCCACCGGACACATGATTTTCCAAGTGCCTTGATACATGAGCTCCGAAACACGATTTCTTCAACATCCGGCTTCAAATCCTCTCCATTCTTCATCCAAGCAACTCCATATTTGCCAAAAATGCATCAATGGTCATGGTTTCTTCATTTTGGTGCCAAATACCACCAAATATGCTTAAAATGCGTGAGAAACCTACAAAACCAAAAACCATCGAAAGTATATGATTCCAAGCAAAACAAAAGCTAAAAATGAATGGAAAACAATGTAAATAAGCCTAAAAAGAACACGATGAGATGGTATAAAAACCACTCATCAGTAGATACGGGCCGATCATTAGACTTCTTCGTGCGTGCCTCGGATGCGACGGACGAGTCACTGCTGACATTCACGGCATCAACATCTGGGTCGACCCGATCAGATGCATGCGGAGTTGCTCCGCGAGTACAAGAAATTGAATGTCGACCGGAGATGCCGCGACTCTCGGAATGTCGTCCGGAGATGCCGCGACTCTCGGAATGTCGACCCGAGATGCCGTGACTATGTGAAACTGAATGTCGGCGACCCTCCTCGACATGCGACGGTCCTCCCACCTCCGCTGACTTCCGCTCCGACTTATTTTTGGAGAAAAAGTTTTTGATCTTCTTCCAAAACTTTTTCTCACGATGAGTCATGTCTTGAGTGTCAAGACTGCTAGAACTCGCCGGAGTCTGGTTTCTTTCTGATCGTCTTTGCATGGCAAGCGGAGACGGGGCGGCTGCAGGCCACGTGGACGAGGAATGTGCATCGCTACGGCTCGATCGAGATCCAAACCGGACAACAACCGGCTCTTTATACGGCACGCCAAGCACCGCCCCGGACGGCGTGCTCGCATAATAATCGCCCAAGATCTCGCTTCCTCCTCCACCATCGGTCCGCATTCCAACTATGTATAAAACAAGCAACGTTACATAATTAGAATCTAGAACGGCGACGTGTACAATTTAAATGGAGATATATGAACTTAGGTGGTTTCTAATGACCTATATGTCCGTATAAGATTATAGTTCTCAACGGTATATATATAGTTTACCGTATTTTTGTTTGAACTTGACAAACATAGTTATTTACCTCTTCGTCGAAGAATCCAAATGAACGATCCCTTCACTTTCGGGAAATTCCACCTCAACAGACGTGGAAGCGCTTGTTGGTCCACCAAGTTCGCACAAGCCCTCCCAAATTCGGGGATGCAATCGTAAGCCCATGCTTGTAAGGCCCAGACGGGGCCGCTGAACACATAAGACACCTTACATCCCGCAAGAGTGTTGGGGATGAATTGCTTGTAGTGAAGCAATGCTCGGTATGCATACGCTCCCCACGGGAATTCCTTCCATTCGTTTAGGTTGTCCACTAAAACCCAAACGAAGTCGTCGATCGATCTCGGCCTCGGAACACCCAAGATTAGCGGGTGCAACATCAACACATTTGCCACTTTCACGTAGTCGGCTGCCGATGCGCCGTTCACCTCGTGTTCTCTGAAAATATCCTCCAACTCGGATATTTTCATTCTCCGATTTCCACAAAATACGGCCCTTGCACGAACAGTGGAAGCATCATGCTCCATTGTTGGGTCAAATATCGATGACCCAAACATTAACCCCGAGACCGAGGGCAAATTCCCGAGGACCGAACTTCAAATGACGATTCGATACGTGAAACCAAAAGTTGTTGGATGCAAAGTCGGCGAATTCCACTTCACGGCACATCAACTGGTGGAGAGCTTTGCTTGCACTAACACTCCCCTCCCATTCCATGAAATGGCCGAAAGGGCTACTCTCACAAAATTGTGCATACAGGATGTCACCGCCGACGGCAGTCAGTGTCTCGCGGATCAGTGGGATCACATCCCACTTGTAATGAATCATGATTCGAGGTTTAGCCGACTTGGCTACGGACCTCAAAAAAAACCATTGACTCTGCATGAACAAAAAATTATACAAAGACTAGTTAGAACATATAAAGAAATTCGAATATACAAAGAAATAAGCATTCAATTATATAATAATATATTATAATATACAAATAAATTCGAACATATATGTTCGAACATATATTATAATATACAAACAAATAATATTATAATGTACAAACAGATAATATTATAATATATTATAATATATTTTGAGATTCTACATGGTTGCAGGATTGTCACATGGGCATGGTTGCAGGATTGTCAAATGAATGCGAGCATACAAACAAACAAATCGACCTACAAAAGCATCGCGTGGAATAAGACAGCATAAAATATACAATACTACAATAATATTATTATATCAACACGCGTGGAATAAGACATCAATCAATTATACGCAATCAAACAAACAAATGTAATTCACGATATTAATTCCGTAATAGTATAAAATAGAATCACGATATTAATAATACACACATATAAATATATCAACACGATAAATACTATAATATTAATACTTTAAAATACACAAATACTAATTTCATTTAAAACACAGATTATAATATTAATGTTATTTATTAATATATTACATATTAATATATGTTATATTATAAATATTGTACTTAAATATATTAATAATATAAATAATACATATATTAATGTTATAAATATTATTACATAAATAACATAAATATTACAATATTTAACTACAAACAGTATTGAATATTATATATTTAATAAAAGTATATTAAATACGTATACAATACGCAATAATATTATTACATAAAAAACATATAAATACGTGATGATGGTGAATCAATTAGCAAAAAATATAATTTTTAAACCCTAAATTTTCAGTATTTTTTCATTAAACCCTAAATTTTCGGTATTTATTCATTAAACACGATATAAAATAAAACCCGAAAACAATGATATACAAAATTTCACGATATAAAATAAACAATATAAATTTATTAAAAATAAACGATATAAAATAAACCCGAAATTATATGATCTTGAAAAAACCCTAAATTTCGTCATAATTTAGTCAAAATATATGATCTTTGAAAAACCCTAAATTAGTCAAAATATATGATCTTTGAAAAACCGAGAAAATAATTTTCGACCGTATTTGTCATAATTTATTTTCGACAAGATTTATCTACAATAATTTTCAAACCCTACATTTTGTCATAATTTATTTTAGAACCCTAAATTTATAAACCCTAAATTTTCGAATTTCGTCTACGAATTTCAAACATTTCGTCTACTGATTTTTCAAACACTAAATTTCGTCTACGTAATTTTCAAGCATTTCGTCTAAAGAATTTTCGGAATTTCGTCAACATTTCATCTACGGTAATTTTCGTATAAACGACGAGGCATTTAATCTATAAACCGAATTTTCTTCGACATTTCGAAGTACAATGAGGCCTTTAATCTACACAATTTTCGTCAGCATTTCGTATAAACGGCGAGGCATAGGATTTCATCTACTAACTTTGTGAGGCGGCAAAATATTCATCCATTTATCGTCTACTTGTTGCGAAGTAGTGCTTGAGAAGTAGTCTTTGAAAAGTTATGCTCGTCACTTGTTGCTTCTTGTCTACTTTATATAATGGAAGGCTAGCTCTTGAGAAATTAGTGCTGAGAAGTTGAAGGTGTGAGAATCGAAGACTACCAACCACTTTATATAATGGAAGGCTGGCTCGTGGGTAAAAACGCAAAAAGTAGACGGACAATTCGATTGGTGTGGAAGACTTCAAGATTAGGATTTATAATTTTAAAACCCTAATTTCGGCCTAATTTATTTATATATATAATTTCGGATTTTATATATACCCTATATATTATTTAGGATTTTATATATACTCTAATTTATCTAATCTCGCAAATGTATTTAATATTTATCAAAATATTCGCGTTCAACGAAAATATTCTCGTTTATTTTTATTGAAATGTACCCTAATTGCACGAAAATATTCTTTTACCAAAATATTTTAGTAACAAAATATTCTCGTTTATTTTAGTACCAAAATAGAACACGATTTAATTGAAAATATATAACCATCTAATTTATACAAACCCTAATTTAATCTAATTTAACGCGATTTTAGTGCCAAAATATAATCGTTAATTTTAGTACAAAAATATAATACCATCAAATTTATACAAACCCTAATTTCCTATTTATTTACAAACCCTAATTCCAATGGTTAAAGAGGTGGAAACAGTATATGAAAAAAGATGAGCAAAACAGAAAAATATTCATGATTATGAAACCAGAAGAATATTTATGATTAAAAGTATGAAAAAAGATGACAAAAATTGGAGCTAAAAAGAAGGAAGTAATAATAGAGGGAATTTGTGTGCATTGTGGAGGAAGATCACATGAGATTCTGCCCAGAAATACAAAATTGAAGGTCTTGTCAAGCGTAAAAGGTCGCCTCCTCTCTTTGCCATAACGTTAAATGCATGTAATATTTATACGGTAAAATTAAAAATGCCTAATTTTCTATTTAATTCGGGTTATTTATAGACGATAAAATATTTATAATAATCCGTAATACAAACTCGAAATTACATTCTTATAGTACATCGCAATTCAATCGAAATTCAAACTCTTGCATCGTAATACAAACCCTAAAATTACAAACCCTAATTTCAAACCCTAACTACAAACCCTAATTACAAACCCCCCAAAAGTCGTCGTCCAAAACAAATAATAAAGTCGTCGTCCAAAACCATTACACATTTGCCGTCCAATCACTCAAACGACGAACAAGAATTGATGTGCGGCGGGGAATGCACTGCTTGTTGCGAGACACGGCATTCAAGCCGGTCAACACAAGACGAATAACGCACGGCGATCACACTGATGGCGTCCGACTCACCAAGACGAGGCATCAACGTCGTCAGCCGGCAGGTAACGACACTGCTGCGTGTCAGTGCAGCAGAATAGGGATAAAAACGTCCGGGTGGGTATTGATGCATTTATTATTTTTTGGTGGCAGATGGTGCAATTTTGAAGTAGTGGTGGTTATTCTTGACAAAAAACCCTTTATATAATGAGGGTTTAGTGGACTCGTACGGTTACTAGCTACCGGATGTAGCGGTGGATTCTTGCTTTTTCACAAATGTCACGACTTTATGGAATATTTCTTTAATGTGTGTTTAACGCGAGTTTAATGGATTTATGGAATATGTACTTATTGGAGTATAACTAAAAAACCCTAATTTCACGTTAATGGGGGAGCAAAACCCTCGCGGACGCGGAAAATCCGATGATCGGTTCCTGCGGTGCCCGCACTGCGCCGGCCCTCTTACTAAGGAGATGGTACGACGAAGAATTTTGCTTAATTTTTGCGATTATAATTCGGTTTTATTCTGAACATTTGATTCGTTTGTAGAAGACGAGCGAGTGGGGTATTCCGCCATTAGTTCGAGATAGCTTCTCTATGGTGCGGATTATGATTCTTCTCTCTCTCTCTCTCTCTCTCTCTCTCTCTCTCTCTCTCTCGTTTGTTTGCAATTCTATGTTTTTCCATTTTGCGCTGATTTCCAATACTGTGTTTTTGATAGGATCGGCTGTTGGCGGTACGGCCGGCTCTTTCTACGGCTTCAACCATAGTATGTTTCTCCTCCCCCTTTCTTTTAGTGGTTGGGATGATTCGGTTTGCCGGAGATGTTTGAATGCCACACACATTTTTAATTTGATGAAATTCCCTGTTTTTTTTTTTTTAAAAAAAATAATGGTTAGTAGTGTTCTGTTTGCATAAATGGTTATCATGTGAATTATTGTTCCAACAACGCGATTACTAGCTCCAAATTGTGTCCTCAGCTGCTATATACAAAAGACTGAATTTCCTTATGTGGGAAAAGTTATGATTAACGAACCGAAATTGAGCTCTTTATTTGTTCTGCTCTACTTTGGTTTTCGTTTGTATCCTGGTTTTTTGGCGTTTTACTTCTTTGTTATGACAATCTCCACAATAGGTGGGATAGATGAGGAATGTCATGCTACATGAAATAGAACCATGATTTTCTCATGTTTGTTGTTAATGATAGGTTCTCTAACTCAGGTTTATTGTCATGGCTGTACCTACACAATGTCAATCTTATATATACATCTCAACATTGTGATTTCACTTTGTTTAAAAATTGGAATAAGTGAACACAACTCCTTTACCGTAGCTGGATGCTGAAATGAATGAGAATTGAAACTTGCTATTTCAATCTAAATATCATTATGGGGTCCCTGCTGTCCATTCCTTGATTTTTTTTATTGTCCACTATTGGTACCTAAATGTTTCGCATTTTAATTATGTTTATGGTATGGAAATTACATGTTGGAGAATAAACTCATTCTCACTTTTCCTCTGAATGCTGCTGTAGCTATGCCAATTGTTAGGAGGTGGATTAAAGGGCCTATGTGGGTGCATTTCTTCATCGGTGTAAGTTTATGAAGCTGCTTTTTATATTTCTTGAAGGCTCCGAAGCAGATCTCTATAGCCCTGTTTCTCATGTTCTTCCATTTCCTATGTGTGTGTGTGTTCATTTGTGTTCTATTAGCACTTATGCTGTTGCAAAAGTTTCCATATCACGTTTTTCGTATACATTTGTGTTACTTATGAAGTTGCTTGTGTCACAACCTTTTTCCTTGATCATAGTTTTCTTTCTGCTTTTCCGTTGTTCGGTTTTTCTAAAATTATTTTTCTCGGTGCAGGCCCCACCTGTCATAGTAGTCTCATCAGGATGTACTGGGCTAGCAGGTGAGATGGTTACCCCAAGGAACTGCTTATGTCTTATTAACTAACCACAGTTCTTGATCATGACTTGTAGATCTATACATTTTCAGAACTAGCGTATCCGTAATTTGGATGTGCAACTTTATTCTATGTACATTTAAACAATTTTTCATGATAATATTGTTTTCTCTAGCAACTGCTTATAAACTAATGGATTTTTTGTACCATACATGACGTAGGTAGTTCCGAGAAGGTTTACCTATTTTTTCATCGGAAAGTATGTAGTTTCAAACTTCCTTAAAAATAGATTACGTACTGTTTTCAACCATTTATTGGGCGTGAAATGAAACAATGCAAATCCATTGCCTCATCTCATGTGCTTGATTTTGTGCAGGTGGCTCAGTTCCAGCTCTAGCTCTACTTGCTTCTTCATCTTATCATGCCTTTGTGTCCTCGCCAACACCTCCACGTTCATCCTCGTAGGACCTAGAAACTTCTGTTTGTGGAAGTCTTTCCTCTATATTACTGCTACTTGTTGATGGGAGGACCGTATGGGTTTTTGCTGGGAAGGAGGATTTCTATTATGAAATGTTTCCGCATTTCTCTAAACAGGTTGCTTTTGGGGTCATATCCTTCTCACAGCAACCAAAAAGTGGGCACGGCACCATATGCAATTCCGGCAATTAGATTTCTACTAATAAGGAATATGTACCACAATGGTGGAATGCCATTAAAATGTCTTATAAATTACATGTAAAAAATAGTAACAATCTGATACTTGTAAAGAGTTATCCTCTTCTATATGCAAGCGTTTCATTGCCAATGTAGGTCGTGCTAGTTCCTTCTTTGCCATGTTGACATACTTTTGAGCAACTTTTGACTCCTCAAGAAGAAACTAATCTTTGCAATGAACTTTGCCCTCCGTATTAGCTCTTCTTGTACTGTCATTGAAACTAATCTTTTGTGTCTTCTTTTGCATTTTACTGCTGGGATTAGTTTTAAATTACTTTTAGTGGTGATTCACTGAGAGAAACATGTCTAGTAATTGTGTGACCAGCCAGGTACTTGCGGAGCATATCGTTAACGCAGGTAAGGATCTCCTGAATTTTCATGTACATGAACTCCTTACATAGTTGATCTGCTTAGTTTTCTCTGTGGCTACACCTTTGAATCTGCAAAACCATCCTTTTGAACAAATGAAGTGTTCTGCAGTACCCATGGTAAGACTCAAGCTCCCCTCTCAACGTATTACATAATATTCATTTTAAAGCATTATTTTGCTTCTTCAATCATTAGTTGTTACTGCTGTTTCAACTATTTCTAGCTAGGAGCACTTCTGCTTTTTGGGAATGTAAGATTTCATTGCAGAAAGAAGTACAACCAGTCTGTGAAAAGGCAGTTGCAGTTGCCATAAAGTTGATCCCATAAGCTTCTCAATAGGACTGAAAGGCTGCAACTTCTTGAAGTACAGACAATCAGCATCTGTGTTATATCGGAGGGATCTTTTCTTGTACAATGGTAAAATGGGGCCTCCTTGCTTACTCGTATCTTCTCTCCTTATGAATTTTTTTTCTGCCATTTAGTGAATGATAAGTGCATCCAAACAAGATTGCCATGTGCTCCATTGTAGACTCATGCCACCACTAGGGACCACTTTCATGTGCCACTTGCTATGCTTTACGATTCCTTTGTTTCGCCACCATTTACACGTTCTTGCAAGCTCTCAACCCCCTTTTCCCCCTCACCCTCACCATCATCACTATAATCTTAGAGATTCGAAGGTTTTAGGAGTTGAAAGTTATGCTGCACCTGATGTATGTGTATTTGATGAATGGATGTGAAAAGTGGGTTCTTCCAGTTCCAGTGATGTACGCCATTACAAACGCAGCATGTGTAGTCTTAAGAGTGGATGCATGCACATTGGCTGGTTTTGAGATGCTGTACGTATTATCAGGTGTAGTGTGAGGACCAATTGAGATACTGAAAGAGTACTTTTCGAGGTGATGTAACGCCCTACTCTTTGTGTGTTTGTGTGTATTTGGTGACACTAATTTTACATTAAATGGATGTAGGCTTACCTAGTCATATTAGAGGGTCACATGTTGCTCTTTTGGTGAAAAACTATTCTTTTTCAGTAATATGTTGGTGTTTTTCTTGACCATTTTTCATGTGATTCTGTCGCTTGTCTCATGCTGGAAAAATGGTTTTGTAGCGGTTTTGCACTTTTATTTCCTGCCTTTCATTTACCTGGATATGTTATCCCATACCAGAGGACTGTTTTCAACCATTTATTTCCTGCCTTTCATTGATAATCTCTCTCTCTCTCTCTCTCTCTCTCTCTCTCTCTCTCTCTCTCTCTCTCTCTGCCCCCCTCATGCAGGAAGCAATGTATTTTGACAACATGAGAACTCTGGACAAAATGAATCTATATTCTTTAGAGTAATAACAAATAAAGAGTATCTCTAAAACAGAAGTAAAGATTAACTCTCTGCAATGCAACTCAACAAAGGGCAAAGATATTATCTGTGACAGACACATTTATAGTGATATGCACTGTTTACAGGATCATTGCCTTCCACTGGAACTTGCTCGGCTCTGCACTTATACCGGCACCCTCTGCACTCGTTGTACGTGCACGTCGGAGCTACCGAACCAATCAGCAATCTACTCACCTTATCCTGCAATCCACAATTCAAGATTTTGGGCAATCATCTTTTTAGTGTTATAGAAGAAAAGCTCCATCAAATCTATATAACCTTAAGCTTCACTCCTCTCTCTACCGATGAAAAAATATCATCTTTTCGATATATTTGATGTCCCATTTGAATTCTGGACCCTGTGCCATCTGCAGCATTGCCAAGAATGTTAAAAATATTCAATATCTTGATGAAACTGTAAAAGGAACAGACGCAGCTGCAAATGCATGTAGAACTTTACAACATGTGTAAGTTTCATAACTTATGTTTAGAACTAGCAAAAAAAAAAAGACTAAAACCAAGAACAAGAAGCAGGAAGAGGAGAGAGAAAGTGGCCACCTTGGAGTAGGATTGCTGCAGAAAACAAGGCAAGGAGGAGCAGGTGGTTGTGCAGAAGTGCCGTCACTTTAGGGTTGCCTTATTGGTAGTGATAGAATGTTTGGAGAAGAGAAAGGGGATATATGAAGAATGGAGATAGGAAGAGGAAGGCAAAAAAGGGGGGGATGTGGATGAATGAATACTGACCATACGGAGATAGACTGTGGCTGCCTTAGCCTATGTATGCACTAACAAAACAAAATATAGGTCCCCAACTCGCCAAATAAATTTAAATTAACAAATTGCTGGAGTTTTCCATACCGCCTACAAAATCTTATACAGTATCTTTCAGCTTTTGTTTTATTTATTTATTATTTTGTTTGCCTCGATGTCGGGGGCATATATCGATATCATGCTACTAGAAACGACTTAGGATCATGAGTGCGAATCCCATCAACATAATTATATATTATATTTTTGAGTTATATACATAAGCAATATCTTGATACAGTTGAATTCAATTTTATAACCATAAAAAAGTATCAATATTGAATTGAACAAAAATAATTTCTCATTTCCAATCATGCACAATTCTTGACTATTTATGATCAATAGCTAATTCTTGAACAGAAAAAATCACATATCAAATAAGCTAGCTATTAATGAAGATTAAACTATGCATCTCTAAACATCAAAACTTCAATCTCATGATTATCTTGAACTAGCAGGTTCCATCTCTCTCTCTCTCCTGAAGTTGAATGCCAAACAAGCTTTCCCATTCTCTCTATAACCCCATATCTCCACCACATCGTCCTTCTTAGCATTGTTTGCAACCACCACTTTCCTCCAATCCGAATTGATCACTACCATATTCAAGCTAGTCCATCTCTTCAATCCCAATTTCTTATATTCATTTCCTCCTCCATCAATTCCCACAACCTTGAGCCCGCCATCCACCGCCGCCACCTCCTCCTCCGTCAAGAACCCCATCAACCTCTCTCTATTCGTCACGAATAGCCTATTCTGATCCCCCTTCACATCAGATTCTTGAAGCTTCTTTCGATACAAGAAAACCGGTCTAGTTCCGGTTCGAGATAGTAGGGTTTCAAACAACCCATGAATTTCCTCAATAGGGACTAATGGACCTTCATCTTCATCGTCTACTGCCTTCTTCTTGTTGTATCTTTTCTTGATTAGTTCTCTTCTCTTCGTTGATTTCTTGTTGGTACTTCCGGGAGGCCTCAAATTCAACGTTGTATCGACTTCATCATCATTACTAAAATCAAGCAAAACCCACCGGAGAGGCGGCACGGGTGAAGTTGAAACATAGTTTCTTGAAATAAAATTAGTATCCACTTCAACATCAAGAACGGTGGGATACGACAGCGTTTCGACACGGTCGGTTTGAAAATAAGAATATACTGACAATCTTAACGCCGTGTTCACGGCGCCGCTGGCGTCATCACCCGCCACTTTCTTGAACATTTTCTTATTACGATCTTGGTCGTCGTCGTCGCCGGCCGATCTTCCTCTCTTTTGCGGCGATTTCTCGTTACTACTACCGGGAGTGCTCAAACTCAAAGATGTATCCACTTTATCATCATCAAGAACAGCAAGATTTTCTTGAGTTGAAGAAAGTATCGTTATCTCCGGCGAGCGTTGAATGACAGCATTATGATCGGAGGGAGAAGCAACGCCGTTGGAAGAATTTGAAGAAGATATTGGGTCCACATCATGATCAAGAAGAACGAGAGTGGATAATGTTTCACTACGATCACAACTTTCTTGAATCAAAGAAGGCCTCATTCCTCCGGCAGAGCCACCACCCAAGGAAACTATCTCCGGCGTGAACAAACCAAACCCTAATCCCCCAGTTTTCTCCATGAGAGGGCGAGTTTTTGTGAGTATGAATAAGTTTAAACGGAATGAAATTGTGAAGGTAAGAGGTGAGAGCGTGGGTTTGTAATGTATATATAGGGGAAAGTGTATTTGGTTTCAATAAGGAAATTAATATCCTTTTCCATGTAGGGGAAGGCTTAGACCTTACTTTCCTACTACGATTTTGATTTCTGACCATATTTACAACTTGAATCCTTCCATGCAACGGATACATATTTATGGCAATCATTTAGATTTAGAGGGTTTTTTATTAGATACTTATAGACAAATTATTTTTACTTTTTCCTTTGCCCAAATAACGATATGTAGTGTGGGACGCCCTCAATTTCTTAGTGTAGATGAAATTACTTCGAAAATGACTATAACCATCATGTGTTCACTCTAAACTACATGAAATTAGATCTGGTGTTTTTATTGGCTAATTCTCAGGAAACTATACGATATATGTTTTTATTACAAATTAAAATACATTATGTTTGTTTCACACGATCCACTACAAAAAATCCTCCTTTTACCGGAATGAAAACACGGGTCGGATTACCGATAAAATTGGTTATAGTCGATTTGCCGACGGAATAGCGACGAAATGACTTAGTCGGTATTTTGCCAACGGATATTACCGAAATGAAATTTAATTAATTTTCTTTTTATTTGCCGAAGGAATATGTTCTCGATTTATTTTCTTTTTTTATTTATTAAAAATATATTTTTTTTATATCCGCCGATGAAAATTTCCGTCGTTATAAATCTAGGATTTACCGACTGAAATTCCGTCAATAATCCGTCGATGTAGCCCTAAATTGATAATACGGGCAGAAGCTCTAATCCGATTCAGAAATCAGTTTGAGCATTCCCGAACTGCCCGAGCTTTCTTTCCCGATTTTCATCTTCCGCCCGGGCATTCCCGAACAGCCGCCCCTGCCCCGCCCTCCCCCGGTAGGGCGGCACCGCCTGCACCCTCTATTGGATACCCTCCCCTGACCCCTCCACCTATCCGTAATCACGAAGTAGCCCGCAGCCCCTCGACCCTCCCCCTCTGCCTTCTCAGCACTGGCAATTGAATTCTGAAAAGGGCGCCTGCATCATCTTCTTGTGCCCCCTTGCTGCTAGGTCACAATGTAAGCCCCTTTTTGTTTCTTGATTTATTGTGGCAAATTATCAATTTCTATGATTCTTCTTGTATGTTAATTCTTCTTGTATGATGTTCATCTACAAATGAGAAACGGTATATGATATGCTTGAGGAACTACTTGAACTAGAGCTTCTAAATGCTAATTTGTTTGTCACTCTGCTGTAGTATGTGCTTATCTGTTAAGAGGATTATGATGGACATGATGTGTATAGTCTTTGGAAGCATTTGTTAGAAGTTTATTGACCTTAACTTTCTAGGTTTGGCTACCTCTTGTATCTGTTGCTTTCTGCTTGTATATGTATATTGGTTATCAAACTAATTTGAAATCAAACCCTTAACTTGGCTGATTGTTCTTTCCGCTTGTATGTGTATATTGGTAATCTTTTCAATATCTGATTTGCCACATCATACATACTTTTATTCTTAGTTGTATATATTGGTACCTTGTTTCCCCTTTATCCAATTAGTTTATTTAATTGGATGTGAGAAGAACAAAAACCAAATTTAGCATTGAGAATAATTTATCCCTCCAGCTACTGCATTTATGTAGAATTTAAATTTCAATTTTCTGCCTCTGAACAACATTAGCTAAAGCTGAACAATTATTACTCGATCAAGAAGAGAGGGGTTATCTTTTGAACCAGGTTAATTATGCAAAAGGTGAGTCCGTTGGTTTATTAGTTTGTTTTTGCAAGATATAGTTATCCAATTTTGCTCATCCAAATGCTGTAATTCTGCAATGGATCTTGATTCTTGATTAATACATGACATGACTTAATTAGATAGATCTTGACTCAACAGAGAATGGAGTAATATTTACAACTCCATCGCATTCTTGTTAGGCAAACTCATTAACCAACCCAAAATTAGTTACTATGTGTGCGTGTACATTGAAATCTAGGATACCAAATCCTATCTGCGTAGATTTCATTATTTCTTATGTCCTAAATCTCTATTCAAACTTTGTGACTGAAGTTAAAATATCAACTTTAATTCACTGTCTCCGTTCAACGGACGAAGACTTTGATATGACTTACAAGTTTTGAATGTTCAATTAGGATTTCAAATAATAAGTCATTTGTGGATGTATACACGGTGGGCAGTAGACGGTTCATTAAATCCTCATTTTATGAATGACATTGAGGATTTCATTGATTGGGCAAGTAGACAGACAACTTTTATGGATAGGACAAAATTAGATGTCCGTAAAAAAATTGTAAGAATAAGTTATTTTTTACTACACAAGTTGTAAGAGAGCACGTATATATGAGGGGATTCGTTAAAAACTATAAAGTTTGGTCTTCTCATGGGGAAAAATACGTAACTCTAGATGAGCAAGCTACGGGAAATATGCAGAATGACACGTCGACCTCCTACCACAAGATGGTAACGGATCATGCTGGGCCGAATTATAATGATGAGGATATTGAGGAGCCGCCAAATAATGAAGCAAGCAAGATCTATTAAATATTGCAGGCAGCCGATACCGAGTTGTGACCTGGTTGTGAGACCTACTCACAAGTGTCTGCAGCAGTTCAAATGATGAACTTGAAGGCAGAGAATCATATGTCACAAAGGGGCTATGACAGTATGAGTCAAATGATCAAGGATATGCTTTCCCAAGGAAATTTGATTCCTAATAACTTCAGCGAGTTTAAGAGACTACGTAGTGGCATGGGCTTGCCGGTAGAGAAGATCCATTGTTGTCCAAATTCTTGCATGATCTATTGGTGGGAAGATAATGAACTGGAGAATTGTAAGTTTTGCGGTACCTCGTGGTATTTAGATTACAGTCCGAAATCTAGTAGAAGAGGGAAGAAAAAATTAGTAGTTTCTAAGAAAATGTACTACTTTCCTCTAAGCCCTAGACTCCAGCGGATGTATACATCTAATGCAACTGCTCATCATATGCGTTGACATGCTTCATCAGTGGATGATGGAGTGATGCGTCATCTTGCAGACTCTCCAGCATGGAAGCACTTGGACTTAACGTTTCCTGATTTTGCCTCTGAGATTCGAAATGTTAGATTAGGTCTTTCTACGTACGGTTTTCAAACATTTACTCAATTTGGGAAACAGTACTCTTTGTGGCCAGTTATTCTAACAACTTACAATCTGCCGTTTGGCATGTGCATGAAGGATCAATTCATGTTTCTAACGGTGTTGGTGCATGGACCTGGAAATCCAAAAGATAACTTGGATGTCTTTCTACAGCCGTTGATAGCTGAGTTACTAGAGTTGTGGGAAGATGGCGTTTCAGCGTATGATGCTTCAAAGAAGCAAAATTTCCAGATGCGAGCTGCTTTGCTCTGGACCATCAATGACTTTTCGGCCTACTCAATGTTGTCTGGATGAACTACAACTGGGAAATTCGCATGCCCACAGTGCATGTAACAATCAGATATCTTTTGTTTTGAGAAGAGTGGTAAGATGTCGTGGTTTGACAATCATAGGAAGTTTCTACCACTAAATCATCCTTTCAGATGAAATAAGAAGAAATTCCTGAAAAATAAGGTTGTAGCACGTTCTCCCCCTGACATGAGAACATGAGAAGAGATACTTAGTGGAATTGTGGCTTATGGTTTTGTTAAAGTCACCGAAGACTACGATGGTTATAAGAAATATGTCTCTACATAAAATGTTACGAGTTGGAAGAAAAGAAGCATGTTATTGGATCTTCCTTATTAGAAATTCTTGTTGCTTCAACACAATCTTGATGTCATGGACATTGAGAAGAAAGTGTTTGATAATGTGTTCAACAATGTTCTCAATGTCACAGGAAAGACCGAAAACACACCAAAGTCTAGAGCAGAGTTAAATACATACTGTACCAGGCCCGAACTGAAGAAGCTTAACAAGAGTGATAGAAACTACCCGAAATCATGTTATATGTTTGGTCGTCAAGAGAATCAGGTGTTATTGTTGTGGGTGAAGCAACCCAAAGACTACCGGATGGTTATGTGTCCAACATGAGCAGATGTGTGGATATGAGCAAGTAGAGAATGTTTGGGATTAAAAGTCATGATTGTCACGTTTTCGTGCAATGGCTTCTACCGGTTGCATTTCGTGAACTTCTCTCACAACCTGTTTGGACGGAAATTACAGAGTTAAGCTTCTTCAGATACTTAACTTCTCGTTCCATAAGAATTGAAGATATGGGGAGACTAAATGAGAATATTCCAATTACTCTTTGCAAGCTGGAGCGTATATTTCCACCAAGTTTCTTCGATTCCATGGAACATCTCCCAGTGCATTTAGCTGATGAAGCTCGTGTGGTCGGTCCGATTCAATATCGATTGATGTATCCATTTCAGAGGTATAAGAACATTTACATTAATAGTTACACGTTTAAAAATATAGATTTATACGATTATGATTTTATTATTGTTGGATTTGATGATTATTTATTGTTTTCAGGTACATGACGCCTCCAAGAGGTCGTGGCAACATGGCTATATCAGCTCCTGCTGGGCGTGGAGCCACGCCTTCATCTTCTGGGCATGGCGTCAGTCCTCTACCTATACGATCGATGACACCTAGTGCTTCTACCGCCTCCTGCTCAGTTGATAGCCACTATTGTTTTGAGATTTCAGCTGAGGGGTATGTAGTGGTTGCCTTTATCTTTTCAAATATATGAGATTGCTTGAGTCATCTGGATTGACTCACACAATTGTTGAGTGTTTCAAGAGGATTAATAACCCGACTGGGTTCACTTGGAAGCTGATGCCCCCTGAAATTAAGGCGCAGTACTTTGAGGAATTTAAGGTAAGTTTTTTTGAAGTTTACAATCTTATAATTTAATATTCTAATGTATTTAACATGTATCATTTTGATTGCACGCGATTCCGTCGTGTGAAAACCGCGCATATCGAATAAATTTATAAGTGTGAACACCTGCACAAAAACTATACTAGATAAGTACAGTGACAAACAAGAGGTCGATCCTCAGAGAACGGGTGATTAAACGACTGTCTCTACTGACCTAAAGGGTTTGACTAGTAACCACCATAAACTTTGGGTGTTCTAAAACTAGGCAGAAATGTAACAAACAATAATTGAAAGACAAATAACAAGTTATAAAAGCAATCTAGCCAAGGTAATTCCACACTACCCCCTGTCCGATCCTAGATTACTATGTGAATCAATTTAGTTAAAGTTATCTGGCCAGGAGGTTGTGATGAGCACAGGGGCGTCCATTCCTTCTATTAAGTTGGGACTGCCATGTTGAGCACAGAAACAGTCCCCTACCCAGGTGACTACCCTACCTTGTTTAGCAATGACTTGGGAGGCACTAAGGAGCATTAAGAACAAAGGAACCAGATCAAGGCATCTACCGATGTTGAGCATTCAAAGCAGATAACCCAGCTAGTCTACGTCTGCCCAAAAAGATGATTACCTACCTAGATTGATCAAATCTAAGCAGTTCTCAACTATCTCAAACAAAGTTCGATTAAAACCTCCACTAAACCAATTATCAAGCACATAGGAATAAATAAAGAAGGAAAATAGGGGATAAATAACGGATTTTTTTTCCCTTTTATCAACTAGGTAATCTTTTTCCTAAGTACGGGGATTTTAATCTATCACATAACCGTCTACATAAAAGATGCATTCCCAAAGTTCACAAAAGCCATCGTTTCATCTCGTAGAGTTCATCTCAATTTGCTCTCCAAAACGGCAAACGAGGTTATTACTCAATGTATCAAACTTTTGTTTACATAATCTCTTTTGTTTGGAGAAACGCAGGTCAAATATTTGTCCTTGACGGTGCATCCATGTAGTATTAATTTTCTAATTTGTAAATTCGAATTGTGAATTCTACTATATTGAATTAAGAGATGGAATCGAATAAATAAACAAATCATTAAAGTTGAATTAAGAGGTGCATCCATGTAGTCATTATATGTATATGTAAAAGATTGTGTATTGAATTAAGAGTTGGAATTGAATTAGCATATGTGGAGTCATTATATGTATATGTAAAAGATGTGGAGAGTTCGTATTGAGGTCAATATGCTTTTCCCCTTAGTTGGACAGCGTGACGTAGAGATTAACTTTTTTTGTTTGCCCTGTTAACTTTTGATATTACAGTTTTAAATTCTATTTTATTTCTTGAACTTATTACCGAATGGATTGAAGGCCTTTGATTCGAATTAACAGACTACTTCTAATTAGTAAGCATATTTTCTCTCTTTTTGCAGACGTAGTACTTGTTGTATTGGGATTTTGTATACTGGAAGCAGTTTTTATGCTTGTATACAATGTGTTTTTGTCCTTACCACTATATTATTCGCCTATCTGATAAATATATATATATATATATATATATATATATATGCACATGTTATCCTTTATCTTGTATAAAAGTTAGATTTGTGTAGTGTCTCGGGTATCACAGAAGACAACATGAATTGGTTGAACTGACAAGATATAAACAGTTATCACAGCTGAGACAACTGAAGGATAAGTTGTTGGTTTAAGCTGCAGTTTAGATAAGAAGTGGCTTGTCTTAGCTGCTTGTCTTTACTGGTACACTTAAGGTGGTGTATTGATGGATCACAGTGAGATGTGTTCTCCTAACTGACCTTAGTGGAGAACCAAGATCTCGATGACTTAGCTGGTCTTAAGCTTGGTAAGACTTCAGCTGAGTGCATTTGACTATCTATCACTTTGACCTACTATGGTGAACGTCATCGCGACCGGATCTACGTATATTGGGTGCTAGTAGTCATTTGTGGCTCAGGCTGGTTGTCTGTATCTTGCAACCGTATCCTAGTAAAATGGGTTGATATATCCTCTGAGGAACTCGAAAGGACTAGCACACTAAACCCGGCCGGTTGATTAAGTTCAGGTGTGTTAATAAGGTCGAGTGGTACTACTTAGGAATATAAAATGTTAATTAATTTAAGTTGTCGGTAAGCTTAATTAATTAACGGATATTTCTATCTTAAATACGGAGATCGATTAAGTCTAAAATAAAAACTCATGCTCAATTTGGGATAAAGGGGTAAGTCGGCACGGATTCTCTAGTGGAATAAATCTGTGTTTATTAATTAATTTTGCTCTGGGCTAAGCATAGATAATTAATTAATTTGAGGCCCTGCTTTATTTCTTGTATTAGATCCTTGATCTGACCCAAATGAGTTGGCTAGTTATTTATTGTCTCTCATAAATCATTATTAATAGATTAATGTATTTTTACATTATTTAATAATGTTATTTATCTGGAATTAATTGGCTGAGTCAATTAATTGATAAATATTAGTAGCTCAATGGATTAATTAATTATATTATGTGCTAATTATGTAGAAGTCCATTAGGAATATAATTAAATTAATGGGCAACAAATATATTAATATTACATTGGCTTTTGAAGCCTATATATATTAGTATTCTGTTCATAAACAGAACACACATACACAAAATTACACACGCACACGTGAGTAAAAGGAGATACAGTATTCTTTATTTTCTTCAGTTCTCTGACCACCCAGAGGAAGAAAAAGGCCGGGACACAGATCAGAAGATCTGACAAACGAGCAACAATCAAAGGTATCATTCTTAACCTCTATTTTCCTTCAGTTGGTATCAGATCCTGGTTTAGGCTCTGATTGTTGTTGTTAGGAGCATGATTAGGGTTTATTTCCGTCGTTATCGGACTAATTTCGTGTTTGGGGCGGCCTGCGAGCCACTGTTTTGACCCCGTTGTAACGTTTTTCTCGTGAGAAAATCCATGAGTAGATGATAGGACCTATTTTTTATGTGATTGTACTGTTTTTGTACTGTAATTGGTCCGATAGGCACGAAAAACGAGACGAAGATGGAACCCGAATTTTCGCAGAAAACCCTAGTTTCTAGGGTTCCCCCGCATCTTGCGGCGGCGATTCCCGGCGATTCCCGGTGCATCTGGTTTTCGATCGACAATCGGCTTGAACCTATGGAATCCTCGTCTTACGAGCTTCGCATCGATAGGTCGTAAGGGGTCATCTAATCCCGGATGCGATCGAAATTAACGTCTGAAGTTTGCTGCTCGTTATGAATTCGTTCCGATGAATCGTTTGAAATTCTGAAAATTGAGGAACTAATCTCGGACGGAATCCATTACACGGTGGTTGTGAGTGTTCCAATTATGTTTTCCCTCTTTCAATTGATCGAATCGCGGCTCGGAAAGGGTGAATTCGGGTGGCGAAAACGGCGGTGGCGCGAGGCGCATTTTCGTGTATGCACGTCACGGCTGCGGCAATTGTCACCGGAATTGGGCCGCCCAAACGCATGGGTCGTGTTCAGAGGCGGCCAGGGACGATGAGGGTGGCGGCGCCGGGCTGGGAAGCGCGGCGATCGCGCGCGTCTGCGGCCGGGCGATCCACGGGCTGCGCGCGGCGGCGATTCCCGCTCGCTGCGGCGCGGCGCGCGCGCGACGGAACCAGGCGGCGCGGCCTCGCCAGACCACGGCGAGGCCAACAACGTGATCGGAGCGGCGTAATTCCGACCTTAGCGGCAGAGCAGCGGCGCTGTTTTGTTGAAGAAGATGCTGGCATGGCGCGCCACGTCAGCCATAGCTGCCACGTGTCTGACACGTGACAGACGCCTCTGATGATGTGGCGACGATGTAGTTTTCAATGCAATTTCCAGATTCGAAGATTTTGAAGATCTGTATTTTGATCGGGCTATGTAATAGTTAGGAATTACGGGTTTTAAAGCCCGATAACGACGTTTTAAATTTCTTATTTGCGAATTTATTTATTATTATGCTTTAGCATGCGATTATGTGATTAATTGCGCTTAGAAAAGCATGTAAATAGGATTTATGTCGTTTTTAAGCATGTTTTAATTTTCACGAGCACGTTTTATTATGTGCGTTTAGAAATTGCATGCTTTAGGAATTATGTGATGATGCATGATTTGTAATAGACCTTTTGAATAAAAAGACTAAGCAATTTTAAATTAAATGTTTAATTAGATTCCATTAATTTGGATATTAAACACTTAATTGGACCTCCATTAATTGGACTCTACACAAAAGTAGTAAGATTATGTGAGTAAACGTCCACCTGCGTGGCTTTTTTGCATCTTTGAGCTACAAGTTTTGTGAAATGAGTTTTCCAAAACAATATTTGATTGTTATTGAGTAGTGTGAGCGAAGCCGTAAACGTCCACATGTGTGGCTTGCGTGCCTAGTAAACACGAGTACTCTAAAAGATAATAATTAAATAGGATGGCTAATTAGATCAAATTGAATGCGGCATGGTTCGAGTAAGTATGTCAATTTCGAGAATTTGATTCTATTTTGGTCAAATTAATGGTCAATGCTTAGATGTCACCGTAGGTACAATTCACTTCCCTCGAAGTCCCTTCCCGCGTTTTTAATAGTGACATAGTCCAGAATATCGAACTATTAATTTCAATCGTCTTAAGAACCTTTACGTGGATTGGAATTAAAGAGCTAGGTAAATAGTTTGGTATAGGGTTACACTAGTAAATGTCCGCCTGTGTTGCTTGCTTGTGGAATTCCTAGAGTTGTTCGAGGTTTTTATCATCATTATTTTTCAAAAGGTTACAATGATCGTTAATTACGAATTATGTGCAAATTATTTTTCTTACATGCTTTATTTTTAATTATTTTTCATATATGTCTGTTCAAGCTGTTGTTAACGGTCTTTTGAGCCGACCCTTAAAGGGTATTGACAACTATAAAGAGTGGAGGAGAAACCTTACACTAATGTTCCAAAATGAGAAAATCTTGTATGTTCTCAGTACTCCTGAGCCTGAACTCTCCGAAGAAGGGGCGACTGAGGAGCAGATAAGGGAATCTGAAAAGTGGGTAGAGGATAATGACAAGACTCGTTTTATCATTATATCCACTATGGTTGATTCTCTTGCTTCACAGTATGAAAACACGCCCCATGCGGGAGTGATATGGGATTCCATGGCTGAAAAGTTTGGTGAGACCGATAGATCTCAGAGATTTCATCTCCTGAGGCACGTTACTACCTGCAAAATAGCTAAAGGTGCATCCGTGCAGGATTATGGTTTATATACGATCGAGCTGCTAGATCGACTTGCAAATGTTGGTGGTGTCTTGGATCTTGGCATCAAGATAGATATCATTCTACATTCACTACCTAAGTCATATGAGAATTTCCGCCTAAATGTAGTGATGTCAAGGAAAAGCTACACTCTGAATGAACTTTCGAGTGAGTTAATTACTGCAGAAGGAATCATAGGTACTGCAGAAGGAATCATGGGTGTCAGACTAAAGGTAAGGGAACCCAAATCTTGAACACTACTAGCAGCTCATGGAACCCTCCGAAAGGTAGATTCCAGAAAAAGGGCAAGAAGGCTACGAACGTTAAGAAGAAAGGTGGGAGCACGCAGTTAGCACCTACCGGAGGGGTCTAAAAACTAAGGGGAAGTATTTCAAGTGTGGTAAGGTTGGACATTGGAAGACTGAATGTCCCGACTTCAAGGCAAAACAGAAAGGTACACGCATCGCCTTAGTAACTGAAATTGTTCTTGTTTCTGCATCTACCCATGAATGGGTAGTAGATTCCGGAGCAACTGATCATGTTTGTTACACCTTGTAGGGGTTTCTACAGAAAAGGGTTCTGGCTGATGGCGACGTGGTGGTTTCAATGGGTAATGGATCGCGAGTTCCGGTTGTTGCCATAGGAGATTTACATTGATCTGTTTTAGACTCTAGTTTAGTATTGAGAGATGTTTTATTGGTGCCTGAGTTTAGGCGAAACATTATTTCTGTTTCAAAACTTTTTATTGTGGATGGTTATAGATCTGCTTTTTATGATCAAATTTCGATTTCGAAAGGGAAAGATCTTATCTGCAATGGGTCTTTAAATGGATCTCTATATACTATTACGTCTAATCCATGTACATCTGTTAATTTTTCTTCATCATCATCAAATCCTAAGAAGAGGAAAGAATCTTCTAAGGTAAACCAAACTTATCTATGGCACTTAAGACTATGTCACATCAATCTAAATAGGATCCAAAGGTTGGTGAAATATGGATCATTGGAGTCTCTCCAAGTTGAACCATTTCTAACTTGCGAGGCCTGCTTGGAAGGTAAGATGATGACTATGTCTTTTAAGGCAAAGGGTTTTAGAGCCACAGAAGCATTAAGTTTGATACATTCTGACTTGTGTGGGCCTATGTCTACACAAGCTCGTGGAGGGTATGAGTACTTCGTCACATTTACTGATGATTACTCAAGGTATGGATATGTTTACCTTCTTCACCACAAGTCGGATTGCTTTGAAACCTTTAAGGAATTCAAGGCAGACGTGGAGAAGAAGTTAGGTAAAGAAATCAAAACATGCGATCTGATCGTGGTGGGGAATACCTACAATGAGTTCAAGGACTACTTGACAGAATGTGGGATTACATCCCAACTGACAGCACCGGGCACGCCTCAGCGGAACGGTGTGTCAGAGAGAAGGAACCGAACTCTCTTAGAGATGGTTCGGTCCATGATGAGTTATGCAACTTTGCCAATTTTCTTTTCAGGATATGCCCTAGAGACTGCAGCATACTTGCTGAACCGTGTGCCATCCAAGTCGGTTAACACGACTCCAGTCGAGTTGTGGAGCGGGCACAAGCCCAGTATGCACTGTCCCGCTTATGTGTTGAATTAAACAGGCCGACAAGTTGGATCCACGTTCAGAGGTTATGTTGTTCATAGGATATCCGAAGGAAACGAAGGGTGGTTATTTTTATGATCCTAAAGAACAGAAGATCGTGGTCAGCACCAACGCTTGGTTCTTAAAGGAGGATTATATTAGTAGTCATAAGTCTCGAGTCGAGATCATCCTTGAGGAATTACAAGGTGATCGAGATCCACTCACAGAGCCAATTGTGCAAGATAGAGCTCCACAAGCAACTGCACAATCTATTAACACAGCTCCTGACACTCTTCGACGTAGTGGGAGGGTGATATTTACACCTGATCGGTATATGTTCAATAGGGAGACGTCTGACCATCTCCCGACAGATGAACAAGACACCGTGGATCCCTGGACTTACAACGAAGTAGTGGGAGATGTAGATGCAGATTCATGGAGAATCGCCATGGACTCGGAATTTAAGTCCATAACTGATATGGATGTATACAAGATCACTGAACTACCTGAGGGCTGCAAGGTCATTGGTAGTAAGTGGGTATACAAGAGAAAGAGAGGACCGAATGGAGAGATCATGGCATTTAAGGCCCGGCTAGTGGCGAAATTTTACCCAGAAAGAAGGTATCGATTATGAAGAGACCTTCTCGCCCGTAGCAATAATCAAGTCTATTAAGATTCTCCTTGTCATAGCAGCTCATATGAACCTAGAGATCTGGCAAATGGATGTCAAGACCGCATTCTTAAATGGTCACCTTGAAAAAGGTAGAGACATCTATATGAAACAACCAGATGGTTATGTGAAGGAGGGCGAAGAGCATCTAGTTTGGAAGCTTAAGAAGTCTATTTATGGACTTAAGCAAGCTTCCTGGTTATGGCACCAGCGTTTTGACGAGGTAGTCAAATCCTATGATTTTGTATCCTATCCTAACGAGGTGTGCATGTACCGTATCTGTGTTAATGGAACAGTGGTGTTTCTTGCACTTTACGTAGATGAAATCCTTCTCATTGGCAACAATGTTGAAGTGTTATCAGATGTAAAGACATGGTTATCCGAGCAGTTTCAAATGAAGGACTTAGGTGAAGCTGCTTACATCCTTGGGATCAAGGTTATCCGAGATCACCAGAAAAGGATGTTAATCTTGTCACAAGCATCCTACATTGATACTGTTATTGCTCGTTTCATCATGTAAAATGCCAAGAGAGGTTCAGTACCTTTCAGACATGGCATTTTTCTATCTAAGAATCAGTGCCCTAAAATGCCTGAAGAGATAGAAAGTATGAGGCTAGTACCATATGCTTCCGATGTCGGTAGTCTCATGTATGCAATGCTTTGTACGAGACCAGATATCTCATATGTTGTAGGCATGGTCTCAAGATATCAGTCTAATCCTGGACAAGCGCACTGGACTGCGGTCAAAAATATTCTCAAGTACCTTAAACGGACTAGGGATTATAGAATTGTTTACCAGTCAGACAGTCTAATGCCTTTGGGTTATACGGACTCGGATTTCCAGGCTGACAGAGACGAGAAGAAGTCGACCTTGGGTTATATGTTTACCTTGGGAGGTGGAGCCATTTCATGGAGGAGTGCAAAGCAAAAATGCATAGCGGACTCAACCATGGAAGCAGAGTATGTGGCTGCTTCAGAAGCTTCAAAAGAGGCAGTTTGGCTCAAGAATTTTCTCCAAGATCTTGATATTGTTCAGAATGTGCCTAAGGCAATCACGATTTATTGTGATGATGTGGGTGCAGTAGCAAATTCTAAGGAACCTAGATCTCACAAGGCGTCTAACACACATAGACATGAAGTACCACATTATACGAGAATTCATAAATTGAGGCGACGTACTCATAGAAAAGATCGGAACTGAAGACAACCTAGCTGATCCATTCACAATGAGCTTACCAATTCCGGGTTACAAGAAGCATGTTCGTGGCTTAGGACTGGTAGAGATGCCCCCCAGTTAGGACTGCAGAAACTTTTGTATAAGTGGGAGAAGAGGAGTGATAGATAGGATATATAGCTAAATACTAGTTTGTACCTAGAACTGACACATTGTATACTAAAAGTTTGCTGGGAGAATTGTTGGGATTTTGTATACTGGAAGCAGTTTTTATGCTTGTATACAATGTGTTTTTGTCCTTACCACTATATTATTCTCCTATCTGATAAATATATATATATTTGCACATGTTATCCTTTATCTTGTACTCCCTCCGTCCCGCTATTTGTGGCTCACTTTACCGAAATGGGTGTCCCGTTATTTGTGGCCACTTTCCTAATTTGGTAAAAAAATATTATCATATCTTCTACTTTATCATCTTCTCTCTCCTACTTTATCATCATTTCTCTCATACTCTCTCACAATCTTACTCATCTTCTCTCTCATACTTTATCATCTACTCTCTCTCTCTCATACTTTATCATCTACTCGCTTAATTCCCGTGCCGAAACCAATTGAGCCACAAATAGCGGGACGGAGGGAGTATAAAAGTTAGATTTGTGTAGTATGTCGGGTATCACAGAACATAACACAAATTGGTTGAACTGACAAGATATAAACAGTTATCACAGCTGAGACAACTTAAGGATAAGTTGTTGGTTTAAGCTGCAGTTTAGATAAGAAGTGACTTGTCTTAGCTGCTTGTCTTTACTGGTACACTTAAGGTGGTGTATTGATGGATCACAGTGAGACAAGATCTCGGTGACTTAGCTGATCTTAAGCTTGGTAAGACTTCAGCTGAGTGCATTTGACTATCTATCACTTTGACCTACTATGGTGAACATCATCGCGACTGGATCTACGTATCTTGGGTGTTAGTAATCATTTGTGGCTCAGGCTGGTTGTCTGTATCTTGCAATCGTATCCTAGTAAAATGGGTTGAGAATATCCCCTGAGAAACTCGAAGAATTAGCACACTAAACTCGGCCGGTTGATTAAGTTCAGCTGTGTTAATAAGGTCGAGTGGTACTACTCAGGAATATAAGATGTTAATTAATTTAAGCTGTCAGTAAGCTTAATTAATTAACGGATATTTCTATCTTAAATACGGAGATCGATTAAGTCTAAAATACAAGTCCATGCTCAATTTGGGATAAAGGGGTAAGTCAGGACGGATTCTCTAGTGGAATGAATATGTGTTTATTAATTAATTTTGCTCTGGGCTGAGCATAGATAATTAATTAATTTGAGACCCTGTTTTATTTCTTGTATTAGATCCCTGATCTGCCCCAATTAGTTGCCTAGTTATTTATTCTCTCAGAAATCATTATTAATAGATTAATGTATTTTTACATTATTTAATAATGTTATTTATCTGGAATTAATTGGCTTGGCCAATTAATTGATAAATATTAGTAGCTCAATGGATTAATTAATTATATTATGGCCTAATTATGTGGAAGTTCATTAGGAATATAATTAAATTAATGGGCTACAAATATATTAATATTATAGTGGCTTTTGAAGCCTATATATATTAGTATTCTGTTCATAAACAGAACACACATACAGAAAATTACACACGCACACGTGAGTAAAAGGAGAGACAATATTCTTTATTTTCTTCAGTTCTCTGACCACCCAGAGGAAGAAAAAGGCCGAGACACAGATCAGAAGATCTGACACACGAGCAACAATCAAAGTTGTGACAACATACGAAGGAGGAAGGTATCGTTCTTAACCTCTATTTTCCTTCATGTTGTTGGTGATAAATTAATTGTGTTAGATGATGTCAAAATTCTTTAGGTGATCCTTTCTAAAAGATGGCAAGGTTGAATTCAATTCAAAGGAGAAAACTTTTATATATTATAACACTTATGCATATGAACAAAAGAAACATGATGATAAGATTAATATTTTTGTGATTACAACAATCACAACATGTTATCATCAAAGATATTGTTTGATGGCTCCATATTCTCTAAATGATTACGATTGATCGTGCTACATTAACATATTAGTCTACAATAGTGACACTAGGTGTCATGATGAACTATGTATGGATAAGAGCACTTTTAAAAGACTAGTGTACATGCTCGAAACCACTGGACAACTAAGAGCAACAAGAAGTCTGTTAATTGATGAGCAAGTCGCTATTTTCTTATACATTCTAGCACATCATCAAAAGAATCTAAATATGAAGGCTCATTTCTTACGTTCTGGAGAAACAATTAGTAGGTATTTCAATAAGGTACTAGATGCAGTTATTAGGCTTCAAGGTCATTTGCTAAAACCTCCTTCCCCTGTTCGTGAGGACTCTACTATGTGAAATGGGAATGGTTTAAGGTAAAATTAGAAACACTTTAGTTTTTCTCATCTATAAAGACTTTAAATATTAAATACATGTAAATTTGTAGAATTGCATAGGACCTCTTGATGGTACCCACATTGAAGTGAAGGTGTTTGAGGTTGATAAGCCTAGATATCGAAATAGAAAAGGTCGTACTCTTACAAATGTTTTAGGAGTATGTTCGCAAGATATGTAATTTATTTATTTACTTGTTGATTGGGAAGGTTGACCTGTTGATGGTAGAGTACTTCGAGATGCTTTAAGTAGAAGAAACCCGTTACTAATACAAATGGTAAGTAAACTATAAGCTCGTAATATTTTTATTCTCAATACAATAATGATATACCTAGTTTATTTTTTCAAAATTAGGTTACTATTATTTAGTGGATGCGGGCTACATAAACGGTAAAGTATTTCTTGCACCTTATAGAGGTCAAAGATATCATCTCACTGAATGGAAGTCTGGGCATCAACCAACCACTACAAAAGAGATTTTAATATGAAGCATTCATCTGCGAGAAATGTCATTGAAAGATGCTATGGAATGCTTAAGATGCGGTGGGATATTATTAGAAATCCAAATTTCTATCCAATCAAGCAACAAGGAAGAATTATAGTGGCGTGTTGTCTGCTTCAGAACCACATTAGACAGAAAATGCATGTTGATCCTATTGAAGTTTGTTACACCAACAATCCTCAGAACGTAGAAAAGACTGTTGTATCAGATAGAGACCCAATTACTTCAATTGAACCAACCCCAAGAGTTGACATTGGAGAAATAATTTAGCTAACCAAATAGTTAGCGAATGGATGCAAAGTAGACATGATGTTTAACGTAGTTTTCTATGTTTTTTTGATTAGTTTGTGAGTTTTTCTTCATTGCCATCTAGATATGAGAATTGGGGCAGTCCCTAGTTAAAAGACCATAACTTTCCGTACCTTTTTTTGTTGGAAACTAGACTTTTACAGCTTTCTAATGTATATTATACAACTGGTAATTCATCTTTAGGAGCAGCAGTTTATTCCTTGAATATTTCAGCTCTGCATGAACTTCTGTATTATTGAATGACAGTTTGACAGTCCCTAGTAAAAAGACCATAACTTTCAGCTTACTTAATATTTTTTAGTACAGTTTTTTTGTTAGAAACTAGACTTATTCAGCTTTCTAATAGTATATTATACAACTGCTAGTTCCACTTCAGTAGCAGTAGTTTATTCCTTGAATATTTCTGTTATGCATGAACTTCTATATTATCGAATGACAGTTGGGCAGTCCCTAGTAAAAAGACCATGACTTTCAGCATACTTAATATTTTTTAGTACTCTTTTTTTGTTAGAAACTAGACTTATTCAACTTTCTAATGGTATATTATACAACTGCTAGTTCAACTTCAGTAGAAGCAGCTTATTCCTTGAATATTTTGGTTCTGCGTGAACTTTTATATTATTAAATTCTATATTTGGTAACTCCTTTTGATAGTTTAATTATTTTATTTATTGGTCTAGATGCTCGTCGCGGAAAGGGAGCTAATCATGTATGGAGTATTGAAGAAGATAAAAAGCTCGTAGAATCGATGGTTGAGTTGAAAATAAGCTGGAACTGGGATGGTGCGAGTGGAAGTGGTTTGAAGAAAGGCTATCAAAAAGAGCTAGAAAGAATGAGGAAAAGCTATCGGGCCATGATCTTGAATTAAAACTACATATCGAATCTCGTTGTAAGTAATTGAAAAAACAATATCATGCTATTTATGATGTGTGTACCAATCGAGAATTAAGCGGTTTTGGTTGGGATGATGATAAAAAAATGTATTACTGCAAGTGCCGACGTGTTGGGTGATTATTTGAAGGTAAAAAATATTATATTATTGTTTAAAGTTTATTAAATTTAGTTATTATCTTTAACGTCATTATCATGAAATAATATTTATTGTGTTTATGCAGTCATCGGAATTGCACATTCATGAGAAATAAGTCATTTTTACATTATGATGAATTAACATTTGTTTGGGGCAAGGATAGAGCTATTAGGATACATGTTGAAACTACAATTGATGTGGTGATGACTTAGAAAGAGAGCAAAATCTAAATGGGAGAGATGAAGAATCTGATGAAGATAATGTTTGAATAACATCACCGAGAACTACATCTCAGGGTGGAGGCACATCAAAGACTTATGAACAAAAGAGGAAGAGAGGTACAGGTGGTTTGGATGCAAGCTTGGAGCGAATGATCGATTCACTTACTGTTCACATGGCTAAGTCTGATGATCAAATGACCAAGTTTGTTGAAAGCTTCGGTAGAGTTGATCAACAAAAGATGGAAAATCGTTGCAACCTTAATAAGGAATTGCAAAAATTCGAGATTTTAACAGATTCTCAAAAACATGTTGTTGCAATGAAACTTGTTCGAGATTCAGATTTATTAGATTACTTTTTCTCTCTTAATGGCGATGCTCAGAAGGAGAAATTTCTACTAGAATTTCTTAGGAACTAGTTTAAGATTATTTGTTTGCTCTTGATTAGTCTGCGTTGTGTTTTAGTTAATTAAAACTTACTCGTTTTAACTGTTTAGTACTTGAACAGAATTCTTATTTTTAGTTACATGTTATTTTTCTAAAATTTATTATTATAATTATGCTTTCTTAAATTCGTTTGTTTGTATATAATATAAATATAAATATATGTATATAAATTTATTGTGAGTAAAATAAATGACACTAAAAAATATTAAAAAAATTCTAAATTCAAAAATAATAATTGTTGTTGATATTAGAAAATTTATAAAATAGATTTTCATAAAATTTACATTCTTTAATTAATGTTATTGAGAAGCAAATATGAAATTCAAATTCCAAAGATAATTTCCTCATGTCTATACTTCCCAAATAAAGGTAAGTAATATAGATATCTCATATTTATATTCCACAAAATCATTTTCCCAAACAACTTTACTTTTCTGCATCAGTTTTCTTGAAATCATATTTTGCATAATCATACTCCTTAACAATTTTACTTTCCTACAAATCAAACGAGGTATTCAAGTTTTATATGGCGCTATCGATTGAATTACTCAAAATTTTCAATCTTTTTTTTTTCGTGGGTACAGTTAATATCATCGATGTTAACTCACATTGCATTATGATATATATTAACAGTGCAATAAATAAAGTGAATTTCAGAGGAAGTTGGATGGCTTAGCCGTACAAAATAAAAGGAAAATTGTTATACTTAAGAACTAAAACTAAAGTAGAAAAAGAAGTATGATGAACAAATAAAATAATTTCCATCCATGTTGAAATATTATATTTAGAGAAAATTAATTAGTTAACTTTTTTGGAAAATTCAGTATTCTATAAAACTATATGGAATAAAAAGCAAGTTTGGTGTCTATACTTTCATATATTTGTAATTTTGGTACCTATGCTAAAAAAAAATTATAAATTTAATGTCCAAACTTATTGGTTGCAACTTTGGTGTCTCACTCTTATCTTTACTTTTAAAAAAGGTCATATTAGTAAACTTATAATAATTAATTAATATATTTTTATTTTGATCTTTGATTTTTGTGTATAAATAACTGAAATAGAAAAATATTGTTTATCCACCATGAAAATAGAAAAAGACAGTTATATATGGAAAATTTATAATAATTAATATATTTTTATTTTAATCTTTCAATTTTATTTTTTCTAATTACTTAAACTCTAAATTAATATCTCTTATTTACTGAATTAATCTTTAGAAAAATTAAGTGATCAGAATTAATTTGGTGTAGTAACGGTCAAAAAAGGAACCTTGGGATGAGAAAAACATTGTGACTTAAAAGTAAAATTGAAAGATTGATTTGATGTAGATAAAAGACTAATTTTAGGATTTAAGTAATTAGGAAAAATAAAATTTAAAGATTAAAATAAAAATATATTAATTATTATAAATCTCTCAAGAAAAACTCGCCTCTTTCTATTTTCATAGCTGATGAATAGTATTTTTCTATTTCATTTATTTATACATAAAAATCAAAGGTTAAAATAAAAATCATTTATTATAAGTTTGCTATTATGCCCTTTTTTAAAAGTAAAGATAATAGTGAGACACCAAAATTGCAACCATTAATTAAGTTTAGACATTAAATTTACATAATTTTTTAGTATAAACACCAAATCTGTTTTTCACTCCACTGAGATGGTAAAAAACTCAAAAGACTGACGTTATTGTTTTGGAAAAGCAAGCCGATCAAAACAAACACACATTTCATTACCATCTAATACCGACCGACTAAAATGAAGTCGTCGTCTTCTAGAACCTCAACATCTTTCCCTCCTATGAAATTCTCCCTTCCCAGTTCCTTCACTATATTCACGAACTCCACTCTCTTAGCCAGAGGCAGAGGCACATAAGGCAACCGGAAAACTGGCCTCACAACCCCAAGTTGAGCAAGCGCCGTGTTTAAACCTATCGGATTCGGCTCTTGGAAAAGCCACTCCATCAGAGGCAAGAGTTTAGCATTCAAATCTGGGTTCTTCCCTCCAAACATGAGTTCCTTCATAAGACTCGGGACAAGATTGCTGGTAACCGAAATTACACCTGTAGCCTTGTAATCCCACCTCGAATCATGGCATTGATCATCGTTTCCACTCCACACGACTATGTCGTTGCTAGTATACTCCTCCACCCTATCATGCCCAACGCATTCCTTTACGCCTGCTAAGTTAGGGCTCTGTGCTACAGTGTGAATTACTCGTGGTGGAATATCTTGGCCAGTCCGTGATGGGACGTTGTAGATGATGGTCGGGCCCATAGGGAGCACGCTGTCGAAGTGGGAAACCAAACCCTCGAGGGAGGTTTTGCCGTAGTAAGGATTGATGTGGAGGGCTGCATGCATGCCAACGGCAAAGCCCTGTTCGGTGGCGTGGATAGCTTCTCGAGTTGAGTTGCTACCGGTGTTGCCTATGACTTTGATGGATCCGCCAAAGCAGTTGACAGTGTGACCGATGAGCATGATGTGCTCGTCCCAGCTCATCAACTGGCCTTCACCGGTGGTTCCACCGACAATCACTCCCTCAGCACCATCTTCGATCTGCATGTTTACTAAGGCATCATAGGCCTCCAAGTCGAATCTTCCATCCGGGAGATAAGGAGTTTTGATTGCTGTAATCAATCTAAGGGATTTTATGTCGTCAACGTTAGTCCTGCAAACAGAAGTTTCACACTTTACATACTGGTTTCCTTTGGACATGAAATCATCAAACGTTAGGAAAAGAAAATGACAGACGATAGTAACGTTTAACAGTTGCATATATTCGTTCAGGTCCATATTACATTGAATTGCTAGCTTCAGCTTTGTAAAGATACTTATCTATGATGAAAGCTAAGAATTTAATCAAATCAAATGCATGTCCACTTCCAATCAAAAGATCATTCTCTGACTTCATATATAATACCACCTTTTTTTCCTAAGAAACTATAAAACCAATACTTGGCTAACTGGTATGCCTTTTACATTGCTCGGATATGCAACCAAACCAATTTAATGGTAGTGTATACTTTAACTTCACCTTACATAAAAATGAGAATGGATTTGCAGCAGCAGCAGCAAGCGAACGTCCTACTACCAGGAAGTATACAAGCACATAACCAGTGTACAACAAATCCAACCGACACAAACTCTAGTACCATAGTAAAGATTCAAGACTCAATTATTTACCATAATTAATTGAACTTTCTATGAGACATTTCCATGTAGCATAATTGACAGAAAAAAGATCAGTATAACAGAAAAGGAAATGCACAACTGAGGGTTAAATCGACATCAACCACACTTTCCATCATACACATGGGCAAGTAAACACTATTGTACTCTCATCATCATCTGCAAAAAAATAAATGATTTCTAGCTGTAACTTAAATGCAAAGCTCCTCGTACTACCATGATACCATCAAAGTCATGTCAGTCTTCAATACAGTACATATCTCAGATTCTCAGTAGAATTATATCCTTTACTAATGCAATACTCTTCTACTATATAACTATACGAAGTAACAGTCTTTTGATGCAAAAGGTGAAAACACACAGGTCTTTATAGTTTATATATAAACTGAAATATTAAATGCAGATAGAAAATATCAAGTAATTACCGATTTTTATATTCATTACTACGCATTGGGAGGTGAAAATTGGGAATAACAGCTGCTCTGGGTGATCTCCATTTTGGCATCTTACCTGCATCACAGAAGTAGAAACTGGGATCAGTATCATCTTGTCAAACGGATGTTGCCAAATTGTGCCTAGATAGTAAAATTTGCATCAACTGCAGGATGAAGAACACAAGATGGATTTCCACCTATTTTATAATCATCAAGCTAGGGCATGCCACCATCTCTCTAGAGACAAAACAATCATTTCCAATGGAATGTGCACCAAACGGAAATACCAGCTTAAATTCGAAAAATAAGTAGAAAAAATCAAGAAATTTTAATTTTAATTTTGTTCAGTACATTCATTCATTCTCAATCTCGCATGATACGTATACAAAATCAGTAAACACGAGATAACGAAACTCCGCAACCAACCATATGAATAAAATCAGCGCTAGCTTACCGACGGATTCCTACTAAAAGACAAAACCTTCGAAATCCAAGTATCCTAGTAACTTACCTCGATGAGTAAGAGAATAACATCCAATCAACGACGCCATTTCTTCAAAAATCGATCAATCAACAGAGCACAGAGAGGTAGAGGACAAAGAAGAGCTTAGAGCTAAGCTAAATCACGTGATTCTCCGGCCATGGGAACAATACCGCTACGAAGACGAGAGCTCGACCATATCAGAATCTGCTCAGCTCCTGAATTCCGAGAAACACCAATCGAAGGTGGTGCAGAAGAGCCGACCAGAGGGGACGGCGGCGATGATATGAAGAAGGTGGAGTTAAAAAAAACTGAATAAATTGGTCGCGGCGGCGGACGTGCTACCTCGATTAGGTTTTGTTTCGTCACAGGTGTCAAGTTTGAAATAAAATTAATAAAATATTAAAAATATGGAAGTTATTATGCCCGTGAACTTTTGACTTTTTAACATCACATGCCCAACTATTTTAAATTTTGATTTTGGTAAGAAAGTTTAGGGAACAAATTAGATTCAACTCAAGATTTTTTAAAATATGTTCCAAAATACATACTATAATATAGATTCGGTTCTCATTTCAAAATTTAAATGAATAATCTCAAATTCGAATTCGATTTCAAATTGCAATCAAATGAATCGGTAGTTTAAGAATTTGCTATCTAATTACGAAGCAATATTGCTTAGGGCATCTCCAAGGGTCTCTCTTATTTTAGGAGAGTCATCCTAATTTTTGTGCAGAAACAGTGTTTCGTCTCCAACAGTTTTTTTCTATCTCTCCCCTAAAAAGGAATATTTCATAATATTCTCCTATTTTAATTTTACAAATCAAATTAAAATGAAATTATATAATTAAATTAAAAATAATAATATATTTATTACAAAACTCTAAGTTACATAATAATATCTAATTATATTTATATAATTAAAATAAATATAATAATATATTTATAGGTTACATGATAATTATTAGAAGACGAATATTCATTACACAAATGATGAATTAGTGCATTTCGAAATTGAAATTAATATTAATATTTATTCTACTCATATATCTTCTTTTATTACTATTAAGTAATTTCAATTAACATTCAATTTATTATCTTAATTTATTCTAAACAAAATCAAATTAATATTAAACTTATTATCTTAATTTATTATAAAGAAAATTAATTTCATATTTTATTCTAAATAAAATCAAATTAAAATTAAAGCTAAAAATGATAGGGGGTAGGATAGGAGAAAGATAAATCTTTCTCCAAAAAGTAGGTGAGAAATTTTGCCTCAATTAAATAGGGGTTATATGCTATGTTTTGAAACCCGGCCCGGCCCGACCGGTTTGACCCGGACCCGGTCAAAAATTTGGGCCGGGTTACGTACTGGCTCGTTTTGGCTATCGACCCGGTGCGACCCGGCCGGTTCGTCGATCGGTTGAATCAGTACCCGTGAACCGGGTCAACTCGGTTTGAATTTTTTTTTTTTAAGGAAATTTAACGGGAATCGAACCCAAGACCTTACACAAGATCAACCACTTGCGCAGAAGTGGGAATACCAACTACACTACATGTGAGCCGGTAACTCGGTTTGAATGTAAAAAAACAAAATTGAAAAAAATAGGGTTGCAAATAGGTTAGATTTTATAAATTCAAAACCGATCGATTTTTCTGTTGACCGATAACCGATCCATGTTCAGTTTCAATTAGTATGATAACCGAAAGCAAAACTCTATTTTCATAAATGAGAAATGCTTAATAAATTTAAACTGCATTTATGTTAATGTTGGTAGACTAATTATTATTACCAACTGTTGACAGGTTGTTAAAATAAGGAGGGAGGGATTTATAGGTTAATTTTCTGTTTGATTTTCTTCTCTATTCGATGTGGGATGGTTTCTTCTTCTTTTTCATCAACTTTTTTTTTCCATCTAACTACTTACACTCATCCCACATCGGTTGGGAGTCGTAAATATGCTTATATTTATTTTATATATTTGTAAGTCATTTTTAATATTTATTAGTATTATTAAAATACCTATGTATTTATATAATTTAATAATCATATATTTATGACGTCACACCGGGTCAACCCACCGGTTGAACCGGTTCGACCGGTAAAAATATTTTTCCGGGTCAATGAGAAGATTTAGGAGTTTGTTGAAGATGATAAAATAGATAAAATGAGAGATTTTCTCCTATGTCTACATACCGTAAATTACGCGAAGAATTTATGCTTACATCTCCGCACTATTACTATCTCCACCAGAGAAAAGTCTTAATTTGGTCATTTATTGTAGTCTTTGTCCGAATTTGGTCCTTTAGTGTGGTAATGTCCTCCTGTAACTTATAAAGTCGTCCGAATTTGGTCATATAACTTTTATAGTCGTCCGAATTTGGTCCTCTTACCGGAGAATGTTCGCCGGAAAAAGGCGTGTGAACTACAATCTCCATCGGAGGACCAAAATCGGACAGTCTTTTAAATTAAAGAACCAAATTCTGACAACTATAAAAGTTTATAAGACCAAATTCAGCTCCATCAAGGCTAACAAACTATACTCAAACTGCAAAAACTAAAAAAAAAATGTGAGCTTCTCATGCTTGTATGAGGCAATTATATAATGAATTTCGCGAATCTTAACCGAATCACTAGGTAAAACAAACTTTAGTATAGACAAACTTTCAACAATTTTTGAAATAACAAGTATCAAATGAAGAATTTAATTCACAAAGCTTGTAAATGTGAAGAATTTGTGCATACAGTTATTCACCATCCCTTTCTTTCATAGAATTCAAAAAGTATCTAGGAAGAACCCGAACCTTGTTGGTCGAGGGAGACACTGGAACTTCTTAATTTTTCATTGTTCTTAGCGGCATCTTCAACAACAGAGCAAGCCAATTTGGTAAATCTCTTGAACCTCGTCGTAGTTTGGAAGCTCGAAGATCGACCTCTGCTGGCTTGATGGTGTGATATAGTTTTAGAGGCTTGCTAACTTGTTCTTTCCATGCCCACTCAAAAATTTCCTGATGGGAAAACAGCAAATTATGTAGAGGAAGGATAGGATTTGTCGTTTGGTAGAGAATGAGAATTGGGACACAAGAATTACGATTCTTATTTCACAAAAGAAGAGAGAATTAAGTTTTTTAGTGAATAATATAAAAAATAAAGGGTGAGCGTGAACTATTTGATCGGAGTCAAGTGTCTCTTCTATACTCTCTGATACAAAGACTAAATTTGAACAACTTTATAAGTTATAGTACTAAATTCGGCCATCATTACAATAAATTACGAACTTCGGACATAAACTACAATAAAGGAGGACTTTTCTCATCTCCACGGCTCCACCACTCCTTTCCCTCTCCTCAATAAACAACACAAAAATCCCAACTCTTTCTCTTCCTCTCTCTCTTCCACTTCCCTCACGCATTTTCACGCACAATCAAGCAAGGAAGCGAGATTCCCAAGCAATGGCGGAGGAAGGAGGCGGAGAAGAGTATCTGTTCAAGGTAGTGGTTATCGGAGATTCGGCTGTGGGCAAATCGAACTTGCTCTCGCGCTTTGCCAGAGATGAGTTCGACCACAACTCCAAAGCCACTATAGGAGTTGAGTTTCAGACGCAGGTGGTGGATATCGACGGAAAGGAGGTCAAGGCGCAGGTCTGGGACACCGCCGGTCAAGAGCGGTTTCGTGCCGTCACCTCCGCCTACTACCGCGGCGCCGTCGGTGCGCTCGTTGTCTACGATATCACCAGGAAGACCACTTTCGAGAGTATCAAGCGATGGCTCGATGAGCTCAACAGTATGCTTGATTTTTCCCTTTTTCGTGTTCACCATATATCAGTTTCTCGAGCTCTGATTCGCTATTAATTCATGCTTTTCTGCTGCTGCTATGTGTGTACGTGTGTTCTGATTGTTTGGGAACTATAAATCAGCTAATTAGGTCAATCTTCTAAGGCTTTTAGGTCTTCTTGGTTTTCAATTTGCAAATTGAGTTACTAGTACGAAGTCTTCTCTTTCTCTCTCCCTTACTTGTGTTCTTATAAGTGTGCTGTGCATCTGGTCTATTCTCATTGGGAGGTATTAAACATCTGATTAGGTTAAATGATTGGGGATAATTTTCATGTTTTAGGATGATTAAATACTTAAGACTTACTATGCCGAAGGGAGAAGCAAAGTCCCAGTTTAGTGGCAAATTGATTATGTGAATTTAATGTGTATGGCTTACTAATATGTTAGAACAGACATATGCTGCTCTGATCATTGGAAGAATTTCTTAATCCAGAAAGTCATAGCCAACCTACCTGTCATGATAAATATTAGTTATGATAGAAAACTGAGATCTTGTTGGTAATGTAATTAATACAACTTTTGGGTAGATAAAACAGGGATGGACTATAAAGTTCTCAACTAGAAGCCATAAAAGGCATTTACATTTGGTTTTAACCAAGATATGAACTTGGTTGGGTAAATTGATGTAAAGTAGGAATGAAATATATGGAGGTTGGATGTTTTGCAGCAAAATGTATTCTGTGAAACGATTACTGATTTGGCTCTCTTTGATTATTACGCTTAACTGATTTGAGAAGCATATCTTCACAAAGTTACCCTTTTGTTCTGCACTTTAGATAATCAGTTTTTGAATTTTTATCCGTCGAAAATAAATAACATGTATGTATGTACTCATAGACTTGATAGTTGAACATTTTGAGTTGAATCTTGTTCAAAGTCTTGATGTTTGGAAAATCTAGCAAAGTTGGAGATTAGCTTCAGAAATCATTATGAGAAGATGACAGTTAAGTTTCAACTAGAGCATTTAAGATTTGAGTTTTTAGTGTGTTCCTATCCAGTTTGAAGACTTAAGAATCTATTACTAGGAAACTTGTTAGAGATCTAATGTTGTATTAACGAAATACTGTAGTGTACATCTTCAAGCATAGCTAAACAGAATTAGGCTTGTTCCATGCTTGGCCTACTAGGTTCTTGTGCAATCTTTTTAGCAGTTTGTTAACCTTTTCTGGAACAATATGCAGCTCACTGCGACACAGCCGTTGCAAGGATGCTAGTTGGGAACAAGTGCGATTTGGACAACATAAGAGAGGTGAGCGTGGAGGAGGGCAAAAGCCTAGCAGAAGAGGAAGGCTTATTCTTCATAGAGACTTCTGCCCTTGAAGCCACCAATGTGAAAAAGGCATTTGAGATTGTCATTCGTGAGATCTACGACAAGGTCAGCCGGAAAATACTCAACTCGGACTCGTACAAGGCAGAGCTCTCCGTCAACCGGGTCAGCCTTGCCAACGGCGTCGACTTGTCCAAGCAGAATAATGGCGTCTTCTCTTGCTGCTCAAGATGAATTCTGAGTAAAAACTCTTAATTTTCTCGGATTCTTTTTATTCTATCATCTTGAGCTGCTTGCTAGTTGCTACACCTCATTGTTCTTGATTAAATGTTGGCTTTAAAGTTTAAACATGAGAATTGATTTGTACTATGTCTACCACAAGTTCTCTCTCTCTCTATATATATATATATATGAAATGGATCATATAAGAACTAAGGTATTTAGTGAGAAGTAAGAACCAACATCATCCGTTGATTTGTTTGAATCAACGATTATCCTTAATAAACAAATTAATGCATTTTTTTTATAATGCATCAATATTCAAAAGGTTATTAGAGTAATTGCAGGCTTTTATATTTGCTAAAAGATTCGTCTGGATATGGTTTTATTTTTTTGACAAGGTAAGTTTCCCCGGTTGATTATGGTAATTTAATGTTTACGCATTTATAACCGCATTTATAACCTCTAATGAATCGTGAGTATCTAATGCACAAAAAATATCATATACTTTCGGTAAAATATTTAATGTTTTCGGTTGATTATGGTAAGTTCTCTTGATTAGATAATCATATACTTTTAGAAGTTTATATTATTTGTTATTCGTTAATTACAAATCAGTAAAATATTAGAATTAGTATTAAGCACCAAAAGTCTCATCATTCTCATTATCATCATATGATTTTAATTAATGTATTTAACAATAATATGGATGCATTATATATATATAAAAATGATAAATTAGGCATTTATAAGATTCATATATAACTCAACAATAAAGAGTAAAATTAAAGTATTCAAAATAAATTATTTATACTAGTATTAAATGTTGTTGCGTTCTAAAACATAACATTGGCTATGACCATATATTTAGATTTTTTGAGTGACCGTATTCTCTATTGGGGTTGCTCAAAGTAAAATTCAATTTAACCTTATTCAATATAGCAATTAAGATTTTAGTTTCATATTAAGGAAGGGCTAAGTTGGTGTCTGGACTAGTTGGAATTATTGATAAATGCTGAAAAATTTGAGCATTTATAAGTATTTGGAAAGAAGTGCTGAAAGCTGCTGAAAGTAGGAAAAATAATATTTGAAAAACTGCTGATATCAGTAGCTTATTTTAATTTTTTAAATAAAATGTATGTCTTACCCTTACTATTATTAAACAAATATACTTTATAATAAATAAATAAAATTAAGAATTTTTTTGCATTATAATTTTGATTTCAGTATTACAAAATATTAAATTAAATAATTTTTTATATTAAATAAATTTATAACATATCATATTAGCATAAACATATCATACTATCATATTTTAAATATTATTTATTTGCATAAATTCATAGTAATGATATTTTTATAGAATTTTAATGATTGCGTAGCTAATAAATAATTATCATTAAATAAAAATAGAAAAATATGAATTCGAAATTCGAGATTTTCAAAACTCACTATTTTAATTAATTTATATTTAATATTAATAATAATTATTTCATTAAACTTGAAGAATTTATAAATAATAAATAAAAAATAATTTTTATTTAATTACTAATTTATATATTAAAATATAATTATAATTAAATTTATAACTAATAAAATATTAATTTAAAAAAATGATTTTTTGATAATTATAAAAATATTTATAGGATAAAATAGTCCAATAAGTTAGATAAGCCGTAAGCTGCAACTAGGGGTGTGCAAGAAACCTATCCAACCGCCTCCGCCCGCTTGACTCGCCCCTCGTAAACCGTAACCGTCAGTTATTTTTTTGAGAAATTAACCGCGGATCAATTTTTATCAAACCGCCACTAAGGCGGGTGGGTGGCGGTTTTCGGGTGGCGGTTAACCGACCAGCCAGCTTCCTTAAATCCTTTGTTTAGCTTTTAAATTTTTAATTCTCCTAGTAGACTATATTGTCTATTCTATTAGGCAAGTAGTACACTCTTTTAAAATAATTTAGTGACTTACAATGTATTTGTATATGCCCAGTACAAATTATATTAAAATTTGATTTCATTAATATTTTAAATAATTTAATAAATGTTATTGCAAATTAAATTGGAAAATAAAAAGTAAGAAATGGGTAAATGTTATTCACGGCCTCACGGGACTAGCGAGAACCCGAGAAGTATTTTGAAATTATGTTTTGTATGTAGAATTTGGTTTTCTTAACTTATATTGTTATTTGTTGATGTACGTCTCATGAACAAATGAGTTGTAACCTTCTGATATTATCATCTCGAAAGAATGTGATTTCTTATTATTTCTAACCGCTTCACCCGAACCGCTACGGTTTGGAGAAATAAAAATCTGCCATGGTTTGTATATTTGTAAAACCGCCCACATGTAGATTGGTTAGTTTTTACGCCCAAACCCGCCCGAACCCGCCCGCGCACACCCCTAGCTGCAACTGAAAGTTGTGTCATAGCAGCTTAAGCAGCTTCACTATCTTTGCTATATTTGATAGAATTTCTACTGAAAATTGGATGTTCCAAACACTCCAATTATAACGAGAAGTGGGAATCTACCAAAATAGAAAAGAGAAGATTGTTGTCCATAAATGAACTAGACAAAAATCATGCAAAGACCTAAAAAAGTCAAGGAAAAAAAATATATGCATATAACATGTAGTAAATCAGCATGAAGATGCACAAACTAAACCTGGCGACATATATAGGTATGCTTTATCTTCTGATGTGCATAGATTACAAGTAAGTTATGCATATTTCTTATAAAGATTCTGCAGAATACTCAGAAAACAAGCTCTTTATAAAAAAAATATCAACTTTTGGTGTTAAAAAAATATAATACTTATTGGTTGAGTAAGTTGCATCCATGGATAGGGGTGTTCGGTACGGTATACCGTAATATTTTTCCCATGCCGCTTACCGTACCGAAAAGGTTCGGAATGGGAAAATGCATACCGTTATCGTACCGATAACTTCGGTATACCGTAATTCGGTATACCGAAAGTTCGGTATGAGCAATCTCCATACCGTTGCCATACCGTTCTTTCGGTATACCATACCGTAATTCGGTATACCAAAAGCTTCGATATACCGAAGCAAACGATATATACCAAAACGGACGGTATACCGAAAATATAATATTATACCAAAGCACACGATATACCGAAAAACAACCTGCTATGAAATAGAATATGCAATGCAGAAAACATGCAAATCTCATCCAACAAAAGTGTCCAAGATAATCAGTAGAACATGCTAATACAGAAAATAAAACATAGCCCAGCAAGGGCAAATTCCATCAAACATCTCAAAAAATTATTCAAATGTCAAATACAAATAAAACAACGAACTTTGTCTTAAGTTTTAAACAGTCAAAATAAAGTCTAATTTTCATTCTCCAACACTCCACAAGATGATAAAAGCTCAAGAGTCAAGACCACAAATCATTTGAAAACCAACCATAAACCTGCAAATATGAGATTTTAAAATTAGTGTAGTTATAATATTAAATTTCAAATCAGTAAATATATAAAATAATAATGATGTATAAAATAAACATAATTTACTCGAATTGTGATCGACGAGATATTTCGGTATAATTTACTTAAATTTCCATATAAAATAATAATGATGTATAAAATAAACATAATTGTATAAAATAAATATAATTTCAAATCGGTATATTTCGATATACGGTATATACCGATGTTCGGTATGAATCTGTTTACTTCGGTATACCGTATGTACCGCGGTATATCGGTACACGGTATGTACCGAAGTTCGGTATGAATCGGTATGTTCGGTATACCGTTGCATACTGAAATTTCAGTATGCAACGGTATACCACGGTATGAGAAATCTCATACCGTTGACGTACTGAAAAACTTCGGTACGGTATCATACCGTACCGAAAATCACGGTATACCAAATTTTCGGTATTTTCGGTTTTTTTTCGGTACGGTATGTGCAGTATACCAATTTTTCGGTATACCGTAACACCCCTATCCATGGATAATGAAACACCAAAGATTTTGTAGTTACGAATGGATATTTCATCAGCCCAAAAGACTCGCTTCAGTTTGTCCCCTCCACCGATGAAATAATCATAAAAAAACTCCCGGTTCCTATCACCAACTTCCTTCAATTTGTCCAGGAGCATTTGTGCATCATTCCCCTCAACAACAACAACAACAACAACCTACAATCTCCTAACTTCCAACCAACTCACGAAACATTCGGTAGGACTTTACCAGACCAACATCAGCTCGGGCACAACTAATAAGAAGATTCTTATCAATTGACATCATACTTTGATTGCGGTCCGGATCTTCTGGCCCATTTCCGGTGGACCACTTGGTGGCCCACCAATCACGCGGCGCCACGCGTGCATTGGTGGGCCCCCAAGCCAATAAATTAATATTAGAGTGTAAAAAAGGTGGCCCATCAATGCACGCGTGGCACCGCGTGATTGGTGGGCCACCAAGTGGTCCACCGGAAGTGGGATAGGTGATCTCCAGCCCTTTGATTGTATCTCATGAACTACTTGTGAGTAGAAGATAACAGTGGGTGCAGTGGGCCTCGTGAAAGAAATTAATAACAAATCTTGGTCGTCATGAGCCCGGGTCGAGGCTCTACACACTCAGACGGAAACTAAAGAGACACTGTATGAACTGTAGGGAATTGCAGAGAGCGGGAGCAGTTTCTTCGACATTAAAAAAGCGTACAAACAGATGGCGTGAAAGTACCATCCAGACGTTTCCCCACCGAAGAGAGTGGACGAGAATACGCGGAGGTTTATTATGGTGCATGAGCCGTACGAAACGCTATCCAATCCGCAAGCTAGAGCTCTCTACGATAGAAACTTGGCCGTCGGCTTTCGATTTTCTTCGAGAAAATATCAATAGGCATGTTTACCGAGTTCGCACCTTGATAGAATAAAAAAAGAATAAATCTTGTTCGAAAACTATGTAACTAAACTTCTTTTCTGTTTTTTTACAAACGAAATGAAGGAGAAAGAGGAGTGGCAAAGTAGGTGGCAGTCCCAATTGTATAGCCCCCTTGAAAATATAGATAAAACAAAATTAGTATCATTCGCTTTTGAGACTGTGACCCTGCGGTGGTGATACATGGCAGTCTTACAACTGTTCTTGGTTCGATTCCTTTCAAACCAATTAATTTTTTTAACTTTTTTTATTGAGGCCCATTACACATTACACTTGCACCCAAGAATCCAAAATTTATTATCTTTTTTATTTCCCTTTTAAAGTGTTGGCCCATTACACCCAAATCAAATAGTAATTACTTTCGTCCCTATGGGATGGCGTAGCGGTTAAGGTGGGTGGCCCGGAACCGATAGGTCCTGGGTTCAATTCCCACTAAGACCGTTATGTGATTTGTCTGTCACCTTAGTTGCTGCGGGTTCCATGAATAAAAAAAATAATAATTACTTTCTTCTCATTTCCCAATAAGCATTTCCCACGGCCCACAACAAAAGTACTGATTTTGGCCTTCTCCAGGAAATCAACTGCTGAAAATTAGAAGGTTTAGGAGAAATTATCATTGGAAAAGCTTTATACTCCCTTAAGGTATTAACTTTCTATCCTTAATTTTAACTTTTAGTTCCAATTTTATATTCATGTAAATAGGGTTCTGAATTTTGTCAATTTATTATTCTAACTACTTGCTAACTTTTCAAGTTTTCTTGATGTATAAATTAATGATTCCCAAGTTTGTATGGGGAATGGAGCGATGAATGTAATTAATGTTTTAGAGTAAGTGGGGAAGTAGTTTTTAATTTTATAATTATGCTTTTGTCTTTTAGATATAGTTTACAAGTATTGAATATTTTGAAAATAGGATAAAAGATTTTTTGAAGTTATTCCGAAAATTATGAATGTAATATTAATTTGCAATATTGTTTTTTATTGTATGGTATGTAAAAATATTAAAAATCTTTTTTTAATATTTAACATCACCACTTAAATAGCACCCGTGGAAATAAATTCCTAGCTTCGCCACTGACTGCATCGACGTGATTGTAGAGGTGGAACATCGTGGGGGGCTCGCATGCGCAATTCATCAGCTTCTTTTAACTACTAGATTAATATACCGATGTAGGGGCATATGAAGCAATCATCTTCTAAATTATATATATATACCTTTTCAACTTTTACATATTTCAAAATTTTCTTATTTCGACTTCCAAAATTTTGGGTATGAAATTTGGCCTGTTTATAGATTATGTATCCCGCTTGTGACAAGATTAGAAGTAAGATGTAGATTAAAATATCTAAAATTCACTTACGAATGTAATTATTGGAGTGTATTTTAATGTTTTTAGTTACTATACTTATCCTCAAATTTGTCCCTTTTTGTTCATTATAAATTATTTAATGTATGATTGATTGTCACAGAACAAGTTGTTCAATCTTATTAAAATGCAAGTGAAGAAGTGATGAAATTTGATTGTAATCTCTCTACAAGATAATAATGATTAATCATAAGATATATTTTCTCCAATTGTTACGAAAGGGACAGACAAATGGCTCCTATCATGCTCTATTCGCCCCGTCTGAAAGCCTTAATGAATTTGTTCATTGGTGATAATCTATCGGTATCAAATTTCGCCGTCAAAACATAACTTATTACTCCTACGTTAGGTTGTGTGAGAAAATTATTTAATTTGTGACTTACTAATACATAAGAATTATGACTGATTTTTTATACATAGATATTCTTTTTTATGAACATTTATACATAAAAATAACTATTAATAAAGAGAATTCATCTTTGGGTTGTTTAACCATTTTGTTTGTTTTGATAATTACAAAACTTTTTTTAAAATAATAATCTTGAGATCGAAAAAAAATAATTTGTTTAATAATGTATTAACTTTATCGAACATTCTTCCATTACATTAGAAATTAAACGTTTTTCTTATCGGGACGTCCCACTTCAAATGACGCGTTTCGTAAAATAAAAAAGATTATGTGAATCATATTTAACTACTAAAAAGTCAAACAGTTTATATCATAATACCACTTTCTTGATTCCCGTGCCCAAAAGAAACTTGTCGTTTATAATGCAACAGAGGGAGTATTATTTTAATATATTGATCCAAGTCGGGATCGGAAAAAAATATTTTTTGAGTGAGATTATTATTCAATCGAACATTACTTTATCAAAGTTTAACTATATAGCTTTGTTAAAGGGCAAAATGGTAATATAAATGTAAAAATATCTTAACCGATTTATGAAGTAGACTAATAGTCCATATTAGCAATCCTGATCACATAATAATGCTTACTTTAACACGTGCGAGAATTTAAGATTGTGATAAAGTGAAAGACGTAGGTGGTGCTTGGAACAACTTTCAGTTGCAGCTGGAGTGTTTGAAACACCTAGCTTTCAGCTGTAGCTTACAGCTTATCTAATTTATTGGACTAATTTATTCTTTAAATATTTTTATAATTCTTGAAAAATCATTAATTTTAAAGTTAATATTTTTATTAATTACAATTTTAATTATAATTATATTTTAATATATTAATTAGTCATTTTCTAAAAACTACTTTGTATTTATTATTTATAAATTCTTCAAGTTTAATGAAATAATAATTATTAAAATTAAATATAATTCAATTAGAGTAATAGGTTTTGAGGATTTCGACTTTTAAATTAATTTTTTTCTATTTTATTTCATGATAATTATTTTTTAGCAATCTAATCATTAAAAATTTATAAAAATATTATTATTACTATGAATTTATGCAAATAAGTAGTAATATTTAAAATATATTAGTATGATATGTTTATGCTAATATGATATACTTATATTTATATAATATAAAATTAATTTAATTTAACATTTTATAATGCTGAAATTGAAATTATAATGCAAAAAAAAAAACCTCAATTTTATTTATCTATTTATTATAAAGTATAATTATTTAATAACATTGAGGGTATAAGACAGACATTTTATTTAAAAAGTTAAAATAAGCTATTGATATGAGCAGTTTTACAAACACTATTTTCCCCACTTTCAGCAGCTTTCAACACTTCTTTCAAAACACCTAAAAATTCTCAAATCAGCAGCTTTCAGCCGTTTTCAGTAGCTCTCAGCACTTATCAATAAGCTTCAACTACTCCAAACACCCATGTAGTAGAATTTATCCGTCAAAATCCGTTTCATAAATCTCAACACTGCTTTTCGGCGTGCAGATGAACGACCGCCATCCAAAAAGTGAATTTAGTCGATTTTTATTTCGTTATGACATATTCAAGTATGTAAAAGATGTAAATTATGCCTAAAATTATTTATTAGACCTAATTTTTGGAAGGAATTTTAGGAGAATGAATAATAGAAAAAAGAAAACATACTCATTTGAATTATTTTTAGTTTGGTTTGATTTTTTACCTAAATTCATGGGAGAAAGAAGAACAGAAATTTGGGAACATGATGGATTGAACTTCCGGTAAGAATTTAAGTATTCTCTTCGCCTCCAATCAAGAACATCAAAATTCTTTGCAGCAATGAATGAGAACAAAAACGTAGAGATGGATTTGAGGCAAAATTATACTCCAAGTTGGTTGGACAAAATAGCCGGAGCCACGTCGTTCAAGTTGGTTAGAGGAAATCCGAAATGTTTTACGATTTAAAACACTTCTTCATATATAATCATTCGTATAAAGTAATATCTAATTTAAAATTATATTTTATTAGATTCACATCTAGTTGAATCAAAAACCAAAAACTGAATACCGAATTGAGTTATTGGTTCAGTTCAACTTGATGGTATCGGTTATTAAATTGAATTGACAATCCTAATATTGTTGTATATAAATCTTATTATATAAAGAATCCGAATTAGATATTTTAAGCATTTATGTTTTGAGAATTGTTAGTCATAACTTTGGTGAAGGGCAGAATGGTAATATGTAAATATATTAATGTAATTGCTAATCCGATTTATGAGCTAGACAAATCCGTACTCAGCGATCCTAATTCCTAACATAATACTGCTTAGACAGGACACGTGCAGAAATTTTAAGATTGTGGAAATACGTATTAAAATAGAATTTATCCAACAAAATTCATTTCACAACACTGCTTTACGTTACTCTCAACCCTCCTAATTTTCGCAATAAATTGTTAAACCCCACAAACATGCAATTTTCGGCACGTAAATTAGAATCCATATTCAAAACGTGCAATCGGTATTCAAAAAGTATATAATTAATTAAAAAGTGCGTAATTAGTTAAAAAGTGTATTAAATAGGCTTTCTCAAAGCGAAGTATAATCTTAGACAATTGTATAACCCAATAACATATGCTTAAAATCTAAACCCCTCCAAAATAAATTTGCACAATTTTATTGAAATGTGGTTTTTGCGGAAACAATAACCTTGATTTTCCGCAAAACTAGGTCATTCATGTCGAATACTATAAATTGAAGAACTAAACTCAGTAAATTGATGAACAAAACTCAAGAAATTGAAGAAGAAACCTAAAACCCGAAGCCGCCCGGATAAGAATTTGAAGAGCATAAAACTTAGTTAAAACAGCAAAACCAATGGACTACGAATTTGAAGAACAAAACCTGTTAATATGCGGAATTTCGATTTTGATTCTCCAATTGTTATGGAAACCGTCCGACTCCCCCTTCCCGTTTCTCCAATTGCAAAAAAGTAATATGAGAAACCAACCCTGCGCGTCAAAAATACATTCAAATTGGTGTGTTGTTATTTTTCAATTTTGCCCTTTGCTCCTCCAATTTTTTTTTAACTAAAATAATAATGTCATTTTGGCCTTTGATTTTGATGGAATCTATGATGGAGAATATATCTTATATCTCTTTTGAAGGGTGGTTCTCCCCAGAACCATACCCTTAATCTATAATCCGAACTTTAAATAAGTCAGCCTATAAAATTATAAATATTTAAAAAGGCTATTGTGCAATTTCAACTTCTGAAGCAACATTTGTATTTGTATAAAAGACATTTAGGTTTGGACTAGTATAGATCAATAGCTAATACTAGTAAATTATAACCATTAATTGTACTACCGTAATTTAAATATTATTTAGTACAACTACTTCCATAATTGTTGCGTTAAGAATGAAAAGAAATTATGTAAAACGTCGTTAATGGGTTAATAACTATATACTATGGGCCCGTTTCATTTGCACGGATTCTAATCAGGGAAAATATTCTGATTCCTAATTATTAAATTCCTGTGTTTGGTAGTATTAGTAAAAGTAATATAATTCCGAAAATTTAAAATTTCATGTTTTTTTGATTTTAACAAAATTAAAGAAAGTAAAAAGAATTCTTAAACGAAGGATTTTAGATAGATATTTACAGATTCTTTTTCCATAGATAAACTTAAGTAATCTTAATCCATAAAGCGGGGATTTTAATATATATCACATATCGAATCCTATTAAGAATAGATTATCATCGCTCCCTATACGCCGCTATAATATATTTCTTCTTCTTCATCTCTCGCCCTCGTCGTCTCTTATTCCCATAGCATCCTCGTTGCCTCTTATTCCCAGAGCATAATTCATCTATTATCTTTCTATTCCATGTATTGTTCTGAATTTTTTCTAATTTTTGTGAGATTAATTGATGTTTATGCTGCTGGAGAACATATTTGAAATTGTTTTGTTTAATTTTTTTTCTAATTTTTTTGAATTTTTTCCTATAAAGTGGTGAGAAAGAAACAAAACCGGCAATTAATGTCAAACAATGAATCTAGACTCACAGAGGCTGTAGCCGTTGGCTGCACCTAACGATAGAAGTTCCACAAGCTGACTCAAGTCTCCCAGTTGCTTTCTCTTCACTAATGCTTCCTCCTGATGCAGTTTAAGTTTTGCCAAATTATCAGAAATTCTACAAATCAAACCAAAATATGAAAGGGAAAGTTGTGATTAAAAAAATCAACCAATCAAATCTTCAATCGAAACAGATTTAAGTAAACCGGAAGATCTATGCTTACAGCAAGTTTCTAACTGGATAGCCAAGAATTACTTAGACAAGGGCGTTGGAAGTGGCTTCATTTTTTATAAAGTGGACATGTTTTTTGTTTTTTTTTTCAATTGAAAACTAATTTGTAAAAAATAAGATTCTTAAATAGTCCCAAAAAAAAAACTATAATCCGAACAATTTTCTTATGTTTTCCAAACATAGGACAAGTAATCTATTTTCCGCAGAATCACATTCCCCAGAATCATATTCTCTATCAATTTTACTTTCCTCAATTATTTTTCTCAGAATCATATTCCTCAAAATCATATTCCCTAACAACTTTACTTTCCTAATAACCAAACGGGCCATATGCATAGAATTTGGATTGAGTGGTCGGTGTTCTGTTTAATTTTAAACTTAAAAAGTTATGAATCTTATTAATATTTTACTCGTAATAAAAAAGGCTATGTTTCTTTTTGAATAAGCAAAATCGAGATTTCAAGACTACAGTTAAACCTCGATAAAGTAATAACTTTGGGATTGAGAAAAAATATTCATTTAACAAGGTAATTACTTTATCGAACATTATTTTAATGCATTGATCCATATCGGGATCGGAAGAAATTATTATCTTAGCGAGATTATTACTTTATCGAGGTTTAACTGTATTGTATTTAAAACCACCTTTTTGTGAAGACAATTTATACCATTTAATTGCATACAAACTAAGTAAACCTATCAATGGATCATCTGCCTATGGTTAAAGCACAGTCAATAAACAAGTGGATACAAATTGAGATGTACATAGCCCTAAATCTCTATAAACTAATAATCCACATAAGTGACATCTAAACATAAATCCCAATATTGGATGGTTTAATTAGTAGAAATAGTTGATTACTTGATTAATTAGTATAAATTCAAATTTTGTGAGTACATATTTTATCAAATTATAAATAGCAAGGACAAGGTTGCACAGATTTGGGATTCGTGAAATGATATTAAAATGACAAATTATGCACTTATAAGATCAATATATAACTCAACAGCAAGAAATAAATAAAATATAAATTAATGTTTTATTGTTTTTAATTTTATTAGTATTAGATGTCGATGTGTTATAAAACATATTAATCACGGTAATGACAATCTCCAATACGTTTTTTTTAGATTTTTAGATTGGTTGTACTTTCTATGCGGTTTTCACAGTAAAATTCAATTTGGAACTTATTCAGTACAATGATTTAGATTTTAATTTTATATGAGTATTATTAGGTTTGGCATAGATATTTACAAATGAGGCCTTGTACAACTGTACTGAAATGAGAGAAGAGAAAAATGTTGGGCATAAATATAATACACAAAAATCTGAATGCAATTTTATCTAGTCCGCAATAGTATACAACCATGTGGGCCAGGGCCTAACCCGATCAATCATCATCTTTCCTATAAATTATCTCACCGCAATCATAACCTTGAAAAAAAACAAGCATAAACTAATCAAGAAAATGAGTTCCAAAATCATCTCAACCGTCGATCTTCGCTATCAATCCCCCAACCCACAATTCCCCCCAAGAATCTCCGAAATCTCTTTCAATCCCCACCTCATAAGGCCAAGAATTTCGACCCGAAAGCAATCCTGGCCGTCCAGAGCCCGGGTCGAGGCTCTACACACTCAGACGGAAACTAAAGAGACACTGTACGAACTGTTGGGAATTGCGGAGAGCGGGAGCAGTTTATCCGACATTAAAAAAGCGTACAAACAGATGGCGCGAAAGTACCATCCGGACGTTTCCCCACCAGAGAGAATGGAAGAGTATACGCGGAGATTTATTATGGTGCATGAGGCATACGAGACGCTGTCCAATCCGCAAGCCAGAGCTCTCTACGATAGAAATTTGGCCGTCGACGTTCAATTTTCTTCGAGAAAATATCATCAGGTAAACATACCTAATCCGCACCTCGATAGGATCAAAAACCTCAAAAACTTGTTCGAAATTTATGTAACTAAACTTCTTTTCTGTTTTTTTGTACAAAGAAAATGGAGGAGAAAGAGGAGTGGAAGAGTATGTGGCAATCCCAATTGTACGAACTGCAGCGACGCGATCGCAGGGGAGGAACGTCGTGGGGGGCTCGCATGCGCAATTCATCATCTTCTTTTGATTACTAGATTCATAAACGGATCTAAGGGCGTATGAAGCAATCATATTCTAAATTATACTCCATATTTTTTCAATTTTTACATATTTCAAAATTTTCTTATGTAAAATTGGATATGAAATATGGCCTGTTTTAATCTATAGATTTTGTATCCTGGTCGTGACTAGATTAGAAGTAAGACGTAGATTAGAATATCTAAAATTCACTTATGAATGTAATTATTGGAGTGTATTTTAATGTTTTTAATTACTAAACTTATCCTTAAATTTGTCCCTTTTGTTCCTTTTAAATTATTTAGCGTATGATTGATTGTCACACAACAAGTTGTTCAATCTTATTAAAATGCAAGTGAAGAAGTGGTAAAATTTGATTGTAATCTCTCTACAATATAATAATTATTAATTATTAATCATATAATATATTTTCTCCAATTGCTATAAAAGGGACAGACAAATGGCTCCTATCATGCTCTATTCTCCTCATCCGAAAACCATAATGAATTTGTCCGATGATGATAAGCTATCGGTATCGGTAACGGGGTAATTTTTCGGTTAAAAGAAAACTTATTACTCCTATTTTAGGATATGTAAAAAAATTATTTCTAATTTGTTATATAAATTACCGACTTACTAACATAAGAATATACGACTGATTTTTTATACATAGATATTATTTTTTATTAGCATTTACAAACAAAAATAAAGGTTATTTTACTCAAAATACACAAATTTTTGTCAAAATTTCATTTTGCACTCACTTTAAAATTTGCATGTAAATATATAAACTTTCGATTTTTTTGAAATTGCACATGGGTCAAAAATCCGGTAAAATTAACGTCGACATGGCATTTTCCGACATGACATATCCGCACATGGCAATTCAGTCAACAGAAAACCAAAAATTTGAAATTCTTTATTCCGTTAGATGCACAAACTTTGTAATATTTCTCGTTTTACGCGTGAATTTTGAATTTCAGTTATATTTGCACATAAATTTGGAATTTCATTTCAATTTATAAATAAAGTTTGAATTTCATTTAAATTTTATTAAGGAAACATATGTACTTTTTATGTGGAGTGTGTCTACTCTAAGAAATTTGTAGAACTAACGAATATAGTTGTTGAATCCAATATTTTTTTATGCGGGGTATGTTGAGATTGAATTTGACAAAAGTTTGCGTATTTTGTGGAAAATAACCGTTTTAAACACAATATGGCAACACAATCTACAATTAGTTCTACAAATTTCTTGGAGTCGACACACACCACATACAAAAGTACATTTGTTGTTATAACAAGATTTAAATGGAATTCAAATTTTATTAGCGAATTGAAATGAAATTCTAAGTTTATACGCAAATTTGAATGAAATTCAAAGTTCATGTACAAAACGAGAATTATTCTAAAGTTTGTGTATTTCCAAGAATAAATTTTTTTAGACTTTTGGTTTGATGCCACGTGTGTAGACACGTCATATCGAATGTCATGTCAGCTTTGATTTCGCTGGATTTTTGACTCATGTGCAATTAATTTTAAATAAATTGAAAGTTCATATATTTAGAGGCGAATTTTAAAATTCGAGTATAAAACGAAAATTTCATATAAGCTCGTATATTTTGAGGCAAATAACCCTAAAAATAACTACTATTATAAAGAGAATCAAAGTTTGTGTTTGTCGGAACGATTATTTCCAACTTTGGTGAAGGGCAAAATGGTAATACACATATAAAAATATCTTAACCTATTTATAATAGTAGTCTATATTAGCCATCCTCACATAGTGAAGCTAATATTTAACATGTGCGAGAATTTAAGACTGATAAGTGAAAGACGTAGTAGTAGAATTTATCCGTCAAAATCCATTTCACAAATCACAACACTGCTTTACGTTTACTCTCAACCTTATTAATTTGCAATAAATTATGAAGCCCCACAAAATTTGCCTTTTCGGCGTGCAGAAAAAGTTAATTTAGTCGATTTTTAGTTCGGTCGACGTATGCAAAAGACTTAAATTATGCTAAAATTATTTATTATGCCTAATTTTTGGAAGGAATTCTAGAAAAAAGAGAACAAAGTCATTTGTTTTATAAACTAAATAGAACAAGAGAATAACAGAGAGAATAAGAAATAGGTGTGTATTATTATCAGAGTGGAGACCTCTATTTATAAAGTACAAAATAGGCTCATAGGTTTTTAGGGTTTACATGATCATCACAACATATGGTAAGTATGTTATATATAATATATTTACAACACTCCCCCTTGATTGACCATCCCTAAAAGAAACTGCTGTCTCGTTAAAACCTTGTCAGGAAAACTCATTGGGATAAAAAATGGTCGAAGGAAAAATAGTACAGCTGCTCCACCTCAATATAGTCATTCTTGATCCTTGAGTCGGCGCATATCGATCTTGGGTACCATTTTCTTGAATATTGACGTCGGTAATGCCTTTGTAAAAGAATCTGCTAGATTGTCACTTGAGCGAATTTGCTGGATGTTGATGCCGTCACTCTTTTGGAGATCATGTGTTGCACTGACTCTTTAATGAATCAATCTCAATGACTCATTTACTCGTGTGTTACGTTGGATGCCTCGTTAAAAACCTTAACTAAGAAAACCATTTGGGAAAAAACTTAGAAAGGAAAAAAGAGCACAACCATTTGACCTTCAGGGTCATTTAACCTTTAGAAGTCAGTCTAATCTTCAGGATTATTTGCAATCCGTTACTCCCCCTCAAGATAACAATCTTCAAGGTTATCTTCATGGTCTACATTAATATGTGCAACACAAGTTTAATTATCATCATAGATAATAGCATGGAATATGTCGATATATCATTACTCTAATAAATAGACCAATATCATGTTTGTCTCGAAGATAACAAATGATGGTCAATACCATTTCAAATTCTCTAATTGCACATATGTAATGAACTTCTGGTCCTAAAACATCTTTGTTATCTTCTATAGGTTTAAATGAGTCTCTATCCACTTCAAGTTATTGAAGCAACCATTAGGTAGCTATGTGGATGCGATACAATAAAATCCTTTTAAAGACATTTTAGGTAGGTCGACTAACATAACTCAATCAGGGAGATTCTCGATCTGCAGGTCGAGACAATTATTAGTTCAACCTAAGTCTTTTGATTCTAAATCCGTCTTTAGGCATGAGTTGATTTCCTCAAGTACTTTTGTACATAGTGATTCGCATATCCTCTTCAGGAGGAATTTGAAGTGATATGTTCTAAATTTCTTATTCCGCGGACTTTTTATCTTTAGCACCAATAAATCTCTCATGCTTCTAGCGCTAATGAGAATCAATTGATTTATATTTTCTATGAGGAACTTCAGTTCGTTCGTGGTGCATATACAACAGGTATATGAGATTTTAGTCACTCCTTTTGCACTAAATAACTTGATGAACTTCTGATTCATAGTGCGTGAATCTAAATAATTAATCTAACGAGATATTTGCGGCATTCATATTTTAATCTTCCCCTAATGCCAACAATAGTTGAGTTGGATTATAGAATCACGTGTCAATCAATAAAATAGTCCACAAGTAGTGGCCATATATATCATGTTGACGAAGTATACACATAATTTTCAAGTATTAAACTCTTCGGGAGTCTTAACCAAAATAAAATAACAATACAAATTGTTTTGCTTATCAGTTTTCTTCTTGAAAACATATGAGCAAATATCTTCACTTTTGAGATACACGTTCTTACAACGATTTTGCAGTTTACTTGAAAACAATATTTTTGACTTACGTGATTCAAGCAAGTTAAATCCTTCAGGGATTTTCAAGTATATATAACTATCAAGTTAATCAAATAGATAGATATTTACTACATCCATAAGGCGCATATCAAGCCCTTGTGACATAAGTATATTAATCACACTCTAAAATATAATGGCGTCTATTATGTGAGAGTTTTCATAATTGATTCCCGGTCTTTGAGAGAGACTTGTGTTACGAGTATTTTCCTATATCTCGCAATTTTTATTTCTCTTTCTAACAAAGACACATTTATATCATTCGGGGATATTTTTTCAGATTTGAACTATAGGTCAAAATGTTTTTTTCCGGCTTTCTAGGGAATATTAATTCACCCTGTATGACTTCTTTCCTCTTTGGCCAATTATTTCTTATTGACGATCTCTTATAGATCATCGTTGAGGATCCTCTTTTATCATTTCAAGAGTCATATTAAAAGGCGAAAATACCGTCGTGCGTCCACGGCGATATTTGATCTCTCCAATATTTTGAGATCTCAGTATTTTCAGACGCTTGTAGTTCTTCAGGAACTTTATTTGATTGATTAATCATTATCGTCATTGTTTGATTCATATGTTGTGCCCCTTTTCTTAGACACAAAATTTCTTTTAGAACCAATTGGTCGACCATATTTTTGACGAATTTTATATTCATTTGCAACCATTTGTACTTGTCCTTCGGGGACATTTATTCTTGTGGGAGTATTTACAGCAAATGCATGACATTGTCACTTCTTTTATATACAAAAATTAAAAGCATCAAGAAGTTGATTTGCAATCTTTTGCAAGTGAGTCTTTCGACTTCTTGTTCACATTGATTACTTCAGAAATCTAAATATGACTAGTTTTTTCTTGTGTTTTTTTGTTGGATGTAGATTTCACATTGATTACTTCAGGACTCCAAATGCGACATATGTTCTAACTAATGTTGGAAATGTTATTTCATCATAATAACAATCTTAATGTGAGATTGCTTTTATACGGTCAAATACCATTTTGAGTATGGATATGAGCAACTAATTATTTAATCTCAATTCCAAATCCATATAATATAAATCCTCTTAAGGAGGAACTTAGAGTTTAATAAACTCGCTAGCTTTATCAAGACAATTCTTCTTGAGGGAATTGAGTTCTTTATTATTTAAATTATTACTTCTAGCAATTGCTTCATTTCTTCTAGAAATCAAACATTCATGAAAACCAATGTAAAGATTCTTCAGGATCTCTATTTGCGCTCAGATAAATTTTCAATTATGTTGCGCATGATAATTGCTCGTGAATGTTCAAACCTCTCATGTCAAAGCATAAAGCCCTTTGAACTTCTGGTTCATGACATTGTTTGTCTCACTTGTTTTCATAAATGTGTAATACATTTAACATATTAGTGTGATAACTTTTTTTTGTTAGCTTCTGGCTAAATACAAAATAATTTATACAAGAATATGTATCACTACCTTCTTATATTATTTCAATATGGTATCCATTGCAGCGGATATCCTTAAAACTTAGTAAGTTTATTCTAGACTTACTAAAGTAAGGGCAAACTCAATAGTTGATTTCGTATCATTTGATAAAATGACACATGCTGTTCTAGAACCTTCAATAATTTCGATCCACTAGATTTTAAAATCTTACAATGAAGATGCAACTACTCGTATCGAGCTTTAGGGAAAACAAACAATTATATCTTTATGCAATCCTGTTGGGATGCTTCGTTTCATTCTATTATTACCTGCCCTCATGCTCCCTTATTGGTAGATGAACATCGATATCAAGAGTGCATCAATGTTAACAAGACATAGATTAATAATGTTTTTCATTCGGGAATAACATATATCACACAAAATACGAGTTGCTCTATAAGAGCATTTAATATTCTTCTAGAATATAAATGATGCTACTTAAGGAGCAAAAGTTTAATAGTATATAAATGTATTATATTTCAGACATTTCCACAAACATGTGTTAGTAATGTTACTATCACAATATAACCATTGTTCAGGAATTTAATTGTGTTACTTCCAGAGCAACAATTTAATGTTATTCAAGAGAAATAAAATCAGTAAAATGCGAATTGTGAGATCTTCTAGATCGCACATAATTACTTGAAAATATATAAAACCATAATGGAATATTATGAATCTATTTATCAATCATATAGGAACTCTGCTACCAATTATATAATTAGAGCATGAATTTAATTAGAATACCCATAAAGTATGATTGTTCTTCAGGAACATGTAATATTCTTCAATTAATTATTCTACTTTAGGAACAATAAACTTGAGTACAATCTTGTGTTATATGATTCCATAATGATAAATTGAATTGTTCTTCAAGAACATGTACAGTTAATTGTGCTACTTCAAGAGCAACAATTAGAATTATGAACATATAGCATTTGCCAAAATCAAGAGCTTGAATTGTTCTTCAAGAACATGTAGTATTCTTCAGGACTACAAATTGTGCTACTTCAGGAGCAATAATTTCAGTATATATTAAACTACTTCAGGTGAAAGGCTAGTATTTTCAAGAAGCCCAATGGCTCTTTAGGAACATATAATGCTCTTTAAAGATATCAATTATGCTACTTCGGGAGCAACAAAAATAACAATTCAAGAACCAAGATTCACCCATCTAGACTTATTCATTACGCACACGTCAAATTTGCCACACTAAAATTGGAGATAATTTGACTAGGTATATGATCCAACTTATTAATTAGAGCGAACATGTTCATTAATTAACCACCAATGTGACTCACTAGTTGGTGCCACGCAAACATGTACGACACGCCCCAAAAAGGCAAGCCTTCTTTTTACAAATATTTACTTTTGCATTAAAATAAAACCAATCTAAATATATTAGTATATCAATCTCAACATGTAATCTCTAATACATAACAACATCAAGCTTCCTTCATATTATATGAATTGTTCATCAAAAGTACATAATATTCTCAAGGAATATTAATTGCGTGGTATACATAGATATAAATATTATACAGTATGCAGGAGAAAAAACTGATGTATATAGTAAATAAATAGATAATATTAATAACTATTCAAGAGTGTGAAATATTCTTTAAGAATATTAAATTGTACTACTTCTGGAGCAACAATTAAATTTTAACAAATAATTTTGAGTTGCTCGCTAAGAGCATGTGATATTCTACAGGAATATGAATTGTGCTATTTCTGGAGCAACAATATGGATTAAAGCATTAAATAAACAAACAAATAAATAAAAACGTACATAGAAATATTGATTGTAAATGTTCTTCAAGAGCATGTAATTTATTTCAAAACATTAATTGTGCTACTTCAGGAGCAACAATTTAAGTTAAAAATATAGTTTTGAATTGCTCTTTAAGAGCATTAATATTCTTCATGAATATGAATTATACTACTTCAGGAGCAACAATTGTTATTTAATAATAGATAAACAAACAAGCAAACAAATAAATAAATAACGTAAAGTAAAAGCTCTTCAAGAGCATGTAATATTCTTCAGGAATATTGATCGTGCTACTTCTGGAGCAACAAATCAAGTTGAAAATATGTTTTAGAATTGCTCTCCAAGAGCATATAATATTCTTCAAGAATATAAATATATTGTGCTACTTCTGGAGCACACCCACATAAACATCTCAAATATGCAAGAATAATATAATAATTTTATTTCTTCAAAAAAGTGGAAGATGAAACCATAGGAATTGTTTATCTATTTTCTAAAATTTTCAATGCTTTCAAAAAGATGAAATGCGAAATACAATCCTTTTGTTTTTTATTTTATTTTATTATGAATCTTCAAGTGCTTGAGAACACAAGTCGGCCGTTATGTGTATTCGTAGATCAATAGTTAAAGAAAATCAATGTAATGAATCTTAATTGATGACGACAAAAATAAAATTATACCTTCAATCATGATGATTTCTTTCTTCTAGAGAAGAGCTTTTTCGTGCTGATAACGTATTATAAACTAAATAGAGCAAGAGAATAACGGAGAGAATAAGAAATAGATGTGTATTATTATTAGGGTGGAGACCTCTATTTATAGAGTACAAGATAGGCTCATGGATTTTTAGGGTTTACAACATATGGTAAGTATATTATATATAATATATTTACAACAATTTGAACTATTTTTATTTCAGTTTGATTTTAAACGAAATTCATAGGAGAAAGAAAAAAAATATTTGAAACATGATGGATTGAACTTTCTTGTAATGAGTCGAAGAATTTAAGTATTTTGTTCGCTTGAACAAAAACTTAGAGATGGATTTGGGGCAAAATTATAGCATACAAGTCGTCGGAGCCATGTGGTCCAAGTTGGCTAGACGAAGGGGGTGTTTGGGATAGCTTATGTGATTCAGTTTATAGCTGAAAGCTGTCTCGAAAAATAAATTTGGTGTTTGGGAGATCCACTTATAAAAGAGTTGAAAACTGTTTGAGTTCAAGATAGAAAATTTTCGTAAATTAGTCTTGGCCAGCTGAAGTTGATAGCTTATAGCTTTTACAAATTTTTTTAAATCTTTCATTTATTTAATTAATACATTCTATTATAATTTTATAACTATTTTTTAATTAATGATCGTTATCATTTAATAAAGAATAAGTAAATATGATTGGTTGTTTTATTAATATAATTTATAATCTTTCTTGTTCTTGATTTTATTTAAAAAAAATTAATTATTCTTATTATTTTTATTAAATTTTATTTTAATAATATTTGTAAAACACTATTTTATATGAGTGGGAATAATTATTTAATTTTATTTATGTAAAAATTCTAAATTTTTTTAATAAGTGAGAAATAAATAAGTTTTTCATTTTATAAGATACCATGATATTAATATTTTTAAATAATAATTTTCGACTTTCAGCAGTTTTCAATACTTTTTTGCAAACACTTATAAATTATCAAAATCAACTAATACAAAAACCCACAAAATCCGAAATGTCTTACAATTAAAACACTCTTTCTTATATAAACATTTATATAAGATAATATTAAATTTAAAATTACATTTGGTTTGATTGACAGATAGTTAAATCGAAAACCAAATTAAAGTTATAAAATAATATTAAAATAGAAAACTGAATTGAGTTTTCAGATGGTTCAGTTTTACCCGATCTGCTGCATTGACAAAAAAAATATTATTGTATATAAATTTTAGGGATATTCTCCACTAATTACAATAACTTTTTTTAAATTCTCATTTTCTATATGAACTTTCAATTTAGCTAATAAATACATCAATTTTTGATTTATTTCAAATTGCACACGGGTCAAAATCAAAACATGACATTTTTCGGCGTTGACGTGGCCTGAAGTTTCGGGTGAGTAAGCATCGACATCTAATTTATCAGCAAATACACAAACTCTTTACAGTTTTCCTTTTTGCACATGAATTTTGGTTTTTTTTTTTTATTTTTTTATTTTTTTTGCACAGAGACAAAATTTGATATTTTTTCGTATTCTTATTTATTTCTAATAAGTTTTTTATAGTGAAAGATCGAATTTAGTTGAGCCAAATAATGTTTAATTTTATTTTTTGTGTATAATATGGGAATAAAATGTAGAATGAAATGAAAAACACTGACATCCATTTATCAAAGTTTAGATAAAAAGATATTCGGAAAAGTAGTTGCAGTAACGAAGAGAAAATTCTTCAAGCCTCTTCTAAATAATAGTAATATTAAAAAAAATCGTGTGTATTTAAAAAAAATATGAGAAAATCTTACTAGAAATAAATTAAAAATAAAAAATAGTACTCCCTCCGTCCCATAGAAAGTGTCTCCCTTTCCTTTTCGGGGTGTCCCATAGAAAGTGTATCATTTTCTAAAAAGGAAGTGGGTCCTACACCTTTACCAACTCAAATCAATTCAAAACAATTAATTAATTGCATGAGTCTCACCTCTCTACCTAACAAACCAATTATAAATAATTTATTAATTGTATGGGCCCCACATCTTTACCAACTAAAATAACTCTCCTAAAATTCCGTGCCCTATAGAAAGGAGACACTTTCTATGGGATGGAGGTAGTAATAAATTTCGACTTTGTGCAAAAAAATTACAATAATAATTAATTCAAAATTCATGTGCAAAAGGGAAAATTGTTCAAAGTTTGTGTATTTATTGAAAAATTAGATACAGTCGATGCTGACTCACCCGACATGTCAGCAGTCACGTCACGTTGACAAATGTCATGTCAACTTTGATTTTTGACCCTTGTGCAATTTGAAACAAATCAAAAAAATTAGTGTATTCATAGGCTAAGACCTCGTTTGGGAAAACAACTTAAATAAGTGCTTATAGCGTTTATTCTTCAGAATAAACTGAAATATATTTGTGATAAGCTCTTCCAAATGTGGCCATGGTATAAGTGTTGTTGGTCCTGAGACGTGGTTCAGGTGTAGAGGGGGGGAGGGGGGGTGAATACACCTGAATACAAATTTCGCTCAAACGCAAAGTCAGCTCTAGCTGAGTTTGCTACTGAACTCAGTCAGTGCCAAATATACTTCAGATCGCGTGGGCAGAAAATCTTCTACTGAGTTCAGCTCTACTGACTTGAGTCAGTAGAATAGTCGTTCAGTATCAGAGTGTGTGCGGAAGTGTAGGCCCTATAAAACCTCTCGATTAGAAAACACCGATTTTTATGCTGAGTTTTATGAAGTACAATTTGTATGCAGTATGACCAGTTAGATAAAAAGTAAATCAACACAACGATTTTTAAAGTGGTTCGGACACGCTGGGTCCTACGTCCACTGTCCTGACCAAAGCAGGATACTTGTTATATTTATACTGAGTAAGTCTTAGTTGGTCTATTCACAGGACAGACGCGAACCTTAAAATTTATACTGAGCAAGTTCTCAGTGATCTGTGCGCGAGACAGATTCTCTACTTATAGTCGTAGTGACTTTTACAAAGGGTTCAAACTTGAAGAGTTTGAGTTTTCTCCAACTAAGAGGAAGTTCTTACAAATAAGAACGGTTTCACAAGGATGTGAACTTCCTCAAGGTTTCTAAGCTAAAGATATTACAATGAGCTTGTTTAGATAAGAGAAGGGGAACAAGATAAAACTCTAAGTGATGAACTAAAGCTGTTCTTCAATGGATGCTAGTTCTTCACTAGATTCTGCTTGAGATTGCTAAGAGTTTATGCGTAGAAAGCTTGGGTTCCCGATGTCGTCTCTGCATAGCGACTTCTCTTATTTATAGGCGTCGATGGTGAATAGATCCGTTGGAGGGAGGCTCTAGACACGTGTGTTGGCCCGGAGACAAATATCAAGTGTAGAGGGGGGGGGGTGAATACACCTGAGTACCGTTTCTTTTTCTCGGTGAAGGTCGGTGAAGTCCGTTGGTTGCAACTGATGAACAGTGCCAAATAAACCTTCGATCGCGGGACAGAGTTAGTCAGCTACTGAGCTCTCCTACTGACTCTTGTCAGTACTTTGAAACTCAGTCGGAGACTAAAGTGTGCGGATAAGTGTGGGGCCCGGAGTTTGTCTCTTTTTGAAAACGTGTTTTCGCAGATTAAATTCTTTTGGCTGTGTGATTTTAGAAATACGTTTTATGCAAACTTATGATTTTCAAAGGTTTGTATGCAATAAAACAGTAAAGAACACAAGCAGTTTAACGTGGTTCGGATACGCAAGATCCTACGTCCACGGTCTTGAACAGAGCAGGATAACTTGTTGATTAATCGAGCAAGTCTCGGCAAAGAAGGCGTGCACGGGACAGATCCTTCTAAGTTATAGTCCTTAGCGACTTTACAATTCAAACCTAAGTTCAAAAGGGAGCGAAACAGTTCTCCAACTAATGAAGGAGTTCTTACAATAAGAACAGTTCACTAAAAATGAACTCCTTCGAATCTAAGCTATAGATCTGACAATGAGCTTAGGTAGAGAAGAAAGGGATCTAAAAACTCTAGAGAGAAGAACCACAAAAGTATTCTAGTAAGTGCAGATTCTTCGCTGGATGTTCTGATTGAGTTGCTAGAGTGTTTGAGAGCTTGAGCAATTTCCCTTTTTTAATTTCGTGCTTCGCGCTCGTGGAGCTTCGAAATCTTCTCTATTTATAGCTGTGAGCTATGGCATATGTCCGTTGGAGACGACGATGCCACGTGTCACAAGCTTCCAAAGAAAACGGCCATAAATTCGAACTTGTTGCAGCAGGGCAGTTAATTACTGTACATGAGAGCAGCTTTACTGTTTGGAGCAGGTAAGGCGTTGTCGGCTTCTCATTGGTCGAGGTTTGTGGTTGGTGAGAATGTCAGAGTTGACCGTTCAAACAACCTCGTATGATCTTCTGCTGAACTTTCGAAAAGACTTAAGTAGCTGGGTCGCTTTTTTATGTCGGATACAGTAGACTGCAAAGTCTCTGTCTTCTTCGACTGAGTCGGCTGACAAGGAATGTAACTTCTGAGTAAGTCAGCTGGGGACTGCGAAGGTACTAGGCTTGCATGAGTTCTTCTGCTGATGACTTATCAGCTGCTGGGTTGGCTTCTATTGAGGTTTACTCAGCTGATGACTGAAGAACGCAAGCGATTACACTGATGACGTGGGGTTCTGAAAAGTATCTTCGACAGAGGATCAGTTCAACAATTACCCCATACAGGACTTAGACAAGAATATAAAAACGATTACAACAAGTCTAACCTATACATCAGCTAATCCTAACGACACACTGAACTACTGATATCAGCTCGGTTTTGGGATCTTCAATTCCATAGTACTACTATGATTTCCCCCAATTTTCTTTTAACCACGAACAACTGAGTATCATCTACTGACTCATATCCAACAATTTCCCCCTAATTGATGATGCCAAAACCTCTACTTCCAAACTCTAAACATCTTATAAGAAGTCCTAACCTACTGACAGTTATTTCCCCCTTAATCCATCTGAGGAAAACAAACTGATATGATGACTATAAAACATCAGCAGGTGAGAGATAGGCAAAATCAGAGAAACTGATTGTGAGTGTGTGTCAGATCACTTAGTGATCAGTTGTGAAAACACAAAGCAAAATGCTGTAAGACAATGAGTAATTGTCTATCAAGCAATAGGAACGATAGCATATATGATCAAGAAATTACAAGTTCCTATCACTATTACAAAAGAGAGTAGAGAAAAACTACTGACGCTTGAAGCCTTGAGTGCGTTTCTTGAAATCAGTAGATTTGTCGACAGGAGGTTGCAGACCATAGTATAGGTAGATTCTCTTCCTCAGTGTCTAGACATCCTCGTCGTCTTCAGCTAGGTCGACACTCAGGTCGAAGCGAGAAGCTGCAGTTCTGATCTCATCCTCTATATCCTTTGTACATAGAATTCCGCGCGCAGTTCTAGGAGGTGGGATGCGCCTGAAAGCCGGAGCTCTGAAAGGAATGTTCTCTCTCTTCATAATCTCCAGAAGTTGTTCCCTCAGCTCAGAGTTATAATTGAACATAAACTCGTCAAAGGCTTGTTCGATAGTCTGCTCACTTGGATAGAATTTCCATACGTAGTAGCCTTTGATAAATTCCTCTTTGAGCTCTTCCCATTGATCATTAACCAGAGCAGGAACCCATTTGTCAACATGAAGCACAGGGTCCTTTTTGACATGAGGCGCTCTTTTCCTTGATCCTCGTGGGATTTGTCTTCTGGGATCAGCTGTTGGCTTTTGAGATAAGCTAATCATCTTAGCTATATCAGCCATTCTCTTCTTTTCTCGGAGAGCCGCTGCCCTACAGTCTCCTTTCCTGAGATTTAGGCCTCGCAGCGTGGCTTCCCAAGTGGCTCTATCTTTGGTTTCTTGCTCAGGTGTAAGATGAGTCTGATAGTGACTCTGAGCAGTAGCTTGATCTGTAGTAGGAAGAGTTTTTGCGAACTCCTCCTGAGCCTTTTTCTTTTCTTCGTCCACTGACTCTTGCTTCTTTTTACCTCTGCCCTTAACAACTTTGCCCTTAGGCTTCTTGGCAAGTTGAGCTTCTTCCAGCTGACGCTCATGGTCCAGCTTGTCTTGTAGTTGTTGGGCTACGCGGAGGTCGAAGGTCTCTTGTTCCGCTTTAGATTTGAATTTTCGGACCGGGGGAGGAAGGAGGAGTAGTAGCGGTAGCGATCTCCTTCCCGGCCCTGCGGGAGGAGCCTGTTCTTCTTCGGACTCTTGCTCAATGAAGTGAGCAACATCTTCTATGTGAGCGACGAGAAGATGAGATGGGGGTAGGTTCTAGAGGAAATTCGAGCAGCGAGAACCCCCGAGTATCTTCGACTGAGCGGCTGAGGATTGAGCATGAGCAGTTGAGGGTTGTTCCGCCTGAATACCTTCCCCCTGAGTCTGAGCATTAGAGGGTCCTTCCTCCTGACCACCCTCTACTATTTGGACATCAGCCATATCCGTATCAGGTTCATCCTTCATAATACCTTCCCCCTTTTTGGCATCATCTGCCTTAGAGAGTTGGGTGCGGATGGCTTGAATGTCTCTTTCCACATTGTGGACTGAATCCTTAATCTGAGTTGCTGTGGATTCGAAGTCCTTGACGGGATCGCAATACTTGACGAGATTGCAATATAATTCCCAGTCTTTTTCTTGATCAGCTCTGGATGTTTTAAGCTGTGCAGCTGACTCCAGACGGAGTTTCAGCAGAGCCTGATCCTGCGATTCTATCATTTCTTTCTGAATAAGTTTCAGAGCCTCTGCCTGTTGGGTAATAGATTTCTGAAGGCTAGAGGTGGCAATCTTATTCCGTTCATCGATTTCGAGCTTAACAGTTGTGAGAGCTTGAGTCAGCTGCTCTGAAAATATCTTCTGCTGATTCTGGAGCAACTGCTGACTCTGAGCTTCTAGATCGACTTTCTGAGCTGCTAAGGCTGCCTCAATAATCTCCTGAAAGTTGGGTTGAGGAGTAGGTACTGGAGTCTTTGAGATGTCAGCAGCTATTCTGTCTAAGCTCTGTGTCTGAGCCTTGGTATACTTTGTCCACTTCAGATGGACGTCCTTAGCCAAAAGTCTGTTTTTCTCTCCTTGGCGTTGAATGGCTTTATTTACGGACTTTGAGGACACGGAACCGATAGGTTGTATCTGGTACGAGCTGGTTCCGAGCCTCTGCTCAGAAAATGTGAGGAGCTGCTCCCTACTGTACTTCGGAGCACCTTGAGCATCACGTGATGTATCAGGATGTAATGATTTGCTCTTCTCACGGGGAGTTGAACCCTCAGTAGAGCCTCCCAACTCTGTATCCTTGGGTGAATGATCATTCCTCTGATTGTTGTCATCATCATCTTTCTTATCAGCAGGAGGAGATGGGGGCGGAGGAGTGTTACCAGGAACTGACTCTCGCAAGCTTAGAAGGTAAAGCATTGCGGCTCTGAGATCTTCAAGAGTAGCTAAGTCAGCTGGTTCTCCGTACCCTATTACTTCTTGTAGCTTCTGCTCCTCATCGAGCAAGTAGATGACTGAGTGAGTTTTGATTATGTCGTCTAGAATATCCCAACTCAGAAATCTTAGAAGCATTTGAACCCTAGCCCTGATGGCTATGTCGACTAAGTCTGAGTGTCCAGCGATCTCAGGAATATGATCGTGTACTTCAGCTGTGGCACGGAGACGAGTGGTGTGAATAGCTGTCCACTCAGTTGCAGTCTCCTCAGTTGGTTCCCTGACGTCCGACTGTATCTCCTCAGAGCTAATTACCTGGACTTTATCTTTGAGGGTCGCACCCTCAATGCCAGTATCAGAATCTAAAATCTGCTCTTCGTGAATAAGAGGAGGAGTGGGTTCAATAATAGAGAGGGGCTGAGCAGCTGAGACCTCAGCTGGTCTGGTCTTAGTCAGCCGCCTCTTCTTAGGCACTTCGGTATACGGGGGCAGAGTGGATGCTGCTCTCTTCGGCTCAGGCAGCCCCTTACCGATAGACTTCTCAGTCGCTGCTTTAGTCTTGAACTTAATCAGTTTCACGTAAAAGAACTTGGAATCAGCAAACGACGAATGCCTCTGAACAGAGCTTTCTATGAGGACTGACATCTTAGTCCCATAGAGTAATTTCCCTACACTGGCTAACTTCCTCTCTCCAGTGGGTAGGGTAGTGAACTTCTGGGCTTGGGCCTTCATCTCCGAGACATAATAGTCGGCCCAGTTCACTTCAACTCCATCATCTATCGCCATCATCAGCTGAATCCTTGGCTTGGATAATTGATCATATGATCCAGCTGAGCTCGTCAGGATATGAGAGAGTATGTAGGCTAGTCCTATGTATTGGGGAAGCAGGAGATTCTTCTGCAGAGCTGACTTGAACGATATGTCAGTTCGTCCGCAGAACTTGTGGACATACTCGTTTATCTCCTTCTCCTTGTATCCGATAGGAGAAATACCAGAGTCTGGAAGATCAAACATCAGCATCAGCGCGTCCCTGACGTTGAAGACTCTCTGAGTAGTTTCCCAACAATTCTGATCAACTTCCTTCATGTAGACGAAGGAAGATTCCTCGCCTCCAGACGCGAGCGACCTCCAGTTGTAGTACACTTCTACCACTTGCCTAGGTAGATAAGATCTCGGGTGCTTCGTCACCAGCTCCTGAAGACCAGAACGCTCCAGAGCATCAAACACGGGTTCCAAGGAAGAGATATCAACTTGTCGGAAGGCCAAAGCAGGTTCAAACTGAATCCTGGATGCCATTATCTCCTCTATATTCTCAGGAACTTGAGATGTCGCCATTGAAATCTGCAAAATAACTTGTTAGCACTTGAAAATAGAGTAAGTTAGTAAGTATTCAGCAGATTCAATACATTACCGAGTACTAAAGAGCTTTGAGAGATGCAAAAGCGAGACAGTTAAGATGATTTTTGAGAAAGAAACTGAACGCTTGAAAGTAGCTCTTAAGTTGAAAATGGCGAAAAGTGAGGAAGAAGATAGAAGATGAAAGATTTATATATCTGACTGATTATAAGTTTAGATCCAACGATCCTATTTTAATCTTCCAAATCTATAGACGGCTGAGATTAAAAGTTATAAAAGGAATGATTACCAAAGCCGCCTCAAACATAGATTTACGTAATAAAGGTAAGTGAGAAGACATGCATTAAATGCGCGACAGACAACATTAATTACTCAGTTTATGCGAATGAAAAGGTTTCCTACTGACCTTTCCTTAAACTTATTAATGGCGGGAAATAAATGCACATTAACTACTGACTGCGTGCGACTGATAAAATAAATGCAGACATGCTTCTGAAAAGAAATTAAGTATATGATACAACGCAAACCTCTTCAGCTGAACTTTCGATCAGCTGGTTACCGTTATATCGCAGGAGGATGATTGATGTACTGATAAGCACGTTCCCCCTTGCTGTAAACAGTGTGATTCTTCCCACTGAATCACTGTACGGAGTCTACTGACTTGTCGTACTGGTTCCATCTACTGATACCAAATATTTCCAATTGTCTCCACGGGCTGCTATCAGTAGTTGTCTTCTACTGATGCATTTCAGTAGGATCCAGTAGACCTAGCTCAACTGATAATTCTCTGAATCTGTTCTCAGCTAGTGGTTTGGTCAGTATGTATGCCCTTAGTTTGTCAGTATGGATCTTCTCCATTCTGATATCCTTCTTCTCGACATGGTCTCTGATGAAGTGGTGTCGGATATCCACGTGCTTGCATCTCGTATGTAGAACTGGGTTCTGAGTTATGGCAATAACATTGGTGGAGTCACAATAGATGGGCACTTCATTCTGAATGATACCATAATCTCTCAGTTGTTGTCGAAGCCAAAAGATCTGGGCACAACAACTTCCAGCAGCCATGTACTCGGCCTTCGGTAGTGGAGCGTTGCTGCGAGTCTTGTTTCTTTGAGAACCAAGATATCAGCTTGCTGCCTAGGAACTGACACGTTCCGGAAGTTGACTTACGATCTATCATGCATCCTGCATAATCAGGATCAGAATAACCTGTCAGTATTAGATTATCATCAGCAGGATACCATAACCCAGCATCAGGTGTTCCTCTCAGATAGCACAGAATCTTTTTAGCTGAGTCGAGATGACTTCGCTTGGGATCCGCTTGTAATCTTGCGCATACACCTACAGCCTAAGTTATGTCAGGTCGGCTAGCTGTTAAATATAATAAAGAACCAATAATAGCTCTATAATCAGTAGAGTTAACAGAAGCTCCCTCTTTGTCTAGATCGATTTTAAAATTCGTATTCATGGGGATTTTGATTGGCTTGCTGGAGTCGCAGCCGAATCTCTTGAGAAGGTCTCGAGTGTATTTGGCTTGATTGATGAAGATTCCTTCAGGTGATTGCTTCACTTGAAATCCAAGGAAATAATTCATCTCTCCCATCATGGACATCTCGAATTTCTCCTTCATCATCTTCTCGAACTGCTGACATATAGCTTCATTTCTGCAGCCGAAAATGATGTCGTCCACGTAGATTTGCACCAGTAGGATGTCATCTCCTGACTTTATGTTGAATAGGGTGCGATCTCTCGTCCCCTTCGAAAACCTTTCGAAGTAGAAAGTCGATAGGGTATCATACCAAGCCACGGGTGCTTGTTTTAACCCATACTGAGCTTTCCTAAGTCTCGTACACTGATGTCCCCGCCGAAAGCCGGGCGGTTGTTCCACGTAGACTTCTTCCTTCGCACGCCGTTCGAAAAGCTGACTTTACATCCATCTGATAGACTTTGAAGCCTTGATGTGTTGCATAAGTTAGGAATAGACGAATGGCTTCCAATCTAGCGACTGGAGCGAACGTTTCATCAAAGTCAATTCCTTCTGCCTGACTGTATCCCTTTGCAACTAGTCTTGCTTTATTTCTGACAATGACGTTGTTTTCATCTCGCTTGTTTTTGAAGACCCACTTAGTACCAATCACGTGCTGATGTCTAGGTCTGTCAACAAGCTCCCATACTTCATTTCTGACGAATTGGTTCAGCTCTTCTTGCATAGCAATGACCCAGTCAGCATCTTTAAGTGCGTCCTCTATCGACTGAGGTTCTTCTGTAGACAGAAAACAAGAGTAAAGTGAGCTTTCTCCTTGACTTAATCTTGATCTCGTCCTTATAGTTGCTGATGGATCTCCAATGATAAGATCTGAAGAATGAGCATCGAGCCACGAACGCCTGAGTCGGGCTTCTTCTTCTGATACTACTTCTGCACAGTCAGTAGGAGTGTTAGGCATTTCAGCAGTAATCGTTTCGCGACCGTAGCAATTCAAGAAGAAGGTTAGGATCTACTGAGTTTCCAGGTTCAGGGGCATTTAGCTCAGGAACATTAATCGTTCCCCCTGAGTTTATATTCTCAGTAGAGGTCTCAGTTACCACAGGGGCTTCCTCATCGACCGATGTTACATGTTGTTGATTCTGTTCGGGAGAATCAACTAGGTCAGCTACGTCGACTGTTGGTTGAGTCTGAGTTTGTTCATCGTCTGACTCATCATCCCAACAATGCTGGATCTTTTCAGCTTTATCAGTAAGTCCGAGATCCTGTAGCTTGCTGCTGACATCATCAGTATTTGACTCTGTTTCTTTCCTGTTCTCAGTAACAAATTCATCAAAAACAACATGAGGGCTTTCCTCCACACAAAGAGTCCGATAGTTAAAGACTCTGAAGGCTTTACTGACTCGAGAGTATCCTAATAAAACTCCTTGATCAGATTTGCTATCAAAGACCTTCAGCTAATCTTTCCCGTTATTGTGGATAAAGCAAGGACAGCCGAAAATATGAAAATGAGAAATAGAAGGAATTCTCCCTTTCCATAATTCATATGGTGTCTTCATGTGTTGCTGAGTGAGTAGTGAGCGATTCTGAGTGTAGCAGGCGGTGTCAGTAGCATCAGCCCAGAACTTCGAGGGTAGTCCAGAATCTGCGAGGAGCGTTCTTGCTGCTTCTTTGAGTGTTCTGTTCTTTCGTTCAGCAAGTCCGTTCTGGCGAGGGGGTGCGCGCTATGATGTTTCATGCTTAATTCCCTCTTTATCGCAGTATGTCTTAACTACTGAGTTTAGAAACTCTGTTCCTCTGTCCGAGCGAATTCTTTGAATCTTGATGTTCTTTTCCACACTGAGCTTCTTCAGCAGATTGGGCAACTCAGTTTGAACATCAGATTTATTGGCGATGAAGATGACCCAAGTATATCTCGAGTAGTCGTCAATAACGACGAGGGCATACTTCTTGCCTCTTATAGTCACTGGAGAGACTGGCCCGAATAGGTCCATGTGCAGCATCTGAAGGATTCCATCAGTGAAAGGTGACGGAATAGATGGATTGTTGTTCTTTGTTTGCTTTCCCTTCAGACATGCTTCACAATTTCTGTCTTTAACGAACGATTCGTTGGGCAATCCTCTGACTTTGGAGTTCTTGGCTAGCTTGTTCATGGTCTTGAAGTTCAGGTGGCTGAGTCTCTTGTGCCATAGTCATCCTGTCTTGTCACCAGATTTTGTCTGTGCTAGTAAGCAAGCCTCAGGTTCTGCGGTTTTCCAGTCTGCAACATAGATGTTTTTCCTCCGCGATCCTGATAACACTGTTTTCCCTGTAGATTTATCAACAACATCACATAAACCAGTGTCAAAGATAACTCTGTTAAGATTATCACAAAATTGACTGACAGAAAGGAGATTATGTTGAAGTCCTTCAACATATGTTACTCTTGGAACTGAGGCAGTCCCAATGTTCAGCGTTCCGTATCCCCTTGTGTAGCCTTTTGAATTGTCACCAAACTCAATTCTGGGACCATCTTCTTGTACAAAGTTGGTCAGCAGGCTCTTTTGATATGTCATGTGTCTTGAGCAGCCGCTGTCCATTATCCATGGGTCCTTATGCACCTGCAAAACAGAAGCATCTTTAGGTACCCTTTGGTTCAGTTCGGTCCTTAGTGGTTAGTGGGTGATTTTGGAACCCAAATCTGTCTCGGGACCTTAAAAGTCTGAGACTTCTTCTTCTGAACCTTGTCAGCTTTCTTCTCCACAGGACTTGGAGATACTGACTTTCTGTTGATGATTTTGGGTTCAGGCGCTTTCTTCTTCTGAGTCTTAACGCTTCTCCTGACCCTGGGCTCATAGTAGTACGAACCGTACTGAGCCGGATGCTCATACAGTGGCTCCTTGTATCGTTGTTACGCCCATCTGACCTTCTTGGTTCCCCCCTGAATTTGATCGCGGTGTCCTGGGGCTGGAACCTTTGGTCAGCTGCTTGTTGCTACTCGGCTGAGGTGCAATCATTTTCTGTTTGTTCTTTGCCTGAGGTGTGGTGTCAGCAGCTTGCACCTTTCCTCTGACGAACCTATCAGCCAGTGTTGCTGAGCTTTTGGAGATAGAAGCTTCGTGGGTATAGCCAAGTCCTTCTTTCATGATAGTTGGCCGTTGTGCTCTGAGCATACTTTCTAGCTTCTCCTTAGCTCCCAGGTACTGTTCAGTCATCAGTCCTCTCCAGACCTCATCACTTCTCCTGAGTGAGTCATAATCTTTTTGCACGTCTGTGAGCTTCTGACTGAGTTGGGCTATTTCAGTCTCTTTCTCAGAATTGTCCTTAGTCAGGACTGAGATCTGAGTCTCTTGAAGCTGAGACTTAGTCATAAGAGATTCAATCTCTTCCTTGAGTCTCGCAACTAGATTCTCTGACTCAGTAGAGACCTGACAATCAGAAGAAAGTCTCTGATTCTCAACCTTTACCTGTTCTAGTTCCTGGATGGTTCTGCTGAACTCTCTGCTCAGCTGAATTTGTTCCTCTAGCAGGTCGTCGTATGCTTGTACTATGTCCATAGGATCATCCGAGACCGAGCAAGTGTCGTGTGTGTTGTGTGAAGAGGAGGTTATATTAAGTTTAGAATTTACCTCGGCCTCTTCTCAGGCCATCGACACTTGTTCGCTGATTCCTCGGGAACCTTCTCTCCGACTTCAACGGCCTACGAATGCAGCTTCATCCTCAGAAGAGTACATGAATGTATCCTCTTCAATTGAGTTGTCGGATATCTCTCCGGCTATGTAGGCCTGCCTCTTCTGGGCAAATTTGTCTCTTCTGGCCTGCCGTTCTGCTCTTTGAGCAGCTGAGAGTTCGGGACAGTCGTGCGATAGTGTCCCTCCTTCTTGCGGTTGTAACACGTGGATGTTCTCGTTGCTTTTTCCACCGACGCTTTCGGTGGACTAGCAACGAGCTCCGTGTTCCTGCATTCAGTAGAAGTGTTAGATTCTTCCCTTTTTTAATATTCTTTCTTACCAGGGGGAGAATCTCTATGATATTTCTTCAACTTTCTGACTCTCTCCTTTTCTCTTTGGTATTTGAGAGCCATCAGTGCGAGCTGGTCAGTTCTAGACATTTCAGATGTCTTTGTATACTGCAGCAGCCACGCCTTGCGCTGGAAGAAATATTTTTGCCTCCGGTTTCTTGACCGTTGCCTTGAAGGCATGATCGATTTGAGTGTCGGTGGAGCACCTGGAACACTTCTGCGGTAGACTATGCTCAAATTCCTCCGTCTTTAATTCTGAAAATATAACATCAGGAGTTAGAGCATTAAGATCAGAGCGACGTAAATAAGTAGCAAAAGGAAGCCACTTCGGTCGGGGTAGCGCTCTTATGATCTTTGTGTTCATCTCTTTGTTTGAGAACACCTTTCCCAGCCCGTTTATCACATTGACTTGATTCGTAAATCTGACGCTCAGCTCGTCAATGGTTTCACTGGGCTCCATCGCAAAGATTTCGAACTTTTGAAGCTCTAATTCGAGCTTGTTCTCTTTAATTTGAGGAGTTCCTTGGCTCAGTACAGCCAGGGCGTCCCAAAGTTCTTTCGCCGTTTTGCAGTCCTGCATCCTCCCGAGGTGTGAGTCACTGAGCGTTGTCAGTATAGCATTTCGTGCGACTCGGTCGAGGTTATGCAGCTTTTTCTCTACAGGCGTGAAGGAAGATTTGTCCTTGGGAACCTTCGGACCGATACGAGCACCTTCACCTTCCACTTCAGCGAACTGAACGCTGTCTATCATTGGAATGATAGGTCCGGTCTCCAGTACATCAGTCATGCTGTCGTGCAGCGACGTAAGGTGTGCCTCCATTCTTACACGCCATACCGTGAAGTTCTCTATTGAGAACATCGGCACCATCCTCATACCTGACATGTCAGACATTATGTGTACGAGTATAAGGATGAATGAAGAGATGCTTATGCAGAGAAAACGTTTTCAAGGATCAGTTCGAGAAGACCAGTATTTCAGAACAGGTGGTCAGATGAACACCGTGTGCTCTGATACCAATTGTTGGCTCGGAGATAAATATCAGGTGTAGAGGGGGGGGGGTGAATACACCTGAGTACCGTTTCTTTTTCTCGGTGAAGGTCAGCTGAAGCTGTTGGTTGCAACTGATGAACAGTGCCAAATAAACCTTCGATCACGGGACAGAGTTAGTCAGCTACTGAGCTCTCCTACTGACTCTTGTCAGTACTTTGAAACTCAGTCGGAGACTAAAGTGTGCGGATAAGTGTGGGGCCCGGAGTTTGTCTCTTTTTGAAAACGTGTTTTCGCAGATTAAATTCTTTTGGCTGTGCGATTTTAGAAATACGTTTTATGCAAACTTGTGATTTTCAAAGGTTTGTATGCAATAAAACAGTAAAGAACACAAGCAGTTTAACGTGGTTCGGATACGCAAGATCCTACGTCCACGGTCCTGAATAGAGCAGGATAACTTGTTGATTAGTCTGAGCAAGTCTTAGCAAGGAAACTGTGCACAGGACAGATCCTTCTAAGTTATAGTCCTTAGCGACTTTACAATTCAAACCTAAGTTCGAAAGGGAGCGAAACAGTTCTCCAACTAATGAAGGAGTTCTTACAATAAGAACAGTTCACTAAAAATGAACTCCTTCGAATCTAAGCTATAGATCTGACAATGAGCTTAGGTAGAGAAGAAAGGGATCTAAAAACTCTAGAGAGAAGAACCACAAAAGTATTCTAGTAAGTGCAGATTCTTCGCTGGATGTTCTGATTGAGTTGCTAGAGTGTTTGAGAGCTTGAGCAATTTTCCTTTTTTAATTTCGTGCTTCGCGCTCGTGGAGCTTCGAAATCTTCTCTATTTATAGCTGTGAGCTATGGCATATGTCCGTTGGAGACGACGATGCCACGTGTCACAAGCTTCCAAAGAAAACGGCCATAAATTCGAACTTGTTGCAGCAGGGCAGTTAATTACTGTACATGAGAGCAGCTTTACTGTTTGGAGCAGGTAAGGCATTGTCGGCTTCTCATTGGTCGAGGTTTGTGGTTGGTGAGAATGTCAGAGTTGACCGTTCAAACAACCGCGTATGATCTTCTGCTGAACTTTCGAAAAGACTTAAGTAGCTGGGTCGCTTTTTTCTGTCGGATACAGTAGACTGCAAAGTCTCTGTCTTCTTCGACTGAGTCGGCTGACAAGGAATGTAACTTCTGAGTAAGTCAGCTGGGGACTGCGAAGGTACTAGGCTTGTATGAGTTATTCTGCTGATGACTTATCAGCTGCTGGGTTGGCTTCTACTGAGGTTTACTCAGCTGATGACTGAAGAACGCAAGCGATTACACTGATGACGTGGGGTTCTCAAAAGTATCTTCGACAGAGGATCAGTTCAACAATTACCCCGTACAGGACTTAGACAAGAATATAAAAACGATTACAACAAGTCTAACCTATACATCAGCTAATCCTAACGACACACTGAACTACTGATATCAGCTCGGTTTTGGGATCTTCAATTTCATAGTACTACTATGATTTCCCCCAATTTTCTTTTAACCACGAACAGCTGAGTATCATCTACTGACTCATATCCAACAACGTGTCGATGCGATAAGGAAAACGGCTCCTTTAATTTGAACGTTGTCGACTCCTCTACATATAACAACTTTTTTCAAATTTCCCTTTTCCACACTTATTTTCAATTTAGAGCCCGTTCGAAAAAGCTTATTAGCAGTTTATTCAACTTATTCTAAAAAATAAGTGTTTATACACGTGTTTGAGAGGGCTTATGAAAACAATGAAAACAGCTTATTCTAAAAACTAAGTTGTTTTTGGCTTACTTTTAAGTTGACGGGAATAACTTATAAAAATAAGTTAAAAACAACTTATGAAAATGGATCACCATATCAAATCGGCTTGAGAATAATTTTTTTAAACTATATTTTCTTTTTTCCTCTAATTAAGTGCTTATATATAAATGTACCAAACACGAACAACTCGTTTAATTTAAGCACTTATGACATAAACACTTGTTTGAATAGATTTGATAGATCCCAAAACCCCATCTGAATATTGTTCCTTCGTATAGCCTAGTCAAGTTCAGTTGTTAGAACTCAGTAAGACAGAGTTCAGTAGCTGCATGATTCAGTAAAAGACCTCACTCAGCTGAAGAACTCGGGATCGAAGAAGTCAGTTGGACATCAAACTCCAACTGAATCTGCCCAGGAATTCGTGCCCATGCACTGAATGCTTAGAAGAACGTCAGTAGGAAAGACACTTCAGTTGCAGGTCCGAGGATTCAGAGGAAGTCAACCTTGATGTTTGACAAGTCTCAACTGTCAATCTACCTCAACCAATAAGGAGCCGACAGCGACCATCTACTCTGACAAAAGCTGCTCTGAAACTGAAAAAGAGAAGAATCTCTATAGTGTATCTGCTCCTTAAATTTTATTCTTATCTAAACAAACTCATTGTAATATCTTTAGCTATAACTTTGGGTATTTTAACCATTTATGTTTTGAGAATCGTTAGTTATAACTTTGGTGAAGGACATAATGGAAATATGTGGATATAATTGCTAATCCAGACTATTATATATACTCTCTCAGTCCCAGATATATATGCCTACTTTCCTTTTTCGTTTGTCCCAAATCTATATGCCTATTAGCAAGTTTTTGTATCTAACTAAATCTTTCACCAATTTTAATAAATCTAATTAATATGATAATATAGAAAAATACTATTTTATCCAACTTTTATAATAGCAAACACAATTATGATATTAACTTTATAGTAATTTACTTTAATTTACTCAAATTCCAATACCAACATTTATCTAACTTTCATATCATTAATTTTTTTCTTAATCTATGCGAAAAAGCAAATGGACATATAAAATAGGGACGGATGGAGTATTAAAATTCAATGGTGTTTTAATCCAATTGATTTCAATTCAATTTAATTGATTTTAAACCTTTAATTACTTTTTTCCCTTTTACTTTCAATTTAATTTCAATTGTAATTCAACTTAATTTCATATAACTCTTTAATTTCGAATCAAATTTATTTCATCTTATTCTCTTTCTATCCAACTATTTTAGTTTAATTTAATTAAATTAAGTTCTTGTTTTTACTTAATATATAAAATAATCTATTTTATCTTCTTATTTTAATTTCGTACTATATCAATAATTTTAATATAAATTTTTACAATAAAAGCGTATAATTTAAATGCTCAATATCAATATTCTATATGTATAATATGAACATTATAATATACTATATAATATATAAATCACAAATCATTTTGAAATAATAGATATTCAATTGAATGAAATGTTTGTATTAGATTAAATTGCATTATGTTCGTATCTTATTTATAACATCTAGTATATTCAATTGTATATAGACATCGACAAATTATTATCAATGATGATTTCAATACATACATATAATAAGTCAAAATTAAAAAGTTAAAAATAATTTGCTACCTAAATGAAATGATACAAAATATAGACCAAGTGATAGCACAATAAAAATAATATTAAAATACACAACAAATAAAATTCAAACTCAGATTTCTAAGACATGGATATCAAGATTGCAGATCAATGACTAAATTATCAACACATTAAAAAATATATCAAGTATATTCATGTGTTTTATTATATTGTTATAACATGTTGTCATTGATCAATTCCATAGAATACATAGTTTAATTAGGAGAAACTCCGAGAATTAGAATATACTCAAAATATATCTTGCAAGAAACGTGTCTTTCAAGACAAGACGGAGGGAGTACATAAAATGCATAAACAAGATCATAGTTTAGCTATTAAATTTTTTAAAAAAAATTTACAGTGTATTAATTGGTAAATATTTGAGTGCGGTGTATTAAATATTTTAAATTTATTCTTTTATGATCAATCTAACCAAAACCTGAATATTTAGTTAGATATTGGAATATCGAGTATTTCCAATCATGAATAAAAAGGGCAATGCATCAGATATGACTGGTGGTTATAATTTGGTATATACTCCCTCCGTCCCATGATTCTTGTAATAAAAAATTTCGGCGCGATATGTTAGGAGAGTTGTTGGTTGTGAGTAGAGATGTGGAGCCCTCAAATAAAGTGTTTGTAATAATTTTCTATTTTAGGAAATGTTACAAGAATGGTTGGACGTCCCGAAAAGAAAAATGTTACAAGAATTGTGAGACGGAGGGAGTATGATATTTGATTAAAATTATAATTTAGTCAAAACGAATACATATTGAACATCAATGTTCTTTTTTTAAGATTAACTTATAAAATTGAAATCAACTGATATTAGACATTCACTTGCATAATATTCAAATTATGCACCATTATAACAATACGAGTAACAACGACGGTTAGTTTAATATTTTCCCCTTTAGATACAATCAATTGTTCTAAGTAGTTATTTATATATTTCAAAACACAGACGATTTATGAAGACAAGAATGGTTTTAGGAATTAAAATATAAAGTGCGGAATAATGGAATATGAAGGTGTCACCAATCATGAAAAAAGGCGGAAAAAAAACTGATATTACTGGTGAGGTATTTGTTTGTTCAATAACATATTTAAATATGTTTATTATTTAATCAGTATTTTCATTACTAGTATAAAATTATTAAAAATGAGTATTGTAGAGTGCTCTGATATAGGAGCCCAATACACATATGTACTGTATTTGAGGTTGATTTTTGGTGTGATAAACGATGGTTTCTTCGAGTAAAAAGAATCCAAAGTATTCCCTTTGGTTGTCTAAGTGGAAAAATAAAGTTTTTGCCGAAAGTATTTTCAGATCTTGTATTTGGCAAAGATTTATTGAGAAAACACTTTATGTTCAACAATCAGCAGTATAATAATATATTTTGTTTCACATCTAGCAGAGAAAAGATAGATTCAACTATAAACACTGAAAATTCTCTGTTTGGATTCGCATGTATGGATAAACTACCACCAAATCAAAAGACTGATACCAATACATGAACAACCGCCTAGATTTGCACAGCTTTATATCTACGACACAGAAAATGAGGTTAAAAACCAACTAAACACAATGCAGTAAGTGAGATTTATGCAATTTAAAAACTATTTAAAAAAATTAAAAACTGACTATTTTATCACAAAACGTGTGAATTATTTAAAATAGGATCGGTATGACATAGACAAACTAATGCTCAATTTGTGGTGAAAATCCTACATATGCTTGATGATAACAATGTTTTAGTGAAATCATTTAGAATGAAAGAGAAAAATTTGGGGAAGCAAGAACATCATAAATAAAATTAAGGCTAATTTGAGAGAGAGAATGAGATACACAAATGTATAACTTTCCTATTGTATCGGAGGTTGCTACATTGATCGTTGGTGAGTGAATAATCAATCAAGACAAATATATAATTGTTGAGAAGGAATCAGGTTACTACAACTAATATACCAATTTCATCATTCACATCTTGTTTTACAGTATCCATTGTTATTTCCATATGACGACGATGAATACAAAAAGGGCATTCCCTTTTCAGCAGCACGCAAACCTTAAAAAAGAACACATAGGCTGCTTCCTTCCCACCGCGTCCTTCCTTGTGTGTCGGAGATATAAAGCGAGTGCACCGGAAAAGATGAGCTTTAGAATGGAAGTTATCCAACAAAATCCATTTCACGACACTACTTTACGTTACTCAACCTTCCCAATTTTTGCAATAAATTGTGAAGCCCCACAAATTTGTGCTTAATTAGTCAAAAAGTGCATTTCGTAGACTTGTGTGCAATGTTTTTCTCCAAACTTTGATCCTTAAAACGATAATCATGCATAAGTTCAAATTATTTAATCAATATCTATATATTCTAAAAATAGCAGTTCTTACCGGATGGGTAAAACTGTAAGTTGCATTGAAACTTAATAATATTTGATAAATTTGGTACTCCCTCCGTCCCATTATTCTTGTCCAATTTGTTTTTTGCACGGTTTTTAAGGAGAATTGTTAGTTGTGGGTCCCACAAAAAAGTTGCGTGTAATAATTTACTAAAAAAGGAAAGTGGACAAGAATTTTGGGACGGAGGAAGTACTAATTATGATCTTACAACTGATACAAGTAGGTCCATTGATGACATAAATACTACTATCTATTTGGATATTTTGTCCTTTTAGCAAAGAAAACCAAACACGTTTATGTTGACTATACGAGTGGACAGCAAGACGATCGCTCAGGCTAACAGATTTATAATAAGAAAAAAAAAAGTTTAATTTTATCCATTATATCGTGTATGTCCAATTTTAATGTGTTATGATAGTCACGATTAATTTTAGTCAGTCATATGTCAAATAGTTTAATTTTTGCCTGCTTCATAAAATCGAATAACATCGGTCCGATTCAAGTTGCAAATAAAGTTGTCTGATTTATTCAATTTGGTATGTGTATATTCATTTTTAACCCATTAAATTAAATTTTGTGTCAATTTTCATTGGTTATGTTTATCATGAAATTTAACCCAATGTAAAAATATCCGGTTTTGACCATTTTATAAAATCAATAATATTAAATTATTTATATCTAAAAACATTGAAAAATGGTTACTTGTATAAAATTAACAATCACCACCATGTGTTTTAAATAGTTACTTGTATCATATTTTATAATTTTCCTTTTTCGAATTTTTACAATTTTCACACTCCTAACACAATTATGAATTTTGCGATGATTAACAATATAAAACATCTATATCTTGTAAATTCTTTTAAAAACCTTTTTAGAAATAAATATTATTAATTTAATAAAAGGGCCAATTAACACATATGTCAACGAGTTATAAGTAAAAACTAACTTCATCATACGAGCATGTATAAACGTGCCGAACGGATTAAATGGGACAATTTTATTCAATTTTGCAAGATAAAGCGGAATTAAATTATTTTAAAACCTAATGGATTAAAATCTAATCTGACCAACATAATTGACTAAAGTCACACATAAACAAGTCAAAATTAATTTTCCTCTAATAACAATGATAATAAGTTTCGAGAACAGTAGAAAACAACCAAATCTCCAATAACTGAAGTAAGATGGAATTACTGGGACATGTAAAAAGCTCATAAAATATGTTGTGAATTTAATAAACTTACTTGACAATAATGGTATTTTATTAATTATTACTAGTATTATTTTGCATTGATCGATGATTTACCTTAGTCAAATTTTAACCTAGGATAAAAGGAAAAAAGTGAAAAGGCAAAGAGGTAAAAACAATCGATTTCCCCCAAAATTTACTATGTAGAATTGCAACATTCTTCAATTTGTCGGAGTTCCTATTCGAAACACAAAGAATCGATTTCAGAACGTATTGTTTGATCTGCATACTGTAGTTGTTCACCGGCAAAACATGGCTGCCAATTTCTGGACTTCATCTCACTAGTAAGTCTTTTTTGTTCAATTAATTTTGCTTCTCTTTTGTGGGCTTTGATTTTGGAAGAGGTGGATGTGGTGCATCCACCGGATGCATCATTGTCGAAGATTGCAAGCTTGTCAAATTTCATACGTCTAATTGTAATGTTTTATTATTAACCTTTCGCATATGGGTGTGAAATTCGTGTTGTTTTCTTGACTCAGTTTGAACAATATGCTTTTTTTGTTTTCTTACTTATTAAAAACATATTATTGCTTTTGGTTTTCTTCGAAAGTGCATTTTTTCAAAATTCCTTGTTTGTTTTCTGTCAAATATGATGATCGATCTGGCTCATATGTTGTATAACATGTCTTGGTTTAATCTCTCTTCGGATTGTTATACTGTTGCTTCTGTTCTCAGTATACATTTGACTGGAAATTGTGCCTTTCCATTTAACTGTTTGGCTTTCTTTTTCTCCTCCCTTTTTTATGACAGATATTGTGAAATTGGTGCAGTATGTCAAATTGCGGCAAAGGTTTGTTTTTCTGTTTAAATTAGCTGTTCTTGTTAGTAATCTTTTTATCGTTTAGCATGAGAACTTGGTAAAGATCATCGTAATTCTGAACTTGTTTGTTAATATGGCGGAACTAGAGCTACGAAGTTGGGGGGTCGAAATAGAGGAACAACGGTGGCCGAAGGTAGAGAAAAAATCGAGAGTTGCTATAGTTTTAAATGGTTCGAACACAAATACGATATGAAAGATATAATGTATATTATTTCTTGTATTTGTTATGAGAAATATACTTATATAACTAGTAGAAAAAAGAGAGAGAGAAATTTTTATAACATGTGAGAGAGTTATGCATATATATTTAATTAATTATACTTGTAATAAAACTAAAGAAAACTAGAAAAGAAATAATTCAAAAGTCTAAAAATATAAATCAAATGAGTGCATTGGGTTTCGAACTTGAGACCTCTCTTAAAAGAGATAAAGTCATTAACCAACTGCACTACAAGCTAATAATTAATTATATTTTTCACTAAAATTATCTGTAAGCAATACGAATGCTGTACACTATTTAGTCGAAGTTCCGTCGGCCGGGGGGTCGGTCGACCCTCCCGACCCCCCTCTAGTTCCGCCAATAAATATGATAATAGCTACTCAAGTTACTGTAGATATGCATAACCCTTCGTGTTATCTGATTTTTTATTGATATATCATAAGCATTTAGCCTTTTAGTGCATCAGAGTTACTCTTTTACTTTCTGTGGACATATATTATCTTAACTCGTGTTAATGGAAAATTGGAAGGATATATCATTATAAGTTTAAAAACCTCTGGTTCGTGTGCAAATAGTGGGTTCTTTGAGGTGCCCAAAATAGAGATGCGTGGTGTGAAGGAAATTTTTTGATACTCTTGGCTCAGTTATGGTCTCTTATGATCATTCAATTGTCGCAGTGCTAAAACTATTATTGTCGTGCTTAGTCTCTTCACTTTTCACTTTGGTGCCTAAAGAGGACTTTATAGTTGAACAGTAACAGCTCAGTTAAACATTGAACCTTTTCCATCTTCCCTTGCTACTGAAAGAAACAGAGAATTCATGCCAAGGCTTTATATGGTCATAAGAATATTGCTATTTTACTGCCTATTTGTTGCAACCATATATTTTTTTTTTAAATTCAAGAGTTATCTACTTCCTTGTTTCCAGCTTTCTTCCTTGCGAGTAGCATTGAGCCTATTGATCAAATATTTGAAACCAAATTTCAATGCTGTCATGTACTGCTTATTGTTGAGTAAGAATCTTGTTGGCTATTCATGGTGAAAATATAACCTTCTATTTTCAGGAGAAGTATGATGGATTATAATCCACGTATGCTTGCTCCAACTTGCTTGTACTTGGCAGCTAAAGCTGAAGAAAGCACCATGCAGGCCAGACTTCTTATCTTTTACATCAAGAAAATACACAGTATATTTCTGCGCACATTATTCCCTTCCCATTCGGTTATCATCCTTGTTTTGCATGATAACGGGAAAGATCACTCCTTTTTCCTTTTCGCAGATAATGATGAAAAGTACAAATGCGAATTTAAAGATATACTAGAGATGGAAATGAGAATCTTGGAAGCCCTCAACTATTATTTAGTTGTATTCCAACCATGTAGGCTTTCTTACTTGATGATTATTCTTTTAGTTCCTTATTTGTCACTGGACTGAGAACTTATATTAAAACAAAAAACCTGCATAAAGTAAAGGAGAGAATATATAAGTGATTAGTGTTTTTCTGGTGCATTTGGTTCGGTGAAGATCTAAACTTCTTCTGTTACTGGCAATTTTTAGGTTGCTTCAGGATGCTGGCATGAGCGATTCGACACAGCAAACTTGGTATTTTGCTTGATTACTATTTTTCCTTCTATAATGCATGTATTTTTGTCTCTGCTAATCGCAAGATTTTGATGGTCCGTATTGTAGGGGACTTGTTAATGATACTTACAAGATGGATCTGATTCTTGTCCACCCTCCTCACTTGATTGCATTAGCTTGCATATACATTGCAAGCGTCCAAAAGGACAAAGAAAACACGCCCTGGTTTGAAGAGCTTCGCATTGACATGAACGTTGTAAGCCATTCTCAACCACTTACTTTAGCTTCGTATGTATTCATCTATAAATTCAATGAACAACTGTTTGGTCTCTGAGTTTGGTTGATTTGGCAGGTGAAAAACATTGCAATGGAGATATTAGATTTCTACGAGAGCCACAAACTGATGACAGAGGACAGGATTAGTGCTGCGATGAACAAGTTACCCGGGTAGACGATCCCGATCAATTGAGTGCGAGATTTTCTGTTACATCTTCGTATGAGTATGGAAAGTAGCAGTTTTATTCAAATACCTTGAATTTAGTAAAAGCATACAAGTTTGGCTAAAAGAGATACAATCATCAACATAAAGCAGCAGTGCATCTATTTTCTGCATCAAAATGCTTTCTTATTATTGTGGAAAAGGAAAAGAGTAATTCTTTACAAGTAAATAGCTGTTGTATTAACAGTAGGGATTTTCACAACTGCAGCTGAATGTCTTGGGAAAAAATACGTGCTGCGGGAAGGCAGACGATGTCGTTAGCAACGGACAGTCTAAGATATTGGAGTGAAATGGAGACATGGCAAATCCTGCTGATTGTGGAACTCCCATTGATGTATTTGCAACTGAACTGAAATGGTGAAAACAGTAGAAATTAATAAGTTTTACTTATGCATTAGTTATAGCGGTGGTGATAGTTACTCAACCTTTTACACGACAAGAAAAACAATAATGTAAGCCTTGTAGATTAAAGAGATTTGAGCATATACTTCAATTCAGTAATCCAACATGATATTTGATATATTAAAAGTGATACTGAAAGTAAGAACGATTATAAAGTAAGTTTTTTTTGGCATACCTGAAAGAAAGAGATAGCGAAGGTTCCACAGATGTAGTAATTACATGGTGATTAGTGGGAAATAGTGACCAGAAAACTGAAAAGCAGCAACATGACATTAATATTTCTTTGTTGAGAAAAATATAACTAAAGGTAAGTCATTTAGAAGGCAAACCCTTGATAATGGTGGATGAGTTCAAACTAAGCAATAATTTAATATTAGGCAAAAAATAGGCACCTGACTGTTGTGAATGATCAATAAAGCTGGGGCAAATTATCATATCCTGCACAAGTACGATCACAATCTTCTATAAACAAAGACCTTAATCCAGGTTCGGTATATATTTTAAGTAGAATAAAAGCAAGTGAAAACATGAAACTGAAGGGACATACTTCTTTTGTGCCTTGATTTCTGTGGACCGTCTCTACAAGAAGTAAAGTTGCTTATCAAATAATAGAAGAGTTCCGAGAAAGAGAACAAAAGTTTAGACAAAGGCCAAAAACATCACTAAATCATGGGTCTATTGCCATGTCCGAATAGAAATGATGATAATAACGCACGCAAACATGCCGTAATGAAAATGATAATAACTACTATAAACCAAGGAAAAAACTTCTACCCAAGTTTGGAGCGCTGGGTTTTACTGCCAATGTCAATCCAAGAAAGCAGTCATCAGTTGTTGTGCCGAAGTTCCACAAGTTCAGTTCAAGATTAGGTTCAGATCCTACACAACATGTTTCAAATCACATATATGCTTACATTGTTGAGAAGTATGCCAACCACTGATTATAATTACCTAAACTTAGTTTAAGTGCATCTCCGATTGGACGTGGAACCCTTGCAGAAACCTAATAATGGACAGAAGCTAAATACACCTCGGAAATGGGCAATCTTATAAAAAATCATGATAGCATTACATGGAAAAATGGATGTTGCAAGCATTGATCTGCAGTTGGCCTCTTTAATGGATCCCAAGAAAAAAGTTGCTGCAGAGGAGAAAAGTTATACATTAAGCATATGGACACCATGCAAAGTATGGCAAAGTATGGCAAAGTAAATTAACATTAACTTGCCTTGATCAAGTCAATTGCTTCAGGGCTGGCATTTGGAATAATATCAGAAAGATCAGCCGGCAGGATCTAACATGATCAAATCAGTTAAAATATATGCAGTATAGATCCAAGTGAGCAATTGAGGCTAATGGAAAACTTCAAGGGAACTCACATCTGAATAAGTGATACCAACTAGTCGAGAAATATTTGTGGCCTCAGGGAAGGTATTCCACTCTGGTGCACCAAGTACACAACATATCTTGTATAGTTGATCAATTTCGCTGTTCATGTGTACGAGGAGATTTCAGCAAAAGCAAACCAATATAATAATTAAATGTATATATTTAGAAACTAGATCGTGAAATCACCTTTCCCCAGGAAATATTGGGCACAAACTGAAAAGTTCAGCCAGTATTGCACCAACAGCCCACATATCTGTCAGGATTCATGCATTCAGGAGTCAACATTTAAAAGACAGAAGACAATTTTTTTCCTCAAATTATCATCTTAAGGAGGCTAATATGCCTATGGCTACTTGAAGCACCATTACTATCAGAAAGAACCCATCAACATCATAAATAAGCACACCGGAGAACAACTTAATACAGAAATTTCATAAAATTTATGCAATAAAAGGACTTGTGAGATCATAATAGTCACGCATACCAATGGCAGGAGTATAGTATGCAGATTGCAGCAACACCTCCGGTGCTCGATACCTTCCCAAAAAACAAAAAAGGGGATCAAGCTTTAAGACTGATCTAATTAAAAATCAAAGGAGAATGTGCGTTGATGTTGGTGAAGATGCCACACCAGCGTGTAGACACATAATCAGTAAAAGGAGGTGATGATGATAATTCTCTAGCCAGACCAAAGTCAGCAATCTTTATTGTGTTATCTGTAACCAGTAAATTCTCTGCAGGTACACAGATTTAAAAGAATTAGCTGTATATCAACATACTGCTTAAACATGAAACTGGAGCATGCAACTCTATTAATGGATGAAAGTTTTAATATATCAATACCAGGTTTTAGATCCCGGTGAAAATATCCGTGTTTATGCACATGTGCTAGTCCTTGCAGCACCTGAGACATCAAGACTCTAATCTCTTCTTCTGAAAAAGATCTTTGCTGATTTTTCATTATTTGGTATAGGTTATATTCCTAGAAATATAACGCCAACAGTTAAGAGGGCTCCACCTTGCGGCAGTTTAAAGACTGGATTATATAAGAAGGTAGTAGAATACATAATGTGTTCAATGTATATTTTGGTGCATCTTATTATAAAAATTTGCAGCTTTGGACGGAAACTAAAAATGCATTCGAAGAACTGAAAAAAAGATTCTTCAACCGAATGTTACCATGTATTCAAATATGAAGAAAAGCTCGTTATTTTGTCTGACAATCTCCAACAACTTGATGATATTAGGATGATTTAATCTTCGGAGGGACTGCGGTAAGGGGGAATAAAGAGCGATCAGGTAAAATATAACAAAAGCACTCCATGTGCAACCTACCAGTTTCATCATGTTTTTATCAGCTTCAAGTGAAAAGGTACCACAACTCGACTAGCATACCTTCACTTCTCGCAGATTCACACATTCCTCCCAGTAGTAAAACTTTCTCTTCATTCTTTTGACTGCAACCTGGAACAGATACCAGATTTTAAAATGAAGTAATTTTACATGATATTTTCTTTGGTCTGTGGAGCTGCACAAAAAGAAATGTAGGAGAAGGAATATTGCTCACAATCTCAGATGTTTCAATATTTACGGCTTTATATACGCTGCCACAAGTTCCATCACCAATTTCTTCCAAAATCTTATATCTGGAAGGTCATTGTAGCAGAAAAAAAAAACATCATGCGTAAGGTCCAGAGTCATTTAAATAAAGTCAGAGTAGCCGTATTAAGAGTCAGTATAGGGACAAAAACTCACCTTTCCATTCTTCTCTTTACCAAATTTGGAAAACCAAAGTAGCTCAATGGGTCTCTAACCACTTCAAAGGGGTATCTACACTGTTTAAACAGTGTTCTTCAACTAACAGTTTGCACACTTCTGTGCTTATGTCCATCAAATAATACAGCTTGTAGTAAACTGCTGGTTTTTCAATGTAAGAATGATTAAATATCAGCCATAAAGATATCAACATGCTTGTTGCAGCCTCTACTAGCTGCAAGTAGTGGTTATCATCTAAAGCCCAAGCACTATGGCCTAGAACATCCTTGCTACAAAAAACTTCAGCAATTGATGCCAAATTTATCAACAATCCGCAAAACAAAATTATCCACTACGCCAAATCTTTTGCATCTGTAAAAAATGTAAGAAATAGACCATCAGGAAAAATGCAGGACCTTACAGATTATTCAAAAACTAAAATGGAAATAGAAGTCCACAGCATTTGGGAAACATAATAAATACATGTTAGACATGCGGTCAAATGAATTAACAACTAAGAGCTGCGTGTTTATTATAAATTAACATGAACGTGCTACCCAAAGTTACAACTACGCCTAGCTGTATCAATTAATCTACGGCCAAATTAAGGTCCATAATATAAATACAGAAATTGATGCAAAACATTTCGAAGCTATGTTGGGTGCTCGTGCAATACAAAGTTTAGAGTCACTTGAGATGTTTAAACTATTCGTCAGATGAACTCGAAATTCCCTGTTAATAAGAGAAACTACAAAATTGGTACTGCCATCTCAAGAATCAAAAATACATTCACCATCAAATTCCCAACAACAAAAAGAGTACGGAATAGCAGAATCCGTCAAAAACAATTATATCAATCCAAAATACCAAAAAACTAGGTCCACGCAGAACAAAAGAAAGGAAATAAAAAGAAAGCAAGATATACATTAGAAAAAATCAAGACTGTACAGAAAAATTATGCAGGAGAAATTCACGTCTGATATAAACAACACAACACTAGTCACTATGATCAACTAAGAACCAACAATTTTATTTTACTTTTTGAAAAAAATAAAGCCGAGCACCAGAATTGCAAATATTGAAGGAATTCATTTATACCGCGGCAGTATAAGAGTAAAATCAACAAGCACACAATCTAAAAAAAAAATCCTCGCAGCAACCGTCGCGAAAAAAAACCAATAGCGTAGGGGCGAAGTGAACTCGCCTTATACGAAACAATAACAAGTGGTAACCGAGAGAGAAAGAAGGTCTAGAGAGAGAAAATATGTACGTCCGTCTAGAGAAAGAGAGAGAAATTGGATATTCGGATCTGGAATTCAGCAACAAGACAGGTATAGTTTGAAAACAAGAAGAGAGAGAGAGAGATCAATGGAGCTACGTTTTGAATATAAAATCGAAAATTCTGCAGAAGTAGCGTTGGGGAAGAAACCAAACGCATTATAATATGAATAAATAAACATTATAATATGTAAGGGGATATTTTGGTAACATTATTTTCCTTTTACTGATTTTATTTTTGGATTACTAAAATAATTAATTAATTAACGGAGTGGTCCCCCCCTCCCCCATCCAATTAGAGATGGCAATGGATCTTGGATCCGGTCCAGATCCGTGGATCCAAATTCATTTTTATGGATTTGGGTTTTAAAAAATTGGACCCATTGGATCTGGATCGAATCTGGACTAATTTTAGAAATTACGGATCTGGATCTAGACTTTACGATCTGAGATCCGAATCCGGTCCAGATCCGCCATTTTTATAACTAAAATATTATTTTATTATCATATCTAAAATATTATATTTATATTATTCTACTTAAAATATCACGTTACATTATTTGTTAAGCTTGAAATACTTAACTAGTAATCTAATAAATAGAAAAGAGAGAGGAGATTGAGTACCCACTGTCCGCGAATTTGAAAGTTTTTTTAGAGAGAAGATCATAGTTTTATAGATGATTGTAATATTTTTATAATATCATGAGTAGTTTGATTTTTTTTAATGATAGTAATGCTCTTAAAGATTATCGTGTTATCGTAGAACTAATTAAATTAGTTAAATTTTAATTGATTTAGAATTTTTTAATTTTAGCTAAAAAAACTTATGGATCTGGATCTAGACCCGAGACTCTGTGGATCCAATGGATCTGGGGCTGTATCTCATTTTTTGAGATCCAATGAATCTGGACCGAATTTGGACCAAAGTAAAAAATCTCGGATCTGAATCTGGACCGAGGAAGATCCGGTCCATTGTCATCCCTACATCCAATTAAGATATTGCCGTCCCTTTTGGCAGAAATTACCACAATTGAGGTTTAGACTTGGGCCTGCCATACTGGGCCAATCGGCTCGACCCACTAAATTTTGAAAAGCTAGCCCGGTTAAAATAATCTAGCATATTCTCGAGATTTTGAGGTCCAAAAATTCGGACATAAATAACTCGGTTTGATGGATTTATTGGGCTTTAGACTAAAATATCCCGTAAAAATTGTAAGCTAAACACGTCTACTCACTTATTCTTATAAATTATGAACTTTTTAAAATACTCCCTTCATCACATTCAAAGCATTCCCTTTTTTTTCGGTACGGATATTAAGAAACTTTATTTAGATATATATTTTATAAGTTTTAATTGCATTAAGAAATTAACACAATTTTTGATGAATAATTGGTGGGAGGGAATGAAAATTCATCCAAATTTTATTAAGGCTTAGTTGAGGCAATTGAAAAAAAAATCGGTTTTTTTAAATGTTGTAATTAAAGAAATAATCTAACGTTTCCAAAAAGTTAAAAATCATAATTTTCTGATTTCGGAAATGTACGGAATCGTGCGAGAGAAAACATTTGGAGAGAGAGTGTGTATAAAAATGTGTATGTGTGTGTGTATGTGGGGGGGGGGGGTAGTGAGTAATGGAGGACTAACATCATTTTTGAATGTAGACTTAATATTGTTACTTTAGGAAAAATGATACTTATATTGGGACAGCCTATCAGAAAAGGTGTATACTTTTAATGGGACGGATGGAATAATTATCTAGCACATTGCTTGTAAAATCATTTCGTTGTGATGTTGCTTAATTAAGGGAACAAGTTCAAATATGATATTCAACTTTATCATGGAATGCAGAATATAGGTTGTATTTTGGTACAAAAATACCTTAAAATTATGTTTTGGTGCCAATATTTGCTTAAAATTAAGAACTTTTTTGCTTTCAATGATAAATTTCAAAGGTAGTTTTGCTCCAATCATATGTCGAGTATACATTGTTTACTCTCCACGTTAAAGTCGAAGTGCATATTTGAAAAATACATATCATTTAGTTTATAAACTGATTTGATCTGATGGTTTATACAGAGTTAGAACTGGTTGCATTTTAACAGCCCATTAACTTACGGGCTCGGTCAACAACACTTGAAAATTTTGACAGCTTTAATTGATGCATTTTTATTATTTTTTTTCAAAATACAATATGTTTGAGATTGTATAAAAATTTAAAATATATTAAATTTAAGGGTCTACAATGATCTTTCCTGTTGCATGTCCACTAATACTTCTCCAAGCTTCTTCACCTCTACCGAAAGCATACTTGCAATCCACCTCCGTCTTAAGCTTCCCTTCCTTCACCAATCCAACTAGCAACTCCAAACCTTCACCATCTTTAGGCAAGTATATATAAGGGTTAAGTGGAAAAATACGCATATGTAAAAGGAAAAATGCAAAGATATTCATACATTTGAATAAATACAATACTATCCATTATATCTTTTTTGCCCTAAAAAAGTGGGTCTAGAAAGTAGGTTGTTATGTGCAGACCTAGGTTGATTCCTCTCTCTCCAGTCATGTCACATTTGTGCAGAAAAAAGTGTTCGAAATCTGGTTTTGACTAATTAATATTTTAGTCTAATCATGATTAAATTATTGTGACCACGTTCGTATTCTCAAAACCGAATTTCGGTGAGTGAGAAATGTGCGTTTTAAGTTGGTCACGTTTGGGGGCATTTTCGTAACTGGATGCAATTATCGCGGACTACCCGACCCGAAGACTTGGATCGTGTCTGGGCAAGTAGACTCATGTGACTGTTGAGCTGCCTGCAAGTTGTTGACAGTTCAAAGGTCTTGATGACCTAGAAGCATTCAATGGAGAACTTGAAAGGTCTCAAGTGATGGCTCTTAATGAGCAAGTAGTGGAGTGGATCTTTAATGTCTTTAATCCCTTGACATGGTGGATTTTGCTATATAAATATAGATGCATCTTACAAGCATTTCAGATCATAGATCACAACAACACACATACACATCATAACATACATACGAGCATCTATAGTATAGTTCGGTGTCTGCCCAGTTCGTGCCTTGGTTCAGTTCGCCGGAGCCTTTCCAGTTTGCGGTGCTGCTACCGGGAAGGAGGAAAGTCGTTTTATCTTTGGGGACAGATTGCCAATCCGTGAGCACTAGCCGGGGCAATACTGTCTTGCGGAAAGAGGAAACTCGACTCGACTTTGTCTGTTTAGTTTGTCATTTCATACCTAGGAGAATCATCAACCCGGACGTTCTGCCCAGAAGACCAGATAGTGGTTTGCCCTATTGGATACAAAATCGGTTGTAATCTAGTATCTCAATTTCTACTGTATTTCAATTACTTGTTATTATTTTGTACGCATTTCCAAGGTTATCGGCTATAATATTATAACCAACAGTCGCAAGACAGTATTTGACCTACTAAAGCTTTGGAAATGGCGTCCAACACTGGTTCAACCTCCAACAACCAATCTGGTGGGGCAAGGATCTTACCGGGTTTTGCCCAAGCTGAAAAACCCTTCAAGTTTGTTGGTCTTGACTTCAGGACTTGGCAATTGAAGATGATGTTCTACCTGACTACTCTTGGCCTGGCGAAATATGTCAAAGAGCAGGCTCCAGTCATTGCTGCTGATGAGAAGGATGAAAACAAGAAGAATGCATATGAACAATAGCGTCATGAAGACTTCCTGTGCAAGAACTATATCTTGAACAGTCTTGAAGATGCCCTGTATTCTGTCTACGCAGATACAAACAACTCCAAGGATCTGTGGGAACTTCTTGAAAAGAAGTACAAAATTGAAGACGTTGGAACAAAGAAATTTGTTGTGGCCACGTATCTGGCTTACCAGATGCAAGATGGTCGTTCTATCATGGAACAAGTGCAAGAGTTTCAACTCGTTGTGCACTCTATTCATGCAGAAGGGATGAATATTCCCGATGTCTTCACTGTTGCGTCAGTGATTGAGAAGTTGCCTCCTTCGTGGAAGGACTTCAAGAGTTACCTGAAGCATAAGCAGAAGGAAATTACTCTTGAGGATCTGATTGTCAAACTCAGGATTGAGGAAGACAACAGAAAAGCCGATCCAAGACCGAGGGTCTCGATCGATGAAAAGGCTAACTTGCTGGAACGTAGTGGTCCAAGCAAGAGAAAGCGCCCTGGCCAGTTTGCCAAAGGCAAGAAGGCTCTGAAAGGGAAGTTTAATGGGGAGTGCTACAACTGTGGTAAGCATGGCCACATGGCAAGCCAATGCAGAAAGCCCAAGAAGAAGAAAGCTCCCCAACATGCTCATGTTGCTGAACATGATGAGTTGAATAATGATGATCTGGCATGTGTTGTGTCAGAAATAAATCATGTTGAAACCCCTAAGGAGTGGTTCGTAGACACAGGTGCTATCTGTCACGTCTGCCTGGACAAGGGTGCGTTCTCTGTCTACAATGTTGTTGAAGATAGAAAGTTGCATATGGGCAATAAGGCTTCATCTGAAGTGGCTGGAATCGGAACTGTGGTTCTGAAGTTATCCTCTGGGAAAAAGCTAACGCTGAAGGATGTGCTGCATGTCCCAGACATCCGCAAGAACTTAGTCTCGGGCTATCTTCTTGTAAAGAATGGTTTTAAGCTTGTCTTTGAGTCTGATAAGTTTATACTTACCAAGTCTGGAAAGTTCCTAGGCAGAGGTTATGTTGCTGATGGACTTTTCAAAATGAATGTAATGGCTGTGCGCCGAGCACATATGAATAAGAATGTTTCTACTTCTTATTTGGTTGAGTGCTCTGATCTATGGCATGTTAGATTGGGACACGTTAATCTAAATGCTATAAAACGATTAGTAAACTTGGATTTACTAAAGTTGAAAGAGGTAGACACACGTAAGAAGTGTGAAATCTGTGTTGAGGCCAAACTGGCCAAGTTGTCATTTCACTATGTTGAAAGAAGCACAGAACCTCTAGAGTTGATCCACACAGATGTGTGTGATTTGAAATTTGTGCAAACTAGAAGTGGGAAAAAGTATTTCATTACTTTTATCGATGACTGCACAAAGTACTATTATCTTTACCTCTTAAGGAGTAAAGACGAAGCTAGTGAAGCGTTTAAGAACTTCAAAGCTGAGGCTGAAAATCAGCTAAGTACCCGAATTAAAGCAATTTGAAGTGATCGAGGTGGTGAACATGTAGCGCCGTTTGAGGAGCTATGTGCCCAGGCAGGCATAATACATCAAACGACGGCTCCATACTCGCCTCAATCAAACGGTATTGCTGAACGCAAGAACAGTACTCTGAAAGAGATGATGAAAGCTATGTTAATAAGTTCAGGTCTGCCCCAGAACATGTGGGGGGAAGCTGTCTTGACAGCTAACTATATTCTGAACAAAATTCCACTTAAGGGTAAGGATGTGACCCCTTATGAATTGTGGAAAGGACGTAAACCGTCATATAAATACCTCAAAGTGTGGGGGTGTCTGGCTTGAAGTGCCTTGTCCAAGACAAGTTAAGATCGGTCCCAGAACGATTGACTGTATCTTTATAGGATATGCACTTAATAGTAGTGCTTATCGCTTCCTAATTCATAAGTCGGAGATACCCGATGTGAATGTAGGAATGACGATAGAGTCAAGGAATGCAATATTCTTTGAAAATGTTTATCCATGTAAGAGCCCGGATAGGGCAGAAGGAAGTTCTGGGAAGAGAACTCATGATGATGCTACTAGTTCTCATCGGGCAGATGATGTTGAACTAAGACGTAGCAAGAGAGCTAGAACGGCTAAGACGTTTGGGCCAGATTTCATCACCTATATGTTAGATGATGAACCAAAGTCTATAGCAGAAGCTCTGTCCAGCCCAGACGCTGCGTTCTGGAAGGAAGCTATCAATAGTGAGATTGACTCCATCATGCAGAATCATACATGGGAGTTAATTGATCTCCCAAGAGGTTGTAAGCCCTTAGGATGCAAGTGGATCCTTAAAAGAAAGTTCAAAGCTGATGGTACTATTGATAAGTACAAAGCTCGTCTAGTAGCCAAGGGCTTTAGGCAAAGAGAGGAAGATGACTTCTTCGATACCTACTCACCTGTAACTAGGATCACGTCTATTCGAGTGCTTCTCTCCATTGCTGCGTTGCACAATCTTGAGCTCCATCAAATGGATGTGAAGACTGCCTTCCTAAATGGTGAGCTAGAGGAAGAGATTTATATGGACCAACCCGAAGGGTTTGTGGCACCTGGGCAGGAGAGCAAGGTGTGCAGACTGGTTCGGTCGTTGTATGGTCTAAAACAAGCGCCAAAGCAATGGCATGTGAAGTTTGATAACACGATGTTATCAAATGGTTTCAAAATCAATGAGTGTGATAAGTGTGTGTACGTTAAAGGCACTGCTGATGCATTTGTCATAGTCTGCCTTTATGTAGATGATATGTTGATAATGGGCAGTAGTTGTCAACTCATTGTTGATACGAAATATATGTTGAAGAGAAACTTCGACATGAAAGATATGGGTTTAGCTAATGTGATTCTTGGAATCAAAGTTTTGCAGAAGGCTGATGGAATTGTCTTAACACAATCTCATTACATTGAGAAGGTGCTCAAGAAGTTCAATGCCTATGATAAGATGCCAGCTAAAACGCCATTAGAGCTCAATGTGCATCTGTGCAGGCACAGAGGTGAACCTGTTGCACAAGAGGAGTATGCAAAGATCATTGGATGCTTGATGTACATCAGTAATTCTACGCGTCCTGATCTTGCCTGCCCAGTTAACAAGTTGAGCAGGTACACGAGCAACCCAAGCAGAGAACATTGGACTGCTCTAGTACGAGTGTTGAGATATTTAAAGTATACTCTCAACTTGGGGCTGAGATACACTAGATATCCACCTGTGCTGGAAGGGTACAGTGATGCAAACTGGATATCGGATATGAAAGACTCATTCTCAACTAGTGGTTATGTTTTCACTATTGGGGGTGGAGCTGTGTCGTGGAAGTCCACGAAGCAAACGTGTATAGCCCGGTCCACCATGGAATCTGAGCTTATAGCTCTGGACAAAGCTGGTGAAGAAGCAGAGTAGCTTCATCACTTTCTTGAGGATATTCCATGTTGGCAGAAGCCAGTGTCTACTGTCATGATTAACTGCGACAGTCAAGCTGCTATTGGCAGGGCACTGAGTGACATGTACAATGGTAAGTCGAGACACATATGTCGTCGACATAATACCATAAGACATTTGATCTCAAGTGGGATTATCTATGTTTGTTATGTTAAGTCAGAGGATAATCTAACAGATCCGCTAACCAAAGGGTTAAATAGAGATCGAATGAATAAGTTGTTAGAGGGAATGGGATTAAAAATCCACAACTAGAACAATTATAGTGGTAACCCAACCATGATGACTGGAGATCCCAGAAACTTGGTTCAATGGGACAACTAAACTATAAGAGTTCGCAGAGCAACACTTGGAAGATTATATCTTCACCCATTCCTTTGGAAAGCAAGTTAAGTGTTGAAACCTGTCAATGTGGTGAGGTTAAGTCTTATGAATTTTAATGATTCCTGGGTAGATAAGTATGGCAGGATACTTGGAAAGGAATCACCTATATAAGTGAGAAGTGTGGCCGCTTCACAGAGGGCACTTATGAATCCAAAGATGTGTCCAAGGCCGAAATGGATAAAAACGTGAGAACGAACAAGGTTGAGATAGTATTGTGTTGATACTATTGTCTTGGTGCACACTAAGGAGGAATAGTTCAAGGCATCATGTCCACTAGTCTGCCGGTGTACCCGATAGTTTTGACAAGGGAAGGTTCAAAGCCAAAAGCTACCTATCCTGCTGCAATGCTATTTCTTTCGAATTGGGCATTTAGTTTGCATACATGCATGCACAATTTCCACTCATGTGGGGGATTGTTGGAAATTTGGTTTTGACTAATTAATATTTTAGTCTAACCATGATTAAATTATTGTGACCACGTTCGTATTCTCAAAACCGAATTTCAGTGAGTGAGAAATGTGCGTTTTAAGTTGGTCACGTTTGGGGGCATTTTCGTAACTGGATGCAATTACTGCCAGACTACCTGACCCAGTACTTGGATCGTGTCTGGGCAAGTAGACTCGTGTGACTGTTGAGCTGCCTGCAAGTTGTTGGCAGTTCAAAGGTCTTGATGACCTAGAAGCATCCAATGGAGAACTTGAATGGTCTCAAGTGATGGCTCTTAATGAGCAAGTAGTGGAGTGGATCTTTAATGCCTTTAATCCCTTGACATGGTGGATTTTTGCTATATAAATATAGATGCATCTTACAAGCATTTCAGATCATAGATCACAACAACACACATACACAGCATAACATACATACAATCATCTATAGTATAGTTCGGTGTCTGCCCAGTTCGTGCCTTGGTTCAGTTCACCGGAGCCTTTCCAGTTTGTGGTGCTGCTACCGGGAAGGAGGAAAGTCGTTTTATCTTTGGGGACAGATTGCCAATCCCTGAGCACTAGCCAGGGAAATAATGTCTTGCGGAAAGAGGAAACTCGACTCGACTTTGTCTGTTCAGTTTGTCATTTCATACCCAGGAGAATCATCAACCCAGACGTTCTGCCCAGAAGACCAGATAGTGGTTTGCCCTGTTGGATACAAAATCGGTTGTAATCTAGTATCTCAATTTCTACTATATTTCAATTAATTGTTATTATTTTGTACGCATTTCCAAGGTTATCGGCTATAATATTATAACCAAAAAAAAGTAGGGTGGTTGTTTCCTCTCTTCAGCCACGTCAGCATGGTGCCCAAAAAGCTGGCGTATCTAGTCAAAAATCTTATTTTCCGCGCACTGCTTTGAAGACACTATTTTTTTCTCGTGTTCAGTAAACATGCATGCAGCTGGGCTTTTCAGACTTTAATTTTTTTTCGTGTAATTGCATGCAACTGGGGATAATAATGCATGCAGCTGGTTGAAATTAATCAAAGTTGTCATGTAGTGTAGTTAATTATTATTTTTTCCATAATATTTATTTAATGAAATTATGTTGTTTTTCTACCTAATTATATATATAGATGTTAAGTTATTCTTACGTTCATACATTTCCCAAACAACAAAAGTTTAGAGAGAGAAATTTAGAGAGAGAGAAAAATCATATTCGTATTTTGCGCAAAGTTGGAGCTCTCTTTTTCTCGAAGGATCAGAAAAAAAATGGGTCCGGCTAGATCGGCTAATTGTTCTCGAATAGTACCCGCACCGGTAGATATTTCTCGATTGCGAAATGTATCGAAGCCCGGGGTAGTAAAAAATATATTTCCAAGATTAGATTTCATATTCGAATAAACCTCGTAATCGCAAGAAAGTGGGTTTTTTCGTTATGGGCCTAGCAAAAGAAAAATTAGGATAGGATCCTATAGGATCTCCCCCTTTCAAAATTGGACGTGAAAGTTTCCTTTCATCCGGCTCAAGTAGGTACAACAACTAAATAAAGGAGTTCTCACTTTCAAATTATAGAAAACCCTACATCCTCTTTAGCAGAAAGACGGGTATTCCTTGCTCATTATCAGACAATCACTTATTCACAAACTTCGTATGGGACTGTCTCAGGTAGACAGTTTCTATGGGGTGTAGGCCTCCCAAAAGGTAACGGAGGCGTGCAAAGTTTTCCTCGGGCCGGACGGAGATTGGCCCTCGAGTGCAAAGGCAGAAGGGAGCTTGACTGCAAGACCCACCCATCCCCTTTTCTCCTCGGCCCGCAGAGACAAAATGTAGGACTGGTGCTAACAGTTCATCACGGAAGAAGGATAGAATGTTGATTCAAAACAATTTAACTCTTTCAGAATTGATTTTCTGAATTATATGAAGAACAAGGTATGTAGTATATACATTTTTAAGCATTTTGTACGTAGTATATTTGTCCTATCCGTTTCTGCATATATTTTAAAACATTTCTATGTTATTATCTTGTTCTTAACTTTGTTACATATGATTATAAGGATTTCGGTGTGTAATACTGATGCTATAAGTTGTTATATTGTAAATATAGTTAAAGGTGCATTTAAGCATGCATTATGGACTTTATAATGTCAAGTGTAACTTAGGTCTCTATTTGCTATGTAATATTTAATTAATATCTGCGATATACGATTTTTCTACTGAGTTTATAAATGTATTTGTTCATAAAAAGTTCTCTTTCATTTACTTGTATATATTATAGATATTAATGAATCATAGTTCTCCGTATTTTACATACAGTTTAACTAGTATGGAGATATACGATTATTTTGCTGAGAACTTAGATGTTTTAAATTCCACGTATTCTCATATGGTCGACTCGACAAACATAACAGTCAAGTATGGAGGATTCTTCGAGGGTTCCAAATACAGACACGGTGATGAATAACTTGCAGCAATTCCACAGTACATGCTTTCGTTGTCATCTCTAAGAGCAACCATTGATTCAATGCATACACCGTATCTATTGTATTCGCTGGAGAGAAATCGGGTCGGTCGTCTTGTGAAGTCACTAATGACGAGCGATGAAGATTTAAATCGACTCGTCGGCTTTGAGGCAGACCCCACTGTCTGTTGTGATGACGAGTCTAGTTGACGGGGCCGGAATAAGTATGTGGCAGAGCCGATCGCATGTCCATTATTTTGATGATCGGGACCTAGTTGAGCATATTTCTATATATCTTTTCAATGACTTTCTGAATATATGTAATGATTGACATTATGAACTTATATTTCTCCATATCTGACCCATAGGTATCTGTAATTAAAATAATACATTTGTCCATGCATATAAATTATTAAATATTGCATCCAATTAGAAACTTCTATGAGACTCAAAGTATGATAACTACTAAATATAATAGTTATAGTACATCATGCTTCTTCATTCGCCACATATTACTTATATATCTCCGTAAATAGTGAATAGATTCAAATCAACTGAGATATATTAAAATAACCACATAGATATCCACATCCCTAAAAACTACATCTAATCGTCTTCCTCATCTACCACACACATGAACTAAGTCCACAATCCCATCACATATCGTATGTTCCATAGATCTCGCTCAGTCTGAACCACTTCGGACCTCGACAAGCCATCAATCAACCGATGCACGAAGAGCAGGGCATACACACCACAATTGACTTGATCCAGCTGTGCAAATTGACCTCCAATGTAGACCTCAAATTACATTACACGCCAAGCTTCCTCTCGAGGGTGACCGTAGACCCGTTCGAAGAAGTTGTTGTAATCGAAAAGTTTATACATCATGTGTGTGATCGGTTGTAAGCTATCAGTACGTATTTATCTATAGTCCTCATCTTATACCGCCCAAAGCGAGTCGTACAACTCTACAACAAATGAATGCATACGCATCCTGACGATGACCCAGTGGCCACCGCTGACGAAACACACGAGGATGAGCTACAGAAGTACAAAAAAAAATCTTAGTTCTCCATTTTAAACACGTATATCTCAGTAATTTCATAATATGCAAAGATATAACTTACATATTGTAGTCCTGGTTCCTACTCCCTGGCGACATCCAACAACGCCTCAGAAGGAACCCATGCATCACTGTTCCAGCCGTAGGAATCCCGTGAAGATTGAATTTGAGTCTAATTAAATGCATGATTGTTAGCATTCTTTTTGCGAAACAAGATAAAGTTAAGAAATACAGACTAACCCAAAACAGTACTGGCAGAATGAGAGTTCTTCTGCTCCGCACACCGTGTAGTAGACCCTCTTCTCTTCTCAATTGGCTATTTAACGTACACAGATACACTTCAATCATATCATGCGCAAGCATCTTCGAAACCTCTTCAACAATATCAAACTATGCATGCGACAAATGATAGCCCGTCGGTGTGTGCACGTGGTCAACCATTCCGTTCTATGTGCGTCGTCATGCTCGGTATTCCTTTAGCCCATTCAGAGACCAACCACCAAGGTAACAGGCGAGATTCCACTTCGGAGTTACAAAATGCGACGTAAGAGCACAAGATGACTTTTTCTTGCGCATTCCTCGTCCACAGGGACTACTAGGCTCAGCTTGTACAGGCGTTTTCCCTTTTCCTTTTCCACGTCCTCAGAGGATCGAGACATCTTCCTTTCCCACAACACTTAACGGTTCAATTGCTATTGGAGACATATAAGTGCCCATGAAGAAGTGATATCATCATCGTAGACAAACTGATCTTCGTCCTGTTCCTACAAAAGAGACATAATATGTCATGGAATGTTTTATATCTTCACATAATCCACATATTTCTCTATATTTTCATATTAGTTCTCTATACTTTCACATTACTCCTCTATAATTTCATCAATACTTTCAAAATGAATTATCCACCCATTAAATCCAGTAATATGATTCATTAAATGCACTATATTCATTCTAAACCAATTTAACATCATAGGTCTCTAAGCATAGTTCTCCATGCATTGATCTTAATACATATGGACTCTTCTTTAATAGCATGTAATAGCATGTACCTATCACTGCATATGGTAACCACAAAGTAAGATAGTATAACTATTCAATAGCATGTATAAATCACTGCATAGCATTCATTCTTCTTATTACATTCATATGTTTATGTAAAATTATACATCAAAGTATTTATGCAGAGAACTAAAAGCTTATCTCTGAATTCGGACTGGGAGAAGCATAAGGCTGAGCGGGCTCATAGTATTTCAGGAGCAGTGGCGCCCCGAACGCCACGGACGGGTCATGGAACTTCTTGGTGCGCGCCTCGGACGCCATGGACAAGTCGCTACTATCCGTGATAGCATCAACAAACGTGCCAACCCTGTCAGAGTATGCATGCGGCGTTGCTCGACGAGAACCAAACCATGGCCGATATGCATGCATACCTCACAAAAGAGCATGGCCTCTACATGTACGTAATATAAAAAAATAAATATTAGTTCTCTATCATTTAATAATATATCTCTATAATAAACATAAACAAGTGTAAAACACATCTTTTACGGAGATATATAGTTTCCTACGAGCAGTAGCGAATCTAGTATGTATTATAGTATTATATTTATTGACAGAGATAAAAATTATATTATAATAAACATAAAATTTTAAAAATATATATTAAAACATTAAAATATATAGATGAATTATATATATATATATATTAATTTTAAAATATGTAATGGTATAGTTAAGTCTATTATATTATATTAATAAACATTTAAGATAAAATCTATTAATACATTCAACTATTTTATATATATATTAATATGTAAAACTGTCTTAATATATTTAAATGTATTATATTATGATAAATATATTCTACTATATTGATAAACATTTAAGATAAAATATATTAATACTTAAAATATATTAATACTATTTTATATATATTAATATGTAAAATATGTACTAATATATTTAAACATATTATATTAAAAATATGTATACTATATAATAATAATAATAATAAATTTAAAATAAAATATATTAATATGTAAATCTGTATTTAAATAGTTTTATACTTCAATTTAAAATAAAATGTATTACTAATACATTTAAATATACATATTTTTAATATTTTAATATTTAGATTTGTATGATATATAGATATTATTTTAGTATGTAAGTATATAAAATGATTATATATATATACTAGTGAATCATAAAAATATATCCATTTCCTGTTTAGTTCTCGTATATCTCCATGTAATTAATATATTTTATATTGGACATTTTATTTGGACATATAATCATTTTTACTCATAACATGTGAATTATCACTTACAATATTTACAATAAAGACAAACCCTAATTTATAGAACATCTCTACATACGAGAACCGATCATTCGCCTTCAAAAAATCAAATAATTTGATTCCATGGACCTTAAAAATATCAAATAAAGTACAGAAGTTTGAGATAAGTCTATCTAAGAGCACCGATCATTACTACACCATAAAAACTCTAGTTTTCATTTACAACAAATCGGATTCTACGTTTACTAACCTACTCACGAGCAATGTTTTCAGCCATTTCGATCAAGAGATCTTCAAAGATAGAGGTAGCCGGAGAAATATGTGCGACGGAGAACTTCACAATAGTTTGTTTGCTTGAGAAGAGAGCGGTGTCGGTTTTTGTACTTACTTGTAAAAAACGGATATGAGTGTGGTGAGGGAAGATAAATGTTGAAGTTATGCAATGAAGTTACAATGAGGGTCGTTTCTAAACTTACAATGAAGTTATGGAGGTTGAAAAAAAAGGGATAAGAGTTTGGTGAGGGAAAATAAATGTTAATGAAAGTGGTGTTAGTGGTGTGACAATTCACTTCCATTTCGTCTTTAATGTAGTCTAACTTATCTAAAAATTCAGTAGCAATCCATTCTTTTAAGGGATCGATTTCACTCAAAATAAATTATAGATATGCATTCTAATTTTTTAATTTATTTATTAGTAATATATAATCTATGAAAAATATTTTCTATAACAATATCTTATCCATAATAATTATTTCCTTGTTTATTTCGGGAAAATAATTACCAAAACTAATTTATTTCGGGAAAATTAATTTCAAAATAACTATTATTAATCCAAAAGTATATGACATTGTCATTCTAAAATTTATGAAGACATTATCATTAATATAGGCGTGGAACATATGAGGGCATTATCATTCTTAAATTTAATAATAATACTCCCAATTTATTTCCTTATTTTATACATTTTAAATGGAGAAAAAAACCATAAACCTAATTATTTGACATCTGATGATCGGAAATGGAGACAAAACCCCCTTCATTTTAATATGGGGTCGATTTTACTCAAAATAAACGTAAATCTAAGCATTATAAAAAAAATTAAAATTAAAAAGAGAAATGCATGGCGTGAGAATCTAAGATTTCAGCCCTAATTTCGGATGTCATCAATGATGTGGCGTGGGAATCTGGATAGTAAAATTTGAAATAAATGAGTTGATGTGGGAATTCGGAACTAACTTCAGGTGTAGGAAGGAATCTGCAAAGTAGCTTGTAGGTCTCTGCGCCATGCCTAGCTGTGTCGGCCACCTCACCACATTTACTCCACCTTTTGTCAGATGCCACAGCTTTGGAGCAGAATTTACAGAATAAGGACAAAATAGTCACAATGATTAGTATTGCATTTTTCAAATTGAAATGGCAGCGGGTGCAAATTGATTATTTTTGGCATTTTCCCTATATATAAGGCAACAACTTCTTCTTCGACCCACTAATCTTCTTGACCACGTAAGTCCACATAGCCCCAGCCCTCGGAGTCAAATCTACTACGACACCATTTTCAGAGAGGTTCGCCTCGAAAACCGACCACGAAACTGCCGGCCCGCAATGTATTACCCCATCGTACTTTCGCCCGGACGGGTTCGTCAGTGACGCCCCTTCCACGGTCGTGTAGTCAATAACCTCGTCCGCTCCAAGCCCTTTAACTAGCTCCACATTGCGGGCCCCTGATGTAGGGAGGGATTAATTCCAGCCTTCGATCGTTGATTCTCGCCGGAATATCTGATCTAATGCTCTTCTACTTTCGTTGATTCATTAAGTGAATACCGATAGTAGGCATCCAAGATTCGTTCCAGACTATGAACACGAAAATTGGGAGATAAAACGAAACGTTCTTTTTTCCATCAATATTCAAAAACTGTCGCACACAACATAAGTGTCGACTTAAATAGCAAGTACAATCAAAACCCTAGCCCATTATGAATTAAAGTACTACTATTAAATAACAATAATTATTAAGATAGAATAATAATTAAGATTGTTGGGGATTTGTAGGCATGAGTCTTTTCAACTCCTTGAGAAACTTCTCGATCTCCATCATTCACGCCGGGGTCGAAGAGCTTCGTCCACGAAGCTAGTATACGGCCATCCTTGTATGAGAATTCACCATGAAAAGGATGCCTACGCGTTGCATTGAACACAAACTTCACCTCCTCATCAAACTGAGTCATAACTAGGAGGTTAATATATGGTGCGGTCTTTTCAAGAGAGTTAGGTGGGAATAAGGTGACTTGGAGTCCTTCAAACATGAGGTTATCTGAAGTCTTTCTACTATCATCAATTGCCTCATCGGAGGCAGCGAGCTCCTAGCTTCGCGAATCGATGAAGAGGATGGTCCTTGTCGGCAGCAAAATATATGTGCTCACATAGTCCTCCTTCGGATGCTGCACGGTCAAGCTAGTTCCCCCCTTCCCTTCTAAAATTTTCTTTCCGATAACTTCCTTATCAAAGATAAGGTAATCGAGACATTTCTCCCCTTCGATAATTTCTTCTCCAATAACTTCCTCATCAAATATAGGGTAATCGAGATATTTCTCCCCTTCGACAATTTCTTCTTCAATAACTTCCTCATCAAATATAGGGTAATCGAGATATTTCTCCCCTTCGACAATTTCTTCCTCAATCGTCTCCTGATCGTACACAGGTTGTCCATCATCCTCAAAATCTGCCTTGGTTGAGAAAAGATCACCCTCATTGGTGGTAAAAAGACCATCTTCCACACCACATACGAAGCACTCTACCTCGGAGGATCTCGCCCCATGTGGAGCGGAGGTTGGTGTTGATTTACTCCCGAAGGTACCCTTCACTGCACCAATCCTGGTACCCTTTGACACTAACCACCAAAGGAGTCGCTGAATAGGTTGCTTTGGTATCGTCGGTATGGTCGTTCGATCGTGAAAACTCTTTGGTTTGCTGCCACGCTGCGAGGTCGACACCTCCTCTCTTGCCCGTCTAAGAGAGTCGATAAACATTGGGTTAGTTGTTCCACCATATGCCCCAATCGCTCATCTAGGAGCCTTCCAAACCACTCTTCGAACTGAAGGTGTTTGCCTCCATCGTGTTGCACCCGTTGTTGCCGTGGAGGCATAGATCTGCCGGAATCGCCGGCTCTGATACCAGCTGATGTAGGGAGGGATTAATTCCAGCCTTCGATAGTTGATTCTCGCCGCAATATCCGATCTAATGCTCTTCTACTTTCGTTGATTCATTAAGTGAATACCGATAGTAGGCATCCAAGATTCGTTCCAGACTATGAACACAAAAATTGGGAGATAAAACGAAACGTTCTTTTTTCCATCAATATTCAAAAACTGCCGCACACAGCATAAGTGTCGACTTAAATAGCAAGTACAACCAAAACCCTAGCCCACTATGAAATAAAGTACTACTCCCTCCGTCCCATTATTTATGTCCCATTGGGACTGGGCACGATAATTAAGATAGTGGAGGTAAAGGTGTAAAGTTGTGGTGTAAAAGTATAAAGGGGTGGGGTCCACTTGCTTAGATTGATTGTGGTCCATTCATTTATTTCCTTATTTGGTATGAGACATAAATAATGGGACAACCAAAAAAGGCAAGTGGGACATTAATAATGGAACGGAGGGAGTATTAAATAACAATAATTATTAAGATAGAATAATAATTAAGATTGTTGGGGATTTGTAGGCGTGAGTCTTTCCAACTCCTTGAGAAACTTCTCGATCTCCATCATTGGGATTTACAAATATTAATCAAAATCCGTTGATTCGCGCACGAATGCTGGAAGTTGATCTTCGTTAACCCATTGATTCGACGCACGAATACCTAGGATAACGGCATCCAAAGCCGGTCCGCCTAGCGGAGGGAAATGGGGGACGAACGGTCGCACTGTCGATTTTCTTCAATCTTCAACTCTACTAAACTAAAACATAGATATGCCTCTATATAGTGTGATATCCCAAGTTTTGATAATCAAGTTCCTTAGCACAATTTAATTAGTTGTTGAAATAATTATAAAGAAAGGATTATTTTATCCGGTGTGTAGTTTCACATGAGAATTGGAAAAGAAATAGAGGTTGATATTTATTCATTCCACCTCATGCTAGATAATAAATACAAAGGAAGTAAAAATGGAATTGAGTTACTCTATTTACGTGGGCTTCATATCAGTAGTATAGTATGACCATGCAAAGCTATACCTATACCTAGCTTTGCGACTCAGCAGCTTACCTAGCCTTGTGACTCAGGCAGCCTTAATTGCCTTATAAATAGTAGATGCTCCTGCTCATTTCCTCCAAAGCATTTTCATACGAAAATTCGGCAGACTCGAAATAAGGTAGACTTTGGAAGAATTGAGAAGAAAGTTCAGCTAAAAAACTGAAAAGAGGACCGAAGAAATTCAGCATAGAAGAACAAGGTGGGTTATATTTTACTTACGAAATCTATGCTTGAGTTATTAAGCTCTGATATTTATGCAAGTTAAAGTTTATGAATGTTCATGAAAATTGCTTCGCTCACTATTGGAATTGTGCATCTACTTGAGTGAAAATGGGCTGTGCCCATAAGTATTGAATACGATCGGATCCTGAGCTAGATGTAGCCAGGGTTAGTATACACCAAACGTCACGAAGTTAGCCTTGGGAGAATCTGTTTTTCCCAAGCCTAATGAAGGAACGAGGTTACTCTCAGCTGAATATGTTTCCCTGAGTTTAACGAGAAGTATGGAATGCACCAATAGCTGAGGAAGAAAAGTTGGCCAAGTGAAAGTTTTGGTATACATAGACTGCTTTCGATTTTAAAAACTGTCTATGTGATACCAGTAGTGCATGAACATTTCATGGTTTTAAAAAGGATTTTCAGAGGTTTATTATCAGCTGCATTACCCACTGAGTACATTAGTACTCAGCCCAAATGTTTTCAAAAATGATTTTGCAGGCTGAAGATGGCAGTGTGGAGGTGACGGTGCTGAGTTGGTCTGTTTGTGTTATTGTACAAATTCCGTCTATTTTGAGACGTTTCCGCTGTATCGATATGTACGTTATGCTCTACCTCTCTTGTTTCTACCGAGGTAGTTGGATCTTAATTATATAAATACAAGTACTACTGAATTTCACATGTTTCAATTTCTTCCCCTTTCTTTCCACTTCTTTCACCCCTCCCCAGTTGCGCCCCGGCCCAGTTGTTTTCCTTCAGGAATTGGGGCGTGACATATAGACTCACAATAATAAACATTTAATGCCTAATAATAAATAAAAACGATTATCTATGCTGACTTTTGAAATTCTCCATGTGATTCTTCGATTTATGTTGTGCCTCTTCATCAGCCCCGCACGTGGCGGTCACGTGCGCGTTCCCCAGCTTCGCCAGCTGGACCGCGTAGTGCCACTCCACCGTATGCAGCGGTTACTAGAATGTTCTTTTGTGTCACATGTTGGTGTTGGTTGAGATTTACACCGGCGTAGTGTGTGAGTGCAGTTAAGGGAGTTTTGCCGGCAATAGGAAGGCCGGCTCCTGCAGTAAGTGTCACTTCAGTTGTCCTAAAAACAGTCATTTTTTCCTTAGCCACACAAAATTCAGACAAGCCACCTGCTGTCTGTTTACTGGACAACAAATTTGACATTATGTGACAGCTGTCCTAAATCTCTAAAGTCAAGAGTTATTTAGTGTGCACTTAAATGTTTAGAATCGCAATGACTTTGTCTCCGACTTTGAACCGGATCCGACCTCGACCACCCCTCCAGACACATCGCTACCTAACACGCTATGTGTGAGCCTGTCACCCTGTCACATTAAGGGTGGTTTAACTCTTCTGTGTGATTTGCAGGCTATTGCACAGGAGCGAGGTTTACCCTGTGCGCACCAAAGGTAGCGGCTACGGGTTCCTCGTCAAAAAAAAAAAAAAAAAAAAAAAAAAAGAGCATTTGTTTTCTATATAATTGTCCTGTGTAAAGAAATCGAACTTACATGGGATCGGAGGATGACAAGTTCTAGAAAGAATTGGACGAAGGAGAATTCTAAGCTTGTGTGCCTTCCAATCAACAGGGTTTATGCTTGTAGCTTCCACCTTTATCAAAACTTCATCTTTTATCGGTCTAGGGACTGCAACTTCCACATGCTGCAACCGGATATATTAATTTAGGATGCATGAATGATGTTTAATGGCACTTATTTGTGTAGTGATTACGAATTTTATTCGTATATTAAAAAATCAAAAATTACCTTGAAACCAAGGGCTCCGTCGACGTAACCATTGTAAACAAGTGCACGCATGAGCCTCCTCGCCATGAGTTCAGACGACAAAAAACTTATGTCAGTAACTTGTATCTAGTATCAAGAATTTGAGTGAAAAAATGCTATAAGTTCCTATAAGAAGGGAGAAATCAAGAAAGGAACTTGATTTAAATAGTGATTTGACAAAATACGAAATGGAAAAATACCTCCAATCACACATATATGGCAAATTGATGATCACTAACATTTTCAAAATTTAATTTTGCGAATAGTCTCGAATGGGAACATCGTGAGTCTTCGTGAGCAATTTTGCTTTTGATAAAAGTCTCGTGGATGACAATAAAAGTAAGCCCTTTTGAATAATCAAAGAGCTTTTTTACTTATGTGCATTATGGATACAACTATGATTGTGTAATTTTTGTGTAACTTTTTTTTTTTTCCTTTCTCAAATATTATTTGATCATTCACCCTTAATATATTACATACAAATATTCTATTGGATATCTCAAAGTATCCCAATATTTTAGCCTATTATTTGGAGTTTTCCTTCTCCATCTAGAGTTACCTTACGGGATATCTCTCTAATTTAGGAATAAATTAGGCCTTGATTAGATTGATTATTTTCCTTATTGGTCGTCGTAATCTATGTATATATTTACCTCTGGACATAATGAATAGATACACACAGTAGTTTACATGGTATCAGAGCGGGTTAGGGATATTATCTTCACAAAACCCTAGTCCTAATTCTACATTAGATCTGCTGTGATGGCAAAGAATGATGATGGGAAGACCGATGAAGTAACCAACGTCGGCGAGCCAACGGTGACAACAGTAGATCACATGTCGCCATATTATCTTTCGGCGTCCGACTATCCACGACAAGTGCATGTGAATGATATGCTTAATGACAACAACTATGCAGAATGGTCGCAAGAGATGCACAACTTTCTCTATGCGAAGAATAAAGACGGCTTCATTGACGGATCTCTTAAGATGCCGAAGGATGGGTCGCCCGACCAAATTCTGTGGAAGCGGTGTGACGTTATGGTACGAGGATGGCTCACCGCTGCCATGGAGAAAGATATTCGCACTAGTGTGCGCTATGCCATTAGCTCGACATAAATATGGAGAGATCTTCGAGATCGTTTTGGGCATCAAAGTGCACCTCGTGGCTATGAACTAAAGCAGATCTTGGCTTCTACACGCCAAGAGGGATCCTCGGTTTCATCCTATTACACTAAGCTTCGAGGTGTGTGGGATGAAATGGCTTCGGTAAGTTCTCTTGCTGTTTGTTCTTGTGGTGCAGGAAAGAAAAATGTCGAGGCTCGTGAGAGGGATCAAGTGTACAAATTTCTCATGGGATTAGATGATGACTTTAGTGTCATAAGAACCCAAATTCTAGCAACTACACCTACGCCTACGTTAGGGGTTGCATACCATTTGGTTTCCGAAGATGAAAGGCAAAGGAACATATCTGGTTCGTGCAAAGTCAGTCAAGATGCCGCTGCTTTTGGAGTAAAGGCGCAACATACTAGATTTGAGAGCGCTGGACAGTCTCAAAAAATTCGACCTGCTCGTGACTCCAACAAGCATAGAGATCGACGTGATCGTGAACACGTGAAGTGCAAGCATTGTGGGAAGACAGGTCATGAGAAATAAATGTGTTTTGAACTAATCGGATATCCAGATTGGTTTAAAGAGCTGCGACAGAAGCAGCCTAATGGAGGAGAAAGGAGATCCAATCCACGGGCAGCAACTGTGGATGCCACAAAGAGTCCTATTCCCTGCCTTACAAACGAACAATATGAGCGATTGATGAAGTATTTTGCTGATGGAGGATCTTCAGCGAATGTGGCTGGTAAGGGTGATGTTACCGGGCTTTGGGTGATAGACTCCGGGGCTACGGATCATATTACTTGTGATAAACATGTTTTAATTGATGAGAAGCAGTCAAAATCCCCAATGGAGCAAGCATACCTGTGTGTGGTGTTGGTACTGTGAAATTGCCTAATGATCTCACCATTAATGGAGTCCTGCATATACCGGATTTCAAGTGTAATTTATTATCAGTGAGCAAGATGACTAAAGACATTTCTTGCGCGATGACATTCTTTCCGGATTTTTGTTTTATGCAGGACTTACACTCGAGGAGCCTGATTGGCGTGGGTAAGGAGCGCGATGGTTTATACTTCTTGGAGCCGGTGGGAGAAAATAAAGCGGTGATGACGGTCTCTGAAGATTATGATATTTGGCATAAGAGGTTAGGTCATGCTTTCAAGGATCGACTTAGAAGTATTGAATTTTTGAATAAAGCTAGTTTTGATGGTTTGGTTTGTGACTCATGCATTCGTGCAAAACAAAGTAGACTGCCGTTTTCTGATAGTTCTATTAAATCAAATTTTATTTTTGATTTGATACACTGCGATATATGGGGTGGTTACAAAGTTGCTTCTCATAGTGGGGCTCATTATTTCTTGACAATCGTCGATGATTTTAGTCGCAGTATTTGGGTATATTTGCTTAAACATAAATCTGAAGTGGGTGACCGATTGATTGGTCTTTACAATATAGTTCTTACACAATTTGAACACAAGATAAAAAAATAAGAAGTGATAATGGGCCCGAGTTTAAATCTCGTCGTATGATGGATTTTTATGCTGAAAAGGGAATTCTGTTAGAGACTTCTTGTGTTGAGACACCACAACAAAATGGAGTTGTGGAACGTAAGCATATGGATATTTTGGATATGGCAAGAGCCTTGCGTTTTCAAGCGAATTTACCAATACAATTTTGGGGTGAGTGTGTCTTAACTGCTGCGTATTTGATTAACCGATTACCTAAGAAAGCACTCCAAAATCGGACCCCTTATGAAGTTCTACTTGGGAAAAAGGCTGATTATGAACATCTCAAAGTATTTGGGTGTTTGGTTTACGCAAAGGATACTAAAGGAGGAGGAGATAAGTTTGGTGAACGTGGACGGCCTTGCGTGTTCGTTGGCTATCCCTATGGTCAAAAGGGTTACCGAGCTTATGACCTCAAAGCCCATCGAATTTTCACTTCACGAGATGTGATTTTTGTCGAGAGTAATTACCCTTTTACCATTAATTCTCAAAGTTCGACTCCTCAATCCCAAGATGAGTCAACTTCCATGATTCCATCAACAAATGTCAACTTACCACTTATGGGTGTCATACTTGGTGACCAATCCGTTGATGTTGAAGTACATGAATCTCCCAATAATGAATCTCATGATCACAACACTAGTATTTCCAATACCCTCTCCAGCAAGGATGATGCCTCTCATGCAAATCATAATACTAGTGCAGAAATTCAGCCACGCCGTAGCACGCGACAACATACTCAACCACAACATTTACAAGATTTTCATGTTGATCTACCCGACTCCATAGACCATGCGCGACCCACGTCAATCCCCGGCACCTCGACGGTACATCCCTTATCCTTATTTGTCTCTTACGATATATTCTCTCCTCACAGGGCATAATTGGCGGCCATCACGGCTCATGATGAACCTAAATATTTACATCAAGTCGTGAAGGACTCAAATTGGCGAGATGCTATGCAGCGAGAGATAATTGCTTTGGAACAAAATGGTACATGGACCTTGGAGGATTTACCTCCTGGAAAGCGCGCTATTGATTCCAAATGGGTGTACAAGATTAAGTATAAACCAAATGGTAGCATTGAACGCTATAAGGCGCGTTTAGTTGCCAAAGGTTTTACACAAATCGAAGGGGTGGATTTTCACGATAATTTTGCTCCGGTTGCCAAGTTGGTAACCGTTCGAAGTTTGCTTGCTGTTGCTGTCAAGCGGCACTGGATTATTCATCAACTTGACGTCAACAAGGCATTTTTACATGGTGATTTATTGGAAGAGGTATACATGCGTGTTCCTCAAGGTTTTGCCAAGACAGGGAGTAATAAAGTTTGTCGTCTCCACAAATCCCTCTACGGACTTCGACAAGCTTCAAGAAACTGGTATCACAAGTTCACACAAGCTTTGAGCACTATTGGATTTGTTGCTTCTAGGCTTTTACATGTTGTTGTTGACGATTCTAATGTCACATACGAAAACAATCGATTCAGAGTTGCAGATTTAGTAGAAGTTTTGCACAAATTTTATCTGCTTTGACTCGACTTATAAGGATGCTAGTCTGTTTTTCCTCGATCTACAAGCAAGTGTGTCAAGAAAGATATTACAAATGAGTTTATTGTGAGATATGTTACAATATGGATTCCTTCACTAATTTTGAAAAATCGAATTTCATCCATTGATAATTTTGTTATTAATTAAATATATTTCCAGGGCTAGATAACAAATATTTGTCACTATATATCTTAAAGATTGTACCATGTATACTATACATTTGATTCTTATCTATTCAGGTGTGAAGAAGAAACTTGTTTAGCACTCCCACCTTTTTAAAATTACTTGATGACTTGCAAAAAATTAAATAAACTGTCTTAATCATTAAAACAACCAAAATGTTTGACTCAGTTCGTTACTACGCGGAGTTGACGTTACAATTTCGACCAAAAAACGTCAATAGAAATCGAACTAATGAAAATCGTAAGCGAAAATGCAAGAGAGGACGTTGACTTCGATTCGTTTGTTTTTCTCAAGCAAATCTGCACAAAAAAATCTTCACTAATACTATCCAATCCACAATTCCGATTCAAGAAACAAAAACATTCCACTATTCTATTGACAAATTTAAGGATTAATCTTCTCACTTGAAGACATTCTCAGCAACATAAGCCACAGCCTCACTGCAGTTGTTAATAAAATCCGCAACAATCTTCCCAACCATCTCCGTGAAAGCATCCAACACGTCCGGGATATTCTTTACCGCATCGTCGAGAGAAGTTTTCGACTTCTCCAACAACCCGGCCACAGCCGCAGCCAACCCGGACGAAGAGGTGAAGACTCCCTCCTTAACGTAATCGAATAGAGAAGAGAAAACAGAGGCGATAGCGTTGATGATGAGATTCAATAAGTAATCCAAGAACTTAGTGATCAAGTTCTTGGCATGGTCCAGCATGCGTTGGCTGCTTTCACCGGGTACTTTAAGAATTTGGATCATTTGGACTACTACGTGGGCTGCTGTCGTTAGGACGAGTCGCGTTAGGATGTTGGAGAGCTCGGTGAGGAGGGAGAAGAGGAGTTTGAGTAGGAAGACGGCCATTGATGGAGAGTTTGTTGTAAATTGTAATGATTGTTGTGGCTTGTGTTTGTTGATCATGAGATTGATATATATTATATAGTTTGAGAGTTGAAATTTGGTGTTTCTGTGTAGTTGTCGTTGCCCTCACATTATAACAATTCAAAGTCTTCAAGGAAACTAATTCAAAAGGGAGAATCTTGATTTATTGCAACATTAAAAATATGAGGTTGATGAATGACTTGCAGAAGCTATGTTTCTTGGTCTGTTTTTTGGATTAGTAAATCTTGTGCTTGTTGTATAGAAGGTTGTAGAAGTCATCTCCATTTCTACGTTTAATATTTGTTTTTCTTTCGGGGTAAAATCAGAGGAAAAGTAAGCCATCAGAGTTTTTCTTAGGCATAAAGTTACAAAGGATGGGGATCTTCAAGGATGAGTTATTAGTACTATTACGTTACGATAGACATCATCTCTACACATGTAGTTAGGGGACTAAATTCATCCTATTACTGCAATTGCAAATCATACCAGACCAGATCCCTTATCCTAAAATATCTGTCTTAGTACGATTTCACGATTAAGTCCGACGATGTTATGATTTAAATACTAACACACTGTAAAGTCAAGCAACTTTATGATTAAGATAGTAATGCACTATGGAATCAGACGACCTTATAGTTAGAATTGCAATGGAACAAGATTGAGACATGAATTTTAGTATAGATGATTGGTCTCAAAGCTGTATATTTGGACTTTTTTGTTTGAAATTTCTATTTTTTTTAAAAGAAAAAAAAAACACTTATAAAAATGCACCGATGCTTACAACTAATCCAAAATCAGTAAAAATAAAAAATAAACAAACAATTTCATTAGTCTCTTTGCCCAAAAGAAATGAAACCAATGAAGTGGAACGGTGGGAGCTTATTGATAAGCTATATATTATCGTTCAAGAGTTCAAAATTGAAAAAAATAATTGATTTTTTAATAAGATGACCCAAAATAAAAAAAAAATAAAGAAATAACCTAATAGTGAAATTGGACATGGCTAATAAAGTAGTCGAAAACGAACAAAGAAGAGGAAACATGGTAAAAATGAAGATTTTCTCGAATAACTAATTATCCTTTGTAGAGTATCGTTCCCAATCGAATAAATATTTACCAGTACACAACAAAAAGAACCTAAAACATACAAAATGAGGAGTCCGGATCTTCTATCCCACAATTGGTGGATCACTTAGTGGCCCACCAATCACGTGGTGCAACGCGTGCATTAGTGGTCCCCCAAATCAATAAATTAATATTTAGTGTTAAAAAGGTGGCCCACCAATGCACGCGTAGCACCGCGTGATTGGTGGATCACCAAGTGGTTGTGGCCCACCAATCGTGGGATAGAGGATCCTTGGGCCAAAATGAGGCGCCTAGTAAACTAGCGGTCCAAGGAGTACTAATTAGGGCCGAATAGTCCATGAGAAAAAAAAGAACCCAACTCAATTTATAACTCATCATCATTAGTAATTCGTTCCTCACGTGTGCTTAAAGATTGAAACTTGGTAGCCGGCAAGATCCATAACCTGCAACAAGAAAAACACTAAGAAATTACTGTAGCTGGATCTAATCTCAGACAATAAATTAAATTACTCGAATATCGAAAACCTCGTACTTATCTAAAATGACTAGTTTGAAGTAACACTTACTTGGATCTCTTGAAGTCAAAGTGGCCAACCCATTGAACGAACAAGTTGCCCCGGCTGCCTGAAATTGGGTCCAATACGAACTGAAAGCATAACTCGCATGTCTAAGCAACGAATTAGGCTTATAACACTTCCCTCCCGGTCGGATCGGGTCGCAGGTCCGGTTACCCTGACTGCAAGCGAACGACAACGCTTCCGCCACCGCCGTCGTGTTTCTCCCGTTCCCCACTATGCACCACAACTTCCCGTTGCTCGACGGCTTCGGCAAGGGTGGGTAATGCTTAGTCTTACCTGAGAAATCGATCGGGTAGACATACGACCCGTTCGGGTACAGCTGCCCGAAATGTCGCTCCGTACCCAGACCCGGTTTCTCGTTCTCGTTGTACAGCGCGAAGATCATCGCCGGGAGGACTATACCGGGCCGGGCAGGAGTCCCGATCGGTGGCTTAGATGTAAATTTCTTGATTACGTTGCGGTTGTAAGTGGCGGCGTTGTAGATATTCGCTCCGAGCTGGTCCGGGTCGCCGCCATTGGGCCAACCCGTTTCCGCCAGGAATAGACGGATATTCGGGTACCCGAGCCGCTTCATTGCGAATACGAGAGCGTCCAGCATTTGGTCCAACAGATTAGTGTATTTGAGACCCGAACCCGGGTCCAAAACGGTTATGTTGGTGGGCTGGAGCAGAGCGTAATCTAGGTTAATATTGATAGGATCCGAGATCCAAGCGAAGTAGGTGTAGACGTCGACAAAGAAGAAGGATTTGGTCCGGTCTAGGAACTGGAGGAGCGGTTTAATGACCCGGTCCGCGACGTCAGACCGGAAAGCGCCGGCCGACGGAGGATACGACGCCTCCAAACAGTCCATGGTTAACGGCGTTCCGATTTTGACTTTTTTAAGGCCGAATTTTTTGACGGAGTAACGGATTTTGCGCATGGCGGGGACGAGCTTGAACCAGGTGGAGTTCGGGATGTTGCTGAGGATCTCGTTGCCGATTAGGAGGTAACGTATCTTTGATTCGGGGTAGAACGGTACGACGTTTGATTTGACCCATTCGTCGGCGAAGGTCTGGTTGGCGGCGGCGGCGGGGATCAGATCGTTCGGGAGCATGATTGAGATTTGAAGGTCGGTGCCTCGGATCGCTTTGAGCGTTGTGGCGTTGGCACTGTAGATTTTGACGATTTTGGCTTTGAGATTTTGGATGAGCTCGATTGATTTTTGCCGGCTGGGTAGATTGTTGCCGAGGTCGCCGTAGCAGACGCCCACTTTCGGTTGCAATGCTCCATCTAGAGAGAGAAAAGGAGGGAGAGAGAGAGAGAGAGAGGGGAAACGTAGTCAGAAGTCAGAACCAGTAAATGCAGAAATTAAATTCAAAAATCAAAATCGCACACGCACAAAATCATCACGAAGTTCTCGAATACAAACAATTATTAACAAAATCATTAAAAATAATCTTCCAAAAATCGCACACAAACGCATTTGCAGACACAAAATTATCATCTACAGATTCCAATAAAAATCAAAGAAATTAACTGACTTCAAATGCAATTAAAGTATTGGTCAACACACCAAAACGCACACTCTTCTTCGAAATGCGAATGTACTTAACAGGAGAGAGAGGCGGATAGAGAGAGAAGAAGCAGACACGTAAAGCTAAGCCCCATAGTCCTCGACATGCTCTGCTTAGCCTCCAGCAGCAGAGTATTTGAAGAAGAAGCAACAAATGACGCTTCTATTAATGAACATACATTTGTCTGGATCCTAGAGAGAGATGGGAAGGAGAGAGAGAGCGAAACGTGTCTGGAACGTTGAGCTTGACGAGGACAGGGCAGGAACAGCGCGTAATTTATTTCTAGGTTGTACCGGGTGCAGGGAAGATTGGACGTGGTTGGGGTTTTTGGTTGTGGCTTCGAAGACAGAAATTAACTATAGTAAATTCTGTGTACAGTTGCCTACAAATAGTAACGAATATATATTTTTAAAGACTATTATTATTATTACAGATCTAAATCAGTATTATTGCCCTTCAGATTCTGTTTATTACCAGCCGGTAAAAATATCATTTCAAAACATAATTTTCTTAATTTTTGTTTGGAAAAGGAGTCACTTATATAATGGAACGGAGTGTAGTTTTTTAGTATAATATAATTCAATTTAAAGATATTGCTGAAATTTAAAAAAGATATTTACTCCGCTCTATTAATCCTGCATCATTTTCTTTGCGGGCAGTTCATTTATCTTGTACAATTTTCTAAAATAAAAAAAATGAGTGAATTATATTCATTTAAACAAGTAAAATCTATTATTTTATATTTTTATATTCATCTTAAAAATTATAAATATCAAAATTTAATGGTTTAAGAGCAATGGGTCAGAAAGAATATATTGTAGGTCGACTAATAACGCAAAAAACTGTTGCACCATTAAATTCATTAATTCCGCTTCATAATAATTGTCTTGGAGAAAATTGACCGTAAATGGGAGTGCAAATAATATAATGTGAAGAAAAATGATGAAGTGAATATTTTTACTGTGATTGGTGCGTTGGTGGGGTCTGAGTGGAGTTTCCAGCTTTTGTTGGGGTTTAGAAGTAGTGATGGCAATGGATCTTGAATCCGGTCCAAATTCATGGATTCAAATTCATTTTTTTGAATTTGGATCTTAAAAAATTGGACTAATTGGATTTGGATCGGATTTAGACCTATTTTAGAAATTACGAATCTGGATCTGGACTTTACGATCTGAGATCCGGATTCGGTCCAGATCTGCCAATTTTTATAATTAAAATATTATTTTATTATTATATTTAAAATATTATATTTATATTATTCTACTTAAAATATCACATTACATTATTTGTTGAGCTTGAAATAGTTTACTAGTAATCTAATAAGTAGAATAGAGAGAGGAAATTGAGTACCCACTGTCCACGAATTTGAAAGTTTTTTTTAGAGAGAATATTGTAGTTTTATAGATGATTGGATTATTTTTATAATATCATGAGTATTTTGACTTTTTTTAATGATAGTAATTCTCTTATAGATTATCATGTTATCGTAGAGTTAATTAACTTGGTTAAATTTTAATTGATTTAGATTTTTTTTAATTTTAGTTCAAAACACTTATGGATCCGGGTCTAGACCTTAGACCCTGTGGATCCAATGGGTCTGGGTCTGGATCTCATTTTTTGAGATCCAATGGATCTGGACCGGATTTGGATCAAAGTAAAAAATCCCGGATCTGGATCTGGACTGAGGAGGATCCGGTCCAAATTCGGTTCATTGTCATCCCTATTTAGAAGTGAATATTTTGCCCCCGCCTGAAAAGGTTGCAGCTCTTCGCCATAATTTCCAATTAGCCGTTGGATTTCACTTAAATGTGTCTGTCGGGGCGGATCCATTAAGGGGCCAGTAGGGCTGCAGCTAAGGTAGTTTTTCCGGAAAAAAATGGCAAATTGACAAAAATGATCTTTAATATTTGCTAGTTTGGATGAATTGGTCCATAATCTTTTATTTTTAGTTTATTGGTCCTCAATGTTTGCTAGTTTGGATAAATTGGTCCTTCTGTTAAATTTTAAGTTAGTCAACTATTAGTCAGAATGGTATTTACGGAACAAAAGTTTCAGGGACCAATTCATCCAATTTTTAAATTAAATTTGAATTTTTTTAAATATATTTTCTAAATTAAAATCTTTTTCGAAAAAAAAATTATTGTTTTTCGAAAAAGATAAAAAAAAAATTAATTAATTTTTTTGAAATAAAATTTTCTTATTTTTTAAAAAATTTTGGTAAAAAAAATTATTAAAAAAGCTAAATTTAAAACAGAAAAAGTAATACTAGTGTTAGAGACCAATTCATCCAATTTTTAACTATTTTTTCAAATAATTTTTTGAATTAATTTTTTTTTAAATATATATTTAAAAAAATTGGATTAAATAAAAAATTAACTAAATTTAGATTAACTAATAATTTTGCATCTCACGACAGAGAAGGGGAGCGAGTCGACAAATGAGTTGGGGAAGGTGTTATGTCCTTTGAGGTCAAAGATGTAGTCAGAGAGGAGCGTCACACCTCCAAGTCGTCCAGGTGCTAATCTCTGACGACATCTTCGACCTCAAAGAATATAACATTTTCCTCAACTCCTGTGTCGACCAGCTCCCCTCCTTTACCGTGAGATGTAAAATTATTAGTTAATCTAGATTTAGTTAATTTTTATTTAAATAAAAAACTTGAAAAAAAAGTTAATTCAATTAATTATTTAAAAAATATTTAAAAATTAATTTACAATTTGATAATTGGTCTCTAAAATTATTATTAATTAAATTTTTTATTTTTAATTAAATTTTTTTGTTACCAAAAAATTATTTGAAAAAAAAATTAAAAATTATTTGAAAAAAATTAATATTTTCAGGAAAAAAATAATTTTTTTTGAAAAATATTATAATTTTAAAAATATTTTTAAGAAAAAGTTCAAATTTAATTTAAAAATTGGATGAATTGGTCCCTGAAACTTTTATTCCGTAAATACCCTTATGACTGACAATTGACTAACTTAAATTTTAACGGAAGGACCAATTTATCCAAACTAGCAAATATTGGGGACCAATAAACTAAAAATAAAAAATTAAGGATCAATTCATCCAAACTAGCAAACATTGGGGACCATTTGTGCCAATTTGCTAAAAAAAATTGATTACTATTGTTCAACTAAAATCAAACATTTAAAATCCATTTGATTTAATATTTATTAGTCGTGTTTTTAGACCGTCCTTTTACTAGACAAATATAAATATCTTTATTTTTGGAAATCTAGAAATCTATTTAATAATTTGTTATTTTATATTTGAGACTCAATATATTTAATTGTTGTTACTTAGTTTTTTTTATCCTAAAAACATAATATAAACTAATTAAAGGCATTTCTTACGCTTTCTTCACCCCTTGAAATTACTGTAAATAATTTATTGCACTATTCAAAATTATTTCTTTTATTAATTAAGTTAAAAATAGAAAATAATGTAAATTATATCTAAGTTATTTACTGTATTTGCTAGCATTCACTAATTATCAATTGAAATTTACACCACATAACACTGCTTTCTTAATTATTAAGTGTATCATTATTGTTAATTATAACAAGGATTAATTTAATAAGGAATTTTGTTTACGTTGTTAAATGGGTCACTTAGTGGAGAATCATCCAAGCTCTGTGTAGAAGCAAGGATTAATATCAAGTCAATGTGAGAGAAATTTCAACATGTCCCTTAACGTGTAGAGCATCATCGACTGTTATACTATATTAGGCCCAACCCAAGTTTAAGTCTGGCCCGCTAACTCTTGGAGGCCCAACTAATACTCATTTTCTTAGTGTTGCCCTAATGTATATAAGAGGCAACTTGGTCTTGATGAGGGGTGTAGTGTGTGCGCAGTCGAGTGTTTCTCTTACTGGGGCTATTAGTGGTGTCAAAGGAACTCGATTGACAGACGGTCTGAGCCGTTGAAGACACGTTACTGGCGGAGTTGATACCCAACATCGACTATACACATAAAAATAAACAATCATACTCATAGACCAAACAACTCAACCATATAGATCAAACAACCATTATCGATTGCTTGCTCCGATATACCATATTACTGTAATAGTGAGCAGCCCAAAGTAGTTAAAACTCCTGGATCCGCCCCTGGTCGGCACCCTTCAAGGATTTATTCCCCAATTATTCCTGTATTGTTTAACCATGAAGGAATACTTCTTATATCCACTTGACTTGTTCTATTCCAAGAATTAATATTGAAATTCCCACATTCTTTTATAGAACTCATCCAATTTATATATACACACTTCGTTTTAATTTATGAATAGAAATGAAACATGACGAATCGAGGGAGATGGAGGGAGTATTAATTGATTGCGTTGTTTGCAATGTTTAATTACTAGTTTTCTAAAACAAACTCAAAGTTTCTAGTGTTCCTTAAACGAGTTAACCTCGAGCCTTAAGGTAATTGAATCGTTAACTTGTGTACTGATTTGTCGTATGTTTACTGACTTAGTATCAAGCTCGAACTTACACTTTATAGTTTACATACTTTTGAACTTGTTTATGGACATAGAAATTAAGTGCAAAGTTTTTACCTTCTTTATTCCCTTGTCAAAAGATCTTTTGTTTGCAACTATTCCATCCTTTTTCAGCCCATTCATGAAGTCCCTCAACTTTTTAAGGATTCTTCCCTTTTCATTCGTTTAGATGACAAGCCGGGTGGATGTAGGGGTATTTGTAACCCTCTAAATCGTGCAAAGTATTGGATTTTCTAAATACTTTGAAAAGTTAAATTATTTTGATTCCGAATATTATAGATTTCCCTTTCCTATTTCTTAATTAATATTGGATCCCACTTATAGCCAAAATGCAATGAGATATTACATTTGAGTTTTGAAGTCTCACTACATGGACTTCCAATGAGGTAATGACATGTATGTTTTTAATTTAAAAAAAAATTATTAATCAAACTTAATGCACATCAAACCAATGTTATAAAGTACACATGATAATACTTCATTGGTGGTCAATGTAATGAGTTTCAGGAGTATTTGAAATAGCTTTTATCAGCAACTTATAACTTTCGACAATATCATCTGTGTTTCTTGAGTAGAACAAAACAATAGCTATATTAACCCGGTCAATGATTTTTCACAATACATTCAATTTCTAGTTGGTTTCCATTTTTCCATTGATAGAGTGTTCGGTTATTATAGTACATTTTTATATTTCATTATTTATGGGTATTTGATTATTCGATGTCCGAATTCGAGATCATTAATCTAGAATTTAAAATGGGATGAAATGTTCAGGAAATGACAAAAAAAAAAATATTTTGTGTTCAGGTGCAAATGTATGAAACTACTGTGTGTTCGTTTTATTATAATAGATGCTCTTGTTTTCTATAAAATTTTGCACAAAAATCCCTCCTGTCAAAATTAATGGCGTGTTTACCTCAATCACTCTTAAATCTTTAACATTATTAGTATCTAAATAAAATTAATAAACTAAACGAGACAAAATTTCAAACACTAAATAAGAATAAGAAGAAATTGTGAACTCTAAACAATTGAGAATGAATCAATTCAACACGTGAACTACAATACCGACACTTATGTTTGTGACTTTATCAAAATGAAACATTATGTTTGTATTGTAAAAGTATTTTAAATATTGTATATCAACAAAAATGTAAAAATCTTGTCCAAACATATTCATAACAATTGAAATAAATATGTTTGATACTAAAGGTTCTTGCAACAATCTTAAGAATACAGAGGTGTATTTTGCAATTAAACCAGCACGAGATAGTTTTACGTAGTTTTATCCGAAACACATGTACATTTTTTTCCCCTTTATTAATGAAATGTTTGATTAAAACGCAATTGGGCTGTTTTGTGGGCTACACCAGTTAGCCGAATCCGCCCTCACATGGCCCAATCAAGGTTAAGTTTATAGGCACGTCATATGATGATGTGGCGAGTTCTTATTGGATGGGATTCGCATCGTCGCGTTGGAGGAAGACAATAACAAGTCAAGCTCTTGTAAGTTTGAGTTTAGAGGCAAAACTAATCAAGTGGTAAAAACAAACTAATCAAATTCTTGAATGATGAAGCTTTGCTCGGGGTTGAACGTCGCTTCAGTTGTACTGTTTTTGGCATTTCTCGCATTAGGTAACGGAGTTTCGCGCTGTATCATGCTAGTGCACCTCGTTTCATGATTAATTTTTTTTGGTAGTATTTAGATCTGGAATTATCGCTTCTTCTAATTTAGGGGCGAGTATATATTGTTTCTTAATTTAATGCGAAGAGATACGGTTTTTACTATTGATGTGTAGGTTCGGCGAAGAAATCTGGGGATGTGACGGACCTTCAAATAGGTGTGAAGGTAACATTTAGATAAAGTGACTTGACACTGAAGACTGTGGATGATAATTTTGGTTGATATTGATAATATTCTGTGTGTGTTATTTGTGCACAACTGGTGATTATCAAGTGGTAAAAATAATGAAACTGAGAATAAGTAGTGTTTCTTTATGGTGTTTACATTGAATTTCAAGTAGATGGATGTTAGCTGTGGTTTTCAACGAACTAATTGTGATTGCAACATTTTTTCTTCAAAAATTGGTTGTGTTGTTCTCCACCTGTTTATTATAGTTGCAGGGAGTAGAAAAGGAAGTGTTGCTATTTTTGTAATGTAGTGCTTGATTCATTATTTCCCAATTAGATCATAAGTTGCCATTGCTGAACTGAAATCACCCTATTTTACGATTTTTTATGCGTGTTGGATTTTGCAAATTGCAACTTCAAAGTGTTGCTGTAGCAATATGTTATTAGTACCTTTCTTATGTGGAAATTTGTTGAGATTCATCTACTTGTTGCTGCAGTTCAAGCCCAAGACTTGTGAAGTTCAGGCTCACAAAGGCGACAATGTTAAAGTACACTACAGGGTGAGTGCAAATTTTTACTTACCCACCTTACCTGCCCCTAATGTAAACATAAGCAGAATAAGACAAGATGATGATATATATGAACAAGTTAAGCTTATTTGGATTTCAGGATATGTTTACGTTAATGAGTAATATTATTTATTTTGATGATTCTGTGCACTTCAGTGCTTTGACCTGGAAGTTTATACCATGCCAATTTATTAGCTTGCTATTCTAGTTAGCAAAGCTGTCGTGGATAGTATTTACGTTTGTATTGGAGGAATTTCAGCTAAATAGTATGGCGACCTTTGAGTTTGTTTGGTTGTAGTTACGACTCGGATTACTGGGTCTAGTCAGAAGTCCTGTTCTGCATCTGCAACTAATGGTCTTATCTGATATTCTGCCAGTAAACTGATCTTATGACTCTAATACGATATGATTGTGAATTACTTTGGTTGGTCTACTGTTTAGTGATTCACCAACAAGATTATAAGTATCTTATCTTCTCTGCTGATATAAATTGTAATGTCATTTGCAGGGAAAGCTGACAGATGGAACAGTCTTCGATTCCAGCTTTGAAAGAGGGGATCCATTTGAATTTGAACTTGGTAGTGGCCAAGTCATCAAAGGTTGGAATCGCATCTCCTGTAGATACAGACTGACAATATTTGAGATTTAAGATTCGGATTATGGTCTTCCTAAATCATTTATCAAATGGAGCTATTATTTCCAGGATGGGATCAAGGCCTACTGGGGATGTGCTTGGGAGAGAAAAGAAAGTTGAAAATTCCAGCTAAACTTGGTTACGGGGAGCAGGGTTCCCCACCTACAATCCCAGGTAATTTTATTTGATATCATTATTACTGAGGGTGAAGTAAAAGTAATAAACTTGATGCATGTTTTTTGTTATCTTATGCACATCCATTGAGTTGTGTCAAGCCTTTCACTTCTGCCTTTTCAATTTTCAAGTATATCAAAGTTACATTGCTATCCTCTTGTGTAAGTCTGAGAGTGATGAGCCAACACTTGACAATTTATTGATCATTCTATTCTTGATGCTTCCAGGCGGTGCCACACTCATTTTTGACACTGAGCTCATGGGAGTGAACGGAAAAACATTGAGCGGTGAAAACCCAAACGTCGACGAATTGTAGAGGCAGTGCTTATCATTCTCTTTTCTAGTTTTGGAGGTTACAAACCACTGCATCTTGCTTCAAGAATGAGTACCATTTTCCATATCTTCCATATTTCTACCTCATTACAATATGTATAACATGAGTATTGCTCCTGCTATTACTTTGGGGTTAATCTCCCAGATTTGGTAGATTTTATAGTTTATGGTGAAGTCTTGGTAGGATAGTTGTTAGATTGCTTAATTTATCTCTATTGTCTGTGCAGCTTATGCTGTCCGGTCTCTGCTGTTTTTTAGAAAATAGAAATGTATGTCTGAATTTAAACCGGAACGATTTCTTTCTCTCACAATTTCTTCTTTTGTAAGATATACGAACTACCCTTAATTCGTATACTCACAACAAATGAAGTTATAAGCACGAATAAAGCAATTCCGGTCCATCGTGAATGATGTAAGATTTATGTGGGCACATAATATCGGAGATTACTTTTATGTGTATTTGGTATTTCCATTTTTGTGAAAGTAGTTGATCTAAAGTTGATTTAGTATCAATTCTCATTAGAGTCAATTTAATAATAATAATAACATGATACCAGGGACAATGGCGAAACTAAGAATAAGACCTCTAGAAAACATAAATGTATATCAATTCTTTTAGTCTCCTGACTTTTATTTGAACAATTCTATATTAGGACACAATATTTATGTTGAAAACCTAGGACACGGAAACAATTAAATACAAAATAAAATAAAGAATATAACAATGAAATTTTAATATGCAATAAGTGACAAAAATAAATTAGGTATTTATAAGATCAAACAATTATTTTGTAAAAATATAGAAGTGTTAAAATAGTAAAAAATTATGAATGATGGTAACGATGACGTAAACATACTCTATTGTTAGATACGTTAATAAAAGGGGTTATTAGTTAAATAAGATACGAAATATAACCGATTTGCATATTTAACATGAACTTTTAACTGTGCCGAATTAATGCATAAACTTTCATTTTTTTGCAATTTAAGACATGGTCGGATTCCCAATTTTTTCCGACCGCCAGAGTGCTGAGTTGGACATCTACGTGTACTATATGAAACTACGTCGTTTTGTACCTCAAAAAAATTGGCAGATTAAAGCATAAACTTTGTAAAAGTTTCAATTTAAGGCATATCACATTTAAATAATCATAATTTAAAGCATAAACTTTGTTTGTTTCGCTAGATTATTCCATAATAAACCTTTGATTATTTGAATTGAATTCCAAAAAAAATCCCAAAAAACATTACGAGGCCAATAAAGATGTGACCAAAATAGTACAAAAAAGAACAAAAAAACACAAGTATGTACTATCAAAGATTAAACATTAACCGATATAGAGCATAACATAGCAAAGTTAACAAACTATGACCAAAATAGCAAAACAACTTAGCTACCAAATCCTTCACAACCTTCTACCTAATAGAAATATCTAAAAAGACACTTATCCAGTCCAATCAAATAAAGAGGAATATAAAATCCAAGTAAAATAATTAGATAAATTTATTAAACTCACAAACTTCTACTGAACAAGTAATTCCATAAATCTTTTTTAGCAGAAAACAAGCAAAGAAGATAAGATATGGAGTTATTGAAGAAGAAATCAATTAAAGAGGAAAATAAAATCCAAAAAATAATTGATTAACGGACATAAATTCCAAAGAAGAACTCAAATTAAATTTTAAATAAATTCCAAATTTCTATTTATTTGGATTTTATGTTCCTCTTTATTTGATTGAACTGGATAAGTGTCTTTTTAGATAATTTCTATTAGGTAGAAGGTTGTGAAGGATTTGGTAGCTAAGTTGTTTTGTTATTTTGATCAAAGTTTATGCTTTAAATTGTGATTCTTTAAATAAGATATGCCTTAAATTGAAACTTCTACAAAGTTTATGCTTTAATCTGACAATTTTTTTGAGGTACAAAACGACGTAGTTTCATATAATACACGTAGACGTCCAACTCAGCACTCCGGCAGCCGGAAAAAACTGGGAATCCGATCATGTCTTAAATTGCAAAAAAAAATGAAAGTTTATACATTAATTCGGCACAGTTAAAAGTTCGTGTTAAATATGTAAATCGGTTATATTTCTTGCCTTATTTCACTAATAACCCTAATAAAAGTGTTGATCCGATCCACATGTGACATGATATGTTGAAATTTTTGGTTGGTAATTTAATCCAATATATGAAATGGTATGTTGAAAATTTTGAATTCTATAGTTTTTATTTTATATTTTATGCTTAAATTTTAAGTAGGTAAATTGATATAAATGATCCTCAATTTTTGTTAATTTGGATGAACTCATCCCTAATTTTTTTTCTTTAGTTTATTGGTTCCCAATGTTTGCTAGTTTCGATAAATTGGTTTTTTTGTTAAATTTTAAGTTAATCAACTGTTAGTCAAATGGACACTTACGGAATAAAAGTTTCAGTGACTAATTCATCTAATTTAAAATTTTAATTTAACTTTTTTTTTCAAATATATTTTTTTAAATTATAATTTTTTCCAAATAAATTTTTTGAATTATTTCTTTTTCAAATAAAATTTTTGATAAGAAAAACATTTAATTAAAAATTTTAAATAAAAAATTAATTAAAATAAAAAATAACTAAATCTAGATTAATTAGGGACAAAATCATCCAATTTTTAAATACATTTTTTCGTATGAAAAGAATTAATTAATCCCCTCTCTGTTGCCGTACCAAGATATACCCGCCACCGCAATAACAAACTCCGTAAGCTCGACACCCTCGTTTACACCACCCTCTTACAGTCCTCTGTTATGTCATCCTCCATATTTTCCGACTACCTCTGTTGGATATGAGTCAGTAGATGATACTCAGCTGTTGCTCGGTGAAAAGAAAATTGGGGGAAATCATAGTAGTACTATGGAATTGAAGATCCCAAAACCTAGCTGATATCAGTAGATTAGTGTGTCGTTAGGATTAGCTGATGTATAGGTTAGACTTGATGTATTGTTTATTATTTTGTCTAAGTCCTGTACGGGGTAGTTGTTGAACTGATCTTCTGTCGAAGATACTTTTCAGAACCCCACGTCATCAGTGTAATCGCTTGTGTTCTTCAGTCAGCAGTTGATCCTTCACTCAGTCGAAGACAGGCGCATCACGCGACAAATCATCGGTAGAAGACTACTCCCGGTGATAGTCATCGCAGTAAGAACGAGAAACAAGCACGGTACCTTCGCAGTTGCCGGTGACCTACTCGGTAGATGCCGTGTCGGCCGACTCAATCAAGAAGACAGAGACTTTTCGCCCATCTGTATCCTACGGAAAGCGACCCAGCTATTCAAGTCTTTTCGAAAAGTTCAGCAGAAGACATACGAGGTTGTTGAACGGTCAACTCTGACACTCTCACCAACTACAAACCTCGACCAATGAGAAGCCGACAACGCTTACCTACTCTACACAGTAAAGCTGCTCTCATGAACAGTGCATTAACTGCCCTGCTGCAACAAGTTCGAATTAATGGCCGTTTTCCTTGGAAGCTTGTGACACGTGGCATCGTCGTCTCCAACGGACATATGCCATAACTCACAACTATAAATAGAGAAGTTTTTTTTTAAGCTCCAAGAAGAAGAATAACGGAATTTCAAAAGGGACAAACTCAAGTTCATAAACGCTCTAGAACACTCAAAGATCATCCAGAGGAAAACTTGCATACTTAGAAGATTTCTTAGTTTTTCTCTCTAGAGTTCTTACATCCCTTACTTCTCTAGACTAAGCTCATTCCCTTACTTCGAAGGAGTTCACATTTGTGAATTGTTCTTATTGTAAGAACTCATTCTCAGTTGGAGAATATTCCCTCCCCTTTCAGACTTAGGTTTGGATTGTAAAGTCGCTAAGGACTATAACTTAGAGGGAAGCCGTCCAAGGCTGCAAGTATCCCCGCCGAGGCTTGCTCGGAATAATCAACAAGTTCTCCTGCTTTGTTCAGGACCGTGGACGTAGGATCTTGCGTATCCGAACCACGTTAAATCGCTTGTGTTCTTTTACTGTTTTATTGCATAGCATTCAACTGACTTGAAAATCATAAGCTTGCATAAAACGTATTTTATAAAGCGCACAGCCAAAAGATTTAATTTGCTAAAACGTGTTTTCAAAAGAGACGAATTCCGAGCCCCACACTTTCCGCACAACAGTCTCCGACTGATTCTCAAAGTACTGACAACGATCGGTAGGAGAGAGCTCGATGGCCGACTCACTCTGTCCCGTGATCGAAGGCTTATTTGGCACTGTTCATCAGTTGCAATCATCAGCTCAGCTGACCTTCATTGAGAAAAAGAAACTGAGCTCAGGTGTATTCACGCCCCCTCTACACCTGACTTATCGTCTCCGGACCAACAATTGGTATCAGAGCGCACGGTGTTCAACTGATCACCGGTTATGAAATACTGGTCCTCTCGAACTGATCCTGAAAACCGTTTTCACTGCATAAGCATCTTTTCAGCATCCTTATACTCTTACTCTTACGATGTCTGATATGTCAGGTATTAGGATGGTACCGATGTTCTCAATAGAGAACTACACGGTATGGCGCGCACGTATGGAGGCACACCTAACGTCACTCCACGACAGCATGTCAGATGTCCTAGAGTTAGACCGATCATTCCCATGATCGACAGCGTAGTATTTGCTGCTGGAGGAGGCGCGGGAGCACAAACTGGTGCTAAGGTTCCCAAAGATAAATCTGCCTTCACGCCTGAAGAAAAGAAGTTGCACAACCTTGACCGAGTTGCACGTAATGCCATACTGACTACGCTCAGTGATTCACACCTCGGAAGGGTACAGGATTGCAAGACGGCGAAAGAGCTATGGGACGCCTTGGTTGTAGGGGTGTACATGGGCGGGTTCGAGCGGGTTTCAACAAAAAATTCCACCCGACCCCGCCGTAGCGGGTTACCAATTTTTCGAACCGTACGGGTGTATTTTTTTTAAAAACCGTGCGGTTCGGGTTGTGCGGGTTCATGCGGGTAGGCGGGCGGTTGCGGATTGACTATAGTGTAGAAGGGCAATAGAAACATATAATTTCTATCAAACTTAATATCACTTTAGCACATAGAATGATAGTAACATTGTCAATTTAACACCACTACTAGTACTCTTATACTCTTCTAGCCTAATATCCGAAAAGAATAACAATAAACTGATAAAGTATCAAGATTCCAAAAGGAAATAGAGAATATCATAATAACATATTATATCAAGAGTTAGTAGTTACTCTCTAAGGCATTAAAGTACCAAACTACCAATAGTCCAACACAATCCAAAAACTACCAATAGTCCAACAGACCAACACAATCCGAAAACATTGAAACAAGTAAACAACTTCTTTAGCACAAAAGAAACTACTACTTTTGTTCAAAACATAATAATCTTCTGGTAGGAAGAACTTCTTTAGCACAAAAACAATCTCAAGCCCTGCATTTCATGATAATAAAGTATTAATGATTATTTCGTAAAAGAATTAAGCAATAAGTAATGAAATTGAGAAATTCTTTTTCAACCTCCATTCAAGTTATCAACTATTCAATGCTTTCTTTCTGCTTGGAACTTGAGGCACCCAATGCTCGATATTCTGAAATTAAATATCAAGATAATTAACAGTACATAATATATATAGAAAATAATTTATACATAAGAATCAATTAAATGCAAAACTAAAGTACCTTTTATAACTCCATCGTACTCTTCAATATCTTCCAAGGACACTTCTTTCATCAGTTTATTGATGTCAATTGTCAACGGAGTTGATTTCAACCAATTTTGGCAACATACAAGTGCCTCTACCATCTCAGGATTAAGAGAGCTTCGATGTGGGTCAAGAATACGTCCACTTGTACTAAATGCAGATTCGGATGATACGGTAGAGACGGGAATAGCCAAAACATCTCTTGCGACTTTGGAGAGGACAGGAAATCTTTTTGAATGATCTTTCCACCACATCAAAACATCAAAAGACTTCACATTTTTTTCACACGTCTCATCCAAATATCTAGCAAGTTCTGACTTATTCTTACTAGATTCATCTGCCTCCAAGTGTTTCGCAAATTGAGAAGCTAAATTCCCCATGTGATCGTCATCCATGTCCACATCAATTAGAGTTTTGCTTAAACTCAAAGATGAGATTGAATCACTTTGACAAGGATCAGAATGTTCATAAGACTCATATAAACAAGTCATCACATGCGTCACTTTCTCCTCAAACATGTTGTACATGTTTCTATCATTTTCATACACTTGGGCAAGACAAAATTTCACAAACCTCAACTTGTAGCGCGGATCCAAAACCGTGGCAACATACAATAACATATTGAGTCTATCAAGATTTTCCCAATACTTTGAAAACTTCATCTTCATTTGTGTTGCCATAAGAGACACATTGTGATCATTTGAAATAGACAAACTATTCAGTTTAGTTTGAATACCAACAAGTTCTTCGAAAAACATATTTGAGGTCACATGCAAGGAACCAGAAAATTTCTTAGTGACCTCAAAAAAGATTTTCAAAAACTTCAAGAAAGATCTAGCAACTTTCCAATCTCTTTCTACAGGAGGGCCAATATTCTTTACTGTCGTTCTTCTTCCACCTTCAGTTACTACATCATCTTCACCTATTACTAAGCTATCACCATCACCATCTTCATCAAAGTCTTTATCTCCAATAGCAAAATACATCTGATAGCTTTCATCATCTTCCTTAAGACGCTCAAATGCCTTTTCAAATTTTACAGCAGACTCTAACATTAAATAAGTTGAATTCCACCTTGTTTCAACATCAAGACAAACTGAACTTTGACTCTGAATCTTTTCTATATTTGCACACTTTTTAAAAGCTTGAAGCCTAGAGGGAGATGAGCGAACATACCGCACAGCTTTTCGAATCCTTTGAATTGATTCATTTTGATGCTTCAAACCATCTTTCACAATAAGATTCAGAATATGCGCACAACACCTCAAATGCAAAAAATCATGCTTTAAAATGGTGGTTTTCCAGCCTTTTGTTTTATTTTTCATGTAAGTAATTGCACCATCATTAGCACTTGCATTATCAACTGTAACAGTCAACAATTTATCCACCCTCCACTCTAGCAAACATTCTTCAATCATTTTACCTATTGTCTTGCCTTTGTGGTTAGGAATGACACAAAAGCTTAAAATTCTCTTTTGCAACCTCCATTCATCATCAATCCAATGCGCCGTTAGACACATATAGTTTATATTCTGAATGGAGGTCCAAGTATCAGTGGTAAGGCAAACACGCTGACCCTTAATAAGCTTTTTGAGTTTTTCCTTCTCATCACCATAAAGCTTCAAACAGTCTCTAGCTATAGTCACTCGGCTAGGGAGTTTAAATTGAGGCATTAAACATGCTACAAATGATTTAAACCCATCCCCTTCAACAATTTTGAAAGGCAGCTCATCAAGAATTATCATTTGAACCAATTTCATTCTACATTGTTCTTTAGAATAACTCATCAAACAACCAGCACCTTCTCTAGTCTCAAAAACTAGTCTTTTTTGTTTGGAATCTACATGATTCTTAGGATACTTTTTGCATTGATTGAGCAAATGGTTTGACAAATTACCTGTACCATGTAGCTTTGGATGAGCTGCATACTCTTGACTGCAATATTTACAGGATGCCCTAGGGTTGCCATCTTCAGTAAATTCTTTGAAATGTTCCCACACCCATGATTTTCTTTTTCCTCGGATTTCAGCATCTTGCGAATTCACCTCTGGAGGTGGAACTGCTCTAGCTTTCGCTTTATTTGTGATTTTTTTCCTTTTCCTAGGAGGTGGATACTTACGAAGTGGTTTTGATGATGGAGGAGCAGGGGGTGAGGTGCAGAATCTGCACATGTAGATTGAGGTTGAGATTGCTGCAAATCTTGCCCTATTGCTTCAATTGCTCGATCAAAAATCAAGTTTGTATTCTCAATTTCCATCTACATCACAAAACCAAAAGGGAATGAATAACTCCCAAAAAAGTAACTTACATTGAGCTCTCTACAATAAACTAAAAATTATTAACACCCAAGAAAATTAATGACTCAAAGTTCGATCTAATTTACTTATTTACCTGAGTAAAACTTGAATCCTCCAAGTCCAAAGATGACAAAGATATTCACAAGATGTGAGGCTACAACAATTGAAACTGCCAAAACAACTCGTAAGACTCTGACGGGCGACGATGACGCGGAAAAAAGGGAGGGATTGCTGAAGCCTGAAAGCCTGAAACAACTCGTAAGAATGGAAGCGAGAACTGCAACGACTCCAAGTCTCCAAGTCTCAAAGACGCAAGCCCTAACTTTGATTGAGGGGAGAATTAATATCCTTTTGACTTATGGACTTGCTGTAGTCGAAGATAAGTTTCTAAATTAATATTTCTTTAATTTTTTATTTTTTATTCCTTTAAACCTAATATAATTTTCTATTATTTGTAATATTAAACATGATGTGGAATTTACTAATTGGATATTGCAATGTGTAGTATTATTTAATATGTATTATATATTGTTTAATAAATCATAAATAGAATGCGGGCGGGCGGGCGGGTAATGGTGTGTACCCGCTATCCGACCCGTATTCTGCGGGTTAGTAATTTGGCAAACCATAGCACTTGTTATTTAAAAACAACCGCGCGGGTGCGGGCGGGTGCGGGTGGGTGCGGGCGGGTCGGGTGGGTCGTAACTTTTTTGTTCACCCCTACTTGGCTGTACTGAGCCATGGAACCCCTCAGATCAAAGAAAACAAGCTCGAGCTAGAGCTTCAGAAGTTCGACGCCTTTGCAATGGAGCCTACTGAAACCATTGACGAGCTGAGTGTCAGATTCACCAATCAAGTCAATGTCATCAATGGGCTGGGGAGGTTGTTCACCAACAAGGAGATGAACACCAAGATCTTGAGAGCGTTGCCCCGACAGAAGTGACTTCCTTTTGCTACTTATTTACGTCGCTCTGATCTAAATGCTCTAACTCTTGATGTTATATTTTCAGAATTAAAATCGGAGGAATTCGAGCATAGCCTACCACAAAAGTGCTTAAGCGCTCCAGCTGACACACAGTTCGACCATGCCTTCAAGGCAACAATCAAGAACACGAGAGCCAAGCCTATTTCCTCAAGCAAAGCCGTGGCCACATCGTAGCAAAGTCTTCCGAGACTCCGGGCCCCGATCGCCTAGCACTGATGGCTCTCAAATATCAGAGGGAAAAGGAGAAAGTCAGAAAGCTGAGGAAATACAACCGAGATTCTTCTTCAGGTAAGAAAGACTATCATAAGAAAGAAGAATCTAATCCTTCTACTGAATGCACGAAATCGGAGTCTGCTGCGAGTCCGTCTAAAGACTCAGCTGGTAAGAGCAGCAGAACATCCATCTGCTACAACTGCAAGAAGGAGGGACACTATCGGTATGATTGTCCCGAACTCTCACCGCTCAAAGAGCGAAACGGCGGACTTAAGAGAAAAATTTGCCAAGCGAAGGCGGCCTACATAGCCGGGAGAGATATCCGACAACTCAATTGAAGAGGATACATTCATGTATTCTTCTGAAGATGAAGCTGCATTCGTAGCTGTTGAAGTCGGAGAGAAGGTTCTTGAGGAATCAGCTGAACAGTGTCTGATGGCCGGAGAAGAGGCTGAGGTAAATTCTAAACTTAATATTACCTCTTCTTCACACAGCACACACGACACATGCTCGGTCTCAGATGATCCTCTAGATGTGGTACAAGCCTACGACGATCTACTAGAGGAACAGATTCAGCTGAGCAGAGAGTTCAGCAGAACCATCCAGGAACTAGAACAGGTAAAGGCTGAGAATCAGAGACTTTCTTCGATTATCGGGTCTCTCTATCGAGTCGAGAATCTAGTTGCGAGACTCAAGGAAGAGATTGAATCTCTTATGACTAAGTCTCGGCTTCAAGAGACTCGGGATCTCGATCCCGACTAAGGACAATTCCGAGAAAGAGAGCCGAAATAGCCCAACTCGGTCGAAACTCTCGGACGTACGTAAAGATTATGACTCACTCGGGAGAAGTGATGAGGTCTAGAGAGGATCGATGGCCGAACAAGCACTGGGAGCTAAGGAGAAGCTAGAAAGCATGCTCGAGCACAACGACCAACTACCGTAAAAGAAGGCCTTGGCTATACCCACGAAGCTTCTACCTCCAAAAACTTCAGCAACTCGGGCGATAGGTTCGTCGGAGGAAAGGTGCAAGCCGCCGACACTACACCTCGGGCGAAGAACAAACGAGAAAATGATTGCACCTCACCCGAGTAGCAACAAGTAGCCGACCAAAGGATCCGGCCCCAGGACACCGCGATCAAATTCGGGGAGAACCAAGAAGGTCGGATGGGCGTAACAAGCACAAGGAGCCACCGTATGAGCACCCGGCTCCGTACGGCTCGTACTACTATGAGCCCAGTGGTCGGGAGAAGCGCTAAGACTCGGAAGAAGAAAGCGCCCGAACCCAAAATCATCGCAGAAAGTCAGTATCTCCAAGTCCCGTGGAGAAGAAAGCCGACAAGGTTCGGAAGAAGAAGTCTCGGACTTCTAAGGTTCCTAGAAAGATCCGGGTTCCAAAATCACCCACTAACCAAGTAAGGACCCAATCGAACCAAAGGGTACCTAAAAATGCCCTGCTTTTGCGCAGTGCATAAGGACCCATGGATAGTGGACAACGGCTGCTCGAGACACATGACTTACCAGAAGAGCCAGCTGACCAACTACGTACAAGAAGATGGTCCCAGAATTGAATTCGGTGACAACTCCAAAGGCTATACAAAGGGATACGTAACGCCGACAATTGGGACCGCCACGCCTCAAGAGTAACATATGTTGAAGGACTTCAACATAATCTCCTTTCGATCGATCAATTCGTGATAATCTTAATAGAGTAATCTTTGACGCTGGTTTCTGTGATATTGTTGACAAATCTACAGGGAAAACAGTGTTATCAGGTTCGTGGAGGAAAAATATCTATGTTGCAGACTGGAAACCGCAGAACCTGAGGCTTGCTTACTAGCACAGACAAAATCTGGTGACAAGTCAGGATGGCTATGGCACAAGAGACTCAGCCACCTGAATTTCAAGACCATGAACAAGCTAGCCAAGAACTCCAAAGTCAGAGGACTGCCCAACGAATCGTTCGTTAAAGACAGAAATTGTGAAGCATGTCTGAAGGGAAAGCAAACAAAGAGTAGCAATCCACCTATTCCGTCACCTTCCACTGATGGAATCCTTCAACTGATTCACATGGACTTATTTGGGCCAGTCTCTCCAGTGACTATAAGAGGCAAGAAGTATGCCCTCGTCATTATTGACGACTACTCGAGATATACTTGGGTCATCTTCATCGCCAATAAATCTGATGTTCAAACTGAGTTGCCCAATCTGCTGAAGAAACTCAGTGTGGAAAAGGACATCAAGATTCAAAGAATTCGCTCAGACAGAGGAACAGAGTTTCTAAACTCAGTAGTTAAGACATACTGCGATAAAGAGGGAATTAAGCACGAGACATCAGCTGCACGCACCCCTCAGCAGAACGGACTTGCTGAACGAAAGAACAGAACACTCAAAGAAGCAGCAAGAACGCTCCTCACAGATTCTGGACTACCCTCGAAGTTTTGGACTGATGCTACTGACACCGCCTGTTATACTCAGAATCGCTCACTACTCACTCAGCAACACATGAAGACACCATATGAATTATGGAAAGGGAGAATTCCTTCTATTTCTCATTTTCATATTTTCGGTTGTCCTTGCTTTATCCACAATAATGGGAAAGATCAGCTGAAGGTCTTTGATAGCAAATCTGATCAAGGAGTTTTCTTAGGATACTCTCGAGTCAGTAAAGCCTTCAGAGTCTTTAACTATCGAACTCTTTGTGTGGAGGAAAGCCCTCATGTTGTTTTTGATGAATTTGTTACTGAGAACAGGAAAGAAACAGAGTCAAATACTGATGATGTCAGCAGCAAGCTACAGGATCTCGGACTTACTGATAAAGCTAAAAAGATCCAGCATTGTTGGGATGATGAGTCAGACGATTAACAAACTCAGACTCAACCAACAGTCAATGTAGCTGACCTAGTTGATTCTATCGAACATAATCAACAACAGGTAACATCGGTCGATAAGGAAGCCCCTGTGGTAACTGAGACCTCTACTGAGAATATAAACTCAGGGGGAACGATTAATGTTCCTGAGCTAAATGCCCCTGAACCTGGAAACTCAGTAGATCCTAACCTTCTTACCGAATTGCTACGATCGCGAACGTAACGTACTATCGAAATGCCTAACACTCCTACCGATCGTGCGAAGTAGTATCGAAGAAGAAGCCCGACTCGAGCGTTCGTGGCTCGATGCTCATTCTTCGGATCTTATCATTGGAGATCCATCAAGCAACTATAAGGACGAGATCAAGATTAAGTCAAGGAGAAAGCTCACTTTACTCTTGTTTTTCGTCTACGTAAGAACCTCGATCGATAGAGGACGCACTTAAAGATGCCGATCGGGTCATTGCTATGCAAGAAGAGCCGAACCAGTTCGTCGAAATGAAGTATGGGAGCTTGTTGACGACACTAGACATCAACACGTGATTGGAACTAAGTGGGTCTTCAAGAACAAGCGAGATGAAAACAACGTCATCGTCGAAATAAAGCTCGACTAGTTGCTAAAGGATACAATCAAAGCGAAGGAATTAACTTTGATGAAACGTTCGCTCCGGGCCGCTAGATTGGAAGCCATTCGCCTATTCCTAGCTTATGCAACACATCAAGGCTTCAAAGTCTATCGGATGGATGTAAAGTCGGCTTTTTCGAACGGCGCATCGAAGGAAGAAGTCTACGTGGAACAACCGCCCGGCTTTCGGCAAAGGGACATCGAGTGTACGAGACTTAGGAAAGCTCAGTATGGGTTAAAACAAGCACCCTGTGGCTTGGTATGATGCCCTATCGGACTTTCTACTTCGAAAAGGTTTTCAGAAGGGGACAGTAGATCGCACCCTATTCAACATAAAGTCAGGAGATGACATCCTACTGGTGCAAATCTACGTGGACGACATCATTTTCGGCTGCAGAAATGAAGCTATATGTCAGCAGTTCGAGAAGATGATGAAGGAGAAATTCGAGATGTCCATGATGGGAGAGATGAATTATTTCCTTGGATTTCAAGTGAAGCAATCACCTGAAGGAATTTTCATCAATCAAGCCAAATACACTCGAGACCTTGTCAAAAGATTCGGCTGCGACTCCAGCAAGCCAGTCAAAATCCCCATGAACACGAACTTTAAAATCGATCTAGACAAAGAGGGAGCTTCTGTTAACTCTACTGATTATAGAGCTATTATAGGCTCTTTACTTTATTTAACAGCTAGCCGTCCTGACATAACTTATGCTGTAGGTGTATGCGCAAGATTCCAAGCAGATCCCAAGCGAAGTCATTTAAACTCAGCCGAAGAAGATTCTCGCGCTATTTAAGAGGAACACCCGATGCTTTGGGTTATGGTATCCCCGCGATGATAACTTAATACCGACAAAGTTATTCGATGCCGATTATGCGAGATGCGGGATAGATTGAAAGTCAACTTCCGAACTTGTCGGTTCCTAGGCAAGCAAGTCGATTTCTTGGTTTTCAAAGAAGCAAAGATTAAGTAGCAACGTCCACTACCGAAGCGCAGTACATGGTGCGCAGGAAGTTGCTTCGTGCCCAAATCCTTTGGCTTCGACAACAACTTAGAGATTATGGTATAACTCGGGATGAAGTGCCCATCTACCGCGACTCCACAAGTGCAATCGCCATAACTCGGAACCCGGTTCTACATACCGGATGCAAGCACGTGAATATCCGACACTACTTCATCGGGAGACCATGTCGAGAAGAAGGATATCAGGATGGAGAAGATCCATACTGACAAGCAAAGGGCAGATATACTGACCAAACCACTAGCTGAGAACAGGTTCAGAGAACTATCAGTTGAGCTAGGTCTACTGGATCCTACTGAGATGCGTCAGTAGATGCCGACTACTGAGAACATCATTGCCCAAACAATTGGTAACAATTGGTATCAGCATAAGGAATCAGTACGACAGGTCAGATAACTAAGTACAGTGACTCAGTTGGGAAAGTCACACCTGCATACGCAAGAGGGGGGAACATAGTCATCAGCATGACAACCTTTCTCCTTATACATAACTGGTAACCGGTGATAAGTTCACATCGAAGAGGTTTGCGTAATTTTGTGTACTTATTCTTTTTGAAGCATGCTCGCTTTTATTGCATCAGTCGCTCACCCTCAGTAGTTAATGTGCATTTATTTCCCGCCATTAATAGGTTAAGGAAAGGTCAGTAGGAAACCTTAACCTGAGTAATTAATGCTGTCTGTCGCGCATTTAATGCATGTCTTCTCACTTACCTTTATTACGTAGATCTATGTTTTAGGCGGCTTTTGTAATCATTCCTGTTATAACATTAAATCTTAGCCGTCCATAGTTATGAAAGATTAAAACTCAGCCGTTAGATTAAAACGTGCAATCAAGTCAATATATACAAAATCTTTCATCTTCTATCATTCCTCACTTTTCGCCATTTTCATACCTTACGAGCTTTACTCGCAATCAGTTTCTACTTCTTACAACTGCCTTGCCTGTGCATCTTTCAAGCTCTAATACTCGGTAATGTATTAAAATCTGCTGATAACTACTAACTTACTCTATTTTCAAGTACTAACAAGTTGTTTTGCAGATTTCTATGGCGATCGTACAGACTCCTGAACCTATAGTGGAGATCATGACCATCCGGATTCAGTTCGAACCCACAATGGCTTTCCGCCAGGTGGATATCCCATATCTGGAGCCGTTGTTCGATGCTCTGGAGAGGTCTAGGTTGGAGACCCTCGTGACCAAGCATCCGCGTGCCAGTCTGCCGAGGCAAGTGGCGGAGGCATATTTCAACTGGAATTCAGTGGCTGCCGGAGGAGAAGAAGCCTCGTTTTCTTACATGAAGGAGACTAATCCGAACAAGTGGAAGGCGTCTCAGAAGACCTTCAACATCCGAGAGGCCCTGGTCCTCGCGTTTCAGCTTTCTTCTTCTGGAATCTCCCCTATCGGATATAAGGAGAGGGAGATCAACGCTTATGTGCAAAAGTTACGTGGACGCAGCTGATCCGACGTTCAAGACGGCTCTCCCGAGGAATCTCTTGCTACCTCAGCATGAGGTTTAGCGTATGTGGTCTCGCACATACCGACAAGCTCACTGGATCGTACGATCAACCGTCCAAGCCAAGGATTCACGTTGATGATGGCCATAGATGATGGAGTAGAAGTGAACCGGGCCGACTATTATACAACTCAGATGAAAGCCCAAGCCCAGAAGTTCACTACGCTACCCACTGGCGAGAGGAGGTTGGCCAGTGTGGGTAAGCTTCTATTCGGGACCAAGATGTCAGTCCTAATAGAGAGTGTTGTACAGAGGAACTCAGCTTTTGAAGACTCAAAGCTGTACAACACTAAGCTGATAAAGTTTTAGACTAAAGAAGCGACGGAGAAGTCTATCGGTAAGGGTCCGCCTGAGCCGAAGAGAGCAGCATCCGCTCTGCCCCCTCATACCGAAGTACCTAAGAAGAGGCGACTGACTAAGACCAGACCAACTGAGGTCTCAGCTGCTCAGCCCCTCTCTATTATTGAACCCACTCCTCCTACTCAAGAAGAGCGGTTTTAGATTCTCGATATCGGCATTCGAGGGTGCGACCCTCAAAGATAAAGTCCAGGTGATTAGCTCAGAGGAGACACAGTCGGATGTCAGGGAACCGACTGAGGAAAATGCGACTGAGTGGACAGCTATTCACACCACTCGTCTCCGTGCCGTAGCTGACGTACACGATCATATTCCTGAGATCGCCGGGCACTCAGACTTAGTCGACATAGCCATCAGGGCTAGGGTTCAAATGCTTCTTAGATTTCTGAGTTGGGATATTCTAGAAGACATAATCAAAACCCACTCAGTTCTCTACCTGCATGATGAGGAGCAGAAGCTACAAGAAGTAATAGGGTACGGAGAACCAGCTGACTTAGCTACTCTTGAAGATCTCAGAGCCGCAATGCTTTATCTTCTAAGCTTGCGAGAGTCAGTCCCTGGTAACACTCCTCCACCCCCATCTCCTCCTGCTGATGATAAGCACGATGATGATGATAACAATCAGAGGAAGGATGACACACCCAAGGATACAGAGTTGGGAGGCTCTGCTGAGGGTTCAACTCCCCGTGAGAAGAGCAAATCACCAAACCCTGATACATCAGGTGATGCTCACGGTGCTCCGAAGTACAGTAGGGAGCAGCTTCTCACATTTTCTGAGCAGAGGCTCGGAACCAGCTCGTACCAATTACAACCCATCGGTTCCGTGACCTCAAAATCTGTCAACAAAGCCATCCGACGCCAAGGAGAGAAAAACAGACTTCTCGCCAAAGACGTTCATATCAAATGGGCGAAGTATACTAAGGCTCGGACACAGAGCCTGAGCAGCATTAGCAACCGGCATCTCAAAGACTCCGTAAGCTCCTCCGCAACCAAATTTTCAAGAGCTTATTGAGGCCGCGTTATCGGCCCGTAGAGTCGATCTAGAATCTCGTAGTCGGCCAGTTGCTCCAGAATCAGCATAAGATATTTTCCGAGCAGCTGACTCAAGTTCTTGAATCTGTCAAGACAAAGATCGACGAAAGAAATAAGATTGCAACCTCTAGCCTTTAGAAAGCTATTACTCAACAGGCAGAGGCTCTGAAATCTATTCAGAAGGAAATGACCGAATCGCATGATCAGGCTCTGCTGAAACTCCGTCTGGAGTCAGCTGCACAGCTTAAAACATCTAGAGCTGATCAAGAAAAAGACTGGGAATTATATTGCGATCTCGTCAAAGACTTCGAATCCACAAAGAACTCGGATTAAGGATTCAGTCCACAAGCCGGAAAAAGAAGTTACTGACTATCCGTACCAACCTCGATAAGGTCCGCCGATGCCAAAAAGGGGGGAAGGTATAAAAAAAGATGAATTGGAAATAGATACGCTGATGTACAGATAATCAGGGAAAGGGTTCAGGAGAAGAGACCCTCCACAGCTGAAGAACCCGCACAGACTCAGCGGGAAAGGGCTCAGGAGGAAGGACCCTCTACTACTCAGGATAAGAACTCTTCTGAGGTCCTTCTCCTATAATTTCCACTACAGCCGACCCCCATCTCCTCTTCTCGCTGCTCACGTTGAAGAAATAGCCGATTTATTGAGCGAGAGACGAGAAGAAGAAGAGCTCGAGCTCGAACAATTGCCACCGCAGAGGCCGGGGAAGGAGATTGCAACTGTATCTACTCCTCCTTCCTCCCCGCTCCATAAATTCAAATCTAAAGCGGAGCAAGAGGCTTATGACCTCAATATTGCCCAACAGCTGCAAGATAAGTTTGGACCGAGAGCGTCGGCTTGAAGAAGCAAAGCAGAAGCGAAGAAAGAAGCCCAAGTGGTAAAGTCGTTAGGGGCAAAGGCAAGAAAAAGGTCGAATCGGTCGAAGAGCGTAAGAAGAAAGCCCAAGCAGATTTTGCTAAGGCTCTTCCGACCGAGATCCCAGCTACTACTCGGAGCATTCCCACTCCTACTCTAACACCCGAGCGAGATAGCGGAAGATCAAGCGACACGGGAGGCGACGCCGCAAGGCCTAAATATCAGACGAGGAGACTGTAGGGCAGCGGCTCTCCGAGAAAAGAAAAGAATGGTTGATATGGCTAAGTTGATAAGCCTATCCAAGAAGCCAGCAGCTGATCCCAGAAGACAAATCCCAAGAGGATCAAGGAAGAGAACATCTCTCGCCAAGAAGGACTCAGTTGTTCATGTCGATCGTTGGGTTCCGGCTGAGGTTAATGATCAATGGGAAGAACTTAAAGAGCAATTTATCAAAGGCTACTATGTTTGGGGATTCTATCCTCGAGAGCAACCTATCGATTAAGCCTTTGATGAGTTCATGCTTATGTACAATTCAGAGCTGAGGGAAAAGCTCAAGGAGATCATGAAGAGAGAGAATATTCCGTTTAGAGCTCCAGCTTTCAGGCGCATCCCACCTCCTAGAACTGCGCGCGGAGTTCTATGTACAAAGGATATAGAGGATGAGATCAGAGCTGCAGCTTCTCGCTTCGACCTGAGTGTCGACCTAGCTGAAGACGACGAGGATGTCCAGACTCTGAGGAAGAGAATCTACTTATACTATGGTCTGCAACCTCCCATGGACAGATCTGCTGATTTCAAGGAGCGTACTCAAGCCTTCAAGCGTCTGTAGTCTTTCTCTTTTCTCTCTTTTGTAATAGTGATAGGAACCTGTACTTCATTGATTATATATATCAGTTCCTATTGCTTGTCAGACAATTACTCATTGTCTTTGAGCTCTTTGTATTGTGTTTTCACGACTGATCACTAAGTGATCTGACACACACTCACAGTCAGTTTCTCTGATTTTGTCTATCTCCCACCTACTGAAGTATTGAAATTCCTTTATTTTTTTCTTTCCCTCAGAATGTTGTAAGGGGGAAATTGTTGTCAGTAGGATAGCATCTTTTATATACTTAAGAAGTTTAAGAGGTAGAGGTAGAGGTTTTGACATCATCAATTAGGGGGAAATTGTTGGATATGAGTCAGTAGATGATACTCAGCTGTTGTTCGGTGAAAAGAAAATTGGGGGAAATCATAGTAGTACTATGGAATTGAAGATCCCAAAACCTAGCTGATATCAGTAGATTAGTGTGTCGTTAGGATTAGCTGGTGTATAGGTTAGACTTGATGTATTGTTTATTATTTTGTCTAAGTCCTGTACGGGGTAGTTGTTGAACTGATCTTCTGTCGAAGATACTTTTCAGAACCCCACGTCATCAGTGTAATCGCTTGTGTTCTTGATCGGCCGGTGATCTTCCACTCGGCCGAAGACGCGCGCATCAACCGACAAATCATCGGCAGAAGACTACTCCCGGTGATAGTCATCGCAGAAGAACGAAACAAGCACAGCACCTTCGTAGCCGCCACTGACCTACTCGGTAGATGCCGTGTCGGCCGACTCACTGAAGAAGACAGAGACTTTTCGGTCCATCGTATCCTACGGAAAGCGACCCAGCTATTCAAGTCTTTTCGAAAAGTTCAGCAGAAGACATACGAGGTTGTTGAACGGTCAACTCGACATTCTCACCAACTACAAACCTCGACCAATGAGAAGCCGACAACGCTTACCTACTCTACACAAGAAAGTCTGTTCTCATGAACAGCCGCATTAACCGCCCCGCCGCAACAAGTTCGAATTATGGCCGTTTTCCTTGGAAGCTTGTGACACGTGGCATCGTCGTCTCCAACGGACATATGCCATAACTCACAACTATAAATAGAGAAGTTTTTGAAGCTCCGAGTGACGGAATTTCGAAGGGACAAGCTCAAGTTCATAAACGCTCTAGAACACTCAAAGATCATCTAGAGGAAAACTTGCGTACTTAGAAGATTTCTCGGTTTTTCTCTCAGAGTTCTTAGATCCCTTTCTTCTCAGACTAAGCTCATTGTCATATTTATAGCTTAGATTCGAAGGGGTTCACATTTTGTGAATTGTTCTTATTGTAAGAACTCCTTCTCAGTTGGAGAATATTCCCTCCCCTTTCAGACTTAGGTTTGGATTGTAAAGTCGCTAAGGACTATAACTTAGAGGGAACCGTCCCAGCTGACAGTATCCCCGCTCGAGGCTTGCTCGGAATAATCAACAAGTTCTCCCGCTTTGTTCGGGACCGTGGACGTAGGATCTTGTGTATCCGAACCACGTTAAATCGCTTGTGTTCTTTTACTGTTTTATTGCATAGCATTCAACTGACTTGAAAATCATAAGCTTGCATAAAACGTATTTTATAAAGCGCACGACCAAAAGATTTAATTTGCTAAAACGTGTTTTCAAAAGAGATGAATTCGGGCCCCACACTTTCCGCACAAGCTCTCCGATCGATTCTCAAAATATGCGACAACGGTCGGTAGGAGAGAGCTCGATGGCCGACTCACTCGTCCCGCGATCGAAGGCTTATTTGGCACTCGTTCATCGCTTGCAATCATCGCCACCTTGACCTTCATTGAGAAAAAGAAACTGAGCTCAGGTGTATTCACCCCCCCCCCCTCTACACCTGACTTATCGTCTCCGGACCAACAACCTCTCCCACCTCCAAGTCGTCCAGCCGCTCTTCTCCGACGACATCTCCGACATCAAAGAACACAACATCTTACCCAACCGCTGTGTCGACCCACTCCCGTCCTCCGCTGTGAGACGCAAAATTATTTGTTAAATCTAGATTTACTTAATTTTTTATTTTTAATTAAATTTTTTTAAGTATAAAAAGTTTATTTGATTTAAAGTTAATTAAAAAAATTACCTGAAAAAAAAATATTTAAAAAAAGTTAGTTAAAAATTAATTCAATAATTGGATGAATTGGTTCCTAAAATTATTATTAATTAATATTTTTATCTTTAATTAATTTCTTGTTTACATTTTTTAATTTTTTTTATCAGTAATTTTATTTTTAAAAAAGAAATTATTAAAAATATTATAATTTTAAGAAAAAAAAGTTAAGATTTAATTTATAATTTGGATGAATTGGTTCGTGAAACTTTTATTTCGTAAATGCCTATAACTAATAATTGACTAACTTAAATTTAACAGAATGATCAATTTATCCAAACTAGTAAACGTTGATGACCAATAAACTTAAAAAAAATTAGGGATCAATTCATCCAAATTAACAAATATTAATGATTATTTATGCTAATTTGCATTTTAAGTAATTACCATTTGTTTTGTACAATCAAATACTTGCAAGAAATCAAATTTATTTTATTTTTTATCGATATAGAGAAATTTTTGAGTTGGTTTCCGTACACATGATCCTTATTTTTAACGGAGTAAAATTAAATTAACGAAAAAAGAGCTGAAAATCTATCTAATTAAAAATAAATCTCTGGAATGATCCTGACCTTTCTCCACACTCAATCCCACGCCTAAACCCTCGCAGAACTCTCTAGAACGCCTCCCGCCTATTAAGCTCCTCCGCCCTCACTCATCCCAACGCTGCACCAACTCGACGCGCAATTTCCCAATCTCATCGGCGAATTTCACTTCCGATTTCATAGCATTTTCAACTAAACTCGAATTATGGAAGATGATTTTGACATGCCGGCGGCCGAGGGAATGGAGGACGACATGGATCTGCCGGAGGCCAGCAGCTACATGAAGGTTGGAGAGGAGAAGGAGATCGACCCGCAGGGTTTGAAGAAGAAGCTCGTTAAGGAAGGAGAAGGCTGGGATACTCCTGAAAACGGAGATGAAGTTCAAGGTAATTTGCCGTGATTTGTTCGAATTGGATAACGTGGTTTTGCTGGGTCTGGTTTGAGACTTTGTGTTGCTGAATTGATTTAATTGTTGAATTTTTCAGTTCATTATACGGGTACGCTGCTGGACGGGACAAAGTTTGATTCTAGTCGTGATAGGTCAGAGCCTTTCAGCTTCACTCTCGGCCAAGGTTAGCATTCGCCGATATTTTGTGTTTCGATTAGATTCACTTGTACAGTCAATGATTTAGGAGGAGAGTAACTTAATCATTTGCGAGAGGGATGAATTGTGGGAGCTCAATTTACAATTCAATGTTTTGACAGGACAAGTCATTAAGGGATGGGACCTAGGTATTAAGACAATGAAGAAGGGTGAGAATGCCATCTTCACCATACCAGCAGAGTTGGCATACGGTGAATCTGGCTCTCCTCCAACCACCCCACCAAATGCTACTTTGCAGTTTGATGTTGAATTGCTATCCTGGGTTAGTGTGAAGGATATTTGCAAGGATGGTGGCATATTCAAGAAAGTTCTCAAAGAGGGAGAAAAGTGGGAGAACCCCAAGGATCTTGATGAAGTGCTTGGTATAATTATTGTTGTTTTTGGGAAGTCATTTGATTTGATTAAGCAGTTACTAACGATAGCTTAACGTAATCAGTAAACTACACGGCCAAGCTGGAAGATGGAACTGTTATATCCAAAGGAGAAGGTGTTGAATTCACAGTTCAGGAAGGTATGTTTCGATGACCAGTTGATTCAGTTGAAGAAGGCAGGTTTCCCCTAATCTTTTAATAATGGAAGTGCAACTTTATTGTGATCAGGTCAATTTTGTCCGGCTCTTGCTAAGGCTGTGAAAACGATGAAGAAGGGCGAAAAGGTCCTTCTTACTGTCAAGCCACAATGTAAGTGGCACTCCTCCATATTTGGACTTCAATTGGGAACTCTGATGTTATACATAAACTAATGAAATTGCTTTTGTTGTGGTGCAGATGGATTTGGTGTAAAAGGAAAACCTGCATCTGGTAATGAGGGGGCTGTGCCCCCGAATGCTACCTTGAATATTGAACTGGAATTGGTTTCTTGGAAGACGGTATCCGATGTCACTGATGACAAGAAAGTAGTGAAGAAGATACTGAAGGAAGGGGAAGGATATGAACGGCCTAATGAAGGAGCAGTTGTTAAATGTAATAATAAAACTATCAAATCTTGGATATTCAGATGGGGTTTTGATTAGCTATCTAATGGTTTTTCCTCTGTTTATTCAGTGAAATTGATCGGTAAGCTTCAAGATGGAACCGTTTTCCTCAAGAAAGGATATGGTGAAAATGAAGATGATCTTTTCACGTTCAAAACCGACGAGGGTATGCAGATACAGTTACAGTTCTCCTTTATAAATTCGGACTGGACAGTGATGTGGGTACTTCTAACATCTGTTGTTTCTAAAAACAGAACAAGTTATTGAGGGGTTGGACAAGGCTGTGCTAAAAATGAAGAAGGGAGAGGTAGCTCTATTGACTGTGGCTCCAGAGTATGGATTCGGTTCAACAGAATCGAAGCAAGAGTTGGCCATAGTTCCTCCTAACTCAACTTTACACTACGAGGTTGAGCTAGTATCCTTTGTCAAGGTATGTAGAATTAGTTTCAGCTTCACGAGTGTATATATAATAATATAATGCCAATTTTGGGAGTGGAGTTGGCATCTGATTTGGTACCCTTATTGGTTCAGGAGAAGGAATCTTGGGACATGAACACTGCAGAAAAGATTGAAGCAGCTGGTAAGAAGAAGGAAGAAGGGAATGCATTGTTCAAGGCCGGGAAATATGCAAGAGCTTCCAAGAAATACGAGAAGGTGTGAAGAATGGTTCTGTCCTTCAACTCGAATGATGATTGGGTTGTGTTTACCTGTAGCATTTCCTGTGCAGGCTGTAAAATTCATTGAATACGACACCTCTTTCAGCGAAGAGGAGAAGAAAGATTCCAAGGCTCTTAAAGTGTCTTGCAAGTTGAATGATGCGGCGTGCAAGCTCAAACTGAAAGAGTATAAGGAAGCAGAGAAGCTTTGCACCAAGGTTTAATAAATATGCTTTTTGTATATCATGTTGATTTTAAATGGATTGCACCGATTGTGGAGACTTACATGAATTTGTTGCAATAGGTGCTGGAACTCGAGAGTTCAAATGTGAAGGCATTATACAGAAGAGCTCAAGCTTATATGCACTTGACTGACTTGGATTTGGCTGAGCTTGATATCAAAAAGGCTCTTGAAATCGATCCTAACAACAGGTTAAATATCGCATTCTGTTGTTTGTTTCAGCATTTCATCGTTATTCCCCTGCATGCAGAATATTGAGTTTCAGTATGTGGTTTGAACTCTGAAGGGATGTGAAACTTGAGTACAAAGTTCTGAAGGAGAAGATAAAGGAGTTCAACAAGAGAGATGCCAAATTCTACGGCAACATGTTTGCGAAGCTGAACAAGCTGCAGCCTTTCGACAACGGGAAGGAGGCTGCAGAGCCGATGAGCATTGACGGCAAGGCTTAAGCTCGAACCAGAAGCTTTCACTTCGAAAAAACGAATTGTCACTTTTCTTATGTTTCTTGTGTTCTAGTGTCCGAATCATGAGCTTGACAGTTCAGTTTTCCTCACATTTGTAACCGGTTGGTGTTGAATTACTGATATTTTTAAACCTGAGTATTCTAAGTCTGATTGAATTTATTACAATTGGTTGAATATTTTAACGGGCAACCCGATGGAATCGGTTTTAGTCTTCACTTTAAAAGGATTATATATTCAGGAAAATGTAATGTTTGTGATGGTAATCTTGTTCTTTGTTGGAGGGGCTAATGGTTAATCGTGTGAAATTATGTTCTGTATATCAGAAAATTCAACCTATATAATGGTTAGGTAATAAGTTTGTTTTACCATATTCTAAATTCTTGTAATTTGGTAGATTTTGTTCGAAATTGTGTTTGGTTTTTATTAAATTGTGGGGAATGCATCTGAACTATGTTATATAATCTGCGAATTAATAGCGCCTTATTATTGAACCGTAAAAATCTGCTTCTTAAACCTATTCCGTTCTGCGTTAATCTACTTCGAAAGAAATATTTGAACTCTTTTATGATTTGTGGCTATAGATTATTCTCATTGTCCAAAATAATAATAATAAAAAAAAGTATTTGAAGTAGCTGATGTGTAACACTATAACCATACCAGTGTACCAACGTCCATCTTGGTTGAACACCAATTTCAACTGGTAACATAGATAGTTGTACATCATCTGTCAATTACTACATCAAAGAATTGGAACATGCAGAAATCTAATGCAAGAATTAATTCTGCATTTGGGTCAGGAGCACAATAAATTACATGCAAGAATTATAACTATAGTCTATAATCCACTCCAACTAGTCTACACGGCAAGCAACAGTATGCACCAGGAAATACATAGTCTTCGTATAGCAACGAACCGTAACAAACATGATGCGAACATTTGGAGTGTCAAAACCTACCCGGGTGAATGCACCCGACTCCGAGAGACCTAGGTCTCCACAGTGGTAAATCAACACATCAGATTTGAAGCAAGATTAGCTCACTTGTTCTCCAATCAAATCCAGACCAACAACGAGGAAAGTGACTCCTTGAAACAAGAGGAAATAGAAATGAACCCCTTGAGCAGACATCAAGCTTCTCACCGAGGCAGTCAACAATATAAATGCAAGAGCAAGTTCCTTCCTGTACAGACGATTTCTCTTCTTGATCCCAGCTTTCTTAGTCATCTCCAGCTTGTTCAACTCAGCTAGACCAGAATCCGAGGAGGATCTATGGACTCCACTCTGGGTGGATTCGGTTTCCACCATGGAAACCAGATCTGCTTCCGATGACCTGCCCAGTTTCTTGGTGACAATCCACTCATGAGAACTTCCAAACTGAAATAGCCCTGATATCATCGCATTAAACTTGGTGACAGACATGGTGTTCTCGAATAGAAGATATGGCACGATAAATGGGAATGATTGTGGCGATGGAAGGATGTTTAGTAGTGAGACTAGACCGGGGATGTAACAAACAACCCAAGCTGGCAGCTCAGCTTCAGGGAGGAACATGGTCAACGGGAGAATAATGCAGAATAGTGTGAACGAGTAGAAGGGTAGGATAAGCTTCCGAAGGAGGAAGAACAGAAATAGCAGGTTCACTTTCTTGAGGAGACTCACCTGAAATTTTCAACAGCACAAATCACAATTACTGGTTACTTAAATTAAATAGTATTAGAAGTAATCACGGTGCCTGTGTTTTGAGCAACAAAAAAGTGACTACTTAAAGGAATAACTATTATCAAGTATTTTAGGCAAAGACAAGAGCTTAGCTTAGGCAAATTATGGTATCAAGGAAAAAGATGATTTAAACAACAGTAAAGAAAAAGGATAAACTAATAGTCTCTGTGGAAGAGGTTTAAGCCAAAAAAGTGTACTTAAAGTAGATATAGTTCAATTATGCCTCCTCTGATAGTTAAAATAGGTATCTTAGAAATCCCAAATAGACTTTTTTTTGTTATGTATACCTGAGTAGAGATATAGTTCGCGTTTTTTCCTTTTCAATTACTATAGCATGGAGCTCTTAGTTCACCATATGCATGACAAGGCTGGATAGTGTTGCAAACCTTAGATTTTACTATGTCCCAGAAACACAAACGGAATAACTGCATAGGTCCTGAATGCCAGCGGTATTGCTGCTTCTTGTATGCTTCATAGGATTCAGGAAGTTCGCACAGGCACTACAGAAATATGAGCATGTATAAATTACCACATACTTATAAAACAAATAGGTCATTGATAAATCTTCATATGAACAAACCTTAACGTCATTAAGATATATGAACTTCCAACCACACAAATGGGCCCGAACAGCAATATCCATGTCTTCAACAGTTGTCCTGTCCAACCAGCCACCGCAATCCTCAAGGGCTTTGATTCTCCAAACACCAGCAGTTCCATTAAAACCAAAAAAGTTAATGAACCACCCATTCACCTGTTGTTCAACCTCAAAATGGAAGGCCAGATTTATGTTCTGTAATCTTGTAAGCAAATTCTCGTCCTTGTTGACAAAAGCCCACCTGGTTTGCACCAATGCAAGGTCGTCTTTCCCCTTCATGTTACATGACTAATTAGTACTTGCTTAACATTATCTTTCTAGAACCAACTAATAATTTTATCTACTGCCTTAGAGTCTACCACGCAAATCTAGTATAACATTGCTCACAGCAGTACAGCAAGGAAGAATGATGAGAAAAACCATTGCAGTAGGGGGTAAAGGTAGATATTTAGCAGTTGCATGCTTTCAGAGAAAATAGTTTAAAAGATCTCCAGCATGGGATCAAAGAATTTTATTTTTAGGGGGCATCCAGGGTGACACCATGCATCTCCATGTAGTCTAGAGAAATGACTTTCTCTTCTAGACCAGAATTATGTAGCTCTTAATTAGACAATATGCAGTTTCACAGTGATGCTTTAAGTGGAACAAACTTTACATAATAGTCATTTCTAAACTTTTTACTTGCTACAACAATTTCTCATTTCATTTAAATGAGGCAACATGATTACCTTGAAGTATGGAATAGTGTTCTTCAGAAAATCTGGAGCCGGCTGAAAATCCGCATCAAAGATAGCTACAAACTCATAATTTTTCACATAATTACATGTCATTGCAGATCTAAGGTTCCCTGCTTTGTAGCCTTTACGAATGAGACGATGTCTATAAATTATGTGCACGCCTCTTTGCTGCCATTTCTGTACTTCCGCCTTAATAAGGTTTTGAACATCTGTATCATCAGAATCATCTAATACCTGTACAAGCATTCTTTCCCTAGGCCAATCTTGGACACATACTGCTCCAATAGATTGTTGGTATACCTGAGCAGCAACACAATAAAAAGGACTAAGAAGTGCCAAGATCAAACCAAATGTACATACACGTATACAATCTTTAGTCCAAAATGTATCAATATAGAAAAAGCAGTTACCTACAGTTTTACTTCTGCAAAGTTTTCAGAAGAAGTCTCAAGTAAATTTAAGAAGAAATAATTTAGCTCTTCGGATCGACTTCCTAGTTTTGGTTGTTATTAAGCCTGTATTTCTTCTTTCAGGTCTTCTTCCTTTGTTTTAAATTAATGTTGCTATGTATGAATTTATAACTGGCAAGAAACTTGGGTGCTAGAAAAAAAACTAAAGTAAATATTCAGAAATGATTTCTCTTTGAAAGTATGATGTTTAATATAATCTAAAGAAAAAGAATGATCCGGTGCTATTCAAGGTTGGGTAATATCTAAAGTAACTCAAAAGACTCGGAGTGCTACAACGTCAGCAACAAGCTTGAAGATTCAACAATGCATAGTATAAGCCTACCATCAAAACAGGTAAACAGATTGTTTGGTTGTAGTTGCTTCTGATAAGGTATTAGTACTCATATGGAATTCTTCTTATATATGTGCCTTGAAATAAGCTACCTAAGATTTAAACAGCAATCCGAAACTTAAACTAATCATATAGCATGTTGCGAGGAAACCAAAGGTTCTATTCTGTTAGTAAAAAGTACCTTAACGAACCTAGAAAAGTTATGTGCTTTGATAGTAATAGCATGCCAAGATGGCAAGATAGTAAGGGTATAACATAAAGTAGCACAGGAAACAAATGAAACAAGTATTTAGTTTTGGATTATGCTTACAAGATAGGTCAAACAGCAGCATAATATGTCCTGATTTAATCAATTGAAAAACTATGTGATACAACAGAATATCATCTTCGCCCAGAAGAGAACATAGAAAACAAAGCAGCTGTGCTTTAGAGAAAAATTCCTAGTACCCTGTACACACAAGAGGCTCTAAAACCCAAAATCGTTGTCGAATTAAGGACAAAGCAAGATGTTAGATCCCCAATTAAAGTCAACTTCTACTAATAGACACACATTTCTTCACCACAAGATAACAATACTTACTTCAGCTGTAGAATTCCTAACAGTTAAAAAACAATTGAAGTTCGGTAGGGAAATGAAACCTACATCTTCTTACCTCCCTCTCATTGCACATCGGTATCTGCACCAGAACCATCGGATAATTATCGACATTCGCCACTTCCTTCTCCTCATCTCCACCGCAATAGGACTCTGCAACAGGTTTCAATCCTCTAATCTTAATGTAAACACAACCTAGCACCAAAAAGAATTTGTCAGCAGACTGTATCAAAAACAACACGACGCACACACTGGTCAAGCTCTGCAGCAGCGGCGCCAAGTAATCCGCCCTAATCTTCAACCACTTCGCATAAACATACTCCACCGAATCCTCTACTTCAGATTCCAAACTAGGAGGACTGAAATGCCATCCTTTGAAGTACGCAACCACTTCGAATAGGAGGAGGACAATGCTCAACACCAGGAAGAGCTTAATGATCTTATAAAACTTAGATTCGGACCGATTCGCCGCCGGAGCAGTAGTTATCCGCCGATTCGCGGTGCGCACGAGCGTGACGAATCCATTGGTGAGGAAAGCGAACGAGTTCGCGATTTTGTGCAGCTTGAGGAGGTAAATCCAGGAGAGCTGCCGCGCGCTGTGCGAGCGGTCCTTCCCCGCCACCGACGCGTCGGGAGACTCTGGAGCTTGGATGTCTACTTTTAGGAATCTGGAGTCTTCGGCGGCGGAGGAAGGCAACAAGTGGTCGTCAGCCGCCTCCTTGGCGCGCTGCTTGTTCCACCACTCCTGGAATTCGTAGTTGGGCGGACGTGACATTAAGATACAGCGTGCGTGTACGTATAAGTCGGCGGCGGCAGCTGGCGGTGATCTGTACTCGGATTGTATTAATGGCGGATCATTGCACGCACTGTGCGTGTATAGAATCCGGAGAGGGGAAGGAAAGGGACACACTATTAAACGATTTTTCTATTTTTGCTTTTTTTAATTTTACATCTGTTTCCTTTTCAATATAGGGTGGGAGAGTGGGACCATTTTTTCAATATTTATTTCTTAAAATTGTTTCGTCTGATTTAAATACAGTATATATGCCTTAAACCAAAAATGTTAAAACATTTAGGTGGACTTTTGAATTTTTTTAGGTATATACCTATTTAAGTCAAAATTTAGTTTAGCATTAATATAACTACAATGATATTTGAATAATTAATATAAATAAATTCATCACATATGCAGGTGTTTAAATTCAATTTGTTTTTTTTTAATTGTGATTTTATATTAATAAAACACCCGAGATTTAGGAAAATAAACTAGCATTAGTATACCATGAATAATAATATCGATACACAAGAAGAAAATTTCAATACTTCTTATTCGATAAAACCTCTAGTAGTATTATTATCTTTTACCCAATTTCATAAAACAAAACGTAAATCTATCAAATCCATATATTTGCTACACAAAATACTCAACTTTGCTTACACTACTCTCACTTTTTAAAAAGTTGACTCATGACACCAATCATTTCAGGTGTGTTTTCCGGAATTCGAGATGAATTCATTGAAGAAACAAACAAAAATAACACATGAACGTATATATAGTCACTAATCCCGCTCGTAAATAATAAATCATGCTCGTGTCTCGCTCGGAAACAGTTAAAAACTTCCAGTCTCGCTCGCTCTCGGTCTCGCGGTCAATTCCCGCTCGGATCGAATCCCGCTCCAATCCAATCCCGCTCGCTCTCCTCTCGGTCTCGCAGTCAAATTCCGCTCAATTCCCGCTCAGCAACATCAAATCCCGCTCGGCAACGTTAAATCCTGCCGACGGTTGAATCCCGCTCGGCATGTTACTTTATGTCAAATCCCGCTCGGCGAGCGGGACTTCACGAGCGGGACCAAGCAGGATTTGAACAAATCTGGAATTTAATATCCAGACGGGACCGAGTGGGATTTGAACAGATCTGAATTTGATATCCAGATCTGTCACTTTCTCTCATCTTTGTCCCCAATTTCCTTCGACCGTCGCCGAAATCCCGCTCAAGACCGCTCGAAAATGCAATTTTGGAGTAGAATTCGACACCAAAACACGAGAATGGCCAACAAGGTTAGTTCCGCTCGATGCTATAGTCTCGTTCGAATTTTATCCATTTATTTGGCGCGAATCTTATGATTTTTTGAGAATGTTTATTTTTTCAATTTCTTGAGAATTATTCGAATTTAAGCATGAATATTGTTTAATTTTTCGGTGAATCTATGAATTTCCGGCTGGAATTAGTTGAATTTGGAGCATGAATATTGTTAAATTTTTTGTCGGAAATATTGGTTGATAGCGAATCAATTTTTTGGGCGTAAATATTTCGTTGTTGCATAGAAATTGAGATTGTGATTTTTTGGTTTTCGTTATTTTAACTGTTAAATTGTTTCGGAGGAGCCCGTTTTTAAAAGAATCGGTATTCTCGATGTGAATCCGAGGATAACCATAGTATATAAACCGAAGATTTTTTATACTATTAAAAAATATTAGGAGTTATCGGGGATGGTGAGTTAGTGGAGGAGTTTAGGAATTATGTTTTTGGTAGCTTTATGGATTGGAGGGTGCGTAGGAATGCGGCCAGAGCTCTTTATATGTTGACGTATCATGAGATTCAAGCGGACATAAATGATTATGTTATATGGTTTTCCGTGTCCGGGACGACTATCCAATTTTCTTGTTTCGATTATGCCTGTATCACGGGTTTAATGTTTGGATCCTGCAATTTGATCCACAAGCTCAACATGATCCCCGTTCCTCGACTGTTTACACCATGTTAAATGGTTGTACACCAATAACGGACAGAGAATTGTTGACAAAGTTCGAGAGTGGAAATTTGGAGACGATTTGGGGTATTTGAATGTGACTAATGTTCTAGCCTTATGATAATTTAGTTCTAGCTTTATGATAATTTAGTTAATTTATTTTTCTAATTATAGTTGTTTTAATAATTTAGTTCATTTAATTGTAGGCATTAACGACTCCACGTGATAACCCGTGGGGAGCCCCAATGATGAGTGCTCTCATAATCATTGAAAATTATCGGCAGCACCGGGCGCCTGAACTATGGTGTTTCACGTATGCTGCGAATTATGTTGTCCCCAAAGATTTTTTCGACGAGCTCGAGAATCCTCGTAAAGAGTTGGAGTAGGGGACCCTGGATATATACATGAGAGCGTTGAGGAGGATGAAGTGTCCGGGGATATCGATGTGCTGGCTACGCCCCACTATCATCAAATCGTGATAGTCGAGTCGTCAATCTTTGTAAGTCATAAAATTTTCGCTTCATTTAATTAATTAAAATATTACTGACACTTTTTCCATTTATTTAACAAACGTGCTCTGCGAAAATTGGAAGAAATGCATTCCGGAGCCGGATAGTGACATGCACGACGTGGACTTCAATTATCGACGTTTCTGGATGCCGAAGCAAAACCTCATGGAGCACATTGTCGGTGCAAACTTGTCCGCCGATGTGCAAAAGTGGTATACTGGCCGATACGTAAATATTTATATTAATTTTGCTTAGTGGTTTATTTATATATTACAAATTATTCATATTAATTATTTTTATTATTTTTGAATTTGTTACTGCCGTGTCTCTGCTTCGATCACTAGGTCACAGTTCGGATCGACCTTTGTCATTGGAGGATTGAGGTTTATGATTATCTTGACCACAAAGGCGATGAGTTTACCCGAAAGCGTAGGATAAGACAGTTGAGACCTCTGGTGAAACTGATTGGTCCTTATCTGCAATACGGCTCCTATTGGGTTCATAATGAATTCGGATATCAGGATCCCAGGATCGATCGCCCACTGTGCATATTATGCCTCCTGAGAAACAATTGGTTCAGAGAGACTTTTGGAACTATGGACCGATGACGTGCATTGTAGTGGAGCGAATCATTGTCACTTACCCGACGATCAAGTGGGGCAACAACCCCGTCAATGTAGCCATTTATCGTCGATTGATGGCTCAAAGGATCTTCGAGATGTGTTACACATGTCCTGACAGTTTTCATGACTTAATTGTATTAGATTGACATATTTTATGACTTTTGATTTTGTTTACGGTTTGTCGAGTTTCTGTTTTACGATATTTCGACTTATGACATAATTACAAATTAATATAATTACGAAATCATTGATTACTTTGAAAATTACTAATCAAGAGCAATTATAGACGATTTTAAAATGCTTCCGACTCCGGTGAGTCCGACACATCTGTTCCCGAACACTTCCTCTTGGTATGACCAACCAAATCGCATATACTGCATTTTTCGAACCGCGTGTTCTCCCACTAGACGTACTTGCTTCGGCACCTGAGGGTCATCTACTATTCTTCGGTCTCCCTGCTTGCCGTGTAATTAATGGTGAGAACACAACCATTGAGACCACATCTGACGGCACCCGCCAATTACGCATGGGAGTACCGGATACAGTGTTCCGGCATATATCATCTTCCAATTCTATGCCTTGTATGCGTCCGAGACGTTGTCTAGTAAATTTAGTCCAGCAGCCCTATAGATAAAAAACCTGTTAATACACAGGAATGTAGCAGTCCTGTAGATGAAAAATATGTTATACCTGATAGCAGCACAAGCATGCGAACACGGGATCTCATCGAGTTTCCCCTCACGACATTCACAAGCGCTTCTGCAGATTTGAACTCTCCATTGATACGTTCTGTCGTGAACCTTGAATTTGTCTCCGTTCACGGATACAATAGTGAAGCGATGTGAACGGTCCTCTGACGAAGCTAACTTTAGCTCTACAGCTATTATGAGCACATTATCTCATGCCAAGTTTCTCGATGTGAACGGTCCTCTAACGATGGCTTTTACTCGACGTTGGTCACACCACTGTTCCACTATGTAACTTATTGCCTCGATCATAGCCCATATCTGCATATGCTGTGCTGTGAGCAGCCTCGAGTTGATGGATTCAGCTATGTTTGAGGTCAGCTGACTGTACCGACGAACGAGAGACTTCGATCTAGCTAATTTTTCGGTTTGACATCCATTACTTCTTATATGCCTCAGGATAGGCTTGACGAATCCCTTCCATCGCATGATCAAAATCATACGTGTATATGCATGGGCAACATCATGATACAACTTGATCAACGTCTTACCATATCGTGTAATCTTATTCTGGAGATGATAGTAACAAGTGTCATGGGTTGCTTCCGGATAAACAGCCTCTACTGCGTTAGCTATGTTGCTGTGTTAATCGGAGATGATCATTAAATGGCTTGGCGTCGTATATGCTTCTCTAAGTCGGGATATGAACCACGTCCAAGAGTAATCGTTCTCAATTGGACCCACACCAAAGGCTAGTGGAAATATTTGGTCGTTGTTATTTATCGTAGCAGCTACAAATAACACGCTTTTATTCCTTCCTTTCAAGTGAGTCGCGTCGACCACAATCAGATCTCGGAGGTTAAATACCCACGGGCCACGAGAAATATTAAAAGCAACGAATAATTGTTTGAAACGACCTTCTGAATCGACTTCGAGATCAGTCATTGTACCTAGATTCATTATTTTCAGTACGTAGAGGTAACGAGGAAGCATCTTGAACGAATGTGAATGTCCACCAAAAATCATCGGCACAACATAATTGCGTGCACGTAGAGCTACACTTTAGGTTTCTTGAAAGCCGAATTCCCCCTGGATAGCTTCCATAATTTCTTTCGGTTTTAGGACGGATTTTTTACGGTGCATTTGTCGAGCAACATAAGCAGCGAGCGCCTTTGCACGCACCATCCTTGGATCAGTCTGCGTAAAATCTCAATTACATGTATGTTCGGCATGCAAGCAGTTTATAATCCACAACACATCTCGGCGAAATGATGCACGTAAAAAAAACGGGCAATCGCGACTCCGTCTGCATTTATACTCAACCCGACCAGGGTCAGAACAAGCCACCCTGAAATTGAGACATTGTTCCATGTGCCGAAGTTCAACATCAGCAAATAAATCCTCCTTCTCCCAAAATGTCTCCCCTTCACGGAGTGGATAGTCCACAGCGTGATCCAGATCTCGAACCATAGGTGAGTCAGATGCATCGAGAGGAACAAGTGGAAGTAAACCATCACTTACTTCTTCGCCGCCACCATATATTATTCTGTTGCTTGGAGGGTACGGTTGTCTGGCATGAGCATAGATATCAGTTGATTCACACCACCTTCTCGTCAGATCCATGCTGCGAAGTCGCCAAACGTACATTGATTTAATGCACCAGGCACCTCATTGTATTCTTCGTCGGATGAAGTATCCAAATTATTTTCTTCGTCTGTCGGACACAACACGGGTATCCTCTTCGCGAACAAAGGTTTCCGTTTGCAAACATTCTCAGTCAGATTGCTACCACCTGCTTGCTCTTGAAAATTGAACCTTGAACCGAATTGTTCAACAACATCGGGTGTACGATAAGATTGGACATTGGAGTGCACAAGAAATAAAGTCGGCTCGATTTGTGTACTGTAAAGACGAACTAGGTCCATATTGGTCAAGAGAATGGACCTAAGCGTAATACCATGACGAGAAACGTAGGTGTAATAAATTTCATAATTTGACGGAAGTGAAAAGGGATTAAGATTGTATTGAATGAACTGTCGTAAAATCAAAATACAAACATTGTTCCCAGGAATGCAGACAACTCTAACTTCACCGCCAACATACTCGGACAGATTGTTAAATTGCCCGTTAAAATGAACAATAATATTATACCAACTTTCTATTTTTTTTCTGGAGTGTGGAAGCAAAATTCTACATAATTATTTTGTAATTGAAAATGAAATGAAAGATGATGGAGTGTGTTCGATTTTGGACTTTAATCACGGGTATTAATAGAGAAAATCTCATGATAGAGACTACAAATGGAACGAGCGGGACTTGGAATGGAAGGAGCGGGACTTGACAGGGTCGAGCGGGACTTCGTGAGCAGGATTCTGCTCCTCCTGCCAAGTTAAAAAAGTCGAGCGGGACTTGGCAGGCCGAGCGGGATTCTGCTCCCTATCAAGTCAAAAAGCTGAGCGGGACTTGGCAGGTAGAGCAGGATTTTTCGAGTGGGATTCTGCTCCCTGCCAAGTCTCGAGCGGGATTGGGCAGGCGAGCGGGACTTTCAAGCGGGACAGGACGAGCGGGATGCGAGCAGGATTCAGTGTTCTGCTTTAGATACCTAGGTCCAATCATTTATGCATGGAACGAAGCAAAATAACGAAATTCCAGGCTGACATGTCTGAAAAGTAAGGATTTTAAAGTAAAAGTGGGGTATTTTGTGTAACAAATATAAGGATTGGGTAAATTTGAGTTTTGTAATATCGATGTGGGTATTTAAGAGAACACCCCAAACATCTATTGGTATATTAAGAGAATTTAATAGTATATTAGCAATAATTAGATAGTAGTGTGTAATATCTTATTAAATTTAGTTAGTGAATCGATTATATATGAAGTTTCTAAGAAAGAAAATACTAATGAATCAATCTGCATCATTCATCCTACTTGATAGATTCCGAATATGTTCTAGAAGATTTTGTTAAACGTAATTTTTATATGTTCTAGATAGTAGAGCAAAAGGGTAAAATTACAGAGTTTATGCATAAACATTAGAATTATACTGAAAAATAAAAGGATTATGTTTTCTACGTAAGTGTGTACTAATATATCCAGACTTTTTATTTATTTATTTATTTATAGTAGTTAGGTGTTTTCCTTTATGATGAGTATAGGATAAACTCACAAATAGTATCCTCGGCGAGATTTGAATTTATGACCTTTGGCCACAAGCTTAATACCTTAACCGCTATGCTAGGTTGCACGGATACGGGGCACGTGACACAATCCGACACAAACACGGGATGCGGGACACGATATTTTTAAAAAAAAAACTTAGGGCACTACACATGTGCTAATTTATTTATAAATAAAGAACCTAGTGTAAAATAAATTAATTTTGTATATTTTTATTAGAATTAGATATTATGTGTATATAAATCTATTGGACACGACAATTGAAATGTCGTGTCGTGTCCGAATGTCTGACACGTGTCCGACATAATACGTTGATGTTTTTGAAGTGTTCGTACAAGATAGCCGCTATGTCATAGAAACTCATGTACACACTTTTTTTTTTCAATAGTTGGGTGAACTCATATCCACACCCTTATATTAATATATATAGTGGAGATAACGCAATAATGTACTAATCTAGTGGTTTTAATTCTTATTCAGAAAGAAGAGGCAAAAATAAATTTACAATTTTAGAAATACAGATATACGTAAATGAAGCAAATCTATAATTTTTCACAAAAAGGGGGCAATTTTTTTTAAATATACAAAGAAAATTGGGAAAACTCACAAAGTCACAATGTATTTGTAGGAGCCCATAACCATGAGATATTTAAGTGATCTAGCAAAATGGATTTATTTTTTAGTAAAACAAAATATCCATACATGGGCTCCCCAAGTTGGGCCTAAAGAAAAGCATATTCATGGGCCTAATATCCTATTTGAAGTCCATTCTCTATTCGGATCACACAGATGGTGAAATTTGGTAAGGATTTTCCGTTATATGGTCAACTAATCATTGGTGCAATGTGTATTTTGGGATTATTTTTATTATTAAGTTAGCTATTAATAGCAATTAATTTTAAGTTTATTTGAATTTAAATACAAATGTCAACACACTTGATTGGTTCAAAATATAGTGATACTCAAAAAGTGAGAAGGTCTCTTCTAGATGGTGAAGAGATTGGTATTGGTCCCATTAGGATGCTTAATAGTCCGTATTGTGATCAAACATTTCATGCTTAAATCTTATCAACTTGTTAGTTGTAAATTAGTCATATATGATATACAATCTTGTTTATATCCAAAAAAGCGGAGTTTACTAAATAGCAATTACAGATATTCCATCGTAAAAAAATAAAAATAAAAAGTTCATTCGATAGTGGTAAGCTTTTATTCTATATTTAAGAATTATTTTTATATTTTTATGGCAAATTGACAAAAATAGACCTCAAACTTCCCGTCTTTGCGAATTTTGTCCTCAATTTTTTTTTACCCTCAATTTTTTGTTTTTGCAATTTTAGTCCCACCATTAGATTTTTTTTCAATTTGACCATCAATTCAATTTTTAATTTAAATTAATAAAATTCTGAAAGGGCAAAATTGAAATTTTTATTTACATGGACCAAAATTGCAAATGAAGAATTATTTGGGACATATTTAGCAAAATAAAATAGTTTACAGACTGATTTCATAAATTTTAGACAAATAAGGTTTGCTTCTTATTGATGAGATTTTGCATTAAATTTGCCAACTTTTCTTATAACTTTATTGATTCGTATTAAATATAAGCTAACTGATACTTCGTACTAATATAAACAATATTTAATTCGAAATGCAAAATATATATTGTGTATTAATCATTAAAAAACAAAGGTATTATCACCCAAAAAATTTACTTCAGAATAACCATTTGATGCATAAGATTTACTTCAAAATAACTAGTTCCAATATTCACCTTCTGCATGTTTTCAATCGAAGAGACAAAAAGTGTTCAAAATATACATCCTCCGAACTTCAATCTAACATCCTCGAAGTTGCCTCCTTGTTTATATGTCTATCCAAGTACGCTCCAGGTTCGCTAATCGCTCTATTGTGAACTTCTTGGCCGCACCAACCACATCGATTTGGTCTCCTTTTTTTAAGCAATTTTCTGAGGTGTCTCTTCTTCTATATTGAACAAGAAAAACAAGTCATATATGCAATATATACCAAGTTATGAACCATCACAACTAAATAGATCCAATGACATTCCAAAGCTGATATATACATCCAAGAAAGTGCCTAAATGTATAAGAAAAACTAAGCAAACAGATCAAAATTTGTTCTGATGGATATACTGACTTGTCCAAATGAGACATCCAATCCTAATTAGCTAACTGTAGTTGTGAAAATGACCTTGATATTTCACTAGATAAACAAAAATATGTTCAAGAAAATGACCTATTTCTCAGCAACATAACCATAAAGGCGAGCGAAATCCTGGACCAAAGTCAGCTCATGCATAGACCTTACTAGGAAATATAAGATTTTGTCAGGGAGGGGGAACTAATAATGTCAGGATGATACCCCAAAAAGAGATCCAAAATCTAGCTAAACCCCTCTATTATAATCATCAAACTTCTCAGAAGACAAAAGATACAAATGCCATCAGATATGAATTAGAATGTTATTTCTGACTTCAAATAAAAACGGCTTCACTTATTACTGAAGGATATATATTGTACTTATTTGGTCATACTATCATGTACTACATTTGGGTTTTCGAATCCTTGCTAGTTGCTACGAATATCCAATTTAGTAGAGATATAAATATATAAAGACAATTTAGTAGAGATGAATTTACCTTAGAATAAAACTCCATTCATAACATCTTTAACAAATTCAAGAAATATGAAACATTGAAACTAGACAAAAATGCACACACAAAGCCTTTCACAAACCATCTAAAACACCAAAATCACCCCCGCTAAATCGAATCAAACACAAGCCCCTATTTAAGTTCTCCAATATAATTCTCAATTGACACAAAAATGGAAGAAAATCGATATGGGCGAGCACCAAAGTGGCCGAGCACTTCGCTTCTCAACTCAGAGTGGAAGATAAGGAGTTTACTTTGGAAGATACAGATGAAAGAAGATCGATGTCATATGTGTTCTATGGTCGTCGTCTAATGTTCCGATGTTCCCGCTCCGCCTCCATTCCCGCTGCAAATCTCGTTCTTCCCGCTATCCCCGTTCCACTCTTCCAGCTCTCCACTCTTCTTTCCGGATGAAAACGATGTAAGATATGAAAATAGTTTAGGGTTTTCAATTTTATTACACAATTACTATTTTACCCTTTTATTTTTATTTTTATTTTTTTTCATTAGAATTTTACTACCGTTTAAATTGACGGAAAATCTAACGGTTGGACTAAAATCGCAAAAAGAATGACTTGTTGGTCAAAAAGACAAAAAAAAAATTGAGGACAAAATTCGCAAAAATGCGAAGTTTGAGGACTATTTTTGTCAATTTACCTATTTTTATTATCGACAATGTACGTTATTCGAATTCGAAAATATTGGGGAGCATCAAGATAAACACACGACAAGCGAAACATGAAAGCGCAGCACGATGATGTGACAAACAACCAGGGGCGTAGCTACATGGGGCTGGTGGGGGCCAGTACCCCCATGAACAATCAAAATAATTTTAGTATGCAAATTAATAATTAAAATACATTTAATGTAGTGGTCAAACCATCTCTCTTTCTAGTTGCAGGTTGTTGGTTCCACCCCATCAATCAACAAATTTTTATTTTCTCTTCCTTCCATTTTTATTTCCTCTTCCCTTTACTTTTCCTATCTTTCATTTTTCTATGAAATTAAATCATGGTAAATTATAAATAATCTTATTATGGTTGTATTTCCTCTTCCTTCCCCATTTTTATTTCCTCTTCCTTCCCTTCCCTTATTTTCTCCTTTCCATTTTTATTTTCTCTTTCTTCTCTTCCCTATGTCATTTACTCTTCCTATCTTTCATGTTTCTATGAAATTAAATCATGGTAAATTGAAAATAATCTTATCATGGTTTTATTTCCTCTTCCTTCCATTTTTATTTCCTCTTTCTTCCCTTCCCTCTGCCGTTTATTCTTCCTATCTTTCATATTTCTATGAAATTAAATCATGGTAAATTGGAAATAATCTTATTATGGTTGTCTTTTTCGGTATTGATGTAACTACTTTGCTTAAAATGTACTATTTGATAATGAATTTATTTTTGATTTACTACAATTTCATATCTAGAAATGCAAATCATAATTTTATCGATATTCTCAGTGTAAAATATTCAAACATTATGCGCACATTACTAATATAAATACCACAATGCAATTCATGTCAGTAATATAAATAAAAAACTTACATGTTTCACTTTAATGTTAACAACCATTTTCATGGTAGACTTTCAAAAGTGCATTTACTTATTGACATGGATGGAACTTGGGGGGTTCAGGAGGGTCAGCTGATCCCTCGGTTGTCACCTGTTGGAATTTCGCTTTTGTAGGGGTTTAAATTCTTCGTTCTGCCATTGTTTTTTCACTTTATTCCACCCTCTGATTGAGACGATTTCTTTCTTATGTCTATTTCGACCCTCCGACGGAAAAATTATAGTTCTGTCACTGCTTATTGGCCCCCACAGTCTTAAGTTTCTGGCTACGCCACTGCAAACAACGCACGTATTTGCGATTTGTCCGAACCTACAATTTGACTACTCATCTTACGAGTGCATGCATGTCATATTGAATGTCTCTCGAGTGTTAATTAAGATATAAGTGGGCAAACACAGACAAACTTTCACAACCAGAAACGAAACCCCAACTCGAAATCGACAATCAAACACAAGGGAAAGTTTCTCTGAAGTTTCTCTCCAGTTATTGTTGTCGGTATTTAGACAACTTTGAATAAGTATTCAACTTTCCAGACCTAATTATACGAGTTGACGCATTTGCCCCTATCCCAAATTTAGGCCCTACAATATTTCAATTAAATTGAACTATAAAAAGTTAGAAACAACAATTCCTTCCATAAAATCATATTCCATTCCAATAATGTTGTCTTTTTTTCTTTCTTTTTTTTTCCGATAAGAAGACTAAAAAGTTTAACTTATGTGGATAAATGATGTAGGTCCACTAAACTTTTAATGATTTTTAGTGTTATATTATTCCCTTTTCGGAAAATGAAAAAGTCTTATTGGGATGTCCAATCGAAAATACAAGATTGTATTCTTGGGATGAAAGGAGTATTTTGTAATCTTGAGATTAATATTTTTCCGTATAATTTTCTTGCAATTTGGTACGAAGGGTAGAAGCGTCAACCTGATTTAAACATAGGTCTGTCATTAGAGAAAAAAAGTCTCTGGCATGATCAAATCCTTCATTTTCTCTACAAGGTAGATTCTTTACTAGCTGAAATTATAGATCAATTGAGACAATTTAACAAAACTACGTGTCTTTGTTTTTATGTTCTTTATGAGCTTTTGAGATCCCACAAAAAAAAAAAAAAACTATAAAACAAACAAAATGATAAAACTATACGGAGGGATGAACTCGTGACTCAATAATTAAGAATTCGAATTATGTTAATATCTCTTAATGACCCGTTTAGAAGAACTTATCTGCAACTTATTTCAACTTATTCTAAATAATAAAGGTTTTTGCATTCGTTTGAGAAAGTTTATGAAGACAACTTATTCTAAAAATAAGTTGTTTTTGACTTATTTTCATAAGTTGGTAGGAATAACTTATGAAAATAAGTCAAAAAAAAGCTTATGAAAATAGGTCATCATATCAAATCTTCAAACAATAATTTTTTAAACTTTAATTTATTTTTTCTAATTAAGTGTTTATATATATATATATATATATCTAAACGCAACAACTTATTCAATTTAAGCGTTTATAATATAAGCACTTATGCTATAAACACTTATAGTATAGTAATACTTATTTAAGCTGTTTTCCCAAACGGAGGCTAAGTCGAGATAATTTGTCCATGCTATCGTGTAGTCATTACAAATATATGGAGTATAATAATAATAATAATCGCTATTATTATAACTAAATGTATATAATTTTTGAATCTCGATTTAAAGTAAATAATTAGCATCCAATAATAGATCCCCATTCTGTCATATACACTTGCTAGTGATTATATTTAAATCAGCGAATTTCAACTGCTACAAATGTTTTAAAAGTAATCTTTTAATCCAGCTTAATACCAAGATTAAATTAATAAGAAAATCTGCCGACATTTTGTCGCGTTGGTGGATTAGAAAAATGGTAACCAGACAGACTCCATTATTTGATAAGCCCTTTGCTGTTCCCATAATCATAGTGGTGATTATAAAAAAATATTGATATTTTTATCTTTTATTATACATTCGTCGTTCTATTAATTACGTCACTTTATAAACGAATTGATAATTGATATTTATATACATACGCGTTACATATATTGATATTATCATGTACCTCACAAATCCGAATTATATAAAAAACAAATAACGTGGATTAATGAAAGTGGAAGACAAGTTCCTTTCATCATTTCACAAGTTTAATTTTCAATTTCTTTAGTAATTTAAAAACTAAAAATGGATTTTAATTGAAAATGACTGCTAAACCTGAGAGGCTGAAATCTAAGCTTGCTACAGTTACTTCGGCTAAAATTAAAAATAATTGCGTTTCAACAAATATCATCATGGTTAAGTTGGAAAATAAATAGTTGATTATCCATTTCATAAAGTGGACTCGTGAAATAGGTACTACTACTATTTATTTATTGTTAGCATGTTTATAAAAGTTAAGAAAAATTAATGTGAATAGAACAAATGCAATTTAATGATGATTAATAAGTGTAATGGTTTTTGTACGAATAAATTAATTAGGCAATAATTCATTAAATAGTAGAATTGACTGAGTCTAGATGGCCAAAAATATAATTACAAATTAAAAATCGGAACGGCTTCTATGCACCACTTTTGTATACCCTTGTGTGTATCACACCACAAGGGTATTGACTTGTGGTATTTCTCATTATAAAATGTGGGACATATTTAACACATGTCAATACCCTTGTGGTGTGGTACATACAAGGGTATATAAAAGTGATACACACAAACATTTGTGATTAAAAACTGGTTGATTTTCGTGGAAAATAGGAATTATCGACGGAGAATCTTGATTATTCAAGCACGAAGAGTCTCATATTAACTCAAATATCGAAAACTAAAAGAAAATAATTTAAAAAAAAACTAAAATAATAAAATTTAAAACTTGCATAAATTAACAAAGGACAAGATTAACAAAGGTTGCTTACACACGAAGGGACTATACAAGGGCAAAATAGGCATTACAGTAAGAATATTAAAAGGTGTTTAATAATTAACCGACTACCCTTCACATTTCCTAGCATGATTGTGTATTCTTTACTGTTTTCAGGAGACAGGTCTATAATCAACCAAAACCTCTTTTTTAAAATATTATTATTTATATAATTTTATATATTTATCTTAACGTTTATACGTAAAAAGATATATTTTTTAAAGAATCTTTCAGATAATTAACTCACTGTCATCAATAATGGAACCCTCTAATAGAACAATTAAAGGCTGCAAACCCAGAACTCTTTTTTGAAATCTGATTAATATGTTTTCACTAATCACCTCCATCAAATGATTAATCTATATTTTAAGAGCATCTTGTCATAAAACAAATTAAAATTAACTCCACTACTTAACCTTTTCCCTCTTTTTAAAATCTTTTAATCCATTGTTCATTGGGTCTAGTCAGAAACTCACCATTTTGCCAACCTGGGATTCTCTCTCTTCCCCCCTCCTTCTCTCTCATGAAATTGGTTTTATCCGGTGTAACATCGTCTCTAAGGGTTTTTGTGTTGTTTATGGCGTAATCTATAGAAATATGAAGGCCCCCCTTCCTTGAAATTTCCAACCAAAGATTAATTGAAGTCATTATTATTTGTATTAAGACTTTAAAAGATGAGAAAAAAGTGATCCCACCTCTCACAGCTGGTTACAACATAAGTAACCATCATAACCACCAGAAAAATTGATGTATCACTATACAATTTGACCCAATTATGTAATAAAAGTTGACAAAAAATTACAAGATCACAATAGAATCAAATTGATTGATACACAATCCCATTAAATCAGCCATGTCAAATTCGTGATCATGTAGTTTACGGACTATTACATAAAAATTACATAATAGACGAATAGCCTGAAAAGGTCAATCAATTTCTCATTGGCTACTACACTACTATAGTATGATCTTAATTACATCCTATATATTACAAATTTTTGGTGTTGTGAATCAAGACTTGCACCAGAAAAGCCAAAGGGTACTAAATAGCAATACAGAATTACATAATTTTGTGAATATTAAGGGAAAAAAAAAATAGATTCTTGGATTGGTAGTAAGAATTGATCTCAGTTATATATACAGCTGAGCCTTTTAGTTGTCTTTTTTCTTTCATCCATCTTCTGGGCCTCAAATCTCTTTCTTGTCATAGCTCAACTTTCATGTTTGAGGTCTGATTTTGAACTGCAGGTAAAAAAAGATTAAAACTTGCTGACGTTTTCACACAATGTAAAAGAAATAATTACTGCAACAATTATTACCAGAATTCTGGATAAATCCCATGTGGACAATGCTGTGGAGATCATCTTCAGTGAATTGTGGAAACTGGTTGGACATGAGAGAGAGTGAAATTAGGGGGTTTTGTATTGTCTGAAAATTGAAGGTTTTATAGTGAAGATTTTTTTTACCTGAGGTAGAAATTCGGTGAATCCATCAACAGAAGGTAACTGAAGTCCTAAGTTGGCATCTAAAAGGTGAGAGTCCACGGAGTGGCTTGAGATGTTTGTACTTTGTATCTGTTGTTGTTGTACATTCTGATGATGGTAGAATGCTGGTGCAGAGGAATCTAAAGGGTACATTTGTTGGGGTAGAGATGTGTTCTCTTGAAACATCTGCAAATCGAAATTGGACCCATCAAATCTTTTTCTTGAAGAGAGAGAGTGAGTGAGGAGAGAGAGAGAGAGAGAGGCTTACATCTTTGGAGAGGAGATTTTCCATGTTTAAATCAAGAGATGGATTTACTGAGGCCAACTTCATTGACAAGAACTGTCAACATTAAAGAAACACAATTAGTGATCAAGTTAATCTTCTGACAAACACAGCCTTTGAATTTGCCTTGTTCTAATCTTATTTACCTCGACTTGTCTCTGCAATGACTGCACATAATTTATGATTTCATCAAGCATGAGAGCTTTTCCTGTAACCTGAAACATAATTTTCCACAGTGAAAAATTGAATACTTTCAATCATTTTTTTTTACCGTCTTTCAAAGGGTAATTAATTTGCACGCACCTTATTGCAACCTGGCACAAGATCCTGCAGAAGTTTCATTCTCTCACTAATTTTCTCTCTCCTGACCTAAAAAGATTCTTGTGATCAGGAGATGAACAAATGGGACTCTGTAAAATGTTGTAACAGAGGTATAGCTTGTTGCTTTTTTTTTTTACCCTTTCTGCTAAACTATGGCTGTCTGTGGCTTGCCCCCTTCTCGCTCGGACATGAATGTAGTCCTTTAATGGCTCCGGCGGCTTCTGATTCGTCTTGTTTTTCTCGTTTTCGTTGTTGCTTCCTTCCTCAATTTTGGTCTCATTTTCGACATTTTCGGCCGATTTGGGCCGCTTCGAGTTTCCGTCGTCATCGCACTATAAGAATTTCATCAATGTTGAATTAGTTGTAGGTCAAAATAGCATTAAATAGTGGTGAATTGTACATTTGTAATTACCTTAACTGAATTTGATCTTTCGTCTTTGTTTTTCCCTCTATTAATCGCTTTTCTCTTGCGAGAATTCATCGACCCAGTTTCGCCGCTCGGAATCTGCTCGGAAACGGAGGATTCCTCGTCGGAATTGGCGCCGGAGGCCGGCAATTTACTGAATTTCTTATCGGGACTCAAAACGGCGCCGTTTACGGCCCTCATTTCCGTCTGCTCCTGAATAAAACCCTTGCCCTGCAGCGGCGATCCGTTCTGCTTAAACGACGGCGTACTCGACACTCGCGGCAGCTTCGCCTCCGCACTCGCCGGAGCGTTCGATCCGCGCACCAATTGCGACGTCCTGCCGTTGAAGCTCCGGCTGCCGAAGCACGAAAACTTCGCCGCCCTCTCCGCAAATCCCGGATCGGCGAAGAGCGCCGGCAGCGGCGGCGGAGCCAGCGCCGCCGGAAGATTAATCTGGTTGACAATCGACAAGTTCAACTTCGGCGAGGAGCTAGAGCGATCGTTAGCATTACCGGCGAAAGGGCTCGCCGGAGATGCAACGGAGGTGCCGTTACCACTACCTCCCAGCTTTCCGATGAATTCGCGGAGGGCGAAAGCGCCGTTAGCGGCGGTGGTGGTGGTGGAGGACACCATTGAGTTCCAATTCGAGTCGAATTGCGAGAATTGATCCATGGCTGAATTAGGGTTCATGAAAGACTGATACTTGCTACTCCATGGATTCGGCATTGAGGTTTCGAATTGGAGCGGCTGTGGCGGTGGAACTCCGGCGTTCATAAAGTAATTTTTATCCATTTTTTCAAGATTCTAAAAAAGCCCACAAAAGCAAAAAAAAAAAAAAAAAAAAAAAAAAGAATTATATCTTCTCTTTCCACCCACTACAAAATTTAGGAACTTTTGGCCTTCTTCAAGAATGTGCACTCCTAGTGTTGTTTTTGAAAGAAACACATTCACATACTAATACAAATAGATAGCTAGAGAGAGAGAGAGAGAGAGAGAGGGAGGGAGGGAGGAAGAGAGAATGAAATAAGGTAAGGTTGAAGGGGAGAGGGAATAATGCGTGTTGGGGAAAGAAAGGGAAAAGGAGTAGAGGGGAAGAGGAAGGAGAAATGAAGGGTGGTGATCACGTTATATAGCAGAAATGGAATACATTTATTTTGACTATTTCTATATAATTATACCGCAAAAACACACACATAAATATATATATATATAATATAATATTTATATATTTGAGTGAGGTTTGTAGGCGTTAAAAGCGGTGGAAGAAGCATGAAGGGTTAAATGCCGGGCCTTGAACGTCAAACCACTAAATTCTCTACTACCTGCTTGAAATTTCACTTTTCAAGAAATTGTAAGTTGAAAGCAGATTTTGGTAGGAAATATGATTTTATTGGAGCGAGTTAGGTTTTAAAAAAAAAAAGAGAGGGAATTTTGGTATAGGCAAAATAGTTGTTTGCGATTGAGAAAAATTTCTTAACTTTTTTGTAAAAGGCCTTCTAGTTTGGGGTAGGCAGACTATACAGATAGGTGGCTGCTAACTCCAAGAAATTCGATAAAACTTAAAAATGTTTTATAAAAGAAAAACGAAAATAGAATGAAATAAAATTTTAAAAAAAATCAAGATTTTGTGAATTTCTATCTATATGTTTCAAATATTCTACTTTATGGATCTTTGAACAATATGTACATTTCAGAATTTAAAACATAAAAAATAAAAATTTGGACCCAATTCTAACTGATTTATAAGAATACAAATAACATATTTCGTTATATGAAACATCTTAGAGAGAATTTTGATTTTAATTCATCTCTTTGTTTTGGTTCTTATAATTCTAATAACCGTATGTTTTGGTTTTTCCAATTAAGAATGTAATTCGCGCTTCTCTTTCCTCCGTCAAGAAAAAAACTCCATCAATATTTTAGTGTGCTTTAACATTGTGTCATTGACAACCCTTTTACAATATTAGTAATATAATATATTAGATAGATAAAAAAAAGGTGTAAAGTAAAGCGACAAAAAAGTAGCAATTTTTAAATTTATATAACTAAATATGAACGGGATCACATTATATGATTAAAAATAAACAAGCTACACTTAACATGAGTCATGTTGTAAATATATTTTATATACATACTTACCATATATTGTGATGACCATGTAAACCCTAAAAGCCCACGAGCCCATCTTGTACTCTATAAATAGAGGTCTCCACCATCATAATAATACACATCTATTTTTCATTCTCTCTATTATTCTCTCGTTCTATTTAATTTATAACACGTTATCATCACGATTAGCCTATATATACACACACCCATTACAACACTCCCCCTAGAGCATCGAACATCATTGAATGCTCCCGAAGAGCATGTATCATTATATCAAATGATATGAAATCAACTATCGAGTTTGCCCTTTTACTCTAGTAAGTCTAAAAGGAACTTACTAAGTTTTAATGTATCCGCTGCAATGGATACCATATTGAAATAATATACAAAGGTAGTGATTCTTTTGTATTTACCAGAAACTAACAAAAGAAAAGTTATCACACTATCATTTTAAATGTATTACACATTTATGAAAACAAGTGAGACAAATCATGTCATACACCGGAAGTTCAAAGGGATTTATGCTTTCACATGATAGGCTTTGACATTTACGAGCAACTATCATGCGCAACATAATTGAAAATTTATATGAGCGTAACATAGGGATCCTGAAGAATCTTTACATGAATTTTCATGAATGCTTGGTTTCTTGAAGAAATTAAGCAATTGATAAAACTAATACTTCAAATAATAAATAACTCAATTCCCTCAAGAAGATTTGTCTTGATAAAACGAGTGGGTTTATTAAACTCCAAGTTCCTCCTGAAGAGGATTTAATATTATATTGCTTTGTGATTGAGATTCCACACCTAGTTGCTCATGTCCATACTCAAAATGAGTTTTGTATGTAAAAAAGTGCATCTCACATTAAGATTGTTATTATGATGAAATAACATTTCCAACATTAGTTGGAACATATGTCACATTTGATTACTGAAGTAATCAATGTGAAATCTACATCCAAACAAAAGCACAAGTAAAAACTAGTCACATTTGGATTCCTGAAGTAATCAATGCGAATGAGAAGTCGAAAGGTTCACTTGCAAAAGATTGCAAACCAAATTCTTGATGCTTTTGTATATAAAAGAAGTGACAATGTTATACATTTGCTGTAAATACCCCCGCAAGAATAAATGTTCCTGAAGGACAAGTACAAATGGTAGGAAATGAATATAAAGTTCGTCAAAAATATGGTCGACCAATTGGTTCTAAAAGAAATTTTGTGTCTAAGAAAAGGGGCACAACATATGAACCAAACAATGACGAAAATGAGTAATCAATCAAATGAAGTTCCTGAAGAACTACAAGCGTCTGAACATATTGAGATCTCAAAATATAGGAGAGATCAAATATCGTCGTGGACGTACGATGGTATTTTCGCCTTTCAATATGACTATTGAAATGATAAAATAGGATCCTCAACGACGATCTATAAGAGATTGTCAAGATATAAATAATTGGCCAAAGATGAAAGAAGTCATACAAGGTGAAGTAATACTCCCAAGAAAGCAGGAAAATATTTGGACATGTAGTTCAAATCCGGAATAATATCCCCAAAGGATATGAATGTGTCTTTGTTAGAAAGAGAAATAAAATTTGCGAGATATAGGGCAATACTCGTAACACAAGTCTCTCTCAAAGGCCGAGAATCAATTATGAAAACTCTCCCAGAATTGACGCAATTTTTTTTATTAATCTACTTATGTCTCAAAAGGCTTGATATGCGCCTTATGGATGTTGTAAATATCTATCAATATGATTCACAATATAGTGACATATATATGAAGATCCCTAAAGGATTTAACTTGCTCAAATCATGTAAGTCAAAAAGATGTCTTCAATTAGACTGCAAAAGTTATTGTAAGGGCTGAAATAGTACAGCCGTATATGATATATAAGAACGACGAGTATTCCTTGACAGACGGGTACATAAATGATGACTTGAGTTTGATTGAAACTCTTGAAGAGCATAATACTTATATGTATACTCCATCCAAATGACTTACATAGAGCAAATCATTATGGATTATTTTATTCATTGATATGTTGATTTTATAATCCAACTCACATTCTTGTCGGCACTAGGAGAAATATGAAACATAAATGATAGAATGCCGCAAATATCTCGTTGGATTAATTATTTAGATTCACGCACTATGAATCAGAAGTTCATCAAGTTATTTAGTGCAAAAGGAGTGACTAAAATCTCATATACCTGTTGTATATGCACCATGAACGAACTGAAGTTCCTCATAGAAAATATAAATCAATTGATTCTCATTAGCACCAGAAGCGTGAGAGATTTATTGGTGCTAAGATATAAGAAGTCCGCAGAATACAAAATTAGAACACATCACTCCAAATTCCTCTTGAAGAGGATAAGTGAATCATTTTGTACAAAAGTACTTGATGAAATCAACCCATGCCTAAAGACGGAGTTAGAATCAAAAGACTTGAGTTGAACTAATAATTGACTCGACCTGTAGATTGAACATCTCTCTGATGGAGTTACGCGACCTACCTGAAAGGTCTTTAAAGAGATTTTATTTTATTGCATCCACATGCCTATTTAATGGTCGATTCAATCACTTAAAGTGGATAGAGACTCATTTAAACCTATAGAAGATAACAAAGATGAGGACCAGAAGTTCCTTAATTATGTGCAATTGGAGAATTTGAAATGGTATTGACCATCCTTTGTTATTTTCGAGACAAATATGATATTGGTCTATTTATGAGAGTAATGATATATTGACATATTTCATGTTATTATCTATGCTGATAATTAAACTTGTGTTGCACATATTAGTGTAGACCTTAAAGATAACCTTGAAGATTGTTGTCTTGAGGGGGAGTAACAAATTGTAAATAATCATGAAGATTAAACTGACTTCTAAAGGTCAAATGACCCTGAAGGTCAAATGGTTGTACTCTTTTTTCCTTTCTAAGTTTTTTCCCAAAGGGTTTTCTTAGTTAAGGTTTTTAACGAGGCATTCAATGCAACACACGAGTAAATGAGTCATTGAGATTGATTCATAAAAGAGCCAATGCAACACATGATCTCCAAAAGAGTGACGGCATCAACATCCAGCAAATTCGCTCAAGTGGCAATCTAGCAGATTCTTTTATAAAGGAATTACCTACGTCAAACATTCAAGAAGTTGTTACACAAGATCGATATGCGCCGACTCAAGGATCAAGAATGAATATATTGAGGTGGAGCAGCTGTACTCTTTTTCCTTCGACCAATTTTTATCCCGATGGGTTTTTCTGGCAAGGTTTTAATGAGGCAGCAATTTCTTTTAGAGATGGTCAATCAAGGGGGAGTGTTGTAAATATATTATATATATATACTTACCATATATTGTGATGACCATGTAAACCCTAAAAGCCCACGAGGCCATCTTGTACTCTATAAATAGAGGTCTCCACCCTCATAATAATACACATCTATTTTTCATTCTCTCTATAATTCTCTCGTTCTATTTAGTTTATAACAAGTCACATGATTAAAAAACAAATTTTGTCAAATGGATTATAATTACCATATAACAATTTTGCAAGTAATAATGGAGCCATTAATGCCAACTTTACAGCATTTAAAATTTAACTAAGAATTTACCAATTCTTGTTACATTAAAATTGTTGCAAAATTGAACAAGAAACTAATGAGTAATGCATGTAACAAACTTGTACTGTTTTTTAGGAAATAGTAAGTGGTGTTTGGAACAACTTTCAGCTGCAGCTTATAACAGTTGGAGTGTTTGGGACACACAACTTTCAACAGAAATTCCCAATTAAATATAGCCAAGATAGAGAAGCTGTTTAAGCGGCTATGACCCAATTTTCAACTGCAGCTTACAGTTTTTCTAATTTATTGAACTATTTTATTATTTAAATATTTCTATAATTCTCAAAAAATCATTAATTTTAAAATTAATATTTTTTTAATTATAAATTTAATTATAATTATATTTTAATATATTAGTTAGTAATTTGATAAAAAAATATTTTATATTTATTATTTATAAATTCTTCAAGTTTAATAAAACAATTATTATTAAGATTAAATATAGATTAATTAAAATAGTGGATTCTGAAAATTTTAAATTAATATATTTTTTATTTTATTTAATGATAATTATTTCTTAATTATATAATTATCAAAATTATATAAAAATATTATTATTATGAATTTAAGCAATAAACAATATTTAAAAATAATAGTATGATATGTGTATGCTAATATGATATATTATAAATTTATATAATATAAAAACTAATTTAACTTAATATTTATTTATTTATTATAAATTATAATTATTTAATAGGTAATATAAATATTTTATTTAAAAACTTAAAATAAGCTACGGATATCAGCAGTTTTCTAAATACTATTTTTTCCAGTTTCAACAACTTTCAGTACTTATTTCCAAACACTTTAAAATTCTCAAATTAACAGCTTTCAACACTTATCAATAAACTTCAACTACTTCAAATACTCATGACTCTTGATATCACCATTGATGGCATGCTTACGTTGCTCTCTTGCTAATCAATAAACATATACAAACAATAATATGGGTGCAAAATATTTTTATATTTACCTACATGTTACGTCTGATTATAATATTATCAACATGCACCTGTCTGTAATTTTTAAAATACTAAAAAGAAAAGTAATTACGAACTTCGAGAGTTCTTTCTTCTTTTTCATTCTAAAGATATTATTAATATTAATTTACTATTCCTAGAAATCGAAGAAACTGGCCTGCAGAAATTTGGGCCTCGAAATTCACATAATTTTGATTCGGCCACAGCCCAGTAATTTCAGTGGCCTTTTTGCAATTTTATATTTCTCAATGATTGTGTCAACAGAAGCTGTCTCTTGGGTAGGGATGGCAATGGACCGGATTTGGACCGGATCCTCCTCGGTCCAGATCCAGATCCGGAATTTTTTACTTTGGTCCAAATCCGGTCCAGATCCATTGGATCTCAAAAAATGAGATCCAGACCCAGATCCATTGGATCTACAGGGTCTCGGGTCTAGATCCGGATCCATAAGTGTTTTTAGCTAAAATTAAAAAAATTCTAAATCAATTAAAATTTAACTAAATTAATTAATTCTACGATAACACGATAATCTATAAGAGCATTATTATCATTAAAAAAATCAAACTACTCATGATATTATAAAAATATTACAATCATCTATAAAACTATGATCTTCTCTCTAAAAAAATTTCCAAATTCGTGGACAGTGGGTACTCAATCTTCTCCCTCTTTTCTATTCATTAGATTACTAGTTAAGTATTCCAAGCTCAACAAATAATGTAATGTGATGTTTTAAGTTGAAATTATATAAATATAATATTTTAGATATGATAATAAAATAATATTTTAGTTATAAAAATTAGCGGATCTGGACCGGATCTGGATCTCAGATCGTAAAGTCCAGATCCTGATCCGTAATTTCTAAAATTAGTCCAGATCCGATCCAGATCCAATGTGTCCAATTTTTTAAGATCCAAATCCAGAAAAATAGATCCGGATCCACGGATCTGGACCGGGTCCAAGATCCATTGCCATCTCTACTCTTGGGTTAAAGTCAAAGCTCGTTAAAAAAAATTATAGGACGGTTATTTTTTTAATATTTACCTTATAAATTAATAAAATAATGTGTTTTTTTAATTATATGTAAGGAAGGTTGAAAAATCGTTAACGTGTTTGTGCAGGTCAATGATTGCAATAAATTCTACCCGGTGTCCGTCGAAATCGGTTCTGGTCGGATTTCCATGCTAAACGAAATTTACTAATTTTATGTCTTCTAGAAATTAAATTTTTACTACTACTAATAAGAGGTGATTAATAAAAGATTCGTATCCAATAGAGAAAATGAATAGTCACTGACATTAATATTCATAGAGTAAATACGAGGTGATTAATAAAAGATTCGTATCAATATTCCTACCAAAAATCTCGATTTTTTACATTTCGATTTTTCACGTTGTTTACTTAGCCCATCAGTACGACAGTACCAACCATACTCTGGAATTTCCATATTATTGTTCATTGAAAAAACTAGTTCGAATAGCTGATATATTTTATTTTTTTAAAAATATATTCTTTATCATACTTAATAAGTTATTGTTACCCATCCAATCGAAAAAACACTTGAAAATCTATATCCTTCAAGTTTGAAAAATTGGAAAAGATGAGGGCATCTTAGTAAGTTTGTCTACATTATGAATGTTATTTTAAGTCATTTTTGTGTTCAAAATTTTGCCAAACCCTATTTTAAATTTATTTTCATTCCACGGATCTGCCCTTTGATAATAAACGCTCTATTTTTTAATAGTACAAAAAAAAACTCGATTTATAATAAGTTTAGTAAAGGACAAAGAACTAACAATTAGGCAGTTTTTCATCAATGAAAAACAGCAAGTTTTTTATGTGCTTCCAAATGAGTAACTATATATATATGCACAGTGGCCTATATCGGTTTGCCAAATTATATGTAATTATTAAATCTGCAGGTGACATATTGCTGATAGGTATATAAGTTGCGTAGCTATTTTTAGAGGTTTTTGCAGCAGTAGCTAAATAATAAAAAAAAAAACAAATACATATCTAGCATTCAACTAAAACAAAATAAAAATATAGTCATTTTGTCTTTTTATGGAAGAGATTTGTCCCTTCAACATTTTTTTTTCGTTTGAAACGCCTAGAGCCGATGGGGAGCCAATGGAGGGCCGAAGGTGGGTGTCTATCGGCCCTCCATCGGCCGAGAGAAAATGGCCGAACCCCCCATCGGCCGAGCCACTTGTATATTGACTAGAAATTAAGGATCGAAGGGGGGCCGATGGGGGTGTTCATCGGCCCTAATGGGCCGAGAGAAAAAAGGCCTAACAACCCCATAGGCCGAGCCAACTGAATATTTATGGCTCTAAGGGCCGATGGAGGGCCGATTGGGGAGGTCCATCGCCCCTCCATCGGCTGATGGAAGGTGCAATTGTGGGCCTATGGAAGGTGCAGCTTTTTCTGCTGAATTGACTAGTCGGATTTGATATTCACATGCACGAAATTGAGGGCCGATGGAGGGCCGATGAGGGGCCGAGGGCGGGGCCGATGGTGGGCCTATTGGAGGTGCAGTTTCAATTCAGCTTTTTATAATGAAATGACAATTCAGCCTCGATTTTTGTAGGGCCGATGGTGGGCCGATGGAGGGCCGAGAGTGTACTTTGTAGACGAATTTATTGGCAATTGGATCACGTAAAATTTGCTTATAAGAATGAGGATGGCAATTGGATCATTCACAGATTAAAATCTTCAATTTCACTTCCACTCTTCTCAATTCGTCACAACAATTTGAAAAAGATGGTCGATTTTCGATCGATTATTGTGAAATTGAACGGGGAATTCGATGATGAGTCGAATTATGTCAGTGGCCATGAGTTCATGGTTTACATTCCTTCAAACAATATTTCTCTCGAATATCTTCGACGAATCATTGATCGGTGGCTCAGTGCATATTCCCTTTCGTTCAACTACTTCATTTACTATACTGCTGCTTCTCGACGAACCGGCAGGATGATGAAGACCATTTTGGTCATGATATTGATCTTATGCAGTTGTGCTCTATCGACGTAGAGCCAGTTGTGTTTCTTGTGTATCCTCAAGTGCAAAATCCTCAATTTGCCGTCCCCAACCTGAATCAACGGTCCGAAGATATTTATAATTTCGGAGGTCCTAATTGGTTTATGGGGCAAGGAAGCGGAAGTAATGCTGGTGTTCGTGCTCCAGAAAGGAATGTTCATGGGGAGACAGATTCAGATCGTGAGGCGGATTTGGACTCATCATCCGATGATGATGAGGATGAAGATATTCCTCCCGCCTTGATTAATTGTTCGTTACAAGATTTTACTGCATGGATTCGGAGAAAGGGTGGCATGAGTCAACTTATGTCTTTGCTCGTTCCAGTAAATCGTCCTCCAACGATGGACGAGACTGCATACGACAACACAGAAGCCGCAAGCAACTGGATACTTCATATTGTTCCCCTTGATGTATTCGATTCAGTAGTGGCTTGGAACCTGAATAATATTGTAGATGGAACTTTGCATGAAGGATTGATGTTCAACTCGAAAGACAAACTTTATGCTGCTGTCGCTCTATTCCATTTGGAAAACGGTGCGGATTTCAAAGTGCAACGTTGGAGTGGTTCCCGTTTGGAATATTTGTATAGAAGATGTGTTGATTGTCCGTTCCAGCTCCGGGCATACTGCAGAGGTGAAAAATGTTGGGAGGTGACAAAATGGGTTGCCGACCACAATTGTACAATTGGTTTATCCGGGCTTGACGAAAGAAGTGTGCGTTCGAAGGCTGTAGCAACTTATATTGCCCGTAGAATGCGCCGTCAGAGCAAGTTAATGAAATCGACTGATATTCAGGCGGATCTATTGGATAAGTTTGGAATACAAGCAACCTACGGGGTGGCCCTCCGAGCGCGCAATGCAGCTATTTCGATGATTTACGGTGGACATGCAGATTCCTTCAACAAACTGCCTCAATATCTGCATTTGTTGGAACAAACAAATTCGGGCACTTATACGGATCTTGATCTTGATGAGGATGGTCGTTTCCGATATTTATTTTTGACGCTTGGTGTATCGCGTGCCCCTTGGTTAGACAACCTTCGGAAGGTTATTGTGGTGGACAGGATACATTTGAAAGGGAGAAATAAGAGAATATTATTCGTCGCTGCTACTTTTGATGCGAATGAGCAAATATTTCCACTCGCTTTTGGTGTAGGTCTGATTGAAAATGATGTTTCGTGGACGTGGTTTATGATGCGACTGAGAGCCGAATTTCCAACGGATAACAGTTTAGTGATTGTTTCAGACCAACATAAAAGCATAGCGAATGCGGTAAGAGTGGTTTTTCCAGACGCACAACACGGACTTTGTTACTACCATCTCTCGAATAAGCTTGCGAGACACGGTGATTGGGTCATCCGATCGTTCTATCGAGCAGCTTATGCTTATCGGTCGACAGAGTTCCATGAGGCCATGAACGCTATCCGTCGGGGAAAATCGACTATTTACGAAAAGTTGATGGAAATCGGATCATAGAAGTGGTCCAGACTCTTCAGTAAAGGCCGTTGTTACGACATCGAATGCTGCCGAGTCAATAAATTCTCGACTGTTGGAGGCTAGACGACTTCCAATTCGTGTTATGCTCGAGGTAATCCGCCATATGATAAAGTCGTGGTTCGATACACGATGAGTAAAATCAAGTTCCATAAAAAATCTATTGATAGAGGCTTTTGAGTTGAGGATGCGGAACGAAGTTGATCTGGCTGGGAGGTTTACGATTACGCAGGTGACTACTGACAAATACAAGGTCGACGAAGGTGAGCGATAGTGGAGGGTCAATCTTCAAGACGAAATGTGTGAAAGTGGCATCTGGCAAATCGACTTGTTGCCGTGTAGTCATGTTGTCGCCGTTTTGTATCATCGCCGGGAAAATTTGTACAATCATATTAATGATTATTATACGACGGCGATGTGGAAGGAGATATATGTCGGTGTGGTTAATCCCTTGCCTCCTCGGAATGAGTGGGGTGTCCCACCAGAAATAGAGGACATTGTTGTTCTTCCACCAATGATTATGCGGCAAACCGGACGTCCGAGAAGCAGCCGTCGTCCTTCCGGAGCAAAAGCTAGTACATCTGGAATGCGCCGTCGAAAAAAATGTGGTAATTGTGGAGAAAAAGGTCACACAAGGCGGAGATGCCCCGTATCTGGAACGACAAATAACGATTGAAGCGTTTTTTTAACTGATCCGTTTTCTTTTTACTCATTATCTGTCATCCGTGTTAATTATGACAACTTTTATTTTAACTTGATTTATTAGCTAGAAAATTGAAAAAAACGGCTAAAATAGGGCCAGAGCCATCGGCTGGCCTGTCGGGCCGATGGAGGGTTAAGCCATCGGCTCTCCATCGGCCCCGAGCTGATACCCTTCCGGGCCGATGGGGGTTTCGACTATCAGCCCTCCATACGCCCGGATGGGGGTTTCGACTATCAGCCCTTCCGGGCCGATGGGGGTTTCGATCTAAGAATCTACATCTCCAATGTAGCATTGCTCGAAACATTTTCAAGCCATCCACTCCCAATATACTTTGATGTTTGATTTCATATTACCCCATTTGGGTGTAGGCCATCCATCCTGTTATTAGCCGCTCGATCGCCATACATGTATATGGACCACAACTGTTCGAATCCTCTTGCTTAAACTGGTCCTCTCGCGGCATCAGGATGAACTGGGACTCCGCATTCCCGGATGCGTCAGATTGAACTTATTCATCATCCAGTAATTAGAAAGCTATTAAAAAAATTGAAAAATAATTTTAAAATGACATTAAAACCCAAAAACCCGTTAGATTTTAAAATACGTACATCTAGCAAATGTCCGATCAGTTTGCGGAGGGGCCTTAGATTCTGTTTTCTCAACTCAAATATTTGCTTGTCTCCATGCCCGTTGAGTGAGTCATAGAGCTCCAATGTCCAAGTCTCGATACACAATCTGACTGCGACCAATGGGAGGCGGCCAACACCGAGAAAATGACCTATAATTTATTCAAATTAGTACTTAACAAATATTTTTAAAGTGATGAACCTAAAATGACAAAATAGTATAACTTACGAATTTCGCGCTAAACCACGACATCTTTGTGACGCCAAATCCCTGATCCACTCCAAACACGGCCTCGAGCAAACCCGGATTAGGGATCCAAGTTTCATTGTTCATATCTAATCGTTCATGGAACTCGTTATCGGGTTCATAGATTTTTGAAGTCCAAGCGTCGGCTAAAGCCGTCTGTAAAAAAACATACACATTACCAGGAGAATTAAAAATAAACACATTATAGTTAAAAAAAAACACATATTCAAATGACTATACTTACGAAAACTGTCGAAGACGCTATGACGGTATAGCGGGAATCATGTGTAGACAACACGTCACGGTCTTTGTCTTCAAGCCTCAGCCGGAGGTAGCATACGTACAGATCAATCATTATCTGGCCCATGTCGTACTTTGTATTCAAAATGTTTTTTGAAAAATTCGTGCGAAAGCTCATGTTGCGAAACCGTGACATTGGCAGAAACACCAGTGAGCAAGAAATTCTCAAAATTCCTCCTCAAAACGTCACCGGCATCAACCATGTGTGGAGCTCCGGTAGGATTGTATCGGCGGCTCACTATGGGCTGCAAATAACATGTATTAAAAAAAATTACTAAAATATATAATTTCAAATCATGTTTGTACCTCAGTGCTTTGTACAATTCTCTGCTCCAGCAATTGGCTTTCATACAAACGTTGTACATGTTGCGTATCAAATAAGTCGAAGACGATCGACTCATGTTGCTGCATTTAGGACAAACACGCATGGTCAAATAAAATAAAAACATAATATCAATTTTAATAATTAACCAACAAAATTAAGATACCTGTATAGGCGGTGGGGATCGTGGAGCAGAATAAGAGAGTGGCTCCCAACGTCTAGGGACCCATACATCTCTCTCCTCGTGGCGCCCCTGATCAAAGCCCCGATTAGCCATTCGAGCAGCCACATCCCAAGGATCTGCATCGGCAGTCGTCGTGTCTTCTACATCTTCATGTGGCTGTCCGGCATCTTGATTCCAGCTGGGCCACTCATGTACAGTGACCATCCTCCCCCGCGTGGGTCACGTGGTGTAGATGTTTCCTCATCTGATCGGTGACTACTGTACTCTATGTCCCACGACTGCAGACTCGTGGAAGTGGATCCTATGCCTTTACCTTTGCCCTTGCTTTTTCCAAAGACATTTTTCAACAACTTCCCCACTTTCTTGAAGAAGCGATCCTCGTTCTCCTTCCACCGCGCATCCACTTTCTTTAACAAATTCTCCTCGCGCTGGTCGAACCGTTCATCTATAGTGCGGATGATTCATTTGTACGTGGGCAGAGTGGAATCTTCATCCCCACGATGCCCGGATGACTCACCCTCCGCCGGTGCACGTTTCTTCTTCGATTTTTTCTTCTATGCTGCCGGCGCCGGAGCCCGTACACTGCCCTCTTCATCAACTCGTCTCGGCTGTACGGGAGTCGGTATGGGAAAAGATACACCGATCGGATTCTCTCCAATCACCCTTCTCCAGTATTCCGATAGCTGCTCCTCGGGAGAAGGCGTAAGAGTCTCATGGGGAGGTGTGCATCTATTCCAAAAGTGAAAAAAACAAGTTATAATACATTTATATTACTTTTAAATATTTTAGTAAATATTTAAAATGTTATTTACTGGCGAGGCGAAGAAACTGATCCATTTTGTATCTGGTGGCGTGACAAATACCCATTTCAGACATCGGGCATACCTCCGTCATTCATAAGGCGTACACACAGCCAGACCAAATTTGGTATCGCCTCATATGCCCAGATCTACAATACGATTAAAGATCAGTACAAGTATAAATTATAAAAATTATAACAAATTGAAATAATTAAATATCAATTCGTACCTGAAGGGCCCAAACTGGCCCATACATATTATATTTCGATTTCACTAAATCGAGTGTCTTCGGTACAAAGCTCATGTAGTGGAGGAGGGCATTGTACGTGTATGATCCCCATGGAAAATCGTTCCATGCGTCTAAATCGTCAGCAAGAACCCAAATCCACGTCTCAACCTTCTTCGTGTCGGCAGGTGTGAAGAAAAAATACATCAGTGCCAATAAATTGGACACCTTCAGATAATCCTCTTCAGAGAGGTCATCGAGCTTATCATTTTTCCATAAATTAAGCAGATCGCCTCCTGTTACTGGTTTCCCGTCTGTGAGTCTCATGTATACTCCGGACTTTACAGGGTTGCGAGTTGCCTTCGGATCGAAAGAAGAAGCGCCGAAAAATAAGTCATTACCCCCCGTCTCACAAGAGTGTTCTTTATCAGTTCGGGTAGACTATCTCTCTAATATGTAATGACTTTTGTGGTCTTTTCTCTAACCGGTAGTCGGATATAATCGGGTTGCAAGCTATATAAAAAAGGAATTAATTAGTTAAGACGACTTAATAAGGGCCGAAATTAGGGCCGAAGAAAGGCCGATGGAAGGGCCGAAGGCCGTAAGGCCAGCCGGGGCCGATGGCCTATTCAACACAATTTGACCGAGGCAGGGCCGATGGAGTATATTTTCCTTCGGCCCTACCTTCGGCCCTCCATCGGCCCCGGTTGCAAACATATTCATCACAATGAACGCTCGAATCCTCTCGCAATTCACATCAATTTCATCATAAATTCGACATTTCAATATACACCCAACCCAATTTCAATATAAATTTCGTCTATCAATGAAATTCAATCACAATTCGCATGAAAACACATAGATCGATAATTCAATATACACCCAACCGGAAATGGAAAACACATAGATCGGCAATTCAATTCACTCATCGTGGCTTCTAACATGAATTCAACCGAAAAACAAGACAAATCAGTGAAAATCAGACAAAGAATTGGAAATAGGTACCTGAATTTCGCCGGAAGACATGGCTGAAAACGAGATCTGCGGCGGCGTTCGGCGGCGTTTATCGGCGACTGCAACACGCGTACAGCGGCGCTGTTGGTCCGGAGACGAAAAGTCAGGTGTAGAGGGGGGGGGGGTGAATACACCTGAGCTCTGTTTCTTTTTCTCAGTGAAGGTCAGCTGAAGCTGATGTTTGCAACTGATGAACAGTGCCAAGTAAGCCTTCGATCACTGGGGTCAAAGTGAGTCAGCTTCTGAGCTCTTCTACTGACTGATGTCAGTATTACAAAACTCAGTCGGAGACTGTAGTGCGGATAAGTGTTAGGCCCGGAGTCGTCTCTTTTGAAAACGCGTTTTTGCAAGTTAAATCTTTTGGCTGTGCACTTTATAAAATACGTTTTATGCAAACTTATGATTTTCAAGTCAGTTGAATGCAATGCAATAAAATAGTAAATGAACACAAGCGATTTAACGTGGTTCGGATACGCAAGATCCTACGTCCACGGTCCTGAACAAGGCAGGAGAACTTGTTGATTATTCCGAGCGAGGATACTTGCCTTTGGACAGTTCCCTCTAAGTTATAGTCCTTAGCGACTTTACAATCCAAACCTAAGTTTATAAGGGAGGGAATATTCTCCAACTGAGAAGGAGTTCTTACAACAAGAACAATTCACTAAATGTGAACTCCTTCGGATCTAAGCTATGAATCTAGCAATGAGCTTAGTCTAGAGAAGATAGGGATCAAAGTGCTCTAGAGAGATGAACTACAAGAAGTGTTCTATGAAAACTAGTTCGTCTCTGGATAAGCTTGAAGGTTCTAGAGCGTTGTGAGTTTGAATGATTTCCCTTGATTTCGCGTATATTTCTCTTTTGAAATCTTCAAATCCTTCTCTATTTATAGTTGTGAGTTGTGACATATGTCCGTTGGAGACGACGATGCCACGTGTCACAAGCGTCCAAAGAAAACGGCCACTATTCAACTTTGTTGCAGCGAGGCGATTAATGCGCCTGTTCATGAGAGCGGCTTTACTTGTGTAGAGTAGGTAAGCGTTGTCGGCTTCTCATTGGTCGAGGTTTGTAGTTGGTGAGTGTCGAGTTGACCGTTCAAACTACCTCGTATGTCTTCTCGCGAACATTTGAAGGGACTTTAAGTCTTTGGGTCGCTTTACGTCGGATACGATGCTCGAAAGCCTTGTCTTCTTCGGCCGAGTCGTCGACCGATAAAGTGAGCTTCTGATAGTCAGTTGTCGAATGCGAAGGGTATATTGCTTGCACTGGTTTTTTCTACGGATGCCCTTCGGTTTGTAGAAAATCTTTCTACGGGGGCCCGGTCACTGATGCGGGATCTTCAATTGAGTTTGATATCAGTGCCGACGAAGAATGCATGCGATTACAGCGATGACGTGGGGTTCGAAAAGTATCTTCGATGAAGATCGGTTCAACAACTACCCCGTACAGGACTTAGACAAAATAATAATCATTACATCAAGTCTAACCTATACATCAGCTAATCCTATCGACACACTAATCTACTGATATCAGCTCGGTTTTGGGATCTTCAATTCCATAGTACTACAATGATTTCCCCCAATTTCTTTTAACCCTAGAACAACTGAGTATCAATCTACTGACTCATATCCAACAATTTCCCCCTAATTGATGATGCCAAAACCTCTATACTCTAATATCTATTAAAGATCTTGTCCTATCGACAACAATTTCCCCCTTAAAGCATCCGAGGAAAAACCGATAATAGTAAATGAACTTCGCAGTGAGAGAAAGGCAAGATCGAGAAACCGATGTGAGTGTGTGTCAGATCACTTGGTGATCAGTAGTGTAAACACAAAGTAAAAGGCTGAGAGACAATGAGTAATTGTCTAGCAAGCAGAGGAACTGATATATATATCAAGAATTACAGAGTTCCTATGCTATTACAAAAGATGAGGAAAAAAAAATCACTGCTGCTGCTTCTTGAACCTGCGTTTTCTTCTTGAAGTCAGTGGATTTTTCCTCGGGAGGATCCAGGTAATAGTATTTATACACTCTAGCTCGAATCTCCCGGATCTCCAAGTTATCATCCGGCCTTTACGGGAGCAGACTCGGGCGTAGGCGGCTTCCTCCACTTCTCTTTCTATGTCCTTAGTGCTCGGCGAGTCCATTAGCAAGTCTCGGCGGTGGAATACGTCGGAAAGCTGGGGCACGGAAGGTTACATTCTGTGATTCTATGACTTGCTTCAGCCGTTCACCTGAATTCAACATTAAATCTCGTAATCAACTCCTCAAAGAGCTGATCGGCCGGGCGATCAAGTGGGTAAATGCGCCATACGTAGTAGCCTTTGATAAAAGTTTCTTTCAATCTCTCCCAATGTTCATTCATATCAGCCGGCACCCACTTATCCACATGCTTGAATCGGTTGTTGCTTGATGTGGGGGCCCCCGATGAACTTAGATCCTCTCGGGATCCGCCTTCTTGGATCGGTCTTTGGTTTATCGGATAGGCTTTTCATTCTTGCCGGAGTCGGCCATCCTTTTCTTCTCACGGAGAGCGGCTGCTCTAGTGTCTCCTCGTCCGAGACTCGGTCCTTGCGCGTCGCCTCCCGTGTCGTTTGATCTTACGCTATCCGCTCGAGTGTAAGAGTAGATATGGGAATACTACGAGCAAGTAGCTTTGATTTCGATCGGAAGAGCCTTAGCAAATTCTTCTTGGGCTTTCTTCTTTTGCTCTTCGACCGTATTAATGACCTTTCTCTTTCCTTTGCCCCCCGACGGCTTTGCCCTTGGGCTTTTTTTGCCGCTTCATTGCCTCCTCTAGCCGCGCGCTCCTGGTCCGGCTTGTCTTGCGGCTCTTGGGCTATTCGAGGTTGAATGCCTCTTGCTCCGCTTTTGATTTAAACTTCTTGATCGGGGAGGAAGGAGTAGTGGATTCGATAGCGATTTCCTTCCCCGACCCTCTGCGGCAATTGTTGAGACTCTTCTTCTTCAGCTGGCTCTTCAAGGAATTGAGCGATTTCGTCTATGTGCACACTGAAGAGGAGATGGGGGTGGCTTGTAGTGGGAAATCAAGGAGAAGGACCTCGGTAGATGTACCTTTACGAGTAGTTGGTCCCGCCTTCGGAGCCTGTTCCCCCGAATCTCTGCGGCGAGGGCTCTGGCTGCCGAGGAGGGTCCCGCCTCCCGAGCTCGTCCCTCAAGGATCCGGACGTCGACCGTATCCGTATCGGGTTCATCTTTCACAATATCTTCCCCCCTTTTTGGCATCAGCAATATTCGCCGAGGGAGGTGCGGATAGCTTTTACGTCCTGCTCCAAAGCGTGCGCGAGAATCTTTGATGCGGGTAACTGTGTCATCAAAATCACCGACCAAGTTGCGGTAGTTTTCCCAGTCTTTCTCCCGATCGGCTCTAGATTTTCGCAACCGAGCGGGCCGACTCCTGTCGGAGTGTCAACGAGCTTGATCATTTGATTCGTCATTTCTTTACGAATGGCTTTTAAGGCCTCGACTGTTGCTTGATGGCTGTTTGAAGAGAGGTGGTTTCTATCTTGTTTCTCTCATCAATGAAGCCTTGAATTGTTTTCATGGCTCGAGTCACTGTTCCGAGAAAGTTTTATCGTTGAGTGGCAAGCATTCTGCGACTCTGTCTTTGTTAAATCGGCCTTTTGAGCACTTAGGGCCTGCTCAACTATCTTCTTGAAATCCGGCCGAGAAGCCTCTTTAGGGGAGTGGAGATGTCGGCGACCAACTTACTTAGAGCTTCGTTCGAGCCTTGGTGTACTTCTCCCATTTAAAATGAACATCTTTGGCTAGGAGTCGATTTTTCTCACCTTGGCGTTTGATAGCCCTGTTGACGAACGTGAGGACACGGAACCGATGGGTTGTATCGATAAGAGCTGGTTCCGAGCCTCTGCTCGTAGAACGAGATCAAGCTGCTCCCTACCGTACTTCGGAGCGGTTGTAGCCTCACCCAGATGTGACTATGGGTGGTGTTGGGCTCTTCTCTTGGGGAGTTTGTCCCTCTGCAGATTCTCCCCTGTGCGCTTCCTTGGGTTTGCCATCCATCTCCTCATCTTGATCATCATTATCACCTTTATCAGAAGGTGGAGATGGGGGCGGAGCTGTTTCAGTCGGAGCTCTCAAGCTCAGTAAATAGAGCATTGCAGCTCTCAAATCTTCGAAAGACGCCACATCAGCTGGCTCTCCGAATCCAATCTTGGCTTGGAGCTCTTGCTCCTCTGTCAGTAGCTCATCTGGTGACTGTTGGGATTTGGCAAAGTCAATAAGAATGTCCCAGTGCAGAAACCTTAAGAGCATCGGGCTCTTGTCCTTACTGCTATTTCAACCAGATCTGCGTGCTCAGCAATTTCTGGTATCTCTAGCTGAATCTCAGCTGCAGCACGCAGTCGAGTGGTGTCAGTTGTTGTCCACTCAGCAGTAGGTTCGGGTGACGGTTCCCTCTTGTCGGACTCTGTTTCCTCAGAGCTGATCACTTGGACCTTGTCCTTGATCGTCGCTCCCTCGATTCCAGTATCTGAATCGAGTAGTTGCTCCTCTTGAATAGAAGGAGGAGCTGGCTGAATAATGGTAAGTGGCTGAGCCACCTTTACCTCAGCAGGTCGAGTCTTAGCCAACCTCCTCTTCTTTGGCACTTGGACAGTTGGGGGCAGAGCAGACGCCGCTCTCTTCGGTTCAGGTGGCCCCTTGCCAATTAACTTTTCTGCTCCAGCCTTTGTCATAAATTTAATACTCTTGAGATCAAAAGACTTCGAGTCCTCAAAAGCTGAGCGATTCTGTACCACACTCTCTATCAGCACCGACATCTTGGTGCCGAATAGGAGCTTGCCTGTACTGGTTAGCTTCCTCTCTCCAGTAGGCGAAGTAGTGAACTTCTGGGCTTGGGCCTTCAGCTGAGTAGTATAGTAGTCGGCCCAGTTCACTTCTACTCCATCGTCTATGATCATCATCAGTTGTATCCTCGGCTTAGAAAGCTGATCATAGGATCCAGCTGAGCTCGTCAGAATATGAGAGACAACGTAAGCTAAACCCCGGTACTGAGGTAACAAAAGATTTCTCTGAAGCGCCGTCTTGAACACTATGTCGCTGCGTCCACAGAACTTTTGGACGTAGTTATTTATCTCCCTTTCCTTATAACCAATGGGAGAGATACCAGCTGAGGGGAGTTGAAAAGCTTGAACGAGAGCCTCTGAGATATTGAAAGAGTGGGTAGCCTCCCTCCACTGATTTGGGGCAATTTCCCGGCTGTATCCAAAGGATGCTTCTTCTCCTCCTGAGGCTAATGATTTCCAGTTGTAGTAGGCCTCCACAACTTGTCTCGGCAGATGAGAACGGGGATGCCTCGACACAAGAGTTGCCAGCCCTGACTTCTCAAGGGCGCCAAAAACCGGCTCCAAATATGAAACGTCCACCGCTGGGAGAGCCATCGTCGGCTCAAACCGAACCCGAATGGTCATGATCTCAACCATCTTCTCGGGAGTCCGTACTACCGCCATCGAAATCGCAAAACAAATTGTTAGCACTTGAAAATAGAGTAAGTTAGTAGCTATCAGCGGATAGTAATACATTACCGTGAAATAGAGCTTGAAAAGAGATATAGCAATGCAGTTTGAATGAGGATGTAAGGAAGGTAACTGAATCGCTAAGAAAAAGCTCTAAGATATGAGAATGGCGAAAAGTGAGGAGTTGATAGAAGATGAAAGATTTTGTATATTGAGTTTGATCTTTAGTTTGAATCGCACGGTTCAAATTTAATCTTTCAAAATCAAGGGGCAGCTAAGATTAAATGTTATAAAAGAATGATTACAATAGCCGCCAAAAATATAGATATACGTAATAAAGCTAATGGAGAAGACATGCATTAAATGCGCGACAGAGAGCATTAATTACGCAGGCGAGGAGTCCTGCTGACCTTTCCTCAAACCTTAAACATAATAAATGGTAAGGAATAAATGCTCCTAGGCAACCGAATGCAAGCGGCCGATGCATTAAATGCGGCATGCTTCGAACAAATTAAGTAACGATACTACGCAAACCTCTTCGCTGAACTTATCGGTGGTTACCATCATTTATCGGGAGGATGGTTGTGCTGATGACCATGTTCTCCCTTGTTGTGTACGGTGTGCATCTCCCAACCGAGTCATTGTACTAAGTTTTCGACTTGTCGTGCGATTCCATACCGATACACATTGTTGCTAAGTATATTATTATCGGTAGTCGGCTTCTCTCGACTTGTCTCGGTAGGATCTAGCAGACCTAGCTCAACCGATAGTTCTCCGAACCTGTTCTCGGCTAGTGGTTTGGTCGGTATATCGCCCTTTGCTTGTCGGTATGGATTTTCTCCATCCCGATGTCCTTCTTTTCGACATGGTCTCCGATGAAGTGGTGTCGAATGTCCACGTGCTTGCATCACGGTATGTAGAAGCTGGGTTCGAGTTATAGCTATTGCCTTTGGTGGAGTCACGGTAGATGGGCACTTCATCCCGAGTTATACCATAATCTCTCAATTGTTGTCGAAGCCAAAGGATCCGGGCACAAGCAACTTCCTGCAGCCATGTACTCGGCTTCGGTAGTGGACGTAGCTGCGAGTCTTTGTTTCTTTGAAAACCACGATATCAGCTTGCTGCCTAGGAACTGACATGTTCCGGAAGTTGATTTTCGATCTATCCTGCATCCTGCATAATCGGCATCAGAATAACCTATCAGTATTAGATTATCATCAGCAGGATACCATAACCCAGCCTCAGGTGTTCCTCTTAGGTATCGCAGAATCTTCTTCGCTGAGTCTAGATGACTTCGCTTGGGATTCGCCTGAAATCTTGCGCATATACCTACAGCATAAGTTATGTCAGGTCGGCTAGCTGTTAAATAAAGTAAAGAACCAATAATAGCTCTATAATCAGTAGAGTTAACAGAAGCTCCCTCTTTGTCTAGATCGATTTTAAAGTTCGTGTTCATGGGGATCTTGACTGGTTTGCTGGAATCACAGCCGAATCTTTTGAGAAGATCTCGAGTGTATTTGGCTTGATTGATGAAGATTCCTTCAGCTGATTGTTTTACTTGAAATCCAAGGAAATAATTCATCTCTCCCATCATGGACATCTCGAATTTCTCTTTCATCATCTTCTCGAGCTGGCGACATATAACTTCGTTTACGGCACCGAAAATGATGTCGTCCACGTAGATTTGCACCAGTAGAATGTCATCTTCGACTTTATGCTTGAGTAGGGTGCGATCTCTTGTCCCCTTTTGAAAACCTTTTCAAGTAGAAAGTCGATAGGGTATCATACCAAGCCACGGGTGCTTGTTTTAACCCATACTGAGCTTTCCTAAGTCCGTACACTGATGTCCCCCTGAAAGCCGGGCGGTTGTTCCACGTAGACTTCTTCCTTCGATGCGCCGTTCGGAAAAGCCGACTTCACATCCATCTCGATATACCTTAAATCTCGATGTGTTGCATAAGCTAGGAAAAGACGAATGGCTTCCAATCGGCGACCGGAGCAAATGTTTCATCAAAGTCAATTCCCTCGCCCGATCGTATCCTTTAGCAACTAGTCGAGCTTTATTTCGACAATGACGTTGTTTTCATCTCGCTTGTTCTTGAAGACCCACTTAGTTCCAATCACGTGCTGATGTCCAGGTCCGTCGACAAGCTCCCAAACTTCATTTCGACGAACCGGTTCAGCTCTTCTTGCATAGCAATGACCCGATCGGCATCTTTAAGTGCGTCCTCTATCGACCGAGGTTCTTACTCAGAGACGAAAACAAGAGTAAAGTGAGCTTTCTCCTTGATTTAATCTTGATCTCGTCCTTATAGTTGCTGATGGATCTCCAATGATAAGATCGAAGAATGAGCATCGAGCCACGAACGCCTGAGTCGGGCTTCTTCTTCGATACCACTTTCGCACGATCGAGTAGGTGTATTAGGCATTTCGGTAGTCTTGTTTTGTGACCGTAGTAATTCGAGTAAGAAGGTTAGGATCTACCGAGTTTCCGGTGTTCGGGGGCATTTATCTCGGGAACATTAATCGTTCCCCCGAGTTTATATTCTCGGTAGAGGTCTCGGTTACCACGGGGGCTTCCTCATCGACCGAAGTTACCTGTTGTTGATTCTGTTCGATAGAATCAACTAGGTTAGCTACATTGCTTGTTGGTGCCGAGCTCGAATTTCTTCATCTTCGACTCATCATCCCAACAATCTTTGGATCTTTTCGAGCTTTGTCATTTAGTTTGAGATCCCGTAGCTTGCTGCTGATATCCTCGGTGCTTGACTTTGTATCTTTCCCGTTCTCGGTAACAAATTCATCAAAAACAACATGAGGGCTTTCCTCCACGCAAAGAGTTCGATAGTTAAAAACTACGAAGGCTTTCTCGACTCGGGAGTATCCTAAGAATACTCCTTGATCGGATTTGCTATCAAAGACCTTCAACTGATCTTTCCCATTGTTGTGGATAAAGCAAGGACAAGCCGAAAACATGAAAATGAGAAATAGAAGGAATTCTCCCTTTCCACGGTTCGTATGGCGTCTTCATGTGTTCTTTGTGTCGGTAGTGATCGATTTTGAGTGTAACGGGCGGTGTCGGTAGCATCGGCCCAAAACTTTGAGGGTAGTCCCAGAATGAGGAGCGTTCTTGCTTTGCTTCTTTGAGAGTTCTGTTCTTACGTTCGGCAAGTCCGTTCTGCCGAGGGGTGCGCGCGGTGATGTCTCGTGCTTGAATTCCCTCTTTATCGCAGTATGTCTTAACTACCGAGTTTAGAAACTCTGTTCCTCCGTCCGAGCTTATCTTCTTAATCTTGATGTTCTTTTCCACACCGAGTTTCTTGATAGATTAGGTAACTCGGTCGAACATCGATTTGTTGGCGATGAAGATGACCCAAGTATATCTCGAGAAGTCGTCTATGACGACGAGGGCATACTTCTTGCCTCTTATAGTCACTTGGAGAGACCGGCCCGAATAAGTCCATGTGAAGCGGTGAAGGATTCCATCGGTGGAAGGTGACGGAATAGGTGGATTGCTACTCTTTGTTTGCTTTCCCTTCAGGCACGCTTCACAATTTCTATCTTTGATAAACGATTCGTTGGGCGGTCCTCGACTTTAGAGTTCTTGACGAGCTTGTTCATGGTCTTGAAGTTCAGGTGGCTGAGTCTCTTGTGCCATAGCTAGCCCGACTTGTTACCCGATTTAGTACGTGCGAGCAAGCAAGCCTCGGGTTACGCGGTATTCCGGTTTGCAACATAGATGTTCTTCCTCCGCGAACACGATAACACTTGTTTTCCCTGTAGATTTGTCAACAATATCACGAAACCGGCGTCAAAGATTACTCGTTAAGATTATCACGGAATTGATCGACGAAAGGAGATTATGTTGAAGTCCTTCAACATATGTTACTCTTGAAGCCGTGGCAGTCCCAATGTTCGGCGTTCCGTATCCCCTTGTGTAGCCTTTGGAATTGTCACCGAATTCACTGCGGGACCATCTTCTTGTACGTAGTTGGTCGACAAGCTCTTCCGGTAGGTCATGTGTCTCGAGCAGCCGCTGTCCACTATCCATGGGTCCTTATGCACCGCAAGACAGAGGCATTTTTAGGTACCCTTTGGTTCGGTTGGGTCCTTACGGGTTAGAGGGTGATTTCGGAACCCGGATCTGTCTCGGGACCTTAGAAGTTCCAGGACTTCTTCTTCGAACCTTATCGGCCTTTCTTCTCCACGAGGACTTGGAGATACCGACTTTCTCGCTGATAATTTTGGGTTCATGCGCTTTCTTCTTCGAGTCTTAGCGCTTCTCCCGACCCCCGGGCTCATAGTAGTACGAGCCGTACTGAGCCGGGTGCTCATACTGATGGCTCCTTGTACTCGTTACGCCCATCCGACCTTCTTGATTCCCCCCGAATTTGATCGCGGTGTCCTGGGGCTGGAACCTTTGGTCACTGCTTGTTGCTACTCGGGCCGAGATGTAATTATTTTTCGTTTGTTTTCCCCCGAGGTGTGGTGTCGGCAGCTTGCACCTTTCCTCGACGAACCTATCGGCCCGGGGTTGCTTGAGCTTTTGGAGGTAGAAGCTTCGTGGGTATAGCCCGAGGCCTTCTTTCACGAAGTTGACCGTTGAGCTCTAAGCATGCTTTCAAGCTTCTCCTTAGCTCCCGGGTATTGTTCGGTCATCAATCCTCTCCGGACTTCGTCACTCCTTCCGAGTGAGTCATAGTCGTTCGCACGTGCGTGAGCTTCGACCGAGCTTGGCTATTTCGGTCTCTTTCTCGGAATTATCCTTGGTCGACCGAGATCTGAGTCTCTTGAAGCTGAGACTTAGTCATAAGAGATTCAATCTCTTCCTTGAGTCTCGCAACTAGATCCACTGACTCAGTAGAGACCTGACAATCAGAAGAAAGTCTCTGATTCTCAGCCTTTACTTGTTCAAGTTCCCTGGATGGTTACTGTCGAACTCTCTCGCTCATTGAATCTGTTCCTCTAGCGGATCGTCGTAGGCTTGTACCATATCTAGATGATCATACGTGACCGAGCACGTGTCTTGTGTCTTTGTGTGAAGAAGAGGTAATAATGCGTTTAGAATTTACCTCGGCCTCTTCTCCGGCCATCAGACAGTATTCGGCCGACTCATCAGGAACTGTCTTTGCGACCTCAACTGCGACGAACGCGGCTTCGTCTTCAAAAGAATACATGAATGTATCCTCCTCAATTGAGTTGTCGGATATCTCTCCGGCTATATAGGCATGCCGTCTCTCGGCGAACTTCTTTCTCCTGGCTTGCCGTTCTGCTCTTTGAGCAGCTGAGAGTTCGGGACAATCGTGCGATAGTGTCCCTCCTTCTTGCGGTTGTACCGGGTAGATGTTACGCTACTCTTACCAGTGAGTCTTTAGACGGATCGGCAACGAGACTACGATTTCCCGTATTCGGTAGAAGGATTAGATTCTTCCTTTTTATGATAGTCTTTCTTACCCGAGGAAGAATCTCGGTTGTATTTCCTCGCCTTTCGACTCTCTCCTTTTCCCTCTCGATATTTGAGAGCCATCGGTGCTAGGCGATCGGGGCTGAAGTCTCGGAAGACTTTGCTGCGATGTGGCCCCGGCTTTGCTTGAGGAAATAGGCTTGGCTTCGGTATTGCCTGATTGTTGCCTTGAAGGCGTGGTCGAAGCCGTGTGTCACTGGAGCGCTTAAGCACTTTTGGGGTAGGCTATGCTCGAATTCCTCCGATTTTAATTCGAAAATATAACATCGGGAGTTAGAGCATTTAGATCGGAGCGACGTAAATAAGTAGCAAATGGAAGCCACTTACGTCGGGGCAACGCTCTCAAGATCTTGGTGTTCATCTCCTTATTGGTGAACGACCTCCCCAACCCATTGATAACATTGACTTGATTGGTGAATCGACACTCGGCTCGTCAATGGTTTCGGTGAAGCTCCATTGCAAAGGCGTCGAACTTCGAAGCTCTAGCTCGAGCTTGTTCTCTTTGATCCGAGGGGTTCCATGGCTCAGTATGAGCCAAGGCGTCCCATAGCTCTTTCGCCGTTTTGCAATCTTGTACCCTTCCGAGATGTGAGTCACCGAGCGTAGTCGGTATGGCATTACGTGCAACTCGGTCAAGGTTGTGCAACTTCTTTTCTTCGGGCGTGAAGGCGAGATTTGTCTTTGGGAACCTTAGCACCGGTTTGTGCTCCCACGCCTCCTCCAGCAAGCAAATACTACGCCGTCGATCATGGGAATGATCGGTCCCGACTCTAGGACATCGACATGCTTTGTCGTGGAGTGACGTTAGGTGTGCCTCCATACGTACGCGCCATACCGTGTAGTTCTCTATTGAGAACATCGGCACCATCCTAATACCCGACATATCGGACATTGTAAGAGTAAGGATGCCGAGAAGATGCTTATGCGGTGAAAACGGTTTTCGGGATCGGTTCGAGAGGACCAGTATTTCGAACCCGGCGATCGGTTGAACACCGAAAGCTCGATACCAATTGTTGGTCCGGAGACGAAAAGTCGGGTGTAGAGGGGGGGGGGTGAATACACCGAGCTCGTTTCTTTTTCTCGGTGAAGGTCGGTGAAGGCGATGTTTGCAATCGATGAACGAGTGCCAAGTAAGCCTTCGATCACTGGGGTCAAAGTGAGTCGGCTTCGAGCTCTTCTACGGACCGATGTCGGCATTACGAAACTCGGTCGGAGACCGTAGTGCGGATAAGTGTTAGGCCCGGAGTCGTCTCTTTTGAAAACGCGTTTTTGCAAGTTAAATCTTTTGTTTGTGCACTTTATAAAATACGTTTTATGCAAACTTATGATTTTCAAGTCGGTTGAATGCAATGCAATAAAACAAGTAAATGAACACAAGCGATTTAACGTGGTTCGGATACGCAAGATCCTACGTCCACGGTCCCGAACAAGGCGGGAGAACTTGTTGATTATTCCGAGCGGGGATGCTGTACTTTGGACGAGTTCCCTCTAAGTTATAGTCCTTAGCGACTTTACAATCCAAACCTAAGTTTAGAAGGGAGGGAATATTCTCCAACTGAGAAGGAGTTCTTACAACAAGAACAATTCACTAAATGTGAACTCCTTCGGATCTAAGCTATGAATCTAGCAATGAGCTTAGTCTAGAGAAGATAGGGATCAAAGTGCTCTAGAGAGATGAACTACAAGAAGTGTTCTATGAAAACTAGTTCGTCTCCTGGATAAGCTTGAAGGTTCTAGAGCGTTGTGAGTTTGAATGATTTCCCTTGATTTCGCGTATATTTCTCTTTTGAAATCTTCAAATCCTTCTCTATTTATAGTTGTGAGTTGTGACATATGTCCGTTGGAGACGACGATGCCACGTGTCACAAGCGTCCAAAGAAAACGGCCACTATTCAACTTTGTTGCAGCAGGGCGTTAATGCGACCGTTCATGAGAGCGGCTTTACTCGTGTAGAGTAGGTAAGCGTTGTCGGCTTCTCATTGGTCGAGGTTTGTAGTTGGTGAGTGTCGAGTTGACCGTTCAAACTACCTCGTATGTCTTCGCCGAACATTTGAAGGGACTTTAAGTCTTTGGGTCGCTTTACGTCGGATACGATGCTCGAAAGCTTTGTCTTCTTCGGTGAGTCGTCGACCGATAAAGTGAGCTTCGATAGTCGGTTGGTCGATCGCGAAGGTATCTTGCTTGCATTGGTTCTTCTACCGATGACCATCGGCTTGTAGAGAATGCTTCTACGAGAGGTCCGGTCACTGATGCGGGATCTTCAATTGAGTTTGATATCACCGCCGACGAAGAATGCAAGCGATTACACCGATGACGTGGGGTTCGAAAAGTATCTTCGGCGAAGATCAGTTCAACAACTACCCCGTACAGGACTTAGACAAAATAATAATCATTACATCAAGTCTAACCTATACATCAGCTAATCCTATCGACACACTAATCTACTGATATCAGCTCGGTTTTGGGATCTTCAATTCCATAGTACTACAATGATTTCCCCCAATTTCTTTTAACCCTAGAACAGCTGAGTATCAATCTACTGACTCATATCCAACAGGTGCTATGCGGCGGTGGTGGTGTGGGAGTGAAATGGTGATTTTCGGATGGCTTGGTGAAAGAAGTTAGTAAATTTCGGCCAACGATTATTTTCTTTCGGCCACCAATAATTGTGTCTCAGGGTCGATGGCAGGGCCGACGGGTATTGACCATCGTCTAATACACGGTTGAATTATTTTCGGCCTACGGTAAATTTGGGACCGTTATATGTAACGGCTTTTAAAGGGTTAGGGTTGATGGTTCGGCCGAATGAGGGTCGATGGCCATCGGCTCTTCGATTATTACTTCTTCTTTTTTTCTCTCCTTCGGTCCTCGATTTGTATTCTCTCTAACGGGCGAAACGATTGGGGCCGTTACAAAAATTGTGTTAAACACTCAGGGCCGATGTCTCGGCTGGAGGAGGGTCGATGACCATCGGCCCTTCAATTATTTGATTTCTTTTCTTAGGGCCGATGAGCCGGCCTAAAGATGGCCGATCTCGATCGGCCCTGAAAATATAGACACATCATAGGATCTATCGGCCCCCATCGGCCCTACGATTAGTAACTCGGTCCTCCATCGGCCCTTCTGACACTCTGCGCCCACAAAAGGACAAAATGTCTAGATATGTGTTTTTTTAAGTAAATGCTACATTTACTTTTCAATTTTTCTATTTGGCTAATAGTGATTATTAACACCTATTTTTTTTTCCAATTTGTCATAGATTCTTTACTCCTAGTCATATACATAATTATGACAAATTATTTGAGGGAAAAGAGATTTTAGGTCAGAGAAAATGATTGATCGATAGGGCCTATGGATTTCTTTTTCAATCATTTTCCTGCAAGATTTTTTATTGTTCATATAGCAGGAAATCAAGACAAATTAATATGGCTAGCTATGGATATTTATTAATATAGTTAGATATGGTATCGTAAGGCAAATCAAAATTGAAATAGAATATAGATTAAATTTGATTTCTTTTTCAAGATAGAATCGTGTGAAGCTTTTGTTTTTGTTCGATTGCTTCCTCAAATTCAAAATCAACTGCTCATCCCATAAAACTAATCAAATCGAGCTTTGTACACTATTTAGGTGGTGTTTGGACAGCTTTCATCTGTAGTTTACAGTTTTCAGTTGCAGCTGAAGTGTTAGGAACACCTAGCTTTCAATATAAATTTCCTACCAAATATAGCTAAGATAGAGAAGTTACTTGAGCTGTTATGACCAGCTTTCAACTGCAGCTTACAGCTTATTTAATTTATTGAACTATTTATCCTTTAAATATTTATATAATTTTCAAAAAATTATTAATTTTAAAATTAATATTTTTCTTAGTTACAAATTTAATTATAATTATATTTTATTATATTAGTTAGTAATTTGATATAAATTATTTTATATTTATTATTTATGAATTCTTCAAGTTTAATGAAATAATTATTATTAAAATTAAATATATATTAATTAAAATAGTGGGTTCTGAAAATTTTGAATTTTAAATTAACATTTTTTTTTATTTTTTCATTTAATGATAATTAATTCTTAGCTATGTAATTATTAAAATTATGTAAAAATATTATTATTATGAATTTTAAGCAAATAAATAATATTTAAAGTATAATAGTATGATATGTTTATGCTAATATGATATATTATAATTTAAATAATATAAAAATTAATAATATTTATTTATTTATTATAAATTATAATTATTTAATGACATTGAGGTAAAACAAATATTTTATTTAAAAACTTAAAATAAACTACTGATATCAGTAGTTTTCCAAACACTATTTTGCCACTTTCAATAGCTTTCAACACTTATTTTGAAACACCTACAACTTTCAGCCACTTTTAGCAGCTTTTAACACTTATCAATAAACTTCAGTTATTCCAAACACCCACTTAGTTGATAGAACAACGATTCCGTGATTAAAAATCTTAAATTTAAAATTTATCATTGTTTTATAATACCTTTAAATATACACTATTTACACGTAGTGCATGAATAAATTATATAATTTTTTAATTTTCGTATAATCATACAAATTCTCAAATAAAACAAAACTACAAAAGTAATGGAATTCAAGCATTCCATCTGAATCCCATTCCCCTACTCAATGATCAAATATAAGGAGATTCACTACGAGAAGATTTGATTATGGGACAAGGATTCAATGTTCCAAAAAGAAAAGACGAAGATTTGCTGCAAGACAAATCTCACATTAACTAATATTGCAGAATAATATTATATATATATATATATATAGTGTGGATCTAGAGATATTTATCATTCAAAACATATATAAGAATCAATCCCTACTATATATTTCTTCCAAATCAATGGCTAAGATTTTGAATTTTAGATCTCATTTGATTCATTATATATATATGCTCTATCCGTCCCGCTATTATTGTCCTCCTACTTTCCTAATCCGTTGTCCCGATATTACTGTCATCTTTATTAAAACAGCAAAAACTACTCTTAAACAAAAATGAAGTGGGTCCCTCCTACTTGATACTCATCCCCATAAATATTATCATACTATTTCTCTCCAAAAATCTATCTCTCACACGATTTTCATTCCACTCCGTACTCGAAAATTTATGATTTTTAACTTTTTGAAAACTTAAGATTATTTCTTAAAATACAATATGAAAAAAAAGAACTATATCCTACAAAAATTTGGATAAATTCTTATTTCTTCCACCAATCACTCCTCGAAAATTGTACTTATTATTAATACAATTAAAACTCATAAAATACATACTTAAACAAAGTTTTTTAATCTCCGTACTGAAACCAAATGGGACAATAATAGCTGAACGGAGGGAGTATATTAGAATTTCATATTAAATTTATATTTCTCATTCTCTTAATATGTCCACATCCATGAAGAGAGGAAAGTAATCAAATCGGCATGTTTAGTTGTTTACCACATCACCTAACATAATAATTTGGAATTATGGTTAAAATTGAAAGTCAAATGATTTAACTATTCTAATTCAAAATCTTGTAAATGTTTGACTTTGTTGACTTCATAAACATTTTTTTAAACTTTGGAAAATCTGTTTAAAAAGGTAGTTTATCTAAAATTTAAGCATGATATGCTTTTGATGCTTAAAATACCATAATTTCTAAAATTACTAAATATATTTATTTTTTTAGTATTGATACCAAAAACCTACTGATTTTGCTCAAAATTAATTATTTTCAACTTTAACTAAAAATAAATAAAAAATGCTTATAATAATTTTTTTTGTGGATCAGCTATAAATAACATAATTGTAATGTACATTAATAAACTAAAATTTGGATAATAAACTAAGGCACTTTAGACAAAATCATGTAAATTAATTTTATTAGTTAGATATAGGTCGGAGGATGAAAGTGACTTCGAAGCTAAATTGCGAACCATGGAGACAATCAGACAAATACATCTGCACTTCGGCAGTACGTTATTGAGCTTATATAATAATTCGAAAGTATTCCCTTTGCCAATTAAAAATAAAAGTATATACTTTTTGTCATCCATATTCATTAATTTATGACTCAGATGTTACAGAGTGATGGGTTAGTGATTAGATGTTACAAATTAGATTTTCGAGATCTTTAGGTGGGTGTGTATTCATTAAAATTCTTAGAGGAGTGTTTGTTTCGCATCTTGAAATTCTGTTTGATTTCAGATCGATCATTCATTCAAGATTTGGAATTGTTTGATTTCAGATTTATCATTTATTCAGAATTTAGACTAATAATTAAATGTCAAATCTGAATAAAACCCACTAAATTGCATTTCAAAATCTTTATTTCTGCCATAAAGATTTAATCGGAACATTTTATTTGAGATTCATATAGATTTGTGATTTTGAAGCCCTCTTAACAAACATATATGTATCTCTTAGATAATGGTAGAGACTTGAGACTTTCATTCTCGTAATCATGACCCGCAAATAAACCTCATTATCAAGATAAATATAATTTATTTTTTAATATAAAGCATGACTTGATACGAAGTTACATGCATGCACGTTATCTTTTTCAATAAGTAATAAAATTTTAAAAAACCATTATTAGCGTGTAAATACACCACCTTTAATTAGGTAAATCTAATTTTGTATATGACTTTTAAGACATTCGTATAAATATGCGACCATTCAATAATTTATTAAAAGTTGTACATCGGCAAAAATTTCGTAGGCCAAAATATTCTATATCGAGGACATAATATCATATGTTGTTTATTTAGTACTTGAATTAAAGATGTTCCTTTTGTGCCAAAATGGATTGTTTCTTTGATAATTAAACTGCTTAAGTTTTCACCGATGTGTAATTTTAACAAATTGAAATATCATTTATTTACTTGAACGTTTTAAAAATTATGTACAAAATCCAAATCTATTCAGAGTTCGTGTAATTCTATATTCTATATTGTAAGTTATTTGCATGTATAAAAATAATAAAGTGACAACAGAATAAAACAGATATAATTCCAGAAAACTGGTCCTAAGTTTCATTTAAATTAAGTTACAATGTCGTGTCTTTATGTGCAGGCCACAATAATGACAACGTACTAAAATGCATCAAATTCTCGACAACTTATCTTAATCCCGAAATAATTAAGTTTAGTTAAGGTAGTCGTCTTAAACACTAATTAAGCACAATTTAGCAAACAAGCTGTTAACGTCAAAGCAAAAGTGTGTTTCTACTTTAAATCTGAGCTGTTGAGTTCATTTTCATGTAAAGAAAATAAAACATAATAATTACATAAAGTAATTAAAATATAATAACTTCATAATTGTTTTAATATTTGTCAATTATTGAGTTATTTTATTCGATGGTCGGTGTGAGAGGCTCTTTCGTAGCTCATGGTTTTATGAAAACTAAAGGCAGAGCGCAATATATTACTAAAACGAACAAATTCTATACAAAATAAATACTCCTTCCATCCAACCAACTATTTGTGACTTATTTATTTTTGGCACACAAATTAATAAAGCAAACTTGATTCGCACAATATTTAATTTTTTTTAGAATGAAACTTACATTGAGACGTTCTACCTTCTAATCCAAAAAGTGAACCACACACGGAGGGGGAGTAATACTCACTAGTCCCACCTCCGCGACTATATATATATATATATATAAATGTCAAAATTGATCGGAAATGGTCGTTTGTAGTTAGGGTTGGTTTACTTCCAATTTTGGATGTAAGAAAAATCCAGTCTTTATTATCTGGCCCGACTGCCAACGTGTCGCTTGAGTTTTTTCGGCCAAAATATTTTATGGGCTTCAGGCTATTATGACCCGCCCATTAAAATTACTCCATTCATTTCACTAATCAAGTCTCATTGCTTTTGTGCACGAGAATTTAGAAAGTGGGTGGAAAAGTAAATATGTGGTGTATAAGTTTAGAATGGTTGTGATCCACTCATTTCTTTCCATTTATGGAATATGACTTGTTTAGTAATACATCCCGAAAAAGAAAATGGAGTAAAACAGATGGAGTGATTTTTTAGTCAAAAAATCAATTGATGTTAAAAATAGTTCAGGAATTCAAACATAACAAAACAGGCTGGTACGACTTGGTGGCCTGATAGCCGTGAAGAGTTGGTTTTGACCAGATTAGCCCGGTCCAAACATTTTGACAAATCTAGATCTAAAGGAAGAAAAAGAGATGCTAATACACTTTGACAAGTTATTTATCAATTAGATAGCATGGAATACTATAAAAAATATCACAGCTGTCCTTAAAATACATTAATAATAATAATAAAAGAGAAGAATTCATTACGAACGAAACAATAGATAATTTGCAAAATATGGGTTCAATAGTAAATTAAAAAATCTTTTGTGGGCTTCAAACTTTGAAGTTCCAGCCCATATATACTGGATCATTTATATGGAGTGAGGTTTTGATCTCGGCCCGTTAGTTCTCCGCCCAGGAGATGTTTGTTCGTAGATTAGCGACTCAGATCTGTATTTTGGATTAATTTTAATCCACCGACATACTAAAGGTTTGAGAAACATCGATTTCTTTTAAAATATAATTCTAAAATTTTAACCCAACAAAATGCAACCATCTTATAATTGTTTAACCAAATCATGATTCCAAAACATTTTTACCGAGCATTTCCTTATCTGTGAAATAGGGCCGGCTCTAAGCATGTGCGAGGTGCGTCAGGGCCTAAAATCTTTTGGGGTCCAAGAAAAAATTAGTTTGATGTAAAATATAGTTAATATGTATCGAAGCACAAATCTTATGAAAGAAAAAATATACAAATTCCGATGGACTAAGAAATTTTTTTGTATGTTATATTAAACAAAACATAATATGTAAATATGAGGCCTTAATTTTCTATATTAGGATCCCATTTTTTTATTTCGTAAATGGTCCGTAATTTATGCATGTGGTTATGAGTAAGCGCTTTCCTTATTTGATCGAATCTGCACACTATGATTGCTATCTTTTGGTTATTATTTAATTATCTCGTACAGAATGTACTTATAAACTATAATGATCTGTTCCTTGCTTTTGTATCGTAGAAAATAGGCATGCTATTTATTTATTTTTACTGAAAATATATGTGAATAAATTGCATAGAAAAACAAAGGAAATGATATTTTTCCTTGGTTTATTACTGAAATTTACATTTATAACTACATAAATCTTTATAATAAAAAGTAGAGTTCCTCATATGGTGGAAAGTCTTGTGAATTTGTATGTATTGCCGTGCCCCTATCCAAGACAACTCATTGAGATAATAAACGAAATTTAATAGTGTCAGAAACATTAGAGTTATTTATATGAATAAGTGCATTATGAGTAGTTATGTGGTTGAAATTGGACTTGCATGTCTGTATAATTTCTTGAGAATGTGATTATCTATAAAGTACGGTGTATTTATGAAGGCCGCCGGTGTATGGGTGTTTCGGTACAATATATATAATTTTTTTTGTTATATTGTATATCATATTGGACTGTGGTCAAACATATTTTCAAGTACATGAAAAAGATTAGAGATAATAGGCTTGTTTATCTGTCAGATAGTCTAGTACTTCTGGATTATACAGACTCAGATTTTCAGGCTGACCAAGACAGAAGAAGTCTAACTTGAGTTATGTGTTTACCTTGGGATGGAGGAATTGTATGGAGGAGCGCAAAGCATATATGCATTGCAGACTTTACCATGAAAGTAGAGTATGTAGTTGCTTCAAAAGCCTCAAGAAAGACAGTTTGGCTCGAGAGTTTTCTCCTGGATTTCGATGTCGTTCTTGATTTGCCTAAGAGTATCACGACTAATTGAGACAATTTGTGTGCAGTGACAAATTCAAAGGAACCTAGATCACACAAGGCGAATAACACACATAGACAGAAAGTACTACATTATACGAGAATTCATAAAATGAGGAAATGTGGTGGTAGAGAAGATCAAAGCTGAAAGTAACATAGCCGACTTTTCACTAAGAGTTTGTCATAACAAGTCTACGCGAAGCATGTTCGTGGTCTTGGATTGTGTCAAAAGCCCCACTTAGGACTACTATAACTTTTGTATAAGTGGGGGATATAGTGATAGTTAGTTAGATGTTGTACTAATTTGTACTTGAATAGACACATTGTTTACTAAAAATTTGTTTTAGTATAAGTGAGAGAACTATTGAAATTTTATTTACTGGAAGCAACTTTTATGCATAAATACAATATTAATCCTATCCACTGTTTGTTTTCCTATCTGATTATTTATATTTGCACATGTTAAGCCCTATTATCTTGTACAAAAGCTAGATTGTGTAGTGTGTTGTAGATCACAGAAGACTACATAATTGGTTGAACTAGCAACATATAAATAGATATCACAATTGATACAACTTTAGGATGAGTTGTTGGTTTAAGCTATAGTTTAGACAAGAATGAGTTTGTCTTGGCTATTTGTCTATTCCGATACACTTGAGGTGGTGTATTATTGGTCCAGAGACGAGTCTACAAGTGTAGGAGGGGGGGGGGATTGAATACACCTAAGTCTAAGTTTTTTATTCAAACGCGAATGTCAGTCTTGTACAGAGTATGCTTACTGCACAAGTCAGCTTGCCAAATAAACTTTCTGATCTCGTGGGCAGAGTGATTCAAAGTACTGATCATATCCCAACATGTATTGAAGGATCATAGTGGGATGTGTTCTTTTTACTAACCTGAGTGGAGAACTAAAGATCTCGGTGACTTAGTTGGTCTTAATTTTGATAAGACTTCAGCTGAGTGCATTTGACTATCACTTTGACCAACTATGGTGAACGTCATCGCTATAAGATCTACGTATCTTGGGTGTTAGTAGTCATTTGTGACTCAGACTGATTGTCTGTATCTTGCAACCGTATCTTTGATATTGAGTTGATAATATTCCCTAAGTAGATCGAAATAATTATTACACCAAACCCTGCAGGTTGATTAACTTCAAGTATATTAATAAGGTCGAGTGGTACTACTCAGGAACATAATAAGATGTTAATTAATTTAAGCTGTCAGTGGACTTAATTAATTATCATATATTTTTATCTTAAATACGGGGATCAACTAAGCTTAAAATACAAGCACATGCTCAAATTGCGATATTGGGGTAAGTCAGCATGGATTCTCTAGTGGAATGAATCTGTGTTTACTAATTAATTTTGCTATGGGCTGAGCATAGATAATTAATTAATTTGAGACCCTACTTTATTTCTTGTATCGGTCCCTAGTCTAGCTCAATAAATGCCAAGTATTTATTTCATGCTCGCTCGGAATTATTAAGGGATTAATAAATTTTATGCATTACTTAATAATGTGGATATTAATTATTTGGAATTATTTGATTGATCCCATTAATTAATGAATAATAAATAGCTCAAATATTATTTAATTAATTAATGGGCTTGGTGTTTGAAGTCCATTAGTAATTGATAAATCAATAGGCACAATACATAATTTTCATAACCCCACACAAACAAACACACACAGCGAGAGAGAAGGCAGATGTGATTTTCCATGCTTCTTCAGTTCTTCGTCCATCAGAATGAAAAACATGCATTGGGATACAAATCAGAAAATCCTTTATGCGAACAACAATCAAAGTGTGGTTCAAGGGCGCATGTATTAATTCCCAACTCCTTCAGTCAAGGTATACCCAAAAGTGATGGTATATCGAAAATAATGTGTTTTAAAAAATATATGCAATATCACAATTCGAATGTCGTATATACTAATCTCGATATACATCGATATTGTTTGGTATGTATTATATACCGAAATTTCGGTATATACCTACTATATATGCAGTGCATGTCAAAACTTTTGATATGTACCGAAACTCGGGTATACAACGATATATTGCAGTATGATACCATTAAACTTTTGATTTGTACCAAAAAACGATGGTATACTATACCGAAAATTATGATATACCATTAAATTCGATATTTTCAATATTTTCCTCATACGGTATGAATGGTTTACTAATTTTTCGGTATATATATCAAACACTTCGACGGCGTATTTATTTAATATTGATTTTTAAGTGCTTAGATGTTAAATATTAATGTAATTTTTTTTAAGAGGATAATATGTATGTACATGTGTAGATCTAAAATAACGAGCGGATGAAACCCACAATTTTAAATGAGATGAGGTGGAATGATTTATTTTGCAAATAATATTCGAGGGTATTCACATTTCACAGGCCCTCTCTATCTGCTAACACAACAAATGTCAAATACTTACTTATTCCCACCAATCTTCAATTGCAGTATCAACTACTTAAGCGAGAAAGTAAATTTATTACGTTTATTTAATTTTCGATGACGCTATAATCCTATAAGAGCTACTCCTTCTATCCTCTTGTTAGTGGCTCATTTTTTTTAGCACGATTATCAAGAGAGTAAATGATAAAGTATGAGAAAAAGTAGTTGATAAAGTAGGAGAGAGAAGATTGGTGAAATAATGTGAGAGTATATGATAAAATATGAGAGGGAAAATGAATGAAATAATAACAAAATAAATGATAAAGTATGAGAGAATATAAAAAAGTAAGAGATAGTATTATAATTTACTACTAAATTAGAAATGAACCACTTTTAACGAGACGTCTCAATTATAAAGGTGAGTCACTTTTAGCGGGACGGGGGAGTAATCGTTATTACCAACACCACTATCTTACCACTTATGTTGTCGCCTCCAATTTACATCTAATATGATAAAAATATAAATAGGAGTTAACATTGCTGTTGAATTTCAAATTACACTTAATTATGACTTCTTTTTCGTTAACCGATTATATTTAAAATTAATAATAAAATAGGTATATGAGTATCTTCTGCTGAACAGTTTTAGCGCCGTAGAAATGACCCACGTATAATCTGAAGCCGTCTAGTTTCGGTCGGCAGGCCAAGCTGTTTAATAAGGTTTTAGTTATTATTTACTCGAATGAAATACTAGATTATTTTATACTATTAATCAGGCAACATAATTTCAATATTAATAAAAAAATGAAAAGTAAATACTCGTCACTCGTGAGTTAAGAGTATTATACAACTTTAAAGCTATAAATAGCAAAAAAGGAGGCGCTGCGCCTGCGCGTCTCACAATACGACGTTCATTAAAATAATATTAATATTTTTGTACGACTAGTGAAGTATTAATTATATAGTTGACTGTAGTATTCAAACTTTTTAATTGCAGATACGATTTGAATATTATGAGGAGTAAGTTGAAGTTGTACAAGTATTAGTGCCCCATGCTAAGTACTTTCTCTTTCTATTATTGTTAGGCGTGTTTATTTTTTGTACAAAAATAAAAAAATGGGTGGAAGTGCGTGTGTTTAAGTGATGAGAATACTTATTTAAAGTGATTATGATTCATAAATTATTTTTATTTTAAGAAATAAAACAACAATTATAGAAGAATTCGAAAAAATAAACAAGCCAACAATAATAATAACAAATTGAGTATAATTTTACCATTTCTATGATATGGTAATCAATATTGAATTCGTCTAAATAATGGTAATAGTATTTATAGTATTTGGCTTATAAATAAAATCTATAAATCCATTTATTACTTGCATTGGCAAAAACAAAAGTTGTTCGAATTGAAATATTTTACTGAAGTCAAACTATAATTCACCGCTTGTAGAAAGATTTTCCCCATAAATTTGGGCCCATCCCACGCTAACTACGTCGTGTCGTAAGCATATACTTCAGCATCTCCTCTCATACTTTCAATTTTCTTTCTCAGCAAGAAACTTTTGAAACGCCCCTCTCCTACTTCAATATTCTTCCGCAGCAAGAAATTTTTTCCTTACCCCCAATATATATATATATATATATGTATTGCCGTCATTTGTAAAATATTAACAAACTAACCTGAAGAAATTTCCGCCGGTCATTTACGATTCTCTGAAATCTTCAACACGAAATCTCTCTCTCCCACTCACAGAGACAATTGGTTGCATCTGGATACCGGAATGAGATCTCTGGACTTGAAGAATCTGAAGGTGATAACGCCGCTCGGACGCGGCGCTAAAGGAGTCGTGTTCCTCGTTCAGACGGAGAGTGGAGAATTGCTTGCGCTCAAAGCAATCTTACGATCGTCTGTTGAGAAGAAGAAAATACCGAGCGCCGGCGACGGCGGTGAGTACCGGAGAATCTGCTTCGAGAAGGAAGTGTTAGCCTCGTTTTGCCATCCATTGCTTCCGAAGCTTCATGGAGTTTTGGTGACTGATAAGATCGTCGGATATGCGATCGATTACTGCTCCGGCCGTGATCTGCATTGTTTGAGGAAAAAGCAGAGTGAACAAATGTTCTCCGATTATATCATCAGGTATAGTAGTTTCTCGATTAATGCCGATTTTGATTTTTTTTGGAGGCTTCGATTTTGCATTGTTGAAAACTTGATGAAGAGAGAGAATTTATTATTATTTTGCATTTGCTTTTCAGATTTTACGCGGCGGAGTTGGTGTTGGCTTTGGAGTATCTCCACAATTTAGGCGTGGTTTACAGAGATCTGAAGCCGGAAAACGTGATGATTCAAGAGAACGGTCATTTAATGCTGGTAGATTTCGATCTCTCCACCAAGCTCGCTCCAAAATCTCCAGAAAATCGTCCGGTCTCGAACAAGTCGAAGCTGCAAGCGAAGCCGAAGAAGAAGAAAAAGTTCGGTTTTCTGTTCAAGCGCCTCGACTCGGGGATCTCGCCGGACAACTCGGTTCCTAGCGACGAACTCGAAGCCGACTCAACGAGTACAGCGTCGGACTCGGTGGACAAATCGAACTCATTCGTCGGCACGGAGGAGTACGTGGCGCCGGAGATCATCTTAGGCGACGGCCACGATTTCTCCGTCGACTGGTGGTGCTTGGGCGTCATGCTATACGAGATGCTCTACGGCAGGACGCCGTTTAAAGGCTCCAACCGGAAGGAGACATTTTACCGGATCATAAGCCGAGCCCCGGATTTAACGGGCAAGATGACGCCTTTGAGGGACTTAATCGGGAAATTGCTCGACAAGGATCCCAGTAAGAGGATTGCTGTCCAGGAAATCAAGGGGCATGAATTTTTTAAGGCCGCTGATTGGGACTCAATTACAGAAATGCCCCGGCCACCGTTTATTCCAGAAGTGACGGACGTTGAGGGCATGAATGGGAATAAGGAAATTGACGTGGAGAAGTATGTCCAAGGGGTGTTCAAAGTTGGTGAGGAGGGACAAGGGGAGAATAATAGAAAATCGGAGCATAGCAATTTTGAGAGAAATAAAAATGGTTGGGTTAAAAATCACCCGACACAATCTCGAAATGACAATTACTTGATTTTTTAAATTTATTATTTATGTAGTAATTTTTTTAAAATATTTTTTGAATATAAATGCTTGTTATTTCATTATTCCTCTTTGTAATTTAAGAAGGAAAATAGACTTATTGAGTATGACTTATGAAAAGAAAAAATGAATGCACAAGTAGATATGCACCTATCAAGTTTGTTAGCTCTGCTCTTGCAATATTATGCATGAGATAAATTGGCATGGCATGTGTACTATTTAAGATTTTTAATGTGACAGATATTATTAAATCTGGACCACCAAGCACAGACGATACATTCAATTTAAGTTGAAGTCAACGGTTAAATTCAAACATAAACTATCACGATTAGTGTAATATTATTTTCGTTTTTTTAATATAATGCCTAGGTTAATACTTAATACATATAGGAATAGTACAGTGAGTTCCTCATCATCATTAAAAAAAAAAAGAAAAAAGAAAATGAGCCTCAAATTTTAAATGTAGGTTCAATTACAGTTGGAAAATGAGTGCATTAATTCATATCTCAAGCTTCATTGATTTCCAGAGTCTGCATATACACCTTAGTCGTTGACAATTGTATTTCATTTTGATCTTAAGAACAAACTAAAAGATGAGTGAATCAAGAAATATTAGAGGCCAAGCTAGTGCAGTGAAATAAATATTACATGGCAGCATTTTAACCAAATTTCAGACAATTTAATGTAGAGAAATCAGAAATGCTGAGAAATGATAGAAGAGGAGAGAGAAGTGAGATTTATGAATGTGGAAAACAGCTAAGTCCATGGGAAAACCTGTGGCCATGGGAGTTTCTTAATTTTGCAACTGTTTCAATGCTTCATAAATACCAAAGCCATTTCCACCAAACATGTATCACGCCACAAGCCACAACTTGGATCATGGACAACACATAGATATAATGAAGTGGGTCGGAGTAACTGGTTAACTACGGCGTCGTTATGTCTTACATGTTCAAATCGAATTAAGATGGTGTTTGGAACAGCTTTCAGCTGTAGCTGGAGTGTTTGGAACATTCAACTATCAGCAGAAATTCCCTACCTGCTATGACTCAGCTTATAGCTTATCTAATTTATTAGATTATTTTATTCCTTAAATATTTCTATAATTCTCAAAAAATCATTACTTATAAAATTAATATTTTTCTTAGTTACAAATTTTATTATAATTATATTTTAATATACTAGCTAGTAATTTGATAAAAATCAATTTTATATTTATTATTTATACATTCTTCAAATTTAGTAAAATAATTATCATTAAAATTAAATTTCACTAAATATAAATTAATTAAAATAGTGGGTTCTAATTTTTTTTTTCAATTTTAAATTAATATTTTTTCTATTTTCAATTAATGATAATTAATTCTTAGTTACGTAATTATTAAAATTATATACAAATATTATTATTATGAATTTAAGCAAATAAATAATATTTAAAATATAATAGTATGATATGTTTATGCTAATATGATATATCATAAATTTATATAATATAAAATTTAATTTAATTTAATATTTATTTATTATTTATTATAAATTATAATTATTTAATAATATTCAGGTTAAAACGAATATTTTATTTAGAAACTTAAAATAAACTGCTGACATCAACGCTTTCAACCGCTTTTAGTAGCTTTCAGTACTTATCAATAAATTTTAGCTACTCCAAATACCTACTAAAGCATGTGTTTGCAATAACTTATTTTTTAAGTATTTATGTACTTTTTAATCGTATAAATATTTTTTAATTTTTTGTAAAATTAATTTTCTGCGTTATCTTCTCAAAGATTAGGCAGCTAATCTGTATAATCAATCAATTTTTTTAAGCATTACTCGAGATCCTTTGGTGCTTAAAGCATCATAATTTCCAAAAATACTAAATATTTTTATTTTTATCCTAATTTCAAAAACATTCTATTTAGTAATTATTTTTAATTTTAAACAAAAGCAAATAAGAAGTTCACGAACTTGCACATGAGAATAGAGTCTTAAAGTAAAAAAAATGTCCAAAATTTATAAATTTTGTCATAACGAACTGTGAAGTAAAATACATTAAAGTCCAAAGCTTTTAAATTGTTCAATAAATGGATTGAAGTCTTAAGTTTAGTTACATACACAAACCTAACATCAACAAAATTAAAGGCACGTGTAACAATTAAATTGGTTTAAACTCCATTCTCTCTTTATTATGAATCAAGAGACAGCACACACTTTTTGCAAGATTTAAATGGCCAGCAAGCTTCAATAATTGATTTGAGCTCACTTTCTTTCATAGTTCGATTCAACTACAATTTTTTTTTGCAGTAAATACGCCGCCGCACCAACACCGTAGATTTGAATTAAGTAATCCGAAGATAAATACAGTCATTTAACTATTAAATAATTAAAAGGGTGGAAAATACAGTTCATTCAATTCAGGTGGAAAATACACTATTTAATCTTCAATTTTATTTGATTAATGTATTGATCTACCTTATACGTTAATCAACGGAATTAACACCTTAGGCAGAAACAAACAAAAGAATCGTAAACGGATTTCATCTTCACAAATTGAATCGCAGTAACTAAACTCTAAATGAAGACAGCACAAAAAACACCCATGAAAATAGTTCGATTCGAACCCGGTGGTGGCGCTGCGGCGGCTCGTCCGCTCTCGCAAAAAAAAAAAACTGGGATTGTTAGGAATTTGTTTGGTGTTTTTTATACGGCCAAGTTTATTGGATTTTGCAATTAAGCCCATTCTGAATCGGCCCAAAGGCTGAAGTATTTGAAAGTAAGTAAAATTTCTAATTTATAGATTTAGATTGCTATAATAAATTTATTATAGAAAAAGAAAAAAAATTATCTAAACAATTAATTGTATGATACATATGCAATTTGAAAATCCAAATTTGAATTTGGAGAGCATGGATGTGATTTACAGTTAGGTTCAATAATAATAATAATAATAAGTCATTAGTTGTTTGTGCAAGAATCAAACTGCAGTATCCTATCTTTCATAATGAGACAATACAATAATCGCTATCTAAGACTACGAAAATAAAGTAAACCTTACTACTATTTAATAGTAGTGGAGAACATAAAATAGATATTTTTTCTATCGACCTCATCACCATAGATAGTCTGCTCACGGGATAGCGGCGAGGATTCGATCGCATTTAAAGTTAATCTTGGCAAATAAGACCAAAAATGGCGATAAATTTTAGAGGAAAAGGCGGTAATAAATTCGAACGAAATAAAATTACTAAGTGTCTTTTCTAGATGTGCTAGTCAATGGCTTCCTCACTGTCAAATTGAAATACTCCATCCGTACCATATGAAACGTCTTGTATTCTCGGAGTGTCCCACACAAACGTCTTGTATTCCTTTTTGGGAAATGATTAGCACACTCTAATTAAATTTTTCTGGGATCCATTAGTTTTAATTATTCTCACCCACTTCCTACCCACTACCCACTCACCAAAAGTTAATAACCCTAGTTCTAAAATTTCTTAAGACTCCCTTTCGTCTTCTCCGCCACCGAGTTCTAACACTTGATTCAGCCTCTCTCTCGTTGATGCAGTGATGAAATCGAGCGAAAAGGTGTTGCCTGACCTTCCTCTTCCCCCAAATCCTTCTTCTAATCGGTTGGATGCTACACTTGAAGAGAAAGGAATGAACAAAAATGCTCCAGATCTGAGTGTCGGGTGCGCTGCCGACGCCTCCGAAAATTCATCGTATTCAGAGTTTGCTACCACAGGTAGCTTCTTACGCGAAATCTCTCCATATCCATTCACCGAAAGTGAGCTCGAGAAGCAGGTGGCGCACGGTTTAGAGAGGAACCGGAAGAAGAGGAAGGCCGCCGAGGCTGGGATCTCACCGGATTTGAGCGAGTCTTCGTTTGACGAAGTATTCACGCCTCCGAAAATGGTGGTCCCATACACCGATTCCGAACTCGATGTGTTGATTGAGCGAGGCTTGGCGGGAGTGAGGCAGGAAAGGTTGGAGACTCAAGGTTCTGTTTCTCCGATTGTCGGCACAGACTCCTCCGATTTTGCCTGCTTCGGCTCATTCCCAGAATCGCCGACAATAGAGGACTTTATACGGATATGGGTTCCACGTTATGCATTTTTGGTGAGATCCTTCAATTTACAATTATGTACATACCCAATTACTACCCCCTTTTTTCAAATTATGCATCGGCTCGGTGGTTTGGGATCTTGGTTATGTTGGCTTTGAAATGATGAAACTGCTCACTTGCCTTTAATTTTGCAAAGCATATCGGTGATAGAGTGAAACATAACTGAGATATGTTTTGATTGCATGCTATTGCTTCTTGCTTGATTAGCTTTAGTTGGTAGCTGATGTTGTTGTAGGATGATTGACTTGACTTGCTTGTGGCTCTTGCTGAGCTTGCATCTTGTTGAAATTACACGCTCTGATATGTTTTAGAGTATATCTGATTTGTGGCTCTGACTGAGCATATAGATGAGTATATATCTGCCTTGTGGCTCTGACTGAGCATATAGATGAGTATATATCTGCCTTGTGGCTCTGAATGAGCATATAGATGAGTATATATCAGATTTGCATCTCTGACTGAGCATATAGATGAGTATATCTGATTTGTGGCTCTGACTGAGCATATAGATAAAAACTGCTTTAGTTACAAAACCTGCTTATCTGCCTATCTGCTTTAGTTACAAAACCTGCTTTAGTTACAAAAACTGCTTATCTGCTTATTTGCTTTAGTTACATAGTTATAACCTATCTTCAATTATAAGACCCAATCTCTTTTGCAAGTTCTCTAGCTCAGCACCAGTTCCATTGTCAATCATGTGTTGAATGCATTCCAAAACCAAACTTCTAGGTACCTCTAAGTCTTGTGGCAACGAACATGCTCTTATTAATGCATCCTTCTTCATATAAGGAATTCTATAGTTGTTTTCTCCCTTCACACGCATTATCTCCATCATACATCCTTGTAAACTAAGAAAAACTTTCTTTAGTGTTTGAGGAGATAGTTGGTCAAATGAGAGAACAACATCATTAACTAAGTCATCAATAGTAAGGCAAGGAGTCTCAATTTGAATGCTTTGAATGACTCTACACCATCCTAAGTCATTGACATTCGTATCCGGACTATTTGGTGGCTGGTTTACTAGCCTAACATCAAACCCATCCTCACTTGCTGCCCTTCTCCAATCCTCATCTGAATCTTTAATGTGCGGTTTTGCATTGTCCTGTTGTATAAAGATTCTTTTGTCTGAAGTAGTAGGCCACTTTGCTTTAATTGCTTGAAGAATCTGTAAGATGTGCAACATATTATTAATGAGTATAGAATCTGTAATCTGTAATTTGTGATTGATTGCATGCCATAGAATACATGATTGCAGATTCTACATTTAACTAAACATCTCCATACCTGATTTATTAAGCATTGCTTTGTAACCTCTTTTGTGATTGATTGTATAGGTTTGGTTTCAAGTGTACCTGTCGGCCTGTTTCTGGAACTTCTTGTGGCAACAACTTTTTGTGTGAATGGGAAAAATCCTATTTTCCCATCAAATAAGACTTGCCCATCTTCTCCAAAAATAGGCCGACAAACGGCACACATGAACATTACTTTTGTTATAAACCTTTTGTTTTTGCACGTTCTATGTGGCTCGGCCTCACCCGGGGGTCAAATAAAACCTATGGGCTGCTTTTGTGATGTAAAACCATTTTTCGTCAATGTGTATAGTGTTGTGCATATTCTTAAACCTAAGTACATTTAGGACTCTATCAAGCTCTAACGCTTCGATACAAAACCTAACTCTTACTAACTTATTCAATGTGGTTAGACTAGGACAAATGGCACTAGTGTGAGCTTTGATCAAGCCTTCACTAACCCGCCTACCAACCGTGCTTTTTATACTTCTTGCTAGTTTTCAAATTGTACCTCTTTTTTGCATCTCTAGAGATTGAATTAATTCAATATCCACTTGAATTCTTTTCCGCTTTGATGCTTCTCCTCTGCCACTCTTTAAGCATATTATTTGCCCTTCTTCTTGTTGTTTTTTTGCAGCCACCCAAAGACGACTCACCGTCCGGGATGTGACGCCATATGAAGCTGCTATCTCTTCCATTCTCCCTCGAATTGGCTTTCCATAACGACTGTTTTGGAGGAGGAATTGCACGATTGCATTGCGTTGGAAGTCGGTGAGGTTTTTCCTTATCATTGCAGCTGACTCTAATTCATCTCAATCTGAAAATTTGATTTTTGGTAGGTGGTAGTAGAAAGAGAGGAATTGTGCTTGAATATATAGACTAATTTGAATTTGGGTGGGAAATTCAAATTTTATTTCGAATTTTTTACTTGAATGGCCGTGTATTTGTAACTTGCTGTATAAATCCGGGAAAGATTTTGGCCGGGAAAGTTTTTATTTTCGTTGCATCTGTACAGTAAATTTTCAATCAAATTCTGTATCTAATACTTCTGTCTTCTTCATTATTTTAATTTGTCCCATGTGAGTACTTAATTAAAATTGAAATATTAATATAAAACCCACATATTAAAATATATAAAAAATTATTTTGGAAGTAGGAGCAATAAAATAACTTTTCTTTAATTGTGTCATTAGAAACATCATTAAGCATGTGGGCCACCACTTTTTACCTCAAAATTCTACCGCATAAATTACGGTGCCGAAAAGAAACCAAACGTTTCATATGGGACGAAGGGAGTAGTAAATATCCATGTAAAATTTATCATAATTTATTATCACAAATAACATAAGTATATGCTATATAGCTTGATTGGAATGATTATTGTTTTATAAAAATAAATCTATAAATCTATTTTAATGGTGGTGAGATTGAGCCTTAAATCTATCGGAACTCATAAATACCTACTAAGATACATATTATTAGTATTTGAAATGGTTAGGTTGGATTACAAGAAAATTCCACAATTCAATTCAACAAAAATATCGTAGAGAATGAAAATCTAACACTGGAAAAGAACCCAAAATGTTTAAGCATCCTAATTAAACTTAGTCAGTGTTGAACAACATAAATAAGCTGTTTTGGAATTTTTTATTGTAAAACAGTATATATATATATATATATATATATATATATATATATTAATGTTTGGATTGTAATTTTGTTTTTTGGAGCTTAAAATAAGTCAGAATAAGCAGAAGTCAATAAACTGGTCGGTGAATGCTTTTTAAGTAGGATTGAAAAGTTAATCGAAATTTCGATTAATCGAAACCGAGTGTAACGTTTTTTACCAATCGAAATCAAAACCGAGATCGGTTCAATTTCGATTAGTCCATAGAAAACTGATCCTCTGCTTTTTTTTTCCCAGCTTTAGTCTAAAAATCTACCTTTGCCTTAAGCTTAGGGCTTAGCCATGAATGGAGAATACAGAATGTAGATACACTTCAGTCTTCAAGACAAAACAAGAAAAGAAAAAACTCACTTTGTTCTGATAGTTCAGCAACCGAGAGTCAGTCGGAGCGGGCGACGGGCGTCGCGGTCGGGAGAGAGAGAGAGAGACTGAGAGAGTGCAGAGCAGCTGAGGCCAGAGGGAGGGAGACGGTGAGTCTGGGAGAGACGAAGAGGGACGACCGAGCAAGGGCTGGGCTGGCAGCGTAGGGTGCTGGCAGGTGGCGGGCCGGCGGTGGAGTCGCGGAGCGAGACTGGGAGTTGCAGAATTGTTGAATTAGCCAAGGGGATGAATCATGAATCTCAATATTGTTTATTTCTTGATCTTGTTCAAAAATTAATCGGGCTTGGGCTAGGCAATTTTCTAATGGACTAGTAATTTATATCTGTAATTGGTCCCGGGCTTGGTCATTTCATAATGGATTAGGCTTGAATTTTTCATTGGTTTGGTTTCAATAATTCAAACGGTTAACCATCAATTATTTAATTAACCGATCGATTAACCGATAACCGAACCGACAACTATTTTGATAACTGAACCCGAAACTAAAACCGAAGAATCGGTTTCGGTTAACTGATAACCGATATTTTTGATTTCGGTTTTCGGTTAGTGCAAATAACCGAAACCGTATTTCCAACCCTATTTTAAATGTATAAGTAAAAACAAAAATTAAAAAATCAATTTATTAGAGCGTTTTCATTATTGTTTTTTTAAAATTAAGCTATTTTTTTTTCCACTAGTATTGTCCCACTAATATATAACTTTTGCTTATAATTTTTTTTAAATAATTTGAAGTAGAAGTAGCTAAAAGCTCTGCTTATAAAATTATTCCAACACCAGATTGTTCAAACAATTAATATATTTTCTTAAGTTTCATCTCATGTGGTTTGTCTCAGAAAAAAATTTATATTTCACAAAAAGAATATTAATGTTTCGTTGAATAATTTATATCCAAAATATTTTCAGTGATTAATAAATGATTAATAAATTCGCATATAATCATTAATGTGGTATTTGTCACATAGGCAAATATCATGCAGCCTCCAAATTCTACTCTTTGACGTCATCACGTTTTCAGTGTGCTAAGGTGGTGTTTGTGATAGCTTATCTGAAACAGCTTATAGCTGAAAGCTGTCTCGGGAAACGAATTTGGTGTTTGGAAAATCCAGCTTATGGAGCTGTTGAAAGCTATTTGGGTCCAAGATAGAGAATTTTCGTAAGCTGGTATTGGGCAGCTGAAGCTGATAGCTTATAGCTTTTATAATTTTAACCTTTTTAATTAACACGTTATATTATAATTTTATAACTATTTTTTTAATTAATAATCGATATTGCTTATTTATATGTATAATTTTTATTTGTCATTTAACAAAGAATAAGTAAATATTTAACAAAGAATAAGTAATATAATTTATAATCTTTTTTATTCTTGATTTTAATTAATAATATTAATTATACTTAATTTTTTTCTAATTTTTATTTTAATATTTTTTTATTAAAATAATATTTTATATGAGTGGAAATAAATTTTAAATTTTATTTGCGTAAAAATTCTAAATTTGTTTAATAAGTGAGAAATAAATAACATTTTCATTTTATAAGATACCACTTTATTAATATTTTCAAATATTAATTTTTAACTTTCAGCACTTTTTGCAAACACTTACAAATTATCAAAATCAGCAGCTTTCAACTACTTTCATCCACTTTCAGCAGCTTCCAACAACTTTCAACACTTATCAATAAGCTTCAGGTATCCCCAACACCCCATAAATGTCATTCCCCCATTTTATCAGGCAAACGACCCTCATACATAGGGGTGTTCGGTACGGTATACCGTACTATTTTTTCCATACCGCATACCGTACCGATAAGAGTCGGTATGAGAAAAAGCATACCGTTATCGTACCGATCATTTCGGTATACCGTAGTTCGGTATACCGAAAGTTCGGTATAGCAAATCTCCATACCGAAAAATTAAGGTCTACCGAATATTTGATTAATTAAGGTCTACCGAATATTTGACGGTATACCGTAAATTTAATCTATGTTTTTTATAAAAGCCAATAAAGTTATTAATATTATTTTTCAATAAAATTAATTAATCAATCTATTTTGTATGAATTTGTTAATATTACGGATTAATGTTTATAAAGTTTAAAAATATAATTTTTTATCCATTTCATGATTTAATAGATAAATAATGTGACTTTATGTCAAATAAAATTATGTCATTTAAGTGAATTTATGATATAACATTAAGATTGTTTGAAATGAGTGACATATTTGTAACAACCCGTGTTCAAAACTTATAACCAACATTTTTTGCACTCTTTTCTACAAGATATATGCGGTATGAACTTCGGTATGCGGTATACCTCGGTATGGAAAATTTAATAGCATTACCGTACCGAAAAAATTTCGGTACGGTATGATACCGTACCAAAAATTCGATATTTTCGGTATTTTTTCAGTACGGTATGTGCGGTATACCGATTTTTCGGTATACCGTAACACCCCTACAGATTGTAATAAATCAAAACCTGTGAACCCTAAGGACCAATAAACAAGTGCCACCTCATCAATTTTATATTCCCACCCGCATTCACACAAACACTTGCCCTCAGTGCGATTCAGTTACATGTTAAACTGGATCTACATTGAATATCTTATTACATTTATAAATATTTTTTGAACTAATTAAGCTTTTATTTATTTATATACAAAAGATTTGAATAAGAATTATGGTCGGGTCTTCGACATGAGTTGTATTAATGGGTTAATGAATTTGGATTTTTAAAATACGTGGATTTAATCAAAGTATTAAATTATTATTTTTTCCGACCTTACATGTGGTCGACTCACTAGAGACTAGTGAGTAATGACCAATTATATAAATAATTTATATTATTTATTAATTGTAGGAGTAACATTTATATCATTTGTTGGGTGATGATTCCATCCTCAGCACTGTTTCACTCAGTGGGAAATGATTCGGTCTTAGACACTGATCTTAAGCTCAGTAGCCTTGTGCCTTGTACTTGTCTGAAGATTTGAAGATCCCAAAACCCTATCTGAATGATGAACCATTCCCTTGTATCTGTCTTGTCTCCGAGGTTTCGGACTCGGTAGACACTCTGCTCCGGCCAAGGCGCTCGCAGCTTATCCGCCTCAAGGCACCGGTGCGAGTAAGACTCAGGTGATCTTGGACTCGAGCAGAGCAAAGATATCGAGAGAGTCAGTTGAACTGAACTCAGCAGGAGTAGTTCACTGGACTCAGAGCTGATCTTCAGTAGACTTATCTCAGCAGTCTATCTACTGAATACAAGGTCAGACTCAGCAACGGCAGATAGTCTTCAGGACTGTCAGAATCTTTTGAAAGACAATCAGCATTGTCATGTACGAGGAAGAGAGAAGTCGCCTTGACCTCGTCTCGAAGTTTGTGCTTGTCTCAACCACTCCATCCACCTCGACGAATGACAAGCATACACGTGTCTTCTCACCTGCTAAAGCTGCAGTCAACCTTTTACCTAAAAAGGTGGGAAAGTGCACTGTTACCTACACCAAAAGAGCCGTTTGCTACCAAAAAGAGAGAGAGAGAAGAAGATCGTCTCCAACGGATCTATTTCAATCTCTGCTCTATAAATAGAGGGATCATTCAAGATTTGAAGCACACCTAGAACACGAGAGAGTGTGAAAAAGAGCGAATTCCAAAGAACAAAGTCTTAGCAAGAACTTGAAGAACAATCTCCGGCGAAAGACTACATTCTAGCTCATAGGGAATCAAGCTATACCGACATATGAAGCCTCTAGTATCCAATCGACGTTACACGAACTTATAGCTTACCTTCAGCTGTTCGTCGATCTAGAAGCTACTCTCATATTCCCTATCCCTCTAACCCTAAGCTCAACCGTTCTTATCTATAGCTTAGACGAAGGAGTTCACATTTGAACCCAATCCTTATTGTATAAGGACTCCTTCACTGTTGGAGAAGTTTGTCAAACACTTTAAGTTTGATAGTGTTGTAAACTGAGACTTGGATCAGTATAAAAACCAAGACGCGGCTTTGCCCAGTGTGCAAGCTGACTGAGACTAACTCAGGATAATAAATAGCCTCCTGATCATTCGGGACAGTGGACGTAGGATTTGAGCGATATCCGAACCACTTTAAAAATCATGTGTCTCTTACTGCTTTCTTAATCGTTGCATTGATTTTACTATTCATACTCGAACATCATATTTAAAATCAATCAACCTGTCTCAAAGATACCGAACTTTTAATCTATCGAACTAAGACTTAAAACGTTTTCTCACAAAAAAACCGATTTGGGCCTACACTATTCCGCGCACGAACTCTTCTCGTAGATACCGAATTCGACCTAGTCAGTTAGCAGATCTCAGCTGAGTCAGTACTCTTAGCCTTTAACTCGATTCAGGACAGTTGTCTGGTCTGCTGAACCGTTTCAGTCAGACACCATCCTGAATAGGACTGTTCGAGTTCGAAGTTGAGAAATCGAATCAGGTGTATTTACCCCCCCTCTACACCTGACCGTACACTCGGGACCAACATCATTGACTAATCTAAAGAAGTGGTAAAATCGAATCTATTTCCAAATTTCTTGTGTATTTTCCGATTTGCAGATTTTGCGCATGTAATTGTTTCGTTATCTAAAACCTATCACTACTACGTATGTACCTAATAAAAATACATAGTAGGAAGCACCCTCTACGTGTAATAATTTTTTACAAACAGGTTTAGACTATTTTTAGAAAAATCTACTTTATCCTTGCACTACATTCGCTCAAATCTAATTATGCGAAAATTGCAATATTTTTAATTTCCATATATATAAAATTTAATACTAGTAATTATGCATAGTTAGGGCTTGCCCTTTATAAACCCTACACACATTAACTCCTCCTCACAGTCCAAATCTTCCACAGTTCTATATAAACCCCTTCCATAACCTCTCTCTCTCTCTCTCTCCACTACAAGCAATGGCCCCTTCATTGTCTCTCCTCCTCCTCCTCGCCGCCGTGGCTCTCCTCCTCTCCCCAGCGCAGTCGCAATCCTGCAAAACGCTGACATTCTCCCAGAAGATCATCACATTCGCCAACTGTACCGACCTCCCCACCCTCAAATCCACCCTCATCTGAAACTACGACCGAAGGCCAAGCCCAAACCCACGCTCTCAATCGCCTTCACAGCTCCTCCGGCGGAGCCCGACGGCTGGGTGTCGTGGTCGCTCATTCCGACCGCCACCGCCATGATCGGCGCCTAGGCCTTCATCGCCTTCAAGGACGCCAACGGATCGATGGTCGTCAAGACGTACAACATCTCGTCGTACGGTCCGGTGTCGGAATCGAAGATCTCGTACGACGTGCTCAGAAAGGGCGCGGAGGCGTCCAACGGAACGATGACGATCTTCGCCACGGTGGCACTGCCGGCGGAGAGCGGCGAGCTGAACCAGGTCTGGATGGTCGGATCGGTGGTCGTGAACGGAGTTCCGGCGAAGCATGTGATGGCGCCGGAAAATCTGGCCTCGAAGAACAAGCTGATGCTGGTCGGATCGGTTACGAATCAGAGCGCGGAGGCGCCTTCTCTAGCGCCTGCCGGAAGTAACGAAAATGGAGTTGGCTCAAGGGTTTGGGGTAGTGGATTGGGGGTTTTCGAATTTTCTGGGCTGTTTCTATTTTTGGTTTTTAGATAATTTTTGGTTTGCGAGAGTTTTAATAATTTTTCTTTTCCTTATTTGGAAGTTAAACTTTGTTTTTATTTGTGTTTATGTCTAATATAAATAAAATAATAGTATAATATATTCTGTTTGCATTATTGCAATAAATAAAAAACGAGCTGAAATATTCAACTGATCCAAAGCTATATGATTTATTATTCTATATACAAAATTTAAAATTTTGAGAAGTAAATATGCAATTTCAGAACGAAATGTGCCTCCTCTACATGCTTAAACATGAATTTATCTCTATCTTTCTTTGTATGAAGAAGCAAAATGTAATGTAATAATTTGAATTAATGTTTTCCCACTTCTCACTGTTTATATAATTATATTAAATGTATCTGAATTATTTAGGTTTTAGCTGATCTAGGGTAAGATTAATTATAGTGATGGATATTATCTATATTCCAAAGTTGGAGGTGGTCTCGTTAGAGATTTATGGTACCATGTGTAACAAACAAACTATCAATATTTTCTTCTAGATTAATTAGTGGTTCTTGACTTGACAGTATCCTTATGTCCAGTTTTTTTAAACTGAAAGCCCAACTATAGGAAATACCAAGACGTATTCTACATGATATCTTGCTTAATTACCTACGCAAGAAAAAATTGCTTAATTTAACTTAAACTATTTCCTTCTTAATTATTATTACATCATCTACTTGAGATAATTCTTACAGGAAGTCCATTTTAGCCTAGAAATCCTTGGTTAGGTTGATTAATTTTGTTTTAAGACTCTAAAGGTCGGTTTACACCTAGTACTATTACATCTCATCGTTTTTGGCAATACCTAACCATTCTAAATTTTATGATCTAATTATGTAAGTCAGTAAAATTTAGTTATTTATGTCGTAATAATAATTTGAGTAGAGTCGGACTTATGACAAATGGCGAAGTCATATATTAAATTCAACATATGTTAAATGCAAGACATGAGAGTCGAACCCATTCATTATGTGAAATCACGGGCGCTAATACTACATACTACTATGCTTCTTTTTTTTTTATAACAAATATACAAAATATGACCGATCTTGTTCTTGTGGCTCCGTCGTATGACTCCATTTATTTTATCTTACCGGAAATAATTTGCGGGTATGTTTGCTTGTCTGTCTGTTCCGTAGCAACGTAATTTAGTACGGATATCGTTTGATTTCTAGGAATTAAATTGGCTTATACGTCAAGTTATTGATTGTTATAGTTGCAATATTTTATTTTAGGATTATTCTCATCTAATTACACGAACTTTGTTTAAATTCGCGTTTTGCACACGCCTAAAAAATACTTCAACTCTTGATTTGTTTCAAATTGCACACTAATGAACTTTCCGACAAAATCGACTCAGATGTGGCAAATTTTGGTCTAACGTTCTAAACAAGTGACAACTAAGTCACAAACTCTTAAATTTTGATTTCTTGTAAATATTAAACTTTATAATAATTCCCGTTTTAAACTTTGAATTTTATTTAAATTTATACATTAACTTGTTTCCTTTAAATAATATTTTACTGCTGTAGAAAGAGTATTATAATTCCAAAATTAATAATATTTTTTTTATGGAAACACTTGAAATAATGAAGAGATATTAACCAAAAAGATGGATTGAATGATATCGATTTAAGCTGCAAATCAAAGAGCCTGATTTTATTCGATTCACATGGCATTAAATTTCTGTAGTGCTTCAGGAATCGACCGTTGGAAAGATAGCTCCCGCCCTTTCCATTTTTGTAATTTTTATTATTATTATTTTCAGATGCGTTCCATATTCGTACTTCATTTCTGTTTTTTTGAGTAAAGGTTCAGTAACTTAATGTTATTTAACATCTACGGGCTAAATATATACAAATGGAAACAGAAGGCCTGAACACAATGAAAGTGAAAGCAGTTAGTGGTGACCCAAGAAAGAGACAAACATATCAAATCACTCTCGTATCAACTTTTGACAACCCGACATCTTGAAATGAAATAAGAGAAAAATCCTTATCGAGGTTAACAAAAGTCATGAGTTCACCTGCTACTTATGAAATAAAATACGAGACCCTAGTCCCCTGGGGATGGCAGAGTGGTAGAGGTGAGGCGCCGGGACCGAAGGTCATGGGTTCAATCCTCGCTGAAGTCATTCAGTGAGCCTGTCACCTTAGGGTGGTTGAACCTCCTGTGTGGTTTGCAGGCTATCTGCACAAGGAGTTGAGGTTTACCTGCAGCGCACCGAAGGTAGCGGCTGCGGGTTCCTCAAATCAAAAAAAAAAAAAAAAAAAAAAAAAAAAAAAAAAAATACGAGACCCTAGAATCAAGAATCAAGATGAAGGTTTGAATCAAAAACACCAACTGAATCTTGCTGCAAAGAACCACAAGAGAAGCAGAGGATTTTTAGTCGTTGTCTATAGACAAGACTAACTATAGAAACTGTACAATATAAATATCAGAGGAGGAGCAAAATATACATATAGCAAACCCTAAACCCTAAACTCTGGGTGGATTTTTGGAGTTTTTCCTCTTGCTGCCAAGAACAGAGCAATACCTCCAAGAATCACGACAAAGATGATATACGCGCGTCTCCACTTGGGTGCAGGCTGTAAGATGTCGAAACCTTTGAACAAATTGAAGATGCCAATAACAAGAACTGCATATCCAACTCCATGGTGGTAGATATTTATGATCCTTGTTTGGCCTCAAAAGCAATGCAAACATCTATAGAAAGCCAATCCTACCCATCATCCACTACTTAGTTGAATTGAAATCTAAAAGGACCATGATTTCACAAGAGAAGTTAGTCAATGTTGCGGTGGAGTGAATAAGTGATTGCTTTAGATTCATTTCCGAGTTTAAGGCCAGTGGCGTAGGCAGAAGATCAGCCGATGTAAACGCTCTTAAATATCGAGCAAGAATGATCCCAGTAGGAAACAGAATCCCCCAGCTTACTACATTCAGAATTCCATATTACTCCAACATCCCTAATTACACAAGCAAAACCTAATCAAACTTGCCAATCAAAGCTCCAACAAGAAGATAAAGACAAGAAAAAGTGAATTTCACATGTACAACATTGCCAACTTTCATCATAATACTGAAGAAATCATAAACAGCAAACCTTATGAATCAAATTCAATTGAAAAAGTAGATATTAGAAAATCACATTCCTCTTCTTCAATTTGGAGTCGCCTCCCTTAACGGCGGTGCTCTGCCCCTTCAACAAGTCAATGCTGCCTTTAGCGTTCAAATTGGCCGGCTGAAACGCATGCTTGTCCGGGACGCTGCTGGTGACGGAGGGGCCCACTTGCCACACGTGGTTGACGTGCGTCATCCCCTTCTCCGGCAAGGCGAGTTTAGCGAAGAGCCTCATCACTCCGACGGAGGACTCGGCGGAGGATTCCTCGACGTCGAACCAGACGTTAGACTCACTGAGTGGGCCGTAGGAGGTGATGTTGTACGTCTTGACCGCCATAGTGCCGCCGGGGTGGCGGAAGGCGATGAGGGTCTGACAGCCGACCATGCCGGTATCGGTGGGGTTCATGGCCCACGAGACCCAGCCGTCGTCCCGATCCGGAGTGGCGATGAAGGCGATGGAGAGGGCCGGGTCGTAGGTACAGTGGAGGTACGAGTTGAGCGAGAGATCGTTGCAGAAGGCGTACAGCTTGTTGTTCGTGAAGGTCTGTGAGGTACTCGTGGTGCCTTGTTGCGGTTGTGACGGTGAGATTAGAGAATCACCGCAGTAATGAGGAGTGTGGGTGGAGGGGGCGCCGCCATTGGTGGAGAAAATGTGCGATGAAAAACGCGAAATGCAGAGGTGAAAAAATTGGGCAATTGAAAAACGCCTCTTAAATATAAAAAATCATAGTAAATCTATTGATGCATCAAGGTATACTGTTTAATGTATTGCCATATATTTTTCAATGCATATTTTAATAATTAACGTAGCATAAATAGAACATAATATTATAATTAATTACTATTATTAATTAATAAAATAAGATTACTAATTAATTAATAAACTGGAATATGGCAAGATATTTAAAAATTATGGTAAATCTATTGATACATAAAGGTATACTATTTAATGCATAGCCATAGATTTTTCTATGCATATTTTAATAATTAACATAGCATAAATAGGGCATAATATTATAATTAATTACTATTATTAATTAATAAAAAAATATTACTAATTAACTAATAAATTGGAATATGGCAAGATATTTAATAACACAATTAACTATTATGTAGTGCTGCTAATAAACATATTAATAATATATAATATGCAGATGTACATGCGCGATTTAGTACTAATATATGCATCCATATTATTGTTAAATACATTAATTAAAATCATATGATGATAATGAGAATGATGAGACTTTTGGTGCTTAATACTAATTCTAATATTTTACTGATTTGTAATTAACGAATAACAAATAATATAAACTTCTAAAAGTATATGATTATCTAATCAAGAGAACTTACCATAATCAACCGAAAACATTAAATATTTTACCGAAAGTATATGATATTTTTTGTGCATTAGATACTCACGATTCATTAGAGGTTATAAATGCGGTTATAAATGCGTAAACATTAAATTACCATAATCAACCGGGGAAACTTACCTTGTCAAAAAAATAAAACCATATCCGAGCGAATCTTTTAGCAAATATAAAAGCCTCGCAATTACTCTAATAACCTTTTGAATATTGATGCATTATAAAAAAAATGCATTAATTTGTTTATTAAGGATAATCGTTGATTCAAACAAATCAACGGATGATGTTGGTTCTTACTTCTCACTAAATACCTTAGTTCTTATATGATCCATTTCCTATATATATATATATATATATATATATATATATATATATATATATATATAGAGGGGAGATCATATGAGAACACCCCTTAGTGTGAGAAATAAGAACAGCTTTATATCCGTTTGATCAAGTAATTCGACGATCCGGATCTTAGTTTCATTAAGTTGACCTTGTTCACAATTAAAGTAAATAATTTGCACAAAGGTCTTTTCGATAAATTTCTCAATATCCCTTATATTATAACATCCTTTGATATACTTCGATCGGTATTACATTATCTAAATCGGCGGTTTCTATTAGGTTTTCAATTCTTCATAATCAAATTAGTTGGTTTCAATTGGGAATTCAATTCTTCATCATTTATTTCGGCGGTTTCATAATCAATTTCGTTGGTTTCGAGTTGGGAATTCAATCCTTCATCATTTATTTCTGCTGTTTCATAATCAAATTTAGTGGTTTCAATTAGGAATTCAATTCTTCATCATTTATTTCTGAGGTTTCGATTTGTATTTTAAATCTTATTTATCAAATACGGCGCATAAGTTTAGTTTTTTAAGTATTCATCATTAAATAAGACGCATAGATTCATTATTTTTTTCATTCAATTGTTGGTCTTCATCATCTGATTATGGTGTTTGCACAAGGTTTGTTGTTTATTTTGATGTTTTCTATATAAATTATCTTTTATACGTTTGTGGTTTAATTTTTTTTTTTTGAGTTATTTTATGCACAACATTTCATTGTTTTCTTGCACGTTTATAGTTCATATTATTATTATTTACTCGGTTATGAATTTATTACTTTAGACATGTTTCGGGTGATGAAATCATATTTGATGAATCTCACATGACAATGGAAAATGATCAAAGTTTCATTCCGAATGTCCGAATGATATTAAACCATTTGTTGGAATGACATTTGCATCATTGGATGATGGATTGCTTTTTTATAGGAAATATGGTGGTTTTTGTGGTTTCGATATCCGTCTAGGAACTGATCGTAAGAAGGGTTTGATTACATTGCATAAGTATGTATTATGTAATCGTGAGGGGGAAAAGGTTGATGATTCATATTCATCAGAAAATGAAGTTAATGGAGTTGGATTAAAGAAAAAGAGGCGAACAATGTCATTTAGGGCATCATGTATGGCTCGCATTGTGTTGAAGTTTAATGCTGGCGTTGGATATGTCATAAGCAAGTTTATTGAGTCTCACACTCATTCCTTTGTGCATGATAAGCATAAGCACTTTATGAAATTGAATAGGAAATTGGATTTTGGACATCAGAGGTTTATTTTGAATGGTATTAAAGCCAAAATTGGTCCGATGAGGTCATTCAAGTTATTTAAGGAGTTGGTTGGAAGTTATGATAATATTGGTTGTACCGGCGTTGATTTTAAAAATTTCTCTCGTGATTTGAGGGACTCAGTAAATGGTGTTGATACACAAATTATTTTGGATAAACTAAGTAGACGTCGCGAAATTGACCTTGCTTTCTCTTATGATTATTGTGTTGATCAACGTAATAAACTTACTCGTCTTTTTGGTCGGATAGTACTTCTATTCAACACTACAAAATTTTTGGTGAAGCAGTTTCTTTTGATGCTACATACTCTACAAATAAGTAAGTTTTTTTTTCTTTTATGGTTTCGGAAAATTTGTATGACATGATTCATAAAATAAATTTAGTGTCGTCTGAATTAATGTTTTATTATAGCATGAACAATAATTTTTTTTGCTTCAACGTTTCAGATTATGGGAATGTTAATTTTTTTATTACACATGTTTAATTACACTTTAAAAAATGCACGTTTTATTTAAAAAATTATGCACATTTAGTCCTTAAAGCTTGCACAATTATATAATACATCCTTGCAGGTACAATATGATATTTGCACCATTTACTGACAAGGATAACCATGGTTGTGTTTTTTTATTACACATTTTTTTAATTAGGCTTTATGAAATGAACGATTTAGTTATAATATTATTCACTTGTAAATGATTAAAATTTACACAATTACATACTATATTCTTGCGTGTACAATATGATATTTGCACGATTCATCGGCAAGGATAATCATGGTTGTTGTGTTACATTTGGTCTTTGGATTATTGACAAATGAGGGTCAGGTATCATATGCATGGTTGCTTGATGTATTCCTCAAATGCATGGGAAATCAAATTCCAAAAATCTTGATCACAGACCAAGATCCAGCGATTATTAATGCTGTTCGCGAGATCCTTCCATCACCTGGTACTCGTCATAGATTTTGCATGTGGCATATTATGTGTAAAGTGGCAGATAAGATTAGTCCACAATTAAGAGGGGATGAAGGATTTAAAAAAAAATTTAATGAACTTGTATGGTCTGAGTTTATTGACCCTAATGAGTTTGAAAGAAGGTGGCATGCAATTATGGAGGAGTACGATTTATCTTCTCATAAATGGTTTACAGACATGTTTGCTATCAGATCTTGTTGGATTACTGCATTTTTCCGTGATCTTCATATGGGTGGGTTGTTCAAGACCACTTCTATGTCTGAGTCTGTGAACAGTTTCTAACCTTGGATACATCTCTGTTACCTTAGATGTACCACCATGCTCTTCATTAATCCTCTTTATCTTTGTCATTATCCTGAAAACACTAAAAAGTATAAACCTTACTATCAAAAAATCAAAAAAAGTGCAATGTAAAATTGAAAAAAGTGGAAAAAAAACACTATATTGTTCATTAAAATAAAACATAAACAATGTATATACATAAGGTTATTGACAAAATTGTGCATTTGAATATACACAATTGTTCATAAACTTTTATTCATATAAAAAATAGGTCATCTAAATAATAATTCAAATAAAGGTTCATAATTTAATTCGAAAATGAGCATAATGATATTCAAAATTGTGTAGAGTTATTAATTGAGTTATAATATATAAAAAAACTAAAGAATTCAAATAAAGAATAGCCGTTGTCTTTAGTCATTATCCTGAAAACACTAAAAAGTATAAACTTTACTATCGAAAAATCATAAAAAGTGCAATTTAAAATTGAAAAAAGTGCAAAAAAAATCACTAAATTGTTCATTAAAATAAAACATAAACAATGTATATACATAAGGTTATTGACAAAACAGTGCATTTGAATATACATAATTGTTCATAAACTTTTATTCATATAAAAAATAGGTCATCTAACTAATAATTCAAATAAAGGTTCATAATTTTATTCGAAAATGTGCATAATGATATTCAAAATTGTGCATAATTATTAATTGAGTTCTAATATATAAAAAACTTAAAGAATTCAAATAAAGAATATCTACTGACTTTATTTAGTAATAATATGTTGCTATGTATATTCTTGTAATAGAATGGTAACATATTTTGAGTTGAATAAATGCCTTCTACATACGAGAAAGGAAGAAAATTGGAATAAATTTGTCTGGATCTTCAATTAACAGTACATTATTGACAGTAACAGTTGTAAAGAATAGACAGAAACAGAAAATTGCTGAGAGCAAGACCAGTGAGAGAACGGAACGCAGTTGCAGAGGAAAAGACATCAAACCTAGGAAGAGGATGCATAAAAATTGTGCAGAAATATTTATACTACATTCTTTTCAAATAATCAAGAAAAATATAGAACACATGGGCTTAGGGTTCTCTCTCTAAGGCTGCTATTGTGCATTTGCATAAAATCCCCCAAATTCCATAGCAACAAGGAATCAAACAGCATTAACCCCATAAACCTTAACCACTAACTAAACAATTAAATTGAGCAGTGAAATGGTAGTTTCAATCGAATATTGCAATAAACAATACCATATAGAAACATCCATAAAGAAACGAAGCCGCACTTGACAGAGAAACCAAAGAAATCATAGAGAAGAAACACAAATTAAACACGGAGTTTAACTGAAACAATTTAAACCACAATTGACAGAGAAACCAAAGAAATTCCACCAACTTCCACTTAAATCAAAGAAAAATCACAGAGAAGCAAAATGTACCGCAGAACAAAGATGAAACAATGTACACGCGCAGTTTCGGAACAGCGGATCTGATTCTCGTTTGGACTAATTTCTTTTTTTATACAGAGTCTTAGGTTTTTATCTTAAACAATTGACTATTATACCCTTTGTGCAAATTTTAACAACTATATGGTGCGTTTCGGTCGAAAAAAAATTAAAACAAATCTCATCCATCAATTAACATAATCTAAAGGTCTATAATTGTTCTTATTTCTCACTCTAAGGGGTGTTCCTATTTGAACCACCCCCTATATATATATATATATATATATATATATATATATATATATATATATAGGGGAGGGTTCTATAAAGAACACCCTCTTATTGAAAGAACTAGGAACAAATCACATCCTTCCAATTTTACAAATCAAAGGCTAGGATCAAATCTATAATTTTAAGAAAAGTAGATATTTTTAAGTTATTCTTATTTATGTTAGGTTATAATTGTCATATATAAATCCTAAAAAACATATATCAAATATCCCTAAAACTATCTACTATCATATCTCTCTCTTAAAATATATTAATTATATCGAGACTCTCTTTCTTAAAATCACGTCCTCTTCATTTCTCTCTCTCTTAAAATCATGTCTCTCGCCTCTTCATTTCATTTCTCTCTCATCTTTTATATCTCTCCACCACCACCACCACCACCATATGCGCCACCACCATCCGATCATCTCTCTACCTCTCTACAACGGTTGTTTCAGAAGTGCCGTCGCATTCGATCTCTCGAGAACAACACCAGCGGTAGGATTTTGACCGTCCACGCTGAAATCATGGTCACTATTTTCTCTCTCTCTCTCTCCATCTATTATTCGTGACGAACAATCCGGATCTATAGAGATCCGTCTTAGATCCGCAAAGATCCATCCTAAATCCGCAAAGATTCAACACGGATCTATCGTGATTTGTCCTAGATCCGCAAATTTTGATGAAAGTACTCTCGACATTCGTTGTGAGATGGCGAGAAATTGACTCCATTTTTTTTTTGCTTTTTTGTTAAATCTAATGAAAGTGCTTTGAAATGGGGAGAAATTGAAACTCGATTGTTTCTTTGTAGTTTTTGTTTATGTGTTCATATTCAAGTTCAAATTTTTCATTTTAAGTTAAATAATTATATGCACTTTGAGTAAAAACTGGATGCACTTTGATTAACAAATTTATGCACTTTGATTAGAAATCTTATGCTCTTTTGAGAATTGTATGCACTTCGATTGAAAATTATATGCACTTTAATTAAAAATTGTACGCACTTTCGTTGATTATTCAAATTAAGGTGAAGAAGAACAAAAAATGGAATAAAGGTGAAAAATCACGTAATTAGGGTAGTTTAGTTAATTAATTATTAAAATAAAATAAAATAAATCAAAATAAAGTTAAATAAAATACATAAACAATAATTTGAAGAATAATAATGGTGAGAAGTACAAAGGTTTATTCTCATTAATAAAGATGTAAGATTCATAATATAAAACAATAAAGAAAATAAATGTTAAAAGGACATTTATATCCTTAATGAAAATAAATGTTGTTTTCTAACTTAAGAAATTCTACCACAATCTTGACCATACATCTACAAAATGAAAGGCTATGATGTGTTCCTAGTTCCTTCGTTAAGGTAGTGTTCTTTAATGATCCATTTCCTATATATATATATATATATATATATATATATATATAACATATCGTGTCACGTAATCCGAATTCATGCAATCATTTCGTGGTTATTTCTCTTATGAAAATATATTTATAATAATTCAATCTATAGTTCCACTAATTTGGCATATGCACATCTCACTACGGGAAAATTGTTTTTTAGTGAGGCGCATTTTGTCGCTAAAGATACACTTTTAGCGACGAAATAAGGCATTAGCAAGGAATATAGTTTTCTAGCCAATGTTTCGTCATCAATGACTTTTCTCGCTAATGTCCAATTTCAGTAGCAAGAAAAAAAATTACCTTCCTTGCAAATGCCTAAATTCAACAGCGAGGAAGAATTTCCTCACTAATGTATAATGTGAAAATACTAAAATACCCTTTTTCAATTATGTCCTTTAATGTAAAAAGTCCAATATACCCATTCTCGCTACTAAATAGTTTTCCTCACTAAATATAATTTTAATTTAGCACAAATTTAATTATATTTTAAATTAATTAATTAATTAGCAAGATAGTTTTCCTCACTAAATTACAGACGTAGGCAAGAAAATTTTCTCACAATTAGAATTTTTTTTATAGATTAATTAATTTATTTTACCAGCATTATTAAATAATTTAGTTAATATTATTGCAATTAATATGATGGAATTTACTGATAAAACATTTTCAAACATTATAAATGGTTTGTCGAACAATTTTTATTTACTAAATTGATAAACTATACAATTACAATGAACAATTACATAAATACATATATCAATAATGAAAAATAACAATAAATTATGAGATAATTATTAAATATCCTCATCAAAAATCTTCCTCTGCAATATCTGCAAAAATCTTCCCCCGCAATATCTCGATAAAATCTTCCTCTGCAAGATTCGCATTTCTTCCTTTACAATCTTCTATTACATCATTCCTACATTCAAAAAGAAGAAAACCACAAATTAAACTAATATATTAGGGCAAAGGAGTATACAGTTTACCTCGAGGCTGAGAAACCGACTATCCGCTCCGGATTCCGATTCGATCTCAATCACCCCGCAGACATCCACCTTCGATATCTTCAGCTTTGTGCCGGTCAAAAACCTCGGCCGTGGCACGAAATTCGTGCCAATTGGGTTAACCAGCATGTTCAACAATGGGGGGACGATCCAAGGAGTGGTGTATCGAAACTTATAGCGAAGATCGAAGTGAAGGGAGAAGGTTTCTTCTTGGCGTATTCGAGCATTGCGCCGAACAGATCGGCTTTGAGTGGGGTAGAGATTGAGTTCGGGTCGTGTCACGATGGGAAGACGTGAATGAAGATGTGAAAAGTGGATGGGGATAATGGATAAGGAATATATATATTTGGGCAAATTGAAATTATTGGTGGGTTTCCAAAAATTTGAAAAAGCCCCCAAAAAATTTCATTTAAAATTTGAATTTGACAAAAAATTGAATACTTCTAGATATTCTTTTTATCTAAAGAAAATTTAAACGGGATTTTAACTTATTACATTTTAAAATATATTTCTACCGTACTATGAGAAAAATTATTTACTAATCAAATTATGAAGTAATTATTTAGAATTTGGAAAGTTAGTAGTAGATTTGGATAAATGGAGATTTGTAAAGTAGATGACCAAATAATTGTTTCAATCCGTATAATTGAGATTTATTTTACCTTGATTTATGAATTTTCGGTTATATTACCATATATATGAATTTTCTAAAATAAGATATAGCTAAGGAAAATTATACTATTATTTACTATCTACATTACCTATAAATGAAAAAATAAATTAAGGAAATAATTATGATAGTATTAAAATGTGGAAAAATATATATTACTAATCAAAAGAAAATATTATATTCATTTATTATACAATAATAAAAAATGGAAGGAAAAAATAGAAAATTAACTATTATGATTTGACGTTATTTGCTAACTTATTAGTTTTACTAGAAGAATGAAAAAATAAATTAAAAATATATTGTGAATAGTGTTTAAAATAAAAATATATTAAAAATGTTTAAATAAGTAAATAATAATTGAGCCTTTATTTTGATAAATTAATAATTTTAATTTAGAATTATATGGATTTTATTATTAGCAAAGCAGTAAAATAGTAATTCTTTAGTAGTGTTTAATGCAAAAAAAAACTAAAAGAGTATTTTTGAGAAATTAATAATTGAAATTATGTAAATTTGATTATTGAGAAAGTAGGAAAAATATTTATGTAAAAAATGTCATAAATAGAATGTAAAAATAATCAATTTTAAGACTAGTAAGAAATTTGAAATAGAAGAGAAAAAAAAATTACGAGTAGAATGAAAATACAATAAAAGTTGATTGGAAAAACTTTTTAAATTAATAATTCAAAAGTATAATAATATTTCGAAGTATATAAATTTCATTTATGAAAATAGAAAATTATTATATTATCGTATTATAGATAAAGAAACAAAATACAAAAGAAAATCTAATGAATAATGAGAAAAAATAACATTTTATAAATATTTGAAAATAAGATATTTTTGAGAAACTAATTACGTGAAATATGTTAATTTGATTTCTGAGAAATATTATATGTTAAATTATTATAAAATGAAAAAAATAAAATAATATTATAAATAATAAGTAACTATCAAAAACTATAATATTATGAATATTACAAAACGTTCTGTTTAACTTATAACAACATAATAAAAAATGAATACGAATATATCAAAATATGAAAAAAAAAAGATTAGAAAATATTTTTAATAGTGAGAATTATGCTTAAAAAGAAAAGAACCATCTATTCGTTGATTTAAGAAAAAATAGTGAGGAATAAATAATATGTTAACTTTTTGTAATAAAATAATAAAAAAAGAAAATACAATAAATATTAAGGAAATATTATGTTAACTTATTATAAAATAATAGATTAACGAAAAAAATATTGTGAAATGTTGTAAATATATCTATATAGATATTTATCATGTATAATAATAATCATGTCAATCCTAAAAATCTAATAGTCTAGCTCTATAACTTAATAAGTAGAACTCTTTGGTTCTCATAATAATACATTTTTGAATAGTTTTTTCGTAATATAAAGATAAAAAATTATTAATAATATTTAACAGAAAACCTACAAGAATAATTTATTATTCTTACTTTGGAAAATTAATTATTGGAATAATGTTGAATTAATTATTAAAAGACATGAAAAAGAAAATATTATGTTAACTTATTATAAAGTAAAAATTAAAAGCAAATAAAAAAATTGAGAGTAGTAAAAAAATATGACTAAAGAAAATAAAACAAAAAAGTATTAATAGTAAAAAATTCTCATATTAACTAATGATAAACAATAAACAATTAATAAATTTATCATATATTCTATTATTTTGAAAATTGATAATTGAAATTATAATTGTTTCATTGTTAAAAAATAGAAAAAGTAAAATTATACCACGTGAACTCAGTATAAAATAAAAAATAAAAGGTTTAAAAGAAACTTTTATGAATAGTAGAAAAAATGGATGTTAACTTATTATTATAAAATAATAAAAAAATTGAAAAAATAAAAGAAAATAACATAACAAGGTTCGTAAAAAGAAAATAAAAATTAGTTATCATCAATTTAACTATTTTCCTTTAAATATTAGTTATTGTCAATTTTGAAAACTAATAGAGAGAGAGAACATGACGAAGTTTCTCACAAAAAAGTATTTAGAATTTTAAATTTTTTGTTTGAGATTATTAGCGAGGAGAACATGACAAATTCCTAACAAAAAAAATTTGGAATTTTGAATTATTTTTATTCGAGACTTTAGCAAGGATAAAATGGCGAACTTCCTCGCAAAAAAAATACTTGAAATTTTGAATTTTTATTTGAGATTAATAGCGAGGAGAATTTGGTAAAATTCATCGCAAAAAAAAATTGGAATTTGGGATTTTCTTTCGAGACTATTAACGAGGAGAACATGGTGAAGTTCCTTGCAAAAAAATATTTAGAATTTAGAATTTTTTTATTTGAGACTATTAGCGAGGAGAACATGACGATGAATAAAACATTTTCTCATTAATTATATTAAAATATTAATTCCTCGCTAAAATATTCTTTTAGCGAGGAAATGCAAAATGACTTCCTCATTAAAGACCCATTTTCCTGTAGTGTCTCAAATTTTAGCGAGGAAATGCAAAATGACTTCCTCATTAAAGACCCATTTTTCTGTAGTGTCTCAATTTTTATCCATTTGTTTATTAATTTATCTGTAACCAGGGGCAGGTGAGAACCCATTGGTAGGATTTTACTTTCTTTGTATGCAATAAAGTGGTTCAAATTGTCTTTACAAAAAGGTGGTTTTAAATGCAATAGCATTGGAATTTCAGTTTTGCGTATTCGAATAGAAATAATGCTCTTTTTATTATGTGTTGAATTTTTTATAAATATTGATGAGATTTGTAACATTTAAATTTAAAACAATCCGCCAACAAGTAAACTCTAGTATTAATTAACTACTAATGACCCATTAACAACTTTACATAATTTCTTTTCTCTTTTAATGCAACAATTAAGGAAGTATTTGTGAACATGTGGTTATGTGGTAGATAATTTTTAAGTCGTGGTAGAGAATATTTAAATATAATTTAGTATTGTATGTAAATAATTAATTAAATATATAGTTATATTTTGTGCAATTATTGCAATTGATCTATATTAGCCCGGACCTAAATGTTTTTTGTACAATAATGTTGCTTCAGAAGTTCAAAGGTTAATTTCACTGTAGCCCTTTTAAATCTTTATAATCTTACATGCTAACTTATTTAAACTACGGATTCTATATTAAAATATTTATACAATTAAATAAACATATTATATTTAGAAGTAGTGGTGTTATGTAACCAAGTTGTGACTGGAAATTAATCAAATTATAATCAACATGAATCTACAATAATATAGAACCAATCAAAATTAATCCTTTTTTATTTTCTAAATATATGAAATTGTAAATAATCTATGAAACACAAATCTGTAATAATAATAATAATAATAATAATAATAATAATAATAATAATAATAATAATAATAATAATAATAATAATAATGATGATGATGATGGTAGTAGTAGTAGTAAATAAATCAAAGTTGAATCTTAAACCAAAAAAATTACTATGAATTATCCCGGAAAACCAAGGTCACACGTCGATACAAAGTCAACCTTGAATCCGAAACAATATGGTCCATATCTCGTGAATGATACCGGTGGGCAGAACCCGACCCTAGGCTTACGCCACACGGAAGAATTTATTGCATAGCAAGAAAATTTAAAAATATTTATTTAAATGAAAATATATAATTTTTTTTTGTAAAAAATATTTCATGTTCTAATTTTTTTTTTTATGAAAATCCTTTCCGTCAAATTTGTGGACTTTATGGCTTCATTGTTGGATGACTCATGACGAACCGTCGTTCTGAGATGTTTTTGATTATCTTTAGAAACATATATAATATAATAATAATAGATGAGCAATCATATGATGACATGTTTTATAGTGAGAATTAAGAATATAACATTATCGTTAGATCGAGTTATTAGACGCTCCAGATTTTTGTCATCACTTAAAATCCCAAAATGCACGTTTAAGACAAAAAAATTTGCAAAAATGTTATTTTTGTAATTTTGCATAATCTATTAATTTTTTTTATCTTCTTACATTTTGTTGTAACCGCCATTTTCATTAATTCTTTTTCTGGTTTTAATATCAGTAAGTCTCGCCCCAGATTTATGAGAACAATGGTTAATTGTGCATAGTTTATGTTGGTCTAGAGACGAGTCTTCAGGTGTAGATGGGGGGGGGATGCGAAAGTCGGTATTACTGAGTACAGTTCAGCTCGCCAGATAAGCTTTCTAATCGTGTGGGCATAGTGATTCAGTAAACCGAACAATGTCTACTGACTTCAGTCAGTCTACAGTAAATTCAGTAAATGAATAAGTGAGGAAAGTGTAGGCTCAATTTTATCGTCTCTTTGATTGAAAAGCGTTTTTTATAAAAACTATTCGAGTTACGCTTTTGCGGTATTCACATTTACTGAAAATCTGACTTATGAGTTTTAGCAAATCAATTTTATGTAGAGTGAACATTAAATCAATGAAATATTAAATGCACAATAGTTTTCAAAGTGGTTCGGATACACAAGATCCTACGTCCGATGTCCTGAACAAAGCAGGAGGTCTTGTATTTATTATACCGAACAAGTCTCAGTCGATTTGTTCATCGGACAGATACTCTAGTTATAGTCATAGTGACTTTACAAGATTTTCAAACATGGGGCCAGGGTTTGAGTTTCTCCAACTAATAAGAAGTTCTTACAATAATAACAGTTCAAGAAAATGAACTCATTCAGTTTCTAAGCGTATGATCTAACAATAGTGGTTTAGAATAGAGATTGAGAAAAATGTATCTCTAGAGGGAAGAACTGAATCAGATGTTCTATCTAAGTGTCAAGTTCTTCACTGAATAAACTTTGAGTTCTCTAGAGGTTGTACGCTTGAAAGCTTGGTGTTCTCGGTGTCTTTAACATTTGAAGCTTGATCTCTATTTAAAGTTTTGACTCATGAAAAGACCCGCTGGAGTGAACCTAGACACGTGTAAAAAAACGATCAGGAAAAAGACCATCTTCAATTTGAACGTTACTGTAGAGATTCTCTCTTGTCCAGTCTTGAGGGCAGCTTTTTGTCAGTGCAAGTACAGTGTTGGCAGCTCCTCATTGGTCGAGGTTGAATGTTAGGTGATGCTTATTCAAACTCCGAAGCACATGCTGAGTTAACTTTCTCTGATTCCTCGGACATCTTTACTAAGTTATCTTCTACTGACATTCTTCTGAGAAATTTAGCTTTATGTCAATTCCCGTCTACATATTCAATAGGTTCTGTAACAACCTTACTGAGTCTCTAGTGTTGAGTCCATCAACTGAGGAAATATGTGCTACTGAGTCAATCAGCTACTGAATTCTAGCTAGCCTACTGAGTTCCTAACATGCTAAACTCAACCAAGTTATTATAATATATGATTCATCATTCAACTAGGGGTTTTTGGATCTTTAAATCTTATCATATTGAATCTCATCCCAATAGTTTCACTAAGTATAGTCCTACATCTAACTCTCGTTCCAGATTTTCGTTAATAGTTTCATCTTTTCTTTGTTTCTTATTACTTGTGCATATTTTTCCCCAGTAATTGTGCATTTTTTCCCATTACTTATGCATATTTCCCCCATTAATTGTGCATATTTTTTCTAACTACTTGTGCATATTTTCCCCTATAATTGTGCATTTTTTCCCCCAAAATTGTATAAATTGTGTATTTCTAAATTAAAACAATCAAAAACACACACATCCTAATATGAAGCAGCTCCGAACAGAAGGAAGCACCTCTGCATGTAGTCATCGCAAAAAGCGAACGCCTAGAACACCAACATCGTTAGCGTCGCATGAACCACGTCTCTCCAACACATCATAAACCTTGACATATTCACACCACTAGCGTCGTCACCCCAGTTCAAAACCAACAGCCCCTTCCTCGTTGCGATCCCCTAGTTCAAATCATAAATCAAAGAAATCTCCTTGCTATTAAATCCGCCCATGCAGAAATGCTTTAAAAAACACTGTATATATAATAACCAACATGCAACAAATCAAGGAAAAGTGCAAAATTTTTTCCCTTAGATGTGATGTTGTTTATCCATAAATATATAACTTATCGTATATAAAAATAAAACAACCAACATGCTAATCAACAAATCTAGAAAAATGCATAATTACTCAAACATGTGTTAGTGCAAAAGTTGTTTTAACCAAAAAAAATACTCAATAAATCTATATATGAACCCAAAACGAATAATTTTACTATTCATTTATAAAAAAAAATGCACAAATCATAGAAACCGTGTAATAGTGCAAATAAAATTCCTAACACGTGCCATAAAAACAAATTAATTGTGCAAAATTTACTTATTACTAAGAAATATGCACAAATCATAAAAATTGTGTAATAGTGCAAATAAAATCAATAAACATGCATAAAAAATAAATTAATTCAGCAATCTTTAGTTATTAAAATGCACAAATCATAGAAATCTTGTAACAATACAAATAAAATCGTAAAAACGTGCACAAAAAATGGTTTAATTGTGCATTCTTTACATAATACTCAAACAAAAAGCAGAACTCATCGAAACTGCGTAATAGTGCAAATAAATCCGCAAAAAAGTGCATCAGAAATCAAGTAATTGTGCAGACTTTACTTACTAATAAAATAAAAGGCACGATTCATAGAACTGTATAATTGTTTAAACCCACATTCAATCCTATAATCTTAAAGAAATCTCATAATAATAGTTTAAACTCAATGACACCAAAAAATAGAGAAAAGTGCAATTTTTTCAACTAAAATGTAATGATTTAAGTATTTCTAAAATATATATTAAAAAAATATTCTAAACACTTAAAAAATGAATTGAGCATAATATTGCCTAAAAATTTACTGTTTTTACAACCTAAACTAATCCCAGTAAACTTTAAAAAAGATCAACGTTCATACTAGTTGGGAAAATTTTAAACCATCACCAAACCAGTTTAGAGAATTTCTAGAGAAGAACAAATCCAGATAACAATATCCATAATATAGCACTGTGTCAAAATTACATCAGATTCGAACAAATCAAGCTATTCGAATAAATCCAGAAGAAAATATATTGAAAGAAAAAATCACTCACCAATTCCTCGATTAAAAGCTCGAAATTACATCAAATTCGAAGAAATCTAATCGGGGAACGAAGAGGAAAAATATACGACTGCGGTTTTTGTTAAATTGTGGGGAGACAATGCATTGCAAGAATATACATAAAAGGATCTGGAAGTTTTTGTTAGGTTTTGTTTGTTTAAATAATGAAGTTTTACCAATATAACTTTTGTGCAAATATTATTATTGAATTCTGCATTTCACGAATTATAATATAAAAATAAATCTGAACCTGTTGTAAATATATTTCATATATATACTTACCATATATTGTAACGATCATGTAAATCCTAAAAGCCCATGAGCCCCATCTTGTACTCTATAAATAGAGGTCTCCACCCTCATAATAATACACATCTATTTTCCGTTCTCTTTATTATTCTCTCGTTTTATTTAGTTTATAACACGTTATCAGCACGAAGGAGCTCTCGAAAAAATATCATCCACCTTTGAAGGTATATTTTTCTCCGAAACCTTTTTCGATTGTGTTTCAATAACAACTCAACCAATGCCTCACAATCAAATTATTTTGCCGTAACTTTATCATAATCAAATATTTTTTTTAAATAATCAAATGGTGTTGAAGTTCTCGTTTTGTGTGGCGCCATTACATCAAAAAATTATATAAGATGTCCATTTAACTTCATATTGATTATTCTTATTACATTGTTATTATTGTTGCTCCTGAAATAGCAAAATATAATAATATGCTGAATAATATTACATGCTCCTAAAGAGCAATTGAAAAAAAATATTTTCAATTTAACTTGTTGTTGCTCTAGAAGTAGCACAATCAATATTCTTGAATGATATTACATGCTCTTGAAAAGCATTTACAATCATTAGTTCTATATACGTTTTTATTTATTTATTTACTTAATGTTAAATTACAATTATTGCTCCTGAAGTAGCACAATTCATATTCCTGAAGAATATTACATGCTCTTAAAGAGCAAGTCCAAATTATTTATTGACATGATTTAATCGTTGCTCCAAAAGTAGCACAATTTAATATTCTCGAATAATATTACATACGACTAAAGAGTTATTAATATTATCTATGTATTTACTATATACTTAAGTTTTTTTATATACATAAATGCAATCTTAACTTGTTGATCCTGAAGTAGCACACAATTAATATTCCTGAATAATATTACGTACTGAGCAATTCATACAATATATCTTATTGATGGGCGAATCTTGGTTCTTGAAATTGTTATTGTTGTCGCTCCTGAAGTAACACAATTGATATCCCCAAAGAACACTATAGGTTCCTGAAGAACAATTGGGTTTCTAAAAAATATTAACCTTTCACCTGAAGCAATTTAATATAGACTAAAATTGTTGCTCCTGAAATAACACATTTGTATTCCTGAATATTACTACATGTTCTTGAAGAACAATTCAAGCTCTTGATTTTGGCAAATGCTATATGTTCATAACTCTAATTGTTGCTTTTGAAATAGCACACTTAACTTTACATGTTCTTGGAACAACTAAAACCTGTCATTTTTAACCATATATTACAACAACCATACTTTAATTGTTGCTCCTGAAGTAGCACAATTAACATTCTTGATGAATATTGCATATTCCTAAAGAACAATATATATAAAAAATGTATGTTGTAATTTAAAGTATTACCTAATTACATGGAGTGGTATCAAGAACTCCTCTATGTTTGACAACTGCATTTTCAATACCTATTGTTGCTTAATTTCTTTTCAAGAATAGTTGTGAGATCCGGTAGATCTCAAAATTTATAATATATTGATTTGATTTATCTTGAATAAACTAAATTGTTGCTCTGGAAATATCACAATGACATTCCTGAAGAATGACTATATTGTGATATTAACATTACTATCACGTGTTTGTGGAAATGCCTCAACTTTTTCTCCTGCAATAGCATCATTTATAGTGTAGAAGAATATTAAATGCTCATAAAGAGCAACTCGTACTTTTGATGATATATGTTATTCCTGAATGAAAAATAGTATTTATGTCTTATTGACATTAATGAAATCTTGATATCGATACTCATCTGCCAATAAGAGGCATGGGGAGATAATAATAAAATGAAACAAAGCATCCCAGTAGGATTGCGTAAATATATTAATTAATTATCCTCCCTAAAGCACGATACGAGTAGATGCATCTTAAATTGCAAGGTTTTAAAATCTAGTGCATCGAACATCATTAAAGGCTCCCGAAGAGCTTGTATCATTCTATCAAATGATACTAAATTAGCTATTGAACACGCCCTTTACTCTAGTAAGTCTCGAAGACACTTACTAAGTTTTAAGGATATGCAATGGATAGCATATTGAAATTATATAAGAAGGTAGTGATTCTTTTGTATTTAGCTAGAAGCTAACAAAAGAAAAGTTATCACAGTACCACCTTGAATGTATTACACATTCATAAAAACAAGTGAGACAAAACATGTAATGAACCGGAAGTTCAAAAGAGCTTTATGCTTTGACATGATAAGTTCGGACATCCGCAAACAACTATGATGTGCAACATAATTAAAAATTCATATGGGCGTTGCAGAGAGATCCTGAAGAATCTCTTAATTTTCATGAATGCTCGATTTCTATAAGAAATGTAGCACTTGCTAGAACTACAATTTCAAAAATAAAGAGCTCAATTCCATCAAGAAGATTTGTCTTGATAAAGCGAGTGAATTTATTAAACTCCAAATTCCTCCTGAAGAGGATTTAATATTATATTGCTTTCAGATTGAGATTCAACACCTAGTTGTTCATGTCTATAATCAAAATGGTTTTATACGTATAAAAACGATCTCACATTAAAATTGTTATTATGATAAAATAACTTTCCCAATATTAGGTGGAACATATGTCACATTCGGGTTCCAGAAGTAATCAATGTGAAATCTACATCCAAAAAAAAAACACAAGGAAAAACTAGTCACATTTGGATTCTCGAAGTAATCAATGTGAATAAGAAGCCGAAATGTTCACATGCAAAAGATTACAAACCAACGTCTTGATGCTTATATATATATATATATATATATATATATATATATATATATATATATATATATATATATATATATATATCTATATATTGTTGGTCCCGAGTGTACGGTCAGGTGTAGAGGGGGGGGGGTGAATACACCTGATTCGATTTCTCAACTTCGAACTCGAACAGTCCTATTCAGGATGGTGTCCGATCGAAACGGTTTCAAACCAGGACTGCATAACCGTTTCGAATCGAGTTAAAGGCTAAGAGTACTGACTCAGCTGAGATCTGCTAACTTACTAGGTCAGAATTCAGTATCTACAGTAAGAGTTCAGTGCGCGGAATAGTGTAGGCCCAAATCAGTTTTTGTGAGAAAACGTTTTAAGTCTCAGTTCAGTAGGTTAAAAGTTCAGTATGCTGAGACAGTTGATTGATTTTAAATATGATGTTCAGTATGAATAGTAAAATCAATGCAACAGTTAAGAAAGCAGTAAGAGACACAGGATTTTAAAGTGGTTCGGATATCGCTCAAATCCTACGTCCACTGTCCCGAATGATCAGGAGGCTATTTATTATCCTGAGTTAGTCTCAGTCAGCTTGCACACTGGGCAAAGCCGCGTCTTGGTTTTTATACTGATCCAAGTCTCAGTTTACAACACTATCAAACTTAAAGTGTTTGACAAACTTCTCCAACAGTGAAGGAGTCCTTATACAATAAGGATTGGGTTCAAATGTGAACTCCTTCGTCTAAGCTATAGATAAGAACGGTTGAGCTTAGGGTTAGAGGGATAGGGAATATGAGAGTAGCTTCTAGATCGACGAACAGCTGAAGGTAAGCTTTGAGTTCGTGTAACGTCGATTTGGATACTAGAGGCTTTATATGTCGGTATAGCTTGATTCCCTATGAGCTAGAATGTAGTCTTTCGCCGGAGATTGTTCTTCAAGTTCTTGCTAAGACTTTGTTCTTTGGAATTCGCTCTTTTTTGCGCTCTCTTGTGTTCTTGGCGTCTTTCAAATCTTGAATGATCCCTCTATTTATAGAGCAGAGATTAAAATAGATCCGTTGGAGACGATCTTCTTCTCTCTCTCTCTCTTTTTGGTAGCAAACGGCTCTTTTGGTGTAGGTAACAGTGTACTTTCCCACCTTTTTAGGTAAAAGGTTGACTGCAGCTTTAGCAGGTGAGAAGACACGTGTATGCTTGTCATTCGTCGAGGTGGATGGAGTGGTTGAGATAGCACAAACTTCGAGACAGACTGAAGCTGACTTCTCTCTTCCTCGTACATGACAATGCTGATTGTCTTTCAAAGGATTCTGACAGTCCTGAAGACTATCTGCCGTTGCTGAGTCTGACCTTGTATTCGGTAGATAGATCGCCGAGATAAGTCTATCGAAGATCGGCTCTCGAGTTCGATGAACTACTCCCGCCGAGTTCGGTTCAACCGACTCTCTCGGTATATTGCTCTCCCGCAAAGTCCAAGATCACCGAGTCTTCTCGCACCGGTGCCGAGGCGATAAGCTACTGAGCGCCTTGACCAGAGCAGAGTGTCTACTGAGTCTGAAACCTCAGAGACAAAACAGATACAAGGGAATGGTTCATCATTCAAGATAGGGTTTTGGGATCTTCAAATCTTCGGACAAGTACAGAGCACAGGCTACTGAGCTTAAGATCAGTGTCTAAGACCGAATCATTTCCCACCGAGTGAAAGGCCTCCTGAGGATGGAATCATCACCCAACAATTTCCCCTATTTGATGATGCCAAAACCTATCATCTATGTCCTATCAACTATGCTAAACATTAACTTACTCAGAAACAGAGCTCCTTACAAATATTACAAGTAGGATCAGTGGAGTTGTCTGGTAAGTGCTAGACTACTGAGGGAGACAGGGCAGAACAATTTCCCTTTTACAATAATTTCCCCCATGCAACAATTTTCCCTTAAGAGAAATAATAACTCTACGAAAGTCTAGTCTATCAGAGATCTAACCGAGCAAAAACTGACAAGTAAATAAACAAAGTGTGTGTGTGTCAGTAATCACTTCAGTGATTCTGAGTGTTAAAGCATAAAGCAAACACGGCTATTTAGACAACAAGTAGTTGTCAGAGCCAAAAGAAGATTTGTATATATATGATAAACAGTTCAGTACATTACAAATCTTGCTAAGCTAAGAAGAGAACTAAGAAGGAGAACCCTTAAACTGCTGAATCCTATTCATGAAACCTTGGGATTGATCTTCAGGCAGTGGGACTCCATACATTCTGAACGTGTTCTTCCTCGCCTTCGGTATTCGGCGAAGTCTGCCGGTTCATCTTGTTCTAGACCTCTGTTCAACACAAAGATTCTTCACTTCTTGTTCAATCATTCCGAGATGTATTGAGTCGTCTTGTCTTCTCGGGTGGAGGAATGATCCTTGCTTCGAGAACGCCGACTACTACCCCTTCGCATTCTTGCTCGTGCATATATGGGTAAAGATCGGGTTCGTAATGGTCATCCACTCGACATAGGCATCGGCCTTAGACATTTCGAGCCGAATCGCCGGAAATAATTTCTCTTGATAAACTCTATCTTGGCCGATTCCCATCTCTGGATTGAACGGAATAGGCATCCATTCGCCGGATCTCGGCCATCTATGGGTTTTCGGATTGTTTGGCTTCCGGAACTTCTGTATCGATAAGGAATGTCGGCTTTCGAAGGAACTCTCGGCCGGCCTCTTGTTCGACGCTTCCCGAGTGCCTCAAGGTCTACCAAATGTATCCTCTGCCTGGCAGCCTCTATCTGTCTAGCTTCTCCTCTGTAGAGATATCTATCCATCTGAGCGAAGATTTCTTCAATTTCTGCATCTTGCTCTTGAGGCTTCTGAGGAGCTTGTTCAGAGTCAGCAGAGGTACTGGATTTGGTTTTGGATGTACCTTCTTTGCTCGGTGCCTTTTTGTTGTTGCCTCTCCCTATCTTCATCATCTTCAATTCGAAGTTTTCGGGAGGCAATCTAGCGGGCGCCTTCTTTTTTCCACCGCGTGCCTTGGTGCCTTAGTCTTTCCTTTAGCGAGGCTTAGACTTTGGTTTGTTGGCGGCTTCAAAGATCGGCGATCTCCCTCGCCGCCTTCTCATCGCGGCAATCCGAGCCTCGCTCCTCGCCCGAGATGTATCTCTTGGGTTTCTTTGCTTTGGAGGGGTCGGGAGTTTCGTAATTTTCTTACATTTGCCTTGAACAGTGGAGGTAGAGGGACTTCTTCATCATCATCTCGAGTCCTCTCGAGTCCTCTTTCGTTCGGCCAAAGATACTCGCAACCTCCTTGATGATATCGGTAGGAGTCCGGGTTGCATGAGTAGCCCGGGATCCCGAGCCACTTGGGCCGGCCGCACTGTGCTCGCAGCCTAGGACACCCCGGGCCTCACCCTTCCGAGTCCGAGTCCGAGTCCGGGATGACTTCGGTGTAGCTTCCCCCTTAGACTTTGGACTTTTGGTGGGGGTCGGCTTCTCGCACTGTTTCTTGCCTTTGGTCGGCTCAATACTCTTCCCTCTTCTACTTTCCCCCTTTTTGGCATCATCAATTGCAGTCGGGGTAGGGATAATTATTGTGTTCTCAAGGTCGTTGAAGGAGGTTGACAACGACCGAATTTGATTGTGGATGTCCGTCGAGCCTCATGCGGCTCGTTCCTCTCAAAAGTTAGAACTTCATCAAATTGCTTGTAAGAGAGTTCACTGCAGCCTTTACATCATTCGCCTTCTCGGTGATCTTGTCTTCCAAGGCCGGTTGGATATTCTCAAGTCTTTGTTCGGTGGCCTCGGATTGTTCGGTGATAGCGTTAGTATGAGCCGCTTTAGAAGCCAAAAATTCATCAAGTAGCTTGGCTTGGCTCTCCCGAAAGATCTTGAGCCGAGCTTCGAATGGACTTGCCGCCGAGCCAACGCTATCGAAATAAGCGCGAAACATCGGGGGCGGCCGATGAAGAGACGAAGACTTCACCCCCGAAGTTCTTTAGTCGTGGCTTGAGCGAGCCCGCTTCCATGTCCTATGGATAGCCTTCGCAAGATCTCGATTTTTGATCCCTTGAGCGATTAAGGCTTTTGCCCACCGATCGAGATCTCTTTGCGGTCCGGGCCGGGCGCCGCTTCGAAAGTCGATCGCAAAGAAGAGCTGAGCGGCCTCTACTGAGGACGAAGCACCAGCCTTGGACTTCTCAGGACCAAGGATACCGAGAGGAATATCAGGAATATCAGCATGTGTATCCTTGTCCTGGAGTGATCCCTTATCAGGTTGTCCGGGGCTCGAATCCTTGGGTGGGTCCTGGTCGTTATGATCTGACCCATCTGAGGGTGCTGAGCCTTCGCTTGTTTGTCATGTATCATCGCAAGCATAGCGGCCCTCGGATTCTCCATGGTGCTCGAGGTCGGCAGGCTCCGAGTAGCCTATTTGCCGCCTCAACTTCATCTCTTCTTCATGGAGTTGCCGACAGGAGTAGTGGAGAACAAGGCGAAGTAGATGCGGCCACTCCCGAAAGCGAAGAAGCATGTAGAGCCTTGCCGATTTGGCAATGATCATCAAGTCTCGAATGATCAGCAAGCTCCGGTATCGTTGAAGGATCTCACGGGAGGCTCGAGATAAGATCATTGAAGCTTCCATCCCGATTGATTCACCTTCGGATGCGATCTCGGACTCCAAGTCTATGTGTGAAGTCTCGCTCTTCGGTTGGAGGGACCGAGCCGAGTGGAGGGACGAGAAGGGGGGCCGTCCAGGCGCCGAATATCTGCGCTCCGAGCCTTGAAGCATCCCCTTGGTTTCTTTCGGTGGAGACGATCTTCTCCACCGACCGAGTTTTCTCGGGAAGACTCGGACTCATCAACCAGCTGCAGGGGCTGAGTAGTCCTCTCAGGAGCCTGTTCAGCAGGCACTTCTGGAACCTCCTCAGTAGCTGGCACCTCAACGGCTTTTTTCAGTTTCTTTGCCGGTGCCTTAGGAGTTTTAGCGTGAGGAGTTCTTTTCTTTGTAGGCGTAGCCTGCTGAGGATTTGATTGCGGAGAGAGACCGCCGAGGGTCCCGACCTCTATCTCGCCGAAGCGCCGCTGTCTTGTTGTGAAATCTGACCTTCTTCACATTGAAGTACTCCTTGTCACTGTAGGTGATAGGCTCAGATCCACATAAATCCTCGATCATGATGGACAGTTTGAGTCCATACAGCAATTTGCCCTTTGCGCTCAGCATGTTCGATACCTTGTCGAACTTAGCAGTCTGAGCCATGAATTCACGGAGAAAGAACTCCGTCCAGTTAATTTGGGCTCGGTCGTATATGGCCATCATCATCTGAATCTTAGGCCTCGACACCTGGTCAAACGACCCTGCCTTGGCTTGTCAGTAGCAGCGTGACAATGTAAGCAAGTGCCCTGAACTGAGGCAACATGTTGTTCTTCGGAAAAGCAGCTCTGAAAGTAGTGGGCTTTCCACAGAAGACGGTAAGATATTCATCAACTCGGTCGTCTCTGTACCCAACTGTACTAATTCCTTCGGAGGGCAGATTAAAGCTCCGCTTCAGGGCTTCCTTGATGGACACCTGCTTCAGCTCCGTAGTGGCGTCTTGGATAGAATGGACAACAAATCTCGCCACTATGTCTCCAGACACTTCGTCTGAATTCAAGTACAGTTCTGCAACCTGTCTTGGGAGGAAGTACGAAGGCCTCCTAGACAGAAATTTCTCCAGCCCTGACTCGCGCAGAGCTGAGAAGATCTCATCCATATACTCCAGATCGCATGAATAGAAATCCATGGTGGGTTCAAACCACACGCGATCCTTCTCCAGAATGTTCTGCATATCCGCTGGAGATATCATAGAGATATTGGTTTCCGCCATTGTACCTATTACACGAAGTTGTTATCAGTATCGATTTTTAAATAAAACAGTTTAGTACTAGATACTAATCAATAAGGATCAGCACATAAGTAACTTCATGTAGGCATACTGAGAATTTTATCGAAGAGAATGTAAGCAAATGAGGGTTTTTGCTCAAAGGTATTCTCGGATTTTTAAGAGGTAAGATATGATCGAAATGTTAAGCGCGAATATGGCGGTTCTTAAGATTTGATCGAAATGTGTACATATCTAGAAGATGAACAGTTATCGATCTAAGGCTGAGTTTAAACCTACTTTATGAGATGGACGGTTAAGATTCAATATTATAAAAGGTAATGATCACAAAAGCCGTCTAAGTCAATGCAAGTTGTAAACATGCCTAAAGAGTAACTATGATAAGACATGCATTTAATGCGCACAGAGTTCAGCAAAGTTGTGCATAGAATGTCAAGTATTAAATGTAATCTGTTATCAATAAATGACAAACTAAGAGATATTTAAATCATGCTGAATCTCCATAATAAATGCTTATCATTGTTGCATTAGATACTATAGAGTAGAGATACGCAAACCTGTCAGCTGAACATAGTAGTCAGCTGATACCTCGTGTAGATGGTTTTCTGAGTCTCTACGTACTGAACTTACTCAGTACTAAGAGTGATCATTCCCCCTCACTGGAATGTCTCTCTCCTGAAACCTCTTACTGACTGGGGTCAGTAGGGTCCAGCAGACCTAGCTCTACTGAAAGTTCTCTCGAATGCGGGTTCGCCTAGAGGCTTGGTCAGTATATCGCCCTTTGTTTGTCAGTATGGATCTTTTCCATCCTGATATCCTTCTTTTCGACATGGTCACGAATGAAGTGATGTCTGATGTCCACGTGCTTGCATCTCGTGTGAAGAACAGGATTCTGAGTGATTGCAATGGCACTGGTACTATCGCAGAAGATCGGCACTTCATTCTTAATGACGTCATAGTCTCTCTCTCTTTGTCTCGGCCCGGAGGATTTGGGCGCAACAACTTCCGGCAGCCATGTATTCGGCTTCGGTAGTCGACGTAGCTACCGAGTGCTTGTTTCTTTGAAAACCATGAGATCAGCTTGCTGCCAAGGAACTGACATGTTCCTGAAGTTGATTTTCGGTCAATTCTACATCCTGCATAGTCAGCATCAGAATAGCCAGTTAGTTCAATATTCTCATCAGCCGGATACCATAAACCTATGTTGGGTGTGCTTCTGAGGTAGCGAAGAATCTTCTTTGCTGAGTCCAGATGGCTCTGCTTCGGATTCACCTCGAAATCGAGCGCATACACCTACAAGCATAAGTTATGTCGGGCGAGTAGTCGTTAGATATAGTAATGAACCAATTATAGCACGGTATTCGGTTTGATCTCTCGATACTCCCTCCTTATCAAGATCTATCTTCATATTCGTGTTCATCGGGATCTTGATGGGTTTGCCGGATGTGCAGCCGAATCTTTTGATGAGGTCTCGAGTGTATTTGCCTTGGTTGATGAACGTTCCCTTTTCAGATTGCTTGACTTGAAAACCAAGGAAGTAGTTCATTTCTCCCATCATCGACATCTCGAACTTGTCCTTCATCATTCTTTCAAACTGCTGACACATAATGACATTCTTCGAACCGAAGATAATGTCATCCACATAGATCCGCACGAGTAATAGGTCGTCTTCCGGTCGAATGCTTTGAACAACGTGCGATCTATCGTGCCCTTCGAAAACCTTTCGAAGAAGAAACTCGGACAGTGGTATCGTACCAAGCCCCGGGTGCTTATTTTAACCCGTCTGAGCCTTTCTCGAGTCTATATACTTGATGTCCCCGCCGAAAGCCGGGCGGTTGTTCCACATAGATTTCTTCTTTCAAAGCACGCCGTTCGAGAACGCAGACTTCACATCCATTTGATAAACTACGAATCTTTGATGTGTTGCGTAGGCTAGGAATAGTCTAATTGCCTCCAATCTTGCAACCGGAGCGAAAGTTTCATCGAAATCTATTCCTTGACTTGACAAGTAGCCTTTAGCCACGAGCCTTGCTTTCTTCCTGACTATAACGTTGTTTTCATCTCGCTTGTTTTTGAAGACTCATTTGGTTCCAATGACATGTTGATGCCGGGGTCTGTCTACAAGCTCCCATACTTCGTTTCTCGTGAACCGATTCGACTCTTCCCGCATAGCAATAATCCGATCAAGCATCTTTAAGTGCATCCTCAATATTCGAGGCTCTTCGGTAGACAAGAAGCGGGAAAATAATGCGCTTTCTCCTTGACGAGAATCTGGATCTTGTCTTGACATATGCTGAAGGATCTCCAATTATAAGATCAGCAGTGTGAGCATCTAGCCACGATCTACGATGTTTTAACTCTTCATCTGAAATTTGTTCAACACGGATAGTAGGTGAGTTAGGCATTTCGGTTGTACTATTCGAGATTGAAGAATTTCGGTGATAAGAGTATGATCTCTCGAGTCACCGAGGTTCGGGGGCATTCGGCTCGGGAACATTACTAGATGTTCCCCCCCGAGTTGTTATTCTCGGTAGTGGTCTCGATTACCTCTACGGTTTCCTCATCGACCTGAGTTACACGGGATTGATTCCGTTCGAGAGAATCAATCGCTCGCCTACTTGCTCTCGGTTGAGATTCGGTAGGTTTGTCTTCGTTTCTTCGTCTGAATCATCATCCCAACATAGCTGGATCTTTTCAGATTTGTCCTTTAAGCTTAGATCCTGTAGCTGTCTACTGATGTCCTCAGATTCAGAATTTGAGTTATTGCTCATGTCTTCAGTAGCAAACTCGTTAAACACAACATGAGGACTTTCCTCCACGCAAAGGGTCCGATAGTTGAATACTCTGAAAGCTTTGCTACCCCAAAGTATCCTAAGAACACTCCCTGATCTGACTTGCTATCAAAAGTCTTCAGCTGATCTTTCCCATTATTGTGGATAAAGCATGAACAACCAAAGATATGGAAATAAGATAGAGAAGGCTTCCTGCCGTTCCATAGTTCATATGGTGTTCTCTTATGCTACTTTGTCAGTAAAGATCGGTTCTGAGTGTAACATGCAGTATTAGTAGCTTCTGCCCAGAATTTGGTTGGGAGTCCTGAGTCTGCGAGTAGAGTCCTAGCTGCCTCTTTTAGAGTTTCGTTCTTTCGTTCAAGCAACTCCATTCCGCCGAGGTGTGCGTGCGGTGAAGTCTCATGCTCTATTCCTTCGCTTGCGTAACTCCTCTACCATGGAATTAAGGAACTCGGTTCCTGCGTCCGAACGTATTTTTTCGATCTTGGTGTTGTTCTCGACACCGAGCTTTTTCGAAGCGTTGGTAACTCGTTTTGACGTCGGACTTGTTGGCAATGAATATGACCCATGTGTAGCGCGAGTAGTCATCTATGACCACTAATGTATATTTTACGCCTCGATCGTCACCTGGGAGACCGGACCGAACAAATCCATATGTAGCAGTGAAGGATTCCATCTCGTGGAAGGCGATGGAACCGGAGGATTTTGATTCCTTGTTTGCTTTCCCTTCGGACATGCTTCACACCGAGTGTCTTTGCTTGAATACTTCATTCGGCGGTCCCCTTGCTAGAGTGTTTCTTGCTAGCTTGTTGAGCGTCTTAAAGTTGAGATGACCGAGCCTTCTATGCCATAGCCACCCCGTTCTCTTTTCATTCTTCGCCAAGCAAACAAGCTTCGGTGTTCGACTGAGTTCCGATCGACCACGTATATGTTCTTTTTGCGCGAACCCGATAACACTTGTTTTCCCCGTAGATTTATCAATAACATCACGTAAAACCGGCGTAAAAAATCACTCTATTCGAGTTATCACAAAATTGACTAACGAGAGAGAAGATTATCTTTGAAGTCCTTCAACATAGGATACTCTTGGAACTTTGGCGTTCCTATGCTTGAGTGTGACGTATCCTCTCGTGTAGCCTTTGGCATTATCTCCAAACTCAGTCTCGGGTCCATCTTCGATAACATAATTCTTGATGAGACTCCTTTGATATGTCATATGTCTTGAGCATCCGCCGTCCACATACCATGGGTCTCTGCGCACCCGCAAAAACGGAATTATATTCGGGTACCCTTTATTTTTTATTTTGGGTCCTTAGATGTTAGTTTTCATAACCCAAATCTGTCTAACAACCCCGGTGGTTTCGGCACATCTTCTTTCCACTAGAGTCAACATATCTCGACCACCGGACTGGTCATAGGTGACTTCGAGGCTTCGAGGTTCGGGAGTCCTAATCTTCCGAGCCGTGGATCGCCGACCTTAGCTTTACGTGTGGCTTTCTTTTTCTTCGACCTTTGGAGCCTCTTCGACTATAGGTTCATAATAATATGACCCATACCGAGCTGGATGTGTCGCCTTTGGAGGTCCATGCCGATCCGCCAATTTTAATTTCTTTGGTTCCCCCTCGATCGAACCGGGGTTTCTTGGCACCGATCTTCTTGTCGGAATGCCGATGTGTGGGATGAGGTGCTTTCATCTTCTGTTTGTTCTTTGCTAGGGGGTTCAGTATATTTGCGTTCATAGTCTCCCCTTGAACAAACCTATCGGCAAGCCGTACTTCCGAGTGTACTTGGGGCGTATGAAGAAGCTCCCTGGGCCGAATCCAAGTCCTTCCTTGCGGTGCTTTGGCTTATTGCTTGCTAGCATAGCCTCTAATTTCTTCTCAGCACCCATGTACCTCTCGGTCATCGAGGCTCCTCCGGACATCATCACTCTTCTTCGGGTGTGTCGTGCTCGGCCCGAAGTCCCGACATCTCTTGCTTCAGCAGACTCGGCTCGATATCTTTCTGAGTCAAGTCATTGGTCAAAACTGAAATCCGATCTTCTTGATGCTGAGACTTGGCCATCAGAGAGTTTATCTCCTCCCTGAGTCTCAACACAAGTCCTTCGGCCTCGTAGGAACCCGACTTTCCCGAGAAAGTCTCCGATTCTCTACTTTCAGGGTATCCAACTCCTGAAGAGTCTTGCTGAGCTGCAGACTCATTTGAATTTGTTCGTCGAGCAGTTCTTCGTATGCGGTCGCGACGTCCAAATTCTCATCTGCACCTAAAATAGTGTCGTGTGTGCAGTGTGAAGAGGAGTTAAGTGGTTCATGAGAATTTACCTCATCCTCTTCGCCTGCCATCATGCACTTTTCAGCTGATTCATCTGCTTCATGCTCTAAGGCCATGAAGGCTGCTTCATCGTCAGATGAATCCATAAAGGAGTCGACTTCTGAGTCGTCTGAGATTTCGCCTGCAATATAAGCTTGTCATTTCTGGGCGAATTTCTCTCTCCTTGCCTTACGTCTTTGCGCGTTCAAAGACTACCGAGCTCAGGACAATCATACTGATAATGTCCCGGCTTTTTGTAATTATAGCAAGTGATGACTTTTTCTTCTTTGCTTTCGCTATTCTTTGATGGTTCTGAGTCATCCTTCTTTCTGTATTCAGAAGATTATGAGTCAGGAGTGTGTTTCGACATATAATTTGACTTACCTTTCGTTTCCCGATAGGCTTTAGTCACTTTTCTGCGTCGCCCCTTCTCCTTCTGATACTTTACAGCGAGCAGCGCATACTTCTGAGCGAGACTTCCTTCTTGTAGATTATTGAGTGAAGGCTCAGTCTTACTCGTCGTTTTGCTCGTTCTTTGGAGATGCCTTTGTCGACCGATGCTTTGAAGGCATGGTCGATTTTGTGTCGGCTTCGACTCTCGCTTTCTTTGAGGTCCGTCGAACTCAAACTCCTCGCACTGTAATTCTAAAAAGATATGGTCAGGAGACACAGCATCTAAGTCAGAATGTCGCAATAGAGTGGCAAAAGGTGTCCAGTGTCCGTCCGGCAGTGCCCTCAAAATCTTCAGATTCATCTCTCGGTTGCTGAATGTCTTTCCCAGCCCATTGATAGAGTTCATCAGATTGGTAAATCTGACGTTCAGATCTTCGATTTTGTCACAGGGCATGAGAGACAAGCTTTCCAGCTTTTGGAGTTCCAGCGCTAGTTTATTCACTTTAATCTTTTGAGTCCCTCGAATCAGTAGCGCTAGAGCGTCCCAGAGTTCTTTTGCAGTCTTGCATTCCTTAACCCTGCCAAGATAAGAATCACTAAGGGTGGTCAGTATAGCGTTTCTGGCAACACGGTCTAAGTTGTGAAGCTTCTTCTCCTCAGGAGTGAAGAGACTTCTGTCTTTAGGAATCTTCTTCCCGGTCACCATTCCTCCTCCTTGAGCTTGATCCTGAGTTACGACACTATCGATCATGGGAACGATAGGTCCATCTTCAAGCACTTCAGTTATACTGTCATGGAGGGATGTCAGATGTGCTTCCATTCTGACTCGCAATACTCCATAATTCTCCACCGAGAACATGGGTACCATCCTTATACCTGACATATCAGCCATGAAGAATATAGATATGAATGTAGAGTGATATGGAGTGAAAACGTTTTCCTCCGGATCCGTTCGAATAGACCAGTCTCAAAGTGACAAGAGTCTTAAAGAACTCCTGCTCTGATACCAATTGTTGGTCCCGAGTGTACGGTCAGGTGTAGAGGGGGGGGGTGAATACACCTGATTCGATTTCTCAACTTCGAACTCGAACAGTTCTATTCAGGATGGTGTCTGACTGAAACGGTTTAGCAGACCAGACAACTGTTCTGAATCGAGTTAAAGGATAAGAGTACTGACTCAGCTGAGATCTGCTAACTGACTAGGTCAGAATTCAGTATCTACAGTAAGAGTTCAGTGCGCGGAATAGTATAGGCCCAAATCAGTTTTTGTGAGAAAACGTTTTAAGTCTCAGTTCAGTAGGTTAAAAGTTCAAGTATCTTTGAGACAGTTGATTGATTTTAAATATGATGTTCGGTATGAATAGTAAAATCAATGCAACGCTTAAGAAAGCAAGAAGAGACACGAGGATTTTAAAGTGGTTCGGATATCGCTCAAATCCTACGTCCACTGTCCCGAATGATCAGGAGGCTATTTATTATCCTGAGTTAGTCTCAGTCAGCTTGCACACTGGGCAAAGCCGCGTCTTGGTTTTTATACTGATCCAAGTCTCAGTTTACAACACTATCAAACTTAAAGTGTTTGACAAACTTCTCCAACAGTGAAGGAGTCCTTATACAATAAGGATTGGGTTCAAATGTGAACTCCTTCGTCTAAGCTATAGATAAGAACGGTTGAGCTTAGGGTTAGAGGGATAGGGAATATGAGAGTAGCTTCTAGATCGACGAACAGCTGAAGGTAAACTTTGAGTTCGTGTAACGTCGATTTGGATACTAGAGGTTTTATATGTCGGTATAGCTTGATTCCCTATGAGCTAGAATGTAGTCTTTTGCCGGAGATTGTTCTTCAAGTTCTTGCTAAGACTTTGTTCTTTGGAATTCGCTCTTTTTCGCGCTCTCTTGTGTTCTTGGCGTCTTTCAAATCTTGAATGATCCCTCTATTTATAGAGCAGAGATTGAAATAGATCCGTTGGAGACGATCTTCTTCTCTCTCTCTCTCTTTTTGGTAGCAAACGGCTCTTTTGGTGTAGGTAACAGTGTACTTTCCCACCTTTTTAGGTAAAAGGTTGACTGCAGCTTTAGCAGGTGAGAAGACACGTGTATGCTTGTCATTCGTCGAGGTGGATGGAGTGGTTGAGACAAAGACAAACTTCGAGACATCGAAGCCGACTTCTCTCTTCCTCGTACATGACAATGCCGATTGTCTTTCAAAGGATTCGACGACCCCGAAGACTATCCGCCGTTCTTGAGTCGACCTTGTATTCGTAGATAGATAGGCTCGAGATAAGTCTATCGAAGATCGGCTACGAGTTCGATGAACTACTCCCGCCGAGTTCGGTTCAACCGGCTCTCTCGCATATCTTGCTCCCGCAAAGTCCAAGTATCACTGAGTCTTCTGCACTGGTGCTGAGGCAGATAAGCTACTGAGCGCCTTGACCAGAGCAGAGTGTCTACTGAGTCTGAAACCTCAGAGACAAAACAGATACAAGGGAATGGTTCATCATTTAGATAGGGTTTTGGGATCTTCAAATCTTCAGACAAGTACAGAGCACAAGGCTACTGAGCTTAAGATCAGTGTCTAAGACCGAATCATTTCCCACTGAGTGAAACAGTGCTGAGGATGGAATCATCACCCAACACACACACACACACACACACACACACATATATATATATATATATATATATATATATATATATATATATATAAGAAGTGACAATGTCATACACTTGCTGCAAATACCCCCAACAAGAATTCATGTCCCTGAAGGACAAGCATAAATGACAGCAAATGCATTTAAAATTCATCAAAAATATGGTTGACCAATTGGTTCTAAAAGAAATTTTGTGTCTAAGAAAAGGGGCACAATATATGAACCAAACAATGACGATAATGATAATTAATCAAATGAAGTTCCTGAAGGACTACAAGCGACTGAAAATACTGACATCTCAAAATATTGGAGAGATCAAATATCTTCGTGGACACACGACAGTATTTCTGCCTTTTAATATGACTCTTGAAATAATAAAAGAGAATCCTCAACGACTATCTATAAGAGATTGTCAAGATATAAATAATTGGCCAAAGAGGAAAGAAGTCATACAAGGTGAATTAATATTCTATAGAAAGCCAAAAACATTTGGACTTGTAGTTCAAATCGGGAAAATATCCCTGAATGATATAAATGTGTCTTTGTTAGAAAGAGAAATACAATTTGCGAGATATAGGGCAATACTTGTAACACAAGTCTCTCTCAAAGACCGGGAATCAATTATGAAAACTCTCCCTTAATAGATGATATTATATTTTAGAGTTTGATTAATCTACTTATGTCACAAAGGCTTAATATGCGCCTTATGGATGTGGTAAATATCTATCTATTTGATTCACTTGATAGTTATATATACTTGAAAATTCCTGAAGGATTTAATTTGCTTAAATCACGTAAGTCAAAAATATATTTTCAAGTAAACTGCAAAATCGTTGTAAGAATAATGTGTATCCCAAAAGTGAAGATATTTGCTTATATGTTTTCAAGAAGAAAACTGGTTGCAAAGCAGTTTATATTATTAGTTGAATAAGACTCCTGAATAGTTTAATACTTGAAAATTATGTGTATACTCCTTCAACATGACATATATAGGGCCACTACTTGTGGACTATTTTATTGATTGACACGTAATTCTATAATCCAACTCAACTCTTGTTGGCATTAGGGGGAGATTAAAATATGAATGCCGCAAATGTCTCGTTGGATTAATTATTAGATTCACGCACTATGAACCAGAAGTTCATCAAGTTATTTAGTGCAAAAAAGTGGCTAAAATCTCATATACCCGTTGTATATGCACCATGAAAGAACTGAAACTCCTTATAGACAAAAAAATCAATTAATTCTCAATGACGACAGAAGCGTGAGAGATTTATTGGTGCTAAGAGATAAGAAGTCTGTAGACTACAAAATTAGAACACATCACTCCAAATTCCTCCTGAAAAAAGATATGTGAATCATTATGTACAAAAGTACTTGATGAAATCAACCATGCCTAAAGACGGAGTTAGAATCAAAAGACTTGGGTTGAACTAATAATTGTCTCGACCTGTAGATCGAGCATCTCCCTGATGGAGTTACGCTAGTCGACCTACCTGAAAGGTCTTTACAGAGATTTTTTGTATTTTATCAACGTAGCTACCTAATGGTTGCTTCAATCACTTGAAGTGGATAGAGACTCATTTAGACTTATAGAAGATAACAAAGATGTTCTAGGACCAGAAGTTTCTTACTTATGTGCAATTTGAAGATTTGAAATGGTATTGACCATCCTTTGTTATCTTCGAGACAACATGTTATTCTCTATGAAGATATTTAAACTTGTGTTGCACTTATTAGTTTAGACCTTGAAGATAACCTTGAAGATTGTTATCTTGAGGGGAGTGATAAATTATAAATAATCCTAAATATTAGACTTGACTCCTAAAGATCAAATAACCATGAAGGTCAAATGGTTGTACTCTTTTTTCCTTTCTAAGTTTTTCCCAAAGGGTTTTCTTAGTTAAGGTTTTTAACGAGACATCCAATGCAACACACGAGTAAATGAGTCATTGAGATTGATTCATAAAAGAGTTAATGCAACACATGATCTCCAAAAGAGTGGCGACATCAACATCCAGTAAATTCGCTCAAGTGACAATCTAGCGGATTCTTTTACAAAGGCATTACTAACGTCAACATTCAAGAAATTGACACACAAAATTGATATGCGCCGACTCAAGGATCAAGAATGACTATATTGAGGTGGAGCAGCTGTACTCTTTTTCCTTCGACCAATTTTTATCTCAATGGGTTTTTGTGTCAAGGTTTTAACAAGGCAACAGTTTCTTTTAGCGATGGTCAATCAAGGGGAAGTGTTGAAAATATATTATATATATATATACTTACCATATATTGTGATGACCATGTAAATCCTAAAAGCCCATGAGCCCATCTTGTACTCTATAAATAGAGGTTTTCACCCTCATAATAATACACATCTATTTCTCGTTCTCTCTATTATTCTCTCGTTCTATTTAGTTTATAATAGAACCATCTATTTTCAAGATTATAGACAGAGAAATGTTTCTATTTCTCAATCTGAATGTTCCGACTTGAACCCTCCTCTATAATAATATTCTTTTATGTAGATTTAAGAAATATGCGTTCCACATAACCGCTTTATCAATATGAAAGACACCGAAATTAGAGTAGAGAAAAAATGTCATTAAATTTTGTGCTAATTTTCACTTTTAGGATTCCTGTTACTCTCTTCTATTTCAATAAAATCAAATCAAACATATATAATAATTAGAATCTTTGTAATCAATTTACTTTCGTAATTAAATCGAACAAAAAATGTTAACAATTTCCAATCAAATTACTTTCCTAGATAAAATCATCATCGTCCATTTCTTTGAGTTGTGAGTTATGCATCACTATGCATATTTAAGTTTAAAAATTTGAATAAAAGACACAAAGGGTAAAAGGTCCAATTTGTCCAGGAACTGAAAATGAGCAAATTATGTGATTCTAGATGATTTTGTCGTGCCGACAAATAATACAAACGACTGCATCATATCTTTTTTGTTCTTCTAGAATTACGTCGGAGATTAATTAGGTTGGTAGTAGATGAGTTGAAATATTCTAGAAGAAATTCAGCTTCTTGAAATGTGAGAACGAACAATTGTTTTGTCCTTATACGGAAATGTCTTTGATAGGTGGTAGATGTAAGTAGGAGCATTCAAACCTACATGAATAAAAAATTAGAGGTGCTGATTCCATTAGACAGAAATAATTTGTTGAAACACATTATAAGTAGGAGTATATTGTATATGGTATATAATAAAAAATGTACTTTACTCAAAAATAGGGTTATGTGTTCGATTGATGTTAAAATCATTTATCTATTTTATATTACTTAATTATAAATAATTTAATTTAGCTTACTATTATTTATGGATCGATTTGGCTCGATGGTCCAATAGTGCGTTAAAGGTCGGATTGAACTGCAATTTCAAAGACTCGTTCGATCTTTGGGGGGGAGAGTCGATCATAACAGTAAGGGAAATTGGCACAGATGGTCCCCAATGTTTGCTACTTTGGATGAATTGGTCATTAATCTTTTTTTTAGTTTATTGGTCCCCAATGTTTGCTAATTTGGATAAATTGGTCCTTCTGTTAAATTTTAAGTTAATTAAGTGTTAATCATAGGGTTATTTATGGAATAAAAGTTTGAGAGACCAATTCATCCAATTTTTAAATTAAATTTAAATTTTTTATTTTATTTTATTTTTAAAATTATGATCTTTTTCGGAAAATAAATTAATTTTCAAATAATTTTTAAATTTTTTTTTTCAACTAATTTTTTTCTTTTTTTTTTCAATTTTTTTTTGATAAACGAAAAAAATTAATTTATAATAATTTTAGGGATCAATTTTTTGAATAATTTTTTTTCAATTTTTTTATTTAAATAAAAATTAAGTAAATTTAGATTAACTAATAATTTTACGTTTGACGGTGAATGAGGAGAGTGGGTAAACACAACGGTTGGAGAATGTGTTATATTCATTATAAAAAAAATTGAAAAAAAGTTAATTCAAAAAATTAATTGAAAAAATAGTTAAAAATTAATTTAAAAATTGGATGAATTGGTCCATAAAACTAGTACTAATAGTTAATTTTGTAATAAGTTTTTTCATTACGAATCTTTTTCAAAAATAAATAAATTATTTGATAAAAAAATTATTTTTCGAAAAATATTACTCCCTCCGTTCCATTCATAATGTCTTGTTGGGTTTCGGCACGAAGTTTAAGATAGTGTGTGTAAAGGTTAAAGTAGTGGTGTAAAAGTATAAGATAGTGGGGTCCACTTATTTAGGTGATTGTGGTCCACTCATTTCTTACCATTTTAGGTATGAGACAGTATGAGTGGGACAACCCGAAATGGTATACATGATAGTATGAATGGGACGGAGGGAGTATAATTTTAAAAAATATCTTTAAAAAAAATGAAAAAAAATTAGTTGAAAAAAATTATTTTTCGAAAAATATTATAATTTTAAAAAATATCTTTGAAAAAAAACGAAAAAAATTAGTTGAAAAAAATTAATTTTAAAAAAAAATTATTTGAAAAATAAATTTATTTTCTGAAAATTATCATAATTTAAAAAAAATTTAAAAATCAAGTTTAATTTAAAAATTGGATGATTTGGTACTGAAACTTTTATTTCATAAATACCCCTATGATTAACATTTAATTAACTTAAAATTTAACAGAATGAATAATTTATCCAAATTAGCAAATATTGAGGATCAATAAATTTTAAAAAAAAGATTAAAAACCAATTCATCCAAAGTAACAAACATTGGACTATTTATGTTAATTTGCGAAACAGTAATTATAAATATACTTGATGAATTGACCTGCCCGATGACCTTGACAGCTCTAGCTATTGCATTTATTACAGATAAGCTAGGTAGCTTCAATTCTACGTGCATATACATGGTTTTACATACTTTCACACAGCAGTAACTTTTAATCAAAATATTCAATTCGTATGGTGTCAAATTCAACTTACAAATTTTTTATATAAATTCAATTAAACTAATCATTTATGATAAGCTTCATTTATTATAAAAATATTGTTACTTACTCCCTCCGTCCCATAATTCTTGTCCCTTATTTCTTTTCGGGACGTCCTACAATTCTTGTCCCTTTACCTAAAATAGCAAATTATTACACACACTTTATTCAAGGGCCCCACCATCTCACTCACAACCAACTACTCTTCTAAATTCCCGTGCCCAAAAGAAAAGAGACAAAAATTATGGGACGGAGGGAGTATAACTTTTGGAGAACTGCAAATCACTATATTCAACATACAAATTCTCAAGAGTTGTTATGGGACGAGCCAGCTGGCCATTTGTCTGTCCCTTTCCTATGTACAGGTTGGAGAAAGAAAAATCATATCATTAATAATTACTACTCCCTCCATTCCATTATTTATGTCCCATTGAAATGAACACGATAATTAAGATAGTAAAGATAAATGTGTAAAATTGTGGTGTAAAAATATAAAGGAGTGGGATCCACTTGCTTAGATTGATTGTGATCCACTCATTTATTTTCTTATTTGGTATGAGACATAAATAATGGAACAACCAAAAAGACAAGTAAAACATTAATAATGGAATGGAGGGAGTATTATCTTGTAGAGATATTACAATCAAATTGCATATCGCTTGCATTTTAATAATATTGAACAACTTTTTTGTGATATTATCTAAAATTAAAAAGTGACCAAATTAATTTAAGGATAAGTGAGAAGAAAAGAAAAGACTTGGTCCACGCCCTCTGTCTTCATCTAACGATCCTAAAATTATTAGAACTCAGTCCAAAAATAATACATTCATAGGTGAAATCAAGATGATTTAATCTAAGTCTAAATTCTAACAATCTAGTCACTGCAAGAAGCTGATGAATTGCGCATACGAGCCCCCCACGACGTTCTGCCTCTACAATCGCGTCGCTGCAGTTCGTCCAGTTGTGACTGCCACCTGTTCTGCCACTCTTCTTTCCCCTGCATTTCATTCGTACAAGAAAACATAAGAAAAAAAGTTTAATACATAATTTTTTAAGAGTAGGAGAAGAACAAGATTTAATTTTTAGCTTTTTTGGTGAAAAAGTCTGGAACCATTACCAAAGTGCGTGAATATACCTCGTGTTGTTTTTCAGAAGAAAACGGGAAGCCTACGGCCAAGTTTCTGTCGTAGAGAGCTCTGGTTTGCGGATTGGACAGCGTCTCGTATGCCTCATGCACCATAATAAATCTCTGCGTATACTCTTCCACTCTCTCTGGTGGGGAAACGTCCGGATGGTACTTTCGGGCCATCTGCTTGTACGCTTTTTTAATGTCGGAGAAACTGCTCCCGCTCTCTGCAATTCCCAACAGTTCGTACAGTGTCTCCTTAGTTTCCGTCGGAGCGTAGAAAGCCTCCATCCGGGCCGTGGCTCGGGCCCTGAACGGCCCGGATTGCTTTCCGGAACTGAAGGAGATGTTGAAGATTCTTGGATTGGGAGAGTGATTGGCTTTAGAGAGAAGATGGACCGTTAGATCCACGCTCGACATGATTTTTGAACTCATTTTCTTGCTTTAGTTTATGTTGTTTTGTTTTCTCTCACTGGTTTATGACTGTGGTGAAATTTGGCAATAATTATAGGAGAAGGAGGTGGTTGACCGAGTTAGGGATGGGCCCTACATGACGTATTGCGTATACCGGATAGAATTGCTTTAACGTTTTGTGGCCTAATTGAAGTTTTACTACGAGAATTTATAATTTGAAAATATTTACGTAAAATTGAATTTATAATAACTTATCCCACTAATTAAACAATCATATTTTGGGATACGAATCACGTCATTATGTGGATACGTTTATAAAGAAATACTGTACTTTGTTTATTAATTTATGCTGATAAGCTGTAACCGTGGGTAGGTAAGAAGCCGTGGGCATTCGACTTTTGTTCGTCTCCAATTATAAGTAGTTTTAATTGTCTTCAAAAGGTCGTTTTAATGCAATTAATTAGGTTGTTGGTTTGCGACTACCGAAACACATAGGTTCTTTTTTCAATATAGAGTGAAACGTATAATATCCGTGTAAAAGATATGAAACGTATGTATGATAGTGCAATTTTGAATGTTCCTCAATATCAAATATTTGACTTTTAATCTCAAGACAATCTTTTAATTGCTACTCCAGGATGCTTTTACTGTTGGAGATATTGTGGTTGGCTTCACGTTAGAGCATCTCCAAAGGATGCAAGAGAGTGGCGTTGAACGGCAGTTTGCCGTGTGGAACTTCTCCAATCGAAGACGGTAATTGACGACATACAAGAGTTCCGCCAATTCAACACGGTACTACTACCGTGTTACTGTTCACACGGTAGTAGTATCATTATATTATTTTTTTTCATTTTAATTTGTTAATTTAGATTAATTTTATGGGTGATTATTATATTTAATTAATGATATCTTTAATGAAATATAATTTATATTTTAATTTATTTTAGGCTTATTAATTATTTATATATTGAAATAAAAATATAATAATATAAAATTTAAAACAGGTTGTTACATAAATTAAAAAAAAATATTAAAATTACACTAGAATAAAAATACGATAACACTAAATTAATATTAGTTTTTCTATTATATTATGTAATTTTTGGATTTGTGCTTTTAAAAGTGTTGTGTATTCTTAGTTTTATTATTGTTGGAAATAAATTAATTATTTTACATTTATTTTAATATATTTTAAAAATTCAATTTTATTTAAAAAAAATATTTTTAGTGAGATTAAGTACAAAAATAAATATATTTAAATATATATAATATTAATAATTAATAAAACATTAATAAATATATTAGATTAATAGTAAAAAGTATCAAAATAGAATATTCCATTTTAGAGTTAAATGTAGAGTTGACGATTGGAAATGAATTCGAAAAAACTCTACATTCAGCTCTATAATAGTGTGGAGGGAACTCTACAATAGAGTTGTCTCTTGGAGATGCTCTTAGTTATTACACAATTGATTGTGCTGATTTAATAGGCCACACGACTTTCATTTTCCTTTATGAAACAGTGAAGAAAATAGTTGGTTGCGATTGTTTTGAAATGAAATAAGTTTGTTTGGAATCTTAAACAGTCATTCAGGAAAATGTAAATAGTCATTAAAAGAAAGTAGTCTACTTTTAAAATATTAATAGCTGTGCTTGCAGCAATACAGTATTTAACCAAATATAAATTGATGATAATAATAATTTACAGATAAAGAAATTACAAAAATGATAATATCAGGTTTCACAGGACAACTTAAATGATGGTGGGATAATTATTTATCTCAAGATGATCGAGATAATATTTTAAATATTGTGTTGGTCCGGAGACGATAAGTCAGGTGTAGAGGGGGGGGGTGAATACACCTGAGCTCAGTTTCTTTTTCTCAATGAAGGTCGGTGAGGCGATGATTGCAACCGATGAACGAGTGCCAAATAAGCCTTCGATTGCGGGACAGAGTGAGTCGGCCCATCGAGCTCTCTCCTACCGCGCGTTGTCGATACTTTGAGAATCGATCGGAGAGCATTGTGCGGAAAGTGTGGGGCCCGGAATTCGTCTCTTTTGAAAACACGTTTTAGCAAATTAAATCTTTTGGCTGTGCGCTTGATAAATACGTTTTATGCAAGCTTATGATTTTCAAGTCAGTTGAATACTATGCAATAAAACAGTAAAAGAACACAAGCGATTTAACGTGGTTCGGATACGCAAGATCCTACATCCACGGTCCTGAACAAGGCAGGAGAACTTGTTGATTATTCTGAGCAAGCCTCAGTAGGGATACTGTGCGCCTTGGGACCGATCTCCTCTAAGTTATAGTCCTTAGCGACTTTACAATCCAACCTAACTCTGAAAGGGAAGGGAATTTTCTCCAACTGAGAAGGAGTTCTTACAATAAGAACAATTCACTAAATGTGAACTCCTTCGAATCTAAGCTATAAATATGACAATGAGCTTAGTCTAGAGAAGAAAGGGATGTAAGAACTCTAGAGAGAAAAATTGAGAAATCTTCTAAGTATGCAAGTTTTCATCTGGATGATCTTTGAGTGTTCTAGAGCGTTTATGAACTTGACCTTGTCCCTTTTTGAAATTCCGTCTTGCGGAGCTTCAAAAACTTCTCTATTTATAGTTGTGAGTTATGGCATATGTCCGTTGGAGATGACGATGCCACGTGTCACAAGCTTCCAAGAAAAACGGCCATTAATTCGAACTTGTTGCAGCAGGGCAGTTAATGCACTGTTCATGAGAGCAAGCCTTTTGTGTAGAGTAGGTAAGCGTTGTCGGCTTCTCATTGGTCGAGGTTTGTAGTTGGTGAGAATGTCAGAGTTGACCGTTCAACAACCTCGTATGTCTTCTGCTGAACTTTTCGAAAAGACTTGAATAGCTGGGTCGCTTTTCGTAGGATACAGTAAACTGAAAAGTCTCTGTCTTCTTCAGCTGAGTCGGATGACACGACATCTACTGAGTAGGTCAGCTGTCGACTGCGAAGGTACTGTGCTTGTTTCTGTTCTTCTGCTGATGACTACCAGCTGGGAGTAGTCTTCTACTGATGATTTGTTAGCTGATGCGCTGTCTTTGACTGAGTGGAAGATCAGCTGCTGACTGAAGAACACAAGCGATTACACTGATGACGTGGGGTTCTGAAAAGTATCTTCGACAGAAGATCAGTTCAACAATTACCCCGTACAGGACTTAGACAAAAATAATAATCAATACATCAAGTCTAACCTATACATCAGCTAATCATATCGACACACTAATCTACTGATATCAGCTAGGTTTTGGGATATTCAATTCCATAGTACTACTATGATTTCCCCCAATTTTCTTTTAACCGAACAACAGCTGAGTATCATCTACTGACTCATATCCAACATATTGTAAAAACAGAAAGAAATAACCTGAGAGAAGATACAGTATATACATTGAACATGAATATTGTAGAACATTTTACAGGAAAATATGCAGAAAATAGTGAAAATATTAGAACTCTACTACAAAATCTTAGGTGTAAAACACTTACAAATTTTAGATGGTATAAAGATACATTTCTAAGTAGAGTTATGAAACTTCCTGAGTGTAATAGTACTCATTGGAAATCGGATAGACCTTGGTGTCACACAATTATACTCCACTATATGTCACCTCTACAAATCATATAACATGTGGAATACATTTTAATTAAATAATCAAATCAAAATCAATTATGGTGGGCCACATATGCCACATGTCAACACCTTATAAAGTGTTACATACAATGGATCATATTGTGTGACACAAGGAAAAAATAAAAATTGGCCCTTCATGTTGGTTGTTTTCCAGTTTTGGCCCTTTATGTTGTTTCGGTCCAATTTTAGTCCTGTAGATTGGTAAAAAGTCTGATTTTAGCCCGATTTCAAAAAATCGACCAAGTTTATCAATTTTGGCCTGTTGGGCGCATGTGTGTGTAAATTATGCGCTCCAAGTATGAAATTGAAAAAACCCTTCTGTCATTCCCGTCGTTCTTGCAAGGGGGTGTATGAAATTGAAAAACCCTTCTCACAACCACGGTGCAGTGATTTCGTCGCCCAGGCTTCCACACGCGGTGTCGACCGAGTATTCGTTTCCAATCCACCACGACGCAGTGATTCCATCGCCCAAGCTTCCACACGCGGCGCCGAAGCCTTCACAGAGTAAGGTGAGCATCTTACTACCAAGCATGTATTTATCTCTTCTTCTTGTGTGTGTGTATGATTTACAATGTGTCGGTTACGATTAATAGATTCCAAGCGTTACAATAGTTCCCGCCACTGAATCGTGTATTACTTTAGTAAGTGTTAGACTTAATATCATGAATTGGGTGTGACGGTGGGAGGCAATTTCATTTTTTTTAGTTTGGTGGATTCTCAATTGGATAGACCCCTGTTACGGATATACATATGTTGATTCAATTTTCCGTTTCTGTTGCTATGGGATTGAACGTCTTGTTTGCTATTCAAATTTGCGTTAAAATGCTCTTATGATTGTTAATGGTGAAAATAGGGTGCTGACACGAAGGAGTTAGAAGCGTCCATCTAATGTAAAATAGGTTTTTGACTCAATCTGCCGCCTTGCAATCCAAATCAAGTCATTTGATGCAAATAAATGTTGTTGATGAAAGTTGTTTGTGTTTTATAAATTGCATATAAATGTTGGTTTTTTTCTCAACGTGGTACTTTGATTTTGTTGTTTATATATGCCAGGTGAGTGTTCCTCAAGAATCTACTGATCACCTCCATCAACGCTCCACAACTCAAACTTTCTCCCGAAGTACTGAAAGTGTGGTAAGCATTTAATTAGCTTGCTGCCTTGATATGAAAATAGGCTAGCTGCCTTGCTATGAAAATATGTTTGTTGCCTTCTTATGAGAATCTCTAACACCCCAATTTTCATAACTTTTAAGGGGACGTCACCTCGTTCATAACATTTAATTTTCTCAATTTAATTTTCAAAAAAATAATAGATTTATAAAAATAATAAGGTTTTAATGCATTTCATAAAAGCGAAAGTCTTAAATCAAAAACATGTGCGTCATCTAGTTTACGAAATTAAATAGTAATAAATGCATAGTTCATGAGAAAAACTAAATTAATGCGGTAAAAAGTGATTTAGATTCTTTCATGTATGACCATCACCATCCGCCATTTCAAGCACCTGCCGGACCATGATCTGAAAAGGTGAAAATATATAGGGGTGAGTACGACTACTCAGTGGGGTCAAACATTATCCAAACTATAAACTATAAAGGATTTAACATGAGAAATTAGACATGCAAGCCCGGAGGCTTAACCCGAAGGTTTTACTGCTGTGAATTGCCCGAAGGCTAACCCGAAGGTTTTACTGCTGTGAATTGCCCGAAGGCTAACCCGAAGGTTTTTCTGCTATGAATTGCCCGAAGGCTCTACCTGTACTGAATAACGCATGAGAAAAACAATATAATGTATAATAAGGATAAGAGTAAAACCCCACCTTAACCTTGACTTGCACGAAAAAAAATGAAGAAATTTCAAGTGGTTAAGTCCCGCGCGCTTGTCCTAAACATGAAGAATTTACTCTCTTAATGTCATGTATGCATTTGACATATATTCGTAAGTGCACATAATAACATTAAACGTAGTCCTACGTGACTTAATCATTTTAAGAAAAATAGTTATACCATAAAAAAATAAACAACTCCCTAGCTTACGGTAATGCAGAGAAAAAAAAATCAATAGAAATACATCACTAAAATATCATTTTTCTATTATTACTGATTACTTACGAATTAGAATAAATATAGTATTTTACTTTAACTATTAGTTCAAGCTTTACGGCTAAACATGTTATTTCCTCATATGTTCTGCACTAAATAATTTGTTTAAGTTCTAATGAATATATTTAACCTACCTTGACCATGACTTAATCGCAATTATTTTATTCGAGTCAGTCACGAAAAATCCATCCATGAACTATTCATGGAGAAAACAAAATAATTCAATTCCACTTATTCCCAAAACAAATACAAGGCGTCGTCATTACTGTACTTGATTCTTAACACCACTAATAAATAAACTACTTACAGTTTTATTCACTTAATATCAACTCTGTTAGGAAATCCATGAATTGGGCGTTGGAAAAAAAAATCATGTAATCCTATGAAAGGCTATAAACTATAATCTATGTAATTAAGAACTATATTAATTCAAAAACACAAAAAGCATTTAACGAGATTTAACAATTTCGTACCTTGAAAGAAAACGAAAAGAATTACGAACTGAAATCCAAAACGTTGACGCAGGCTAGGTAGATAAATTCTTTTGGAACGATTTAGGGAAAGAGAATGAATGAGAGGTAGTGTGCTTCGTGATTAAAGTATATAAAAAAAAATCTCTAACTCAAATAGGTTTAAGATAATGATAAATATTAAATACGAGATTATCTCTAACAAATCAATAAGATTTTGCCGTTGTTTAAAAATAATAACAGAAGGACTTAATATTCTAGATAAGGAAAAAAAACGTGCACCTATAATCATAATTAAAGTATTTAAATATAATTGTTTTTTTTTGGTAAAACAAATATTGCACTAGGATAGTCATAAGTCTTTTAGGAAAAGTTAATAAGGTTTGACTTACCGTATCACTATCCAATTACATCCAATTATTTGAGAAAATCTTATGTTTTAGTTTTTAACAGAAAAATAGACACGAAGTTCCACATAATTTAGACTAAAAATAATCCATTTAAGTTTAAAAAATTATAATTAAACAATCTAGCATAGTTAAAACGAACACAGTAAGCTAATATGAGAAATGTTATGATAATGTTTTTTTTTTTCGTTTAATTAATAACTAAGGCGCGACTTATAGGACTTACCAAATGATATCATGCATGAGGTGAAAATGCAAATTTTATATTAATTATTTATTTATATATTTTTTTTAGATAAAATTTTGGGGTGTTACAGAATCGGCTTGCTGCCTTGTTATGAAAATTGGCTTGTTGCCACTTGGATTTATTTAGAATGTGGTTGTTGTCTTGTTTTGAAAATAGTACAATCTAGTGTTAGATTAACTTTCTTATGATTCTTAGATGCAGAGCTTGAGGAAAGGGGTTAATTCAAACAATGAAACACGTGCCACATTTCATCAACGAGACCAACCTCAAACACAACCACCAACAATGTTTCAACAGATCCAAAACCAGTGCCAGTTTAGACATATGACACAAAATCTTACCATCCAGTGGGACACAGTGCATATTAGACAACCATCAGGAAGAATTATATCAAGGTTTCAACTTGAAGCTGCAAAGAGATCCAAGGCTAGAAAGCGGGATTAGGTGTACTGGTGATTGTTGTTTTCAGTCTGATTTTAGACTTGTTTGATTTTGTTTGGCACATTGCAGAACACTTTATTCTATCTTGTCATGGCTTGACACTGAACTTATACGCTAAAAATGTTGCATGTTGTGATGACAGGAATATGTTTATTGAGATTGTTTTTCTCTCAAATGTTATTTTTGCAAATAACCGTAATTTAATTATCAATATTTTAAATTTTGATGTTTTCCGACCTAAAATAATATAAAAAAAGTTGAAAACACAAAAAATAGTAAATAGATAAATAAAATCACGTCGTAAAGGTATCTAAGGATATAATAAAAAGATTTTTCCAAAATTGGACTTCAACCAATATAAAGGGCCAAAATTGGACTTAAAACAATTTTTTTTTTTTCAAAAAAAAAAAAAAAAAAAAAAAAAAAATCAGCGCGTGTTTGTACTCTCCAACAAGCCAAAATTGATAAACTTGGTAGAATTTTTGAAATCGGGCTAAAATCGGACTTTTTGCCAATCTACAGGACTACAATTGGACTGAAACAACATAAAGGGCCAAAACTGGAAAACAGCCAACATAAAGGGCCAAGTCTTTGTGATTGGAAATCTAAATTTATAGATGAGCTTCCTAATTTATTTGCGGAGAGAGTAAGAAAAGTTTTAAGATAAAATTATAATAATCTTCCATATGAAAATTATTCGTATGGAAAACTAATAGGAACATGTGTCCAAGAAGGATTAAGTCTTTGTAATGAAATAAAATTAAATCAACAAATGAAAAGACAAAACTTAATAGAAAAATAGCAATTAGGTCAATTTTGTGATCAATTTGCTATGGATAAAATTCCATCTGTTAGCAGACCTAAAAAGACTTGGAAAGACAATAAAACCTATCATAAGAAAAAAAGAAAGTTTCCTAAAAAGAAAATTGAAAAAAATAGAGAGAAAAAGATGATAGAATAAGAAAAAGATGGGAAAAAAGAAAATCAATAATTTGTAAAAAATGTGAAAAATATGCCCATTATGCTAAATAATGTTGGACTAAGAAAAAAATTAATAATCTTAATCTAGATAATAATATGGAAGAAATATTTTCAAAAATATTATTAAATTAAGATACATAATCAGAAAATACTAGTAATACTAGTATAAGTGAAATATCTGATAAAGAATTAGATGTTTTAGAAAATGAGTTTATAATATCAGATTTAGATTCAGAATGTTTGTTGTGCATATTAGGACAATCTTGTCCTGAAAAAGAAGATGATAATGAGATTGAAGGTAAAATATTTTATAGTATTCTGTCACAATTTCAACATTTGAATATTAATGTTTTAACACATAATAATATTAGGGAATTAATAAAAATGATTAAAGATCCAGAATTAATATCTAGAATAATAGATATTATGGAAAATACTCCTACTACTTCTCAGAATAATGAAAAGTTTAGAAAAAAGCATTTTATATCCAGAAGGTCCTTATATGATGTTTGAAGTTTATAAACGAATTAAACAAAAGAAAGTAGAAGAGAATCATACTTCTACAAATGATTTAATAATAAAAATTAATAATCTTATAGAGGAAGAGGTGGTAGAGGTTATGGATGGAGGAAAAAGTTGTTCTATTCTATAATCTAAAGGTGATATATGCGAGTATATAAATCTTGATGAATATTTAGAAGGTAGTATTCCTAATTTTTTTATCATCTTTGAACTGTAATGTTATTGTTCATTCTAGTGTTTGTATTACTTTTATCAAATTATTTTGAACTGGTTGTTGCGAAGCCAGTTCTTGTTCAATAGTCCAATTATTAAAAAAATCTATTTCTTCCCATTTAATTTTTCTTCTAGTAGTAATATTAGATTTACTAAAATTACTTTCTATTAAGATTGTTTCATTCAAGGGTTTATCAACCCTCTTACATTGGGGATTTAATGTATACAACGATTTATAATATACTCTATAACAAATAGCTATTACTTATGTTCCTAGTTTGTAATTATAATGAGTTTTAACATTTAATGATAATATATTGATATCAGATAATGATAATTACAAATTCTGATATATATCAAAATAAACTGGACCATGAGCCAAACTTGTTTGTATTATTCTCATTACATATTGTTTCCAATTTAAATTTCTTCCATCTCTTAAAGTTGCTATAAAGCTTTCTAGAAATCCTTCTAAAGTTAAAGGCTTAAATGCAATTTTTACCAATCCAATATGTATGAAACTTATGTATGATAAGGGCCATTTTGAATGTTCCTCAATGTCAAATATTTGACTTTTAATCCCAAGGCAATCTTTTAATTGACTTTCATTTTCTTTTATGAAAACAGTGAAGAAAATAGTTGATTGTCATTGTTTTGAAATGAAATGAGTTAGTGTGCAATCTTAAACAGTCATTCAGGAAAATGTAAATAGTCATTAAAGAAAATAGTCTAACATGACTACTTTTAAAATATTAATAGCTGTGCTTGCAACAATATTTAACCCAATGTAAATTGATAATAATAATAATAATAATAATAATAATAATAATAATAATAATAATAATAATAATAATTCGGAGCACTAAAATAACAATAAATATATGAGAAAATCAAAGTACACACTTCAATACAATGTCAACATTGAATCTCAAACCAAAACTCATGAATGATACCCGTAAGCAGCATCGCCCCTCCGGGGTCGGCCTATCGCTTCGCCTTACGAAAAGTATATTTTATCGGTCTTCTATCAAAGCTACCTACATGGTTAGATTTCACAAGTGTAAATTCTATCGTCAGTGACAGAGGCAAAATTCAAAAAATTCTAAATTAATCATAGTGACGGACTGATGGATTCAATTTAGAAGGGATTGAATTTCTATAAAATTCAACATAGTAATAATAATAAATAAATAAAATTGGTGGTGGCAGCTATCCACCAACGCCACCACCTATCTTTGCCAGTAATCATGATTTACTTCATTTATATGATTTGAAGGTATTAGACAATGTATAGTTGATCTTGGACACAAAATCTTGAAATACAATAATCAAAAGAAATTTAACACACATTATTATTGGTATAAGAAGAGAACCCAAATACAACTAGACTATCCCCAAGGGACAAATTATTTAACCTTTTAGAATGAAACACGATAGGAGCCATTTATCTGTCACTTTCATAACAGTTGGAGAAAATAATTTCATATAATTAATCATTATTATTATCAACTTGCATCATTGTTCAGTTGCATTTAATAAGATTGAAAAGCTCGTTTTTGTCAACCAATCATCCACTAAATTATTTAAAATGAACAGAAAAGTGATGAGAAAAGACGAGGCTAGTAACAAAGCATTAAAATATACATTCATTCCTAAAATTAACTTTAATCTACGTCTTATTTCTACTCTAGTGACTACAATAAGGTGATGAATTGCGCATGCGGGCCCCCCACGACGTTCCGCCTCTACAATCGCGTCGCTGCAGTTCGTCCAGTTGTGACTGCCAGCTACTTTGCCACTCTTTTTCGTGATGATGTTTTCTGGGAGAAAACGAAAATCCGACGGCTAAGTCTCTGTCGTAGAGAGCTCTTGTTTGCGGATTGGACAGCGTTTCGTACGCCTCATGCACCATAATAAACCTCCGCGTATTCTCGTCCACTCTCTCCGGTGGGGAAACGTCCGGATGGTACTTTCGGGCCATCTGCTTGTACGCTTTCTTTATGTCGGAGAAACTGCTACAGTTCTCTGCAATTCCCAGCAGTTCGTAGAGTGTCTCCTTAGTTTCCGTCGGAGCGTAGAAAGCCTCGATCCGGGCCTGGGCCTGGGCCTGGGCCTGGGCTCGGGCTCGGGCTCTCGATGGCCCGGATTGCTTCCGGGTTGAAATTCTTGATTTAATGAGTTGAGAATTGAAGGAGATTCTTGAGGGGGATTGAGGAATGCGAGATTGAGATTGATAGTGAAGATAGACAGTTGGATCGACGGTTGAAATGATTTTGGAACTCATTTTCTTGATTAGTTTAGGCTTGTATTTTTTCTGAAGTGGTTTATGATTGGGAAATTTAGCGTGAATTTATAGGAAGATGGTGGAGCGAGTTAGGGGCGGGCCCACTTGATTGTACAGTATACACTCTTGCCTGTTGGATAGAATTGCATTAATATTTCCGTCTAGTTTTTATTTATGGACAAGAATTTTTCTCTTCTCTCGTTTTCGTACAGCTGTTCCACAAGACGTCATTTGATAAATAGCGTATATTTTCAATTTTCCAACCTAATAACACTTATCCACTTCATTAAGATGAAACTAAAATCTTAATCATTATCTTAAATATTGATTTTTACTACGATCAGTCGCTATTTATAATTTGAAAAAATTTATTAAAAATTATAATCGTTCAATCAAGAACTTATTTATTTCAACTAATTAAACCATCCTACAGGGATATGAGTTACGTTCACATGTCATTTATGTGGATAAGTTCATAGAGAAATATGTATCTTATGATTCTTATCCTTAATTAGCTTTAATTTATTTTTTTTGATGAAAAAAACCTATTATTGTTATCCGAGTTGCATAGTGAGTAAATTCTTTTCACCATATATTCAACTGATTTTTAATGCCATAAATGGTTTAACATCCTATATGCAACTCCCTTATCCACCTCATTATTCTTCTTATATGAGTTGGATGGAAGGCTTCAGTTAGGATTCACCACATGGAACTCTTTCTAAAGTTAATTGGATAATTGGATTATGGGATTTTAGTCTTTTGAAAAAATTATAGTAATGGAGTGAAATTCGTGGTAAAAATATTGATGAGATTAATTTGAGCAAGGGATTTTTATTCCCGTAAATCGTGGTAAAAATATTGATTCAGCATAATGTTTAGTTTATCAACTACTACCCAATTTGATTTCGTTGATTAATAGGCCTGACAACTTTCATTTCTTTTCACATCTTTAATGCAACAGTGAATAAATTAGTTGTAATTTACGAATTTTTAGAATGAAATTAGTAACGGGGAAATCTTAAATTTGTCATTCTCAAAATAGTCATTATGTGGAAAGAAGTATGATAGCTGCTCAGGACTTGGGACTTTCCAGATGAAAGTAGTCGTTCACAAAGGATAGGAATTTAGAGAGAGGATGAAATTTAAATTTTATATAAAATGAAACATGTTGTAAATATGTTTAATATATATACTTACCATATATTGTGATGACCATGTAAACCCTAAAAGCCCATGAGTCCATCTTGTATTCTATAAATAGAGGTCTTCACCCTCATAATAATACACATCTATTTTCCATCTTCTCTATTATTCTCTCATTCTATTTAGTTTATAACACGTTATCAGCACGAGAAGCTCTTATTTGAGAAGAAACACGAAGCTCTCCTAACGAAAGGTATACGCGTCCTTTAATTTCCAATCTTCTTGATTGTTAATTATGTGAATATCGTTTGATTATTTCATGTAATGTTGATCGGTTGCATTGATTATATATTTTAAAATAAGATTGGTTATGCCTATTGCCTTTAACAACATATATATTTTCTTTTGTTCACGACCATCAACAATCAAAGGCCAATCTCTCAAAGTTGTTTTTTTTAACCATATATCTGTGGGCCAAGAAAAAATATAAAAAAATTTAATGATACAGTATAATCTATCTCTTCAATTCCGATACAACATGATATTTATTATAGTCCGTTTTAATTAAGAGATCTATTCGATCTCATATATTGTTATAGTTGTTGCCCCATATGTGGCACAATACATGAATATTCAAGAAGAATATCACATGTTCTTGAAGAACATGTTTAATGACTTGATTTATTTTCAAGAAATGATACGAGATCCCGTAGATCCATAATCTATAAAAGAAAGTATGTTATACTTATATACTACTTAAATTGTTGTTTCTGCAGCAACACAATCAATATTCCTGAAGAATATTACATGCTCTTGAAGAGCTTTTACTTTACGTTTTTATTTATTTGTTTGTTTATCTAATGTTAAATAACAATTGTTGCTCCTGAAGTAACACAATTCATATTCATGAAGAATATTAATGCTCTTGAAGAGAAATTCAAAACCATATTTTTAACTTAAATTGTTGCTCCAGAAGTAACACAATCAATGTTTTGAAATAAATTACATGCTCTTGAAGAGCATTTACAATCAATATTTCTATGTACGTTTTTATTTATTTGTTTGTTTATTTAATGCTTTAATCCAAACTGTTGCTCCAGAAGTAGCACAATTCATATTCATGCAGAATATCACATGCTCTTAACGAGCAATTTGTTGAAATAATTTAATTGTTGCTCCAGAAGTAGCACAATTTAATATTTATGAAGAATATTACACACTTTTGAAGAGTTACTTATATTATGTATGTATTTACCATATACCGAGTTTTTTTACTGCATATAATCTTAATTTGGTGCTCCTGAAGTAGCACACAATTAATATTCCTGAAGAATATTACGTGATGAACAATTCATATAATGTCTTATTGATGGGTGAGTCTTGATTTTTGAATTGTTATTGTTGCTCCCAAAGTAGCATTGATATCCCCTACGAACACTATATGTTCTTGAAGAACAATTGGGTTTCTCGAAAATATTAGTCATTCGCCTGAAGTCGTTTAATATTAGACTAAATTGGTGCTCCTGAAGTAACACAATTTGTATTTTTGAAGAATGCTACATGTTCTTGAAGAACAATTCAAACTTTTGATTTTGACAAATATTATATATTCATAACTCTAATTGTTGTTCTTGAAGTAGCACAATTAACTCTATATGTTCTTGGAACAATCAAAACTTGTCATTTTGAAATCATACTTTAATTGTTGGTCCTGAAGTAGCACAATTAATATTCTTGATGAATATTACATGTTCCTAAAGAACAATGTATATCTAAAGGTATGTTGTAATTTAAAAAATTACCTAATTATATGGAGTGGTAGCAATAGCTCCTCTTTGAATGACAATTGCATTTCCAATATCCTATTGTGACTTAATTTCTTTTCAAGAATAGATGTGAGATCCGGTAGATCTCAAAATTTGCAATTCATTGATTTCGCTTATCATGAAACTAAATTGTTGTTCTGGAAGTAGCACAATTACATTCCTGAAGAATGACCATGTTGTGATAGTAACATTACTATCACATGTTTGTGGAAATGCTTCAAATATAGTATTTTATATACTATTTATCTTTTGCTCCTGAAGTAGCATCATTTATATTCTAGAAGAATATTAAATGCTCTTAAAGAGCAACTCGTATGTTGAGTGATATATGTTTATTACTGAATGAAAAACATTATTTATGTCTAGTTGACATTAATGAAATCTTGATATCGATGCTCATCTGCCAATAAGAGGCATGAAGGGATAATAATATAATAAAACGAAGCATCGCAGCAGGATTGCGGTAGGATATTAATTGTTTGTCCTCCCTAAAGCTCAATACAAGTAGTTGCATCTTCACTGCAAGATATTAAAATCGAGTGGATCGAAATTATTGAAGGCTCTAGAAGAGCATGTGTCATTTTATCAAATGATACGAAATCAACTATTAAGTTTGCCCTTACTTTAGTAAGTCTAGAAGAAACTTACTAAGTTTTAAGGATATCCGTTGCAATGGATACCATATTGAAATAATATAAGAAGGTAGTGATACATATTCTTGTATAAATTATTTTGTATTTAGCCAGAAGCTAACAAAAGAAAAGTTATCACACTACCATTTTAAATTTATTACACATTTATAAAAACAAGTGAGACAAACCATGTCATGAACCGGAAGTTCAAAGACCTTTATGCTTTGACATGAGAGGTTTGGACATTCACGAGTAACTATCATGCGCAACAAATTGAAAATTTATCTGAGCGCAAATAGAGATCCTGAAGAATCTTTACATTGATTTTCATGAATGCTTGACTTCTAGAAGAAATGAAGCAATTGCTAGAACTAATAGTTCAAATAATAAATAACTAAATTCCCTCAAGGAGAATTGTCTTGATAAAGCTAGCGAGTTTATTAAACTCTAAGTTCCTCCTATAGAGGACTTATATTATATTACTTTGGAATTGAGATTCAACATTTAGTTGCTCATGTGCATAATCAATGGTTTGTACGTATAAAAACGAGTCTGACAAGAAGATTGTTATTATGATAAAATAACGTTCCCAACATTAGGTGGAACATATGTCACATTTGGATTCCTGAAGTAATCAATGTGAAATCTACATCCAACAAAAAGCACAAGAACAAACTAGTCAATTTTGGATTCCAGAAGCAATCAATGTGAACAAGAAGTCAAAAAACTCACTTGCAAAAGATTGCAAACCAACTTCTTGATGCTTTTAATTTGTGTATATAGAAGAAGTGACAATGTTATATATTTCCTATAAATACCCCCGCACAAATAAATGTCCCTGAAGGACAAGTACAAATGGTAGCAAATGAATATAAAATTCGTCAAAAATATGGTCGACCAATTGGTTCTAAAAGAAATTTTGTGTCTAAGAAAAGTGGCACAAAATATGAACCAAAAAATGACGATAATGATTAATCAATCAAATAAAGTTTCCTGGAGAACTGCCAACATCTAATTAATGAGATCTCAATATATTGGAGAGATCAAGTATCGTCGTGGACGCATAATGATATATTCGCCTTAAATATGACTCTTGAAATTAAAAAAGAGGATCATCAACGACGATCTATAAGAGATTGTCAAAATTGAAATAATTGGCCAGAGAGGAACAAAGTCATATAAGGTGAATTAATATTCCCTAGAAAGCCAAAAATATTTGGACCTGTAGTTCCAAAATCCGGAAAGTATATCCCCGAAGGATACAAATGTGTCTATGTTACAAAGAGAAATAAAAATTGCGAGATATAGGGCAATACTTGTAACACAATATTTCTCTCAAAGACCGGGAATTAATTATGTACTCTCCCATAATTGACATAAAATTTTACAGTTTTGATTAATCTACTTATGTCACAAAAGGCTTGTTATGCGCCTCATGGATATTGTAAAGGTCTATCTATATGATTCACTAGATAGTGACATATACTTGAAAATCCCTGAAGGATTTATCTTAATTGAATCACGTAAGTCAAAAATATGTTTTCAAGTAAACTGCAAACTCGTTGTAAGAACAACCTGTATCTCAAAAGTGAAGATATTTGCTCATATGTTTTCAAGAAGAAAACTGATAGCAAAGCAGTTTGTATTGTTATTCGATTTTGGTTAAGACTCCTGAAGAGTTTAATACTTGAAAATTATGTGTATACTCCGTTCACATGACATATATAGGGCCACTACTTGTGGACTATTTTATTGATTGACACGTAATTCTATAATCCAACTCAACTATTGTTGGCATTAGGGGGAGATTAAAATATGAATGCCGCAAATATCTCGTTGGATTAATTATTTAGATTCACGCACTATGAACCATAAGTTCATCAAGTTATTTAGTGGAAATGGAGTGACTAAAATCTCATATACTTGTTATATATGCACCGTGAACGAACTGAAGTTCCTCATAGAAAATATAAATCAATTGATTCTCATTAGCGCCATAAGCGTGAGAGATTTATTGGTATAAGAGATAAGAAGTCCGCGGAATACAAAATTAGAACACATCACTCCAAATTCCTCTAGAAGAGGATATGTGAATCATTATGTACAAAAGTACTTGATGAAATCAACTCATGCATAAAGACGGAGTTCGAATCAAAAGACTTAGGTTGAACTAATAATTGTCTCGACCTGCAGATCGAGCATCTCCCTAATGAAGTTACGGTAGTCGACCTATCTGAAAGGTCTTTAAAGAGATTTCATTGTATCGTATCCACATAGCTACCTAATAGTTGCTTCAATCACTTGAAGTGGATGGAGACTCATTTAGACCTATAGAAGATAACAAAAATGAGGACCAGAAGTTTCTTACTTACGTGCAATTGGAAAATTTAAAATGGTATTGATCATCCTTTGTTATCTTCAAGACAAACATGACATTGGTCTATTTATGAGAGTAATGATATATTGACATATTCCATGTTATTATCTATGATAATAATTAAACTTGTGTTGCACATATTAGTTTAGACCTTGAAGATAACTTTGAAGATTGTTATCTTGAGGGGGAGTAACGAATTGTAAATAATCTTGAAGATTAGACGGACTCCTAAAGGTCAAATGGCCCTGAAGGTCAAATGATTGTACTCTTTTTTCTTTTCTAAGTTTTGTCCCAAAGGGTTTTTTTAGTTAAGGTTTTTAACGAGGCATCCAATGCAATACACGAGTAAATGAGTCATTGAGATTGATTCATCAATGAGCCAATGCAACACATGATCTCCAAAAGAGTGGCGGCATCAACATCCAGTAAATTCGCTCAAGTGACAATCTAGCAGATTCTTTTATAAAGGCATTACTAACGTCAACATTCAAGAAATTGGTACACAAGATCGATATGCGCCGACTCAAGGACAAGAATGACTAAATTGAGGTGGAGTAGCTGCACTCTTTTTCCTTCGACCAGTTTTTATCCCAATGGGTTTTTCTAGCAATGTTTTAACGAGACATCAGTTTCTTTTAAGGTTGGTCAATCAAGGGGGAGTGTTGTAAATATGTTTAATATATATATACTTACCATATATTGTGATGACCATGTAAACCCTAAAAGCCCATTAGCCCATCTTGTACTCTATAAATAGAGGTCTCCACCCTCATAATAATACACGTCTATTTTCCATCTTCTCTATTATTCTCTCATTCTATTTAGTTTATAACAAAACGTGGAATTTTAGGGAAGCCATAATTTTTTTTTAAAAACACTTAACCCTAGTTAATAATTTTCAAAAAATAAATAAAAACGTCATACAGCACTTAGAAATTATTGATGACACGAGAATTATGATAGTAATAGAGTAACCATAGTAATAGTAAATCTATGGAGTTGAACCTTTAAATCAAAACAAAGTTTTAAATAAGCCAAAGTCCACGCTTCAATACAATGTCAACGTTGAATCTCGAACCAAAACCGATCAATGATACCGGTGGCCAGCGCCGCCCCTCGGCCTACGCCACATGGAAAAATTTATTGATATGTAAAAGTATTATGTCTCTCTCACGTAAAAGTAGTATTCTAATTAACACATTCTTGTAACTAACTTAATACTAATAAATATTACGCGTTAAAATTATATCACCATCTCTATTTTATCGAGTCTATTTTATATGGTTAGTCTACCACAATGAGATTTATTTAGTATATGCACTTCTAAATATGAGTAATGTGTTGCTAAAAAAATAAAATAATAATACACAATATTCATAACAAATTTGACACAACTTTAATAATTTGAGTACAATGCCACCGTACTTATGTAATCATACCTAATTGTGGGCTTTCCATCATCATGATTATTGGGCTTTCCACATCATGTTTCTAAATGAATATACAATATAAACAGGGTATAGTATTTTACTTTTAATTATTTATTGTGGTCCTAAAAAAGCAAAATGAAAATTTAGCATGGGCCTCGACTGAGTTTATTCATAACTAATTGTGGGCTTTCCATCATCATGATTATTGGGCTGACGGGCTATGTTCATTGTTATCTTTTTCACTTAATAACGGCGAATAATTGAAGTTTCACCAATAAGTGCCTAAGGATCCTCTGACCCATTATTTGGTGGACCACTTGGTGGCCCACCAATCACGCTCTGCCACGCGTGCATTGGTGGATCATCAAGTTATTACCACACGACACATATCCTCACCTTATTGGTGGGACATGTAGTGGTCCACCTACTGGGGTAGAGGATCTTCTTCCCCAATAAGTAGTGTCATTGAGATTTTTTAGTATCAAATTTTATATTAATATTAATTTCAATTAAATTAAATTTCGGTTTAAGTTAAAATATACATAGGACCATAGAAGATCCTCACTAAATAACTCCTAGGGATCCATCATTCAGGGGCCACAGGCGGATCCAAAATATTTATTTGGGAGGGATGAACTATGATAATTGATAATTAACGTTTACAATTAATGAAAGGAGACAAAATCTCAAATTTTGGGTCTGAAGTAACAGAATTTCCGAAATTATAAAGAAAATTATAAATATGTAAGAATATTCAAAGAATTTAAAGAAAATTTGGGTAAAAATTTTAAAGAAAATTATGAGAGAGGCAGATTTAGAATTACAAAATACGTGGAACAAGATCTTCAATTATAAAGGCCATCCGGCGGCCTTAGAATGCAATTATTTCAAGCAAAGCCTTCAATTTAAGTCAGTCAGTGGCAACAAAATGGATATGGGAAAGACGTCTGCCGGATTTCCTTGGCCATTTAATTGAAAACTAGAATAACACCCAAACCAGGCACAAAAAAAAAATATTACAATTTCGTAAATATATTACATTATATTATACTCATTATGTCCCGCTATTATTGTTCTCTTTGGTTTCGGCACATAGATTAAGAAACTTTGTTAAAGTGTATATTTTATGAGTTTTAATTATATTAATAAACGGACTCAATTTTCGAGTAGTGGTTGGTGGGAAGAAATTAGAAATCATCCAAGGTATAGTTGAGGCAATCGATTTATTTATTTTCTATTTTTTTCATGTTGTAATTGAATAAATATTCTAAAGTTTCCAAAAAGTTAAAAATCATAAATTTCTGAGTCGTAACTGAACGGAATGATATGAGGGAGAGATTTTTCGACAGAGAGAATATAAGAATATAGGGGTGAGTAGTGGGCAAGTAGGACCCACTTCATTTTAGGTTTAAGAATATTTTTTTGTCATTTTAGGAAATATGACAGTAATAGCGGGACAAACCGATTAGAAAAGTAGGACAATAATAGGGGACCAGAGGGAGTATCATATATCTTTAAAACTCAAAATACATAATCTATCAAGTAATTACAAAATTTCATTTGTGGTATAATTTAAGCTGATGTTGATAATGACGAAAGACTTTCACTCTTTCTTATCCAGTTCTTTTTGGATCCACATATGTCCTTTAGATGATCCAAGATTGATTTTAAATCTCTATCTTTCGGATCACCATAAAGAGCAACATGTCGGTAATATAATTTGCGTTCCTTCTCTGTAATAGCGCTAAACTGTCATACTGTCTCAAGTTGTTTATACTTCGATTTTTCTAATGAAGTTGAAGGAGTAATTCAAAAAAATATAAATCCTCCACAAATTTTTAGTTAAAATGGAGAACATTGTTATGGCAACTTCAGTTTTCGTCCTTTCTTGATACTTTCGATAAAAAGTGAACAGTGTAAAATATGGGTTATCATAACATTCGAAATTTAATCTAAGTTTTTATGTTATTGTTAAAATTATGTATACGTCATGGGAGACATCATAAATATGTATTTCGAAATATTAAAACAAAAGGATCATCTCTCCCCTCTCTCCTACAGATCTAAGGGTCTGATTTTTCCAATATTCAATCGTTGCTTCAGAATAAGGCATCACCTTTGACCCTGCTTCACGAAAGGTTTCGTCAAACTCTAGTTTGCTCTTTGATTTTATTTTTGGCCCGAGTTAGTGGATATGCATGTCGAATATTAGATAGTTGATGTATTTGATCTGAGTTGAGATGTTTGATTTGCTAATTTTGTGTGTATACTTAGTAGTAAAGAATTGTAGAACTGTTTGAGAAGAATATTTATTTTGTTGTCAACATCTTTAATGTAATTCTGTGGTGTCGTATGATTATTGGATTAAAGTGATGTGTTCCTTAATTATAATTGACGTTTTACTTCAGTGTGATTGACACTTTGAGATAAATAACATTTTTGTTCGTTGCAATTGACACACTTATTTATTATAAATGACCTACAAGACTGTCACACTCTCCTCCGAGACAAATGATACTTTTGTTCAACGCAAATAACACTTTTGTTTAAAGCAAGTGATACTTTACAAATGATATTTTCTTTAAAAACAAATGATACTTTACAATTGACATTTTTATTCAACTCAAATGACACTTTTGTTCGAAGCAAATGATACTCTACAAATGATACTTCCGTAAGTAATGGTAGAAAGTGTTCAAAACGAAAATAACACTTTTATTTTGTAACAAATGATACTCAATAAATAACACTTTTATTCACAATAGGTACATGCCCGTCCTTACAATAATTGAAAAAAAAAAGAAAAAAATAGTAATTGAATAATGACGTCGTGCTGACGTCAGCGAGCGCGGATCCAAGTAGGACTGGTAAATGGGCAGCAAATTGAATCTCAAATTGGGTCAGATGTAGGTACATTCGGCTCATATAAATTTTTGTGCTGTAATTATTATTTGATCAGAAAATTAATACTCCCTCCGTCCCGCTAATTCTGTCCCAGTTGATTTCGGCACGTAGATTAAGGATTTTTAGTTTAGTGTGTATTTTATGAGTTTTAATTGTATAAAGAAAATGACACAGTTTTCGAAGAGTGATTGGTGGAAAGAAATGAGAATTATCCAAATTTTTGCAAGGCTAGTAAAAGGCAATCGATTTTTATTTTTTATATTTTTTTTATATTGTATTTGAAGAAATAATCTAAGGTTTTCAAAAAGATAAAAATCATAATTTTCTGAGTTCGGAGCGGAACATAATCGAGTGGGAGATAGATTTTAGAAGAGAGAGAATATAAGAATGTGGGGGTTGAGTAGTGAGTAAGGGGGACCCACTTCATTTTATGTTTAAAAGTAATTTTTACTATTTTTGGAAAGAGAATAGTAATAGCGGGACAGCCCGGTTAGGCAAGTAAGACAGTAATAGCGGGACGGAGGGAGTAATATTTAATTATTTCCTTCATTATTATATATTTTATACTGAAATTTTAATTTTAATATTACACTGGTTAGCACTAGTAGAAATTGACATTCAACCGGACTATAATCCATTAATGTATTATTTTTTGAGATATTTAAACAATAGTAGTGTCATGCAAGTTGTCTATTCTAGTACAAAATTGCCAAAAGAGCATTTTTTGAGTTTACCCACACTTTAATTAGCGACTTCAAATCTATTTTATCGAGTATAATTTTATAACAACAAATAATAGTAAAATCCACAAAGAATATAATTAATGAGCCACTATTAATAATATTGTACTCCCTCCTATTTTTTATATGTGTCGTTTAAGATTTTTAGTTATTCAAATTTTAAGTGTCGTTCTATATTAGATCTAAATTCAAAAAGAAAGGTATCGTATCCTCTCCTAATTTTTTTAATTAGATCTTTAATATCAAAACTTGTTTTTCTATATTGGTTATATTATACTCGAGGATAAACATAAGAAGAGAAAACAATAACCAGTTGGCCACTTCCTTTACTGCCGAGAGCTTTTGAGTGAAAGAAAATTTGCAGCAAAAAGATTTATTATATTGTTGCCTCATTACGTAATTCTTATAAAGATGGTAGGAAGTTTATTTAAAAATAAAAAAACTAATGAGATCCTATTATAACTTATCTAGTGATACATGTATCCCCTTTTAATTAGTGGCGTGATCTTATAGTTGTAAATTTCATCTTTATTATATGTTCGTGTACATTCACACCGAAGGATAATGATAAATGTTATTGTCTTCGCTTATGCTCATAACAAGTTATTAAATAAATATTTTTTTAAAGTTATGTGTGTCGATAACAATATTAAGTGAAAATTATGTAAGATGTTCATTTAATTTCGGATTGATTCCTTTTATTATATTGTTATTATTGTTGCTCCTGAAGTAACACAATACATTAATATTCCTGAAGAATATTATATGCTCTTGAAGAGCAATTGAAAAACATATTTTTCAACCTAACTTGTTGCTCCTAAACACACAATATTTCTGAAGTATATTACGTACTTTTGATGAGCAATTCATATAATATGTCTTTTTGATGGAGGAATCTTGGTTCTTGAATAGTTATTGTTGTTACTCTCGAACACTTACGTGTTCCTGAAGAGCAATTGAGTTTCTCGAAAAATTAGTCTTTCGCTTGAAGTAGTTTAATATAGACTAAAATTGGTGCTCATGAAGTAGCACAATTTGTATTCCGGAAGAATACTATATGTTCTTGAAGAACGATTCAAGCTCTTTTTTTGGCAAATGCTATATGTTCATAATTCTAATTGTTGAAGTAGCATAATTAACTCTACATGTTCTTGGAACAACATGCATTTCCAATATCCTATTGTGACTTAATTTCTTTTCAAGAATAGATGTGAGATCCGGTAGATCTCAAAATTTGTAATATATTAATTTCATTTATTTTGAGTAAACTAAATTGTTGTTCTGGAAGTAGCACAATTACATTCATGAAGAATGACCATATTGTGATATTAACATTACTATCACGTGTTTGTGAAAATGTCTCAACTTTTACTCCTACAGTAGCATCATTTATATTCTTAAAGAATATTAAATGCTCTTAAAGAGAAACTCGTACTTTCGATGATATATGTTATTCCTGAATGAAAAACAGTATTTTTGTCTTGTTGACATTAATGAAATCTTGATATCGATTGCTCATCTGCCAATAAGAGGCATGGGGGAGATAATAATAGAATGAAACAAAACATCCCAGTAGGATTGCGTAAAGATATTAATTATTTGTCCTCCCTAAAGCTCGATACGAGTAGATGCATCTTAAATTGCAAGATTTTAAAATCTAGTGCATCGAAAATCATTAAAGGCTCCCAAAGAGCTTGTATCATTCTATCAAATGATACTAAATTAACTATTGAGCATGCCATTTACTCTAGTAAGTTTAGAAGACACTTACTAAGTTTTAAGGATATGCAATGGATAGCATATTGAAATTATATAAGAAGGTAGTGATTCTTTTATATTTAGTCAGAAGATAACAAAAGGAAAGTTATCACACTACCACCTTGAATGTATTACATATTCATAAAAACAAGTGAGACAAAACATGTCATGAACCGGAAGTTCAAAAGAGCTTTATGCTTTGACATGATAAGTTTGGACATCTGCAAGCAACTATGATGTGCAACATAATTATAAATTCATATAGGCGCTGCAGAGAGATCATGAAGAATCTCTTAATTTCCATGAATGCTCGATTTCTATAAGAAATGTAGCACTTGGTAGAACTACAATTTCAAAAATAAAGAGCTCAATTCCCTCAAGAAGATTTGCCTTGATAAAACGAGTGAGTTTATTAAACTCCAAGTTCCTCATGAAGAGGATTTAATATTATATTGCTTTCGGATTGACATTCAACACCTAGTTGCTCATGTCCATAATCAAAATGGTTTTGTACGTATAAAAATGATCTCACATTAAAATTGTTATTATGATAAAATAACGTTCCTAACATTAGGTGGAACATATGTCACATTCGGATTCCTGAAGTAATCCGAAAATGATTCATTAATCAAATGAAGTTTCTGAAGAACTACAAGCGTCTGAAAATATTGAGATATCAAAATATTGGAGAGATCAAATATCGTCGTGGAAGCATGACGATATATTCACCTTTAATATAACTCTTGAAATGATAAAAGATGATCCTCAATAACGATCTATTAGAGATTGTCAAGATATAAATAATTGGCCAAAGATGAATGAAGTCATACAAAGTGAATTAAAATTCCCTAGAAAATCGGAAACATTTGGACCTGTTCCAAAATCTGGAAAGTATTACCCCGAAGGATACAAATGTGTCTTTGTTACGAAGAGAAATGAAAAATTACGAGATATAGGGCAATACTCGTAACACATTATTTCTCTCAAAGACCGAGAATTAATTATGTACTCTCCTATAATAGGCGCCATTATATTTTAGAGTTTGATTAATCTACTTATGTCACAAAGGCTTGATATGCGTCTTATGGATGTAGTAAATATCTATTTATATGATTCACTAGATAGTGACATATATATGAAAATCCCTGAAGGATTTAACTTGCTCAAAGCATGTAAGTCAAAAAGATGTTTTCAATTAGACTGCAAAAGTCATTGTAAGGGCTGAAATAGTACAGTCGTATATGATATAATAAGAACGACGAGTATCCCTTGACAGAAGGGTACAAAAATGTGACTTGAGATTGATTGAAACTCTTGAAGAGCAAAATACTTATATGTATACTCCGTCCAAATGACTTACATAGAGTAAATAATTATGAATTATTTTATTTATTGATAATCTAAGTCATATCATTGTCGGTATTAGGGGGAGATATGAAATATAAATGATAGAATGCCGCAAAGATCTCATTGGATTAATTATTAGATTCACGCACTATGAACCAGAAGTTCATCAAATTATTTAGTGCAAAAAGAGTGACTAAAATCTCATATACCCGTTGTATATGCATCATGAAAGAACTGAAGTTTCTCATAGACAAAATAAATTAATTAATTCTCATTCACGCCAGAAGCATGATAGATTTATTGGTGCTAAGAGATAAGAAGTCCGCGGAATACAAAATTAGAACACATCACTCCAAATTCCTCCTGAAGAGGATATGTGAATCATTATGTACAAAAGTACTTGATAAAATCAACCCATGCCTATAGACGGAGTTAGAATCAAAAGACTTGGGTTGAACTAATAATTTTCTCGACCTGTAGATCGAGCATCTTCGTGATGGAGTTACGCTAGTCGACCTACCTGAAAGGTCTTTAAAGAGATTTATTGTATTTCATCCACACAGCTACCTAATGGTTGCTTCAATCACTTGAAGTGGATGAAGACTCATTTAGACCTATAGAAGATAATAAAGATGTTTTAGGACCAGAAGTTCCTTACTTATGTGCAATTGGAGAATTTGAAATAGTATTGACCATCATTTGTTATCTCCGAGACAAACATACTATTCTCTATGAAGATAGCTAAATTTGTGTTGCACATATTAGTTTAGACCTGAAGATAACCTTGAAGATTGTTATCTTTAGGGGGAGTGACAAATTATAAATATTCCTAAAGATTAGACTGACTCCTGACGGTCAAATGACCCTGAAGGTCAAATGGTTGTACTCTTTTTTCCTTTCTAAGTTTTTTTTCTCAAATGGTTTTCTTAGTTAAGGTTTTTAACGAGGCATCCAATGCAACACACGAATAAATAAGTCATTGAGATTGATTCATAAAAGAGCCAATGTAACACATGATCTCTAAAAGAGTGGCGGCATCAACATTCAACAAATTCGCTCAAGTGACAATTTAGCGGAATCTTTTACAAAGATATTACCAACTTCAGCATTCAAGAAGTTGGTACACAAGATTGATATGCGCCGACTCAATGATTAAGAATGACTATATGGAGGTGGAGCAACTGTACTCTTTTTTCCTTCAACCAGTTTTTATCCCGATGGGTTTTTCTGGCAAGGTTTTAACGAGGCAACAATTTCTTTTAGGGATGGTCAATCAAGGGGGAGTGTTGTAAATGTATTTTATATATATACTTACCATATATTGTGATGAGAATTTAAACCCTAAAAGCCCACGAGCCCATCTTGTACTCTAAAAATAAAGGTCTCCACCCTCATAATAAAACACATCTCTTTTTCGTTTTCTCTATTATTCTCTCGTTCTATTTAGTTTATAACATTCAATTTATTTTTCTCTCTTTAAATGAATTTATATAATTTGTTGTTTCTTTCTTCAATTCACTCCTACTGTACTCCTTTTTTCCATTTTAGATTCATGGATTCGAACAAGAATATTGTTTCAAAGTCGAATCTGGAAAATCATTATTCTAACTTTGTTCCATTTGGTGAATATGATGTCGACGAATTCATGAAATTACTTACGAAGACAAAGGCAAGTTTGAAAGATGCCGAATCAATTGCTTTGAAGATTAGAGATTGGGCAGAATCATCTAACACCAAGGTGTATGTATCTGATTCGGATGTTGAAGATGATGTTCATCGATCCACATGTATGATAATTTCTTGTTTACTATTATTTTTTTTACTCCGTTAGATTAAACTTTGTGATTCTTTTGTCTATGGTTCTTCATTTAGTGAATGCCGGAAAATCAAAAGAGAAGTCTACTGTTGATGAACCAAAAACTTGCTCCAATGATAAGGTTGTGCGTGACATGATGAAGATTCTTCTGCCAATGGTTTTTGAATTATCGGAAAATAAATGAGCTAATTAGGAATAATACTTCTAAAATTAAATAAGACAAATTTTATTTAAATAAATGAACAAGTTGGTGTTGTCGATTTTGGTTTGTATCAAGCTATTTCAGTAATCTTTCATGAATTCGAGTCAAGTTCTTCCGATCTTCTTCCACTCGATCCATTCCCTACAAACACATGACAGACATTATTAACTATAGTAAATATATGAACAAAAGATACAAATATTTAAAATTAACTTACCTATTTGGGTTTCTAACAAGTCCCTAGTTGCTTGCGCTAAGGTATACTTGCATGAAATTTGTATTGGAAGCCGGCCTAGTCTTTGAAGTCATTTTTTCTTTATATGAGGAATTTTGTATTGATTTTCTCCTCCTAATTTCATGATTTCTTTCATACAAAGATGTAACGTCAACCACACACAATTGAGTTTCATGGGTCAATAATAAAAAAATACTTTCTCAACTGTAGCAACAAGCTCAGGGATATTCCTTTTACACATCTTTTGTTGCAAAGATTGTATAGCTTCAAAAAACCCAAGGTCAAGTATATTCAAATCGAGAGAATTAGGAGGTTGACAAGTTAATCGAATGTCAAACCCACTTTGTGAAGCTGCTGCTCGAAAATACGAGTCTGTAGGAGGAACATTTGTCATAGCATTGTCTTGTTGAATGTAAATAATTTTTCCATAATCTGATATGGGTCATTTCTCAATAATAGCTGGAATACCCTTTTCTATCAAAAATGATTTCAAATTCTCCTTCTTAATAGACATAATCCCCTTCATCTCCATAGTGCCCTCTTGTTGGGATAATGATTCAGTAGATGAATCGATAGATTTGATAGATCCCAAAACCCTAGCTGAATAGTGTACCTTCGTATCTGTAATAGCTTAGTCAAGTTCAGCTGTTAGAACTCAGTAGGCTAGAGTTCAATAGCTGCAGGATTCAGTAGAAGACCTCACACTCAGCCAAACTCAAGATCGAAGAAGTCAGTTGGACAGCCAACCACCAGCTGAATCTGCTCAGGAATTCATGCCCATACACTGAATGCTCAGAAGAACGTTAGTAGGAAAGTCACTTCACTTGAAGGTCCGAGGATTCAGAGGAAGTCAACCTTGATGTTTGACAAGTCTCACCTACCAATCTACCTCGACCAATAAGGAGCCGACAATGACCTATTGCTTTGACAAAAGCTGCTCTCAGACTGAAAAGAGGAGAATCTCTACAGTGCACCTACTCACCAACGTTCAAGATAAATGAGTCATTTTCTTTGTCGTTTCGACACTTGGCTAGACCTCCCTCCAACGGATCTATTCACCATCGACGACTATAAATAAGAGAAGTCGCCATGCAGAGACAACACCGGGAACCCAAGCTATCTCGCACAAACTCTTAACACTCTCAACGAAGAATCTAGTGAAGAACTAATGTCCATTGAAGAACCCTTTTAGTTCATCACTTAGAGTTATATATGTTCCCCTTCTCTTATCTAAGCAAGCTTCATTGTAATATCTTTAGCTTAGAAACCTCGAGGAAGTTCACATCCTTGTGAAACTGTTCTTATTCGTAAGAACTTCCTCTCAGTTGGAGAAGACTCAAACTCTTAAAGTTTGAAACCCTTGTAAAAGTCACTACGACTATAAGTAGAGAATCTATCCAGCGCACAAATCACTGAGAACTTGCTCAGTATAAGCTTCAAGTTTTGTGTCTGTCCAGTGAACAGACCAACTGAGACTTGCTCAGTATAAATATAACAAGTATCCTGCTTTGGTCAGGACAGTGAACGTAAGATCCAGTGTCTCCGAACCACTTTAAAAATTATTGTGTTGATTTACTGTTTTCTTTAACTGCTCATACTGCATTCAAAACTGTACTTCATAAAACTCAGTATAAAACCGGTGTTTTCTAACCAAGACGTTTGATAGGGCCTACACTTCCGCACACACTCTGATACTGAACGACTGACTAAAGTCAGTAGAGCTGAACTCAGTAGAAGAATTTATTGCCCACGCGATCTGAAGCATATTTGGTTGTCTGACTCAGTCAGTAGCAAACTCAGCTAGAGCTAACTTCGCGTTTGAGAACGAAATTTGTATTCAGGTGTATTCACCCCCCCCCCCGCTACACCTGAACCACATCTCAGGACCAACAATTGGTATCAGAGCGCAGTGTTCTTAACTGATCATTGTTCTCTGAAACTGGTCTATCTCGAACAAATATCCTAGAAACCCCATTTTCACTGCATCTTGTATCTCTTCATTGCATCCTATATCCTATTTCTTTCAATGGCTGATATTTCAGGGATTAGGACCGTGCCAATGTTCTCAATAGAAAATTATGCGATATGGCGCGTAAGGATGGAGGCACATCTAACTTCGCTGCACGACAGCATGACCGATGTTCTGGAGAAAGGCCCTATTGTTCTGATGGTTGACTCAGTCAAACTTGTAGTGGACGGAGCAGGAGGTGCCAGAACCGGACCCAAAGTCGCGAAGGACAAAAGCATCTTCACTCCTGAAGAGAAGAAACTGCACAACCTTGACCGAGTTGCTCGCAATGCTATACTGATGACACTCAGTGACTTTTATCTCGGAAGGGTACATGACTGCAAGATAGCAAAGGAGCTATGAGATGCTCTCGCGGTGCTGAGCCAAGGAAATCCACACAGAAACTCGAGGCATTCGCTATGCTTCCAGGGGAGTCCATAGATGATTTAAGCTCTCGATTTACAAATCAGATCAACATCATCATCAATGTATTGGGGAAGACGTTCAGCAGCAAGGAGACCAACACCAAAATTCTAAGGGCTCTCAGCAGGCCAAAGTGGTACTGTTTTGCTACGTGTATGAGGAGAACTGACCTGAATTTTGTTACTCCTAATTATATATTTTCATAATTTAAATCTGAGGAGTTCGAATTCAACCTCCCACAAACCCCCGGTGCTAAAGCTGAAGTGCCAATGGATCATGTTTACAAGGCATCAGCTAGCACTCCCAGAGCAAGTCCCTCAGCAACAAGCCAGTCAGCTGGATGCTCAGTGACCATACCTAATGCTGACAACTTGGCTGAGAAGTATGCTCTCCTCGCGGTGAAATACCAGAAGGAGAAGGAAATGTTAAGACGGAAGATGAAAAAGGCTTCCCAAAAGTATCAAGGTAAGAGAGATAATCATCGCACAAATAGTGAACTAAATCTCTACCTGATTGTAGGAATACTGAAGCTGCCCCCGTGGAACAAAAAGAAACATCCAGAAGGGATAGCAGAACCTCTGTATGCTACAACTGCAAGAAACCAGGACACTATTAATATGAATGTCCTGAACTCTCAGCAGCTGAAAGAGCTGAAAGACAAGCCCGACGCGACAAGTTCGTGAAGAAGAGGCAAGCCTACATAGGTGGAAAGTTGTCTGATGAAGAACTGTTCATGGAATCGTCTGACGACGATGCAGCATTCATGACAATCGAGACTGAAGATGTTGAACCGTATCTAATGGCCGGAGAAGAGGCTGAGGTAAATTCTGAACCCACTATATGCCCCTCTTTACCTGGCACATACGACACAAGCTCTGTTGCAGGAGAACCGCTGGATGTGGTTCTTACGTATGAAGATTTGCTTGAAGAGCAAATCCAGATGAGCCAGCAATTCAACAAGACGATTCAGGAAATGGATATCCTGAAAGTAGAGAATCAGAGACTTTCAAAGAGAAGTCAGGATTGTACTGAGTCTGAAGGAATTGTTCTGAGACTGAAGGACGAGATTAACTCTCTGATGACTAAGTCTCATAACCAAGAAGCACAGATCTCAGTGTTGACCAAAGACATCTCTAAGAAAGAGACTGAAATTGCCAATCTCAGGGAAACTCTCGCACATGCCAAATCCGAATATGAACCTTTAAGGAAGAGTGATGAGGTGTGGAGAACCATGATGACAGAGCAATATATTGGAGCAAAGGAGAAGTTGGAGAAGCTACTACGAGCACAGAGACCATATGCCACCAAAGAAGGACTTGGTTACACATGTGAAGCCTCCACTTCAGGACAGAAGAGCTCCAACAAGCTGACTGATAGGTTTGTCTAGGGGATAACTCAACATGCAGAATTTACATCCCCTCAGACAAAGAATAAGCAGAAGATACAAGCACCTCAGTCTAGCAACAGGAAAGTGACCCACGGTTCTAGCCCCAAGACACCAAGATCAAACTCAGGGGGAACCAAGAAGGTCAGGTGGGCTGAACAGTATGGCCACCTACTACTGACTCACGCAGCTCAGTACGGATCGTACTACTATGAGCCAAGAGTCAAAAGCCCTAAGGTTCAGAAGAAGAAGAAAGTTGAACCACAAAAGTCTAAGAAGTCAGCTACTCCAAGTTCAGTGGAGCAAACTACTAACAACAAGGGAAAGATGAAGTATGAAGCCACCAGGGCTGTCAGACAAGTTTGGATCATAAAATCTAACCATTAAGGACTCAAGCTGAACCCAAAGGATACCTGAATCTATTTTTATTTTGCAGGTGCTACAAGACCCTTGGATTATCGACAGTGGATGCTCAAGACACATGACTCATCAGAAGAGCCTACTGACCGACTATGTTCAGCAAGATGGAGCCAGAATTGAGTTTGGTGACAACTCCAAAGGCTACACAAGGGGATACGGAACATTGAAAATAGGAACTTCAACAGTTCCTAGGGTATCTTATGTTGAAGGACTTCAACATAATCTCCTTTCTGTCAGTCAATTCTATGATAACTCCAATAAACTGACTTTCGACGCAGATTTTTGTGATGTTCTTAATAAATCTACAGGAAAAACTATGTTATCAGGGTCGCGGCGAAGAAACATATATTATGCTGAATGGAATACCGCTGAACCTGAAGCTTGCCTGCTAGCACACACGAGGTCAGACGACACAACATCATGGCTGTGTCATAGACGACTGAGTCATCTAAACTTCAAAACAATGAACAAGCTAGCTCGTGATGCTAAAGTCAAAGGACTGCCCAACGAAGTATTCAAGAGACATAAGAATTATGAAGCATGTCTGAAGGGGAAGCAAAGAAAGTCAAGCAACCCGCCCATTCCGTCACCTTTCACTGATGGAATCCTTCAGCTGCTGCACATGGATTTATTTGGGCCAGTCAATCCAGTGACGATCAGAGGAAAAAAATATGCTCTTGTAGTCGTTGATGACTATTCAAGATATACGTGGTTGATATTCATCGCCAACAAGTCTGACGTCAAAATTGAGCTGCCGAAACTACTAAAGCAGCTGAGCGTTGAAAAGGATATCAAGATTCAAAGAATACGCTCAGATCGTGGAACTGAGTTTTTGAACTCAATGGTAAGAGACTTCTGTGAGGCTGATGGCATTGAACACGAAATGTCAGCGGCACGTACAGCTCAGCAGAACGGACTTGCTGAAAGAAAGAACAGAACGCTTAAAGAAGCAGTAAGGACGCTACTCGAAGATTCAGGTCTTCCATTGAAGTTCTAGGTAGAAGCTACTGACTATGCCTGCTACACTCAGAATCGGTCTCTACTGACTCAGATGCACATGAAGACGCCTTATGAGCTATGGAAAGGGAGAATTCCTTCTATTACGCATTTCCATATCTTTGGTTGTCTGTGCTTTATCCACAATAATGGAAAGGACCAGTTAAAGGTCTTTGAAAGTAAGTCAGACCAAGGAGTCTTCTTAGGATACTCCAGGGTCAGCAAATCTTTCAGGGTCTTTAACTACAGGACCCTTTGCGTGGAGGAAAGCCCCCATGTTGTATTTGATGAGTTTATTTATGAGTTCAGGAAGTCAAACTCTCAGCCAGAAGTTGAAGAGGTCAGGAGCAAGCTACAGGATCTAAGCTTAAAACACAACAATGAAAAGATCCGGCATTGTTGGGATAATGATTTAGATGACGATCTTCAGCACCCAACAACAAGTAATGTAGCTGAGGAGATTGATTCTAACAAACAGAATCAATCTTAGGTAATTGTGGTCGATGAGGAAACCGATATGGTAACTGAGACCTCTACTGAGAATAACGACTCAGGGGGAACTACTAATGTTCCTGAGCTAAATGCCCCTAAACCTGGTGACTCAGTAGACCCAACCCTTGTTACTGAATTACTTCAAACACAGAACAATACTACTTAAATTCCTAATACTCCTACTGTTTTGCTGAAACAATTCCAGATGAAGTAACAAGACGTCGTCGCTCGTGGTTAGATGCTCACTTTTCAGATCTTATTATTGGAGATCCTTCAGCTAGCGTCAAGACACGATCCAAATTATGTCAAGGAGAAAGTGTCTTGTATTCATGCTTCTTGTCGACTAAAGAACCTCAAACAATAGAGGATGCGTTGAATGATGTTGACTGGATCACCGCCATACAAGAAGAGCCGAATCAATTCACGCAAAACGACGTATGGGAGCTTGTTGACAAACCTAGACAGCAACACGTGATAGGAACGAAGTGGGTCTTTAAGAACACGCGTGATGAAAACAACGTCATCATCAGGAACAAAGCTCGACTTGTTGCCAAAGGATATTGTCAATCAGAGGGAATATATTTTGACGAAACATTCGCCCCAGTCGCAAGATTGGAAGCTATTCGTCTATTCCTAGCTTATGCAACACATCAACAGTTCACAGTCTATCAGATGGATGTGAAGTCAGCTTTCCTGAACGGTGTACTGAAGGAAGAAGTCTACGTTGAACAACTGCCCGACTTTCAGCAGGGACATCAGGTTTACAAACTTAAGAAAGCTTTGTACGGGTTAAAACAAGCACCCAGGGATTGGTACGATACCCTCTCAGACTTTCTACTTCAGAAAGGTTTTCATAAAGGAACAGTGAATCGCACCCTATTCAGCATCAAGTCAGGCGAAGACATCCTACTGGTGCAGATCTACGTGGACGACATCATCTTTTGATCAAGAAACCTGACTATGTGTCAGAAATTCGAGCAGATGATGAAAGAAAATTTGAAATGTCGATGATGGGAGAGATGAATTATTTTCGTGGACTTCAAGTCAAATAATCCAAGAAGGGAATATTCATTAATCAAGCGAAATACACAAGAGATCTTATCAAGAAGTTCGGCTGCGAATCCAGCAAGTCAGTCAAGATACCCATGAACACAAATCTCAAGATTGATCTTGACAAAGAGGGAGTATCCGTTAACTCAACTGACTATTGTGCTATTATTGGTTCTTTATTATTTCTTACAGCGAGTAGACCTGATATAACTTATGTTGTAGGTGTATGCGCAAGATTTCAAGCGAATCCCAAGAAGAGTCATATCGATTCAGCGAAGAGAATTCTTCATTACCTAAAGGGAACACCTGATGTTGGATTATGGTATCCAGCTGATGATAACCTTGAACTAACTGGTTATTCTCATGCTGACTATACAGGTTGCCGAATCGACAGAAAGTCAACCTCAGGAACTTGTCAGTTCCTCGGTTGCAAGCTCATATCGTGGTTTTCAAAGAAACAACATTCACTAGCAACGTCCACTACTGAAGCTGAATATATGGCTGCCGGAAGTTGTTGCGCACAGATACTGTAGCTTCGACAACAGCTGAGAGACTACGACATCCATCAAGATGAAGTGCCGATCTACTGCGACAGTACCAGTGCTATTGCAATCACTCAGAATCCAGTCTTACATACAAGGTGCAAGCACGTGGACATTCGTCAAAGATCATGTCGAGAAAAAGGATATCAGAATGGAGAAAATCCACACTGATAAGCAAAGAGCTGATATCCTGACCAAACCTCTAGCTGAGACCAGATTCAACGATCTCTCAGTAGAACTAGGTCTTTTGGATCCTACCGATACGATTCAGTAAATGATCCGGGAAGTACTGAGTAAGGGGGAACTTTCAGTACAACTGAATACTCAGATTCGTCAAACGTGGTATCAGCTGACTACGATGTTCAGCTGACAGGTTATGAGTATTAAATTCATCTTTCGGTGACTCAGCATGTCATAGCATTTATTTCCCGCCTTTAATGTTCATCGTATTGCAAGGAAGTATGTCGTTTTCATTAACTCACGACATTCCGTAAAACTGACTGTGGCGCATTAAATGCATGTCATTTCACCTCTCACTTAGGCGATAGAGATAAGTAGGTGAGATTATAGGCGACACAGTAATCATAACCTATTATAACATTCAATCTGAGCCGTTCATTGTTTAAAACCTGATTAATCTTAGTTGCGTGCTTAAAACCGCCTCATATTCAAATCTGAATATATATACACACCTATCTCTAAACTGTCTCACTTTTATATGCCATTAACGAAGAAACTGTGCATTGCATTTTCTCTCTACATTGCATCAAACACCTACTGCATTTTCTGCACTATTTCTTCGGTAAGAACTTCTTAAAACTGAATCTGTTACTAACTCACTCTGTTTTGAGTGCTAATGTTTATTTCTGCAGATTTCAGTTACACTATGGCGATTATTGTTCCGATCATAGACGTTGCCATCCCTGAGGACATAGAAGATATTCTCTCCGGGAAGTGCGTCTTATTTGAACCCGTTCTGTCTGTCAGAACATGCGGGGTGGAGTGCATGACACTTGGAGTGCATGCGTGAGGGGTCGTCCCTATCAATGGGAGGACAGGGCCTCGCAGATAAACGTCTACAAGCGTCTCCGTGACAGCTTCAGATTAGTAGATGAAGGGTCACCGATTGCAAGGTACAAAGAGTCAGAGATCGATCAATACCTCTTCAAGTTTAGCGGTCAGAAGGACTGCGTATTAAAGGCAGCATTTCCCAAAATTCAGTTGTTGCATGAATACAGGGGTTGGCGTACGTGGTTGTTGGTCCCGAGATAAACGTTCAGGTGTAGGGGGGGTGAATACACACGAAAACTTTCTCAACTTAAAATGCAAACAGTCCTATTCAGGAGAGTGCCTTACTAAATAAATTCAGTAGACCAGATATGTTGTTCTGAATCGCGTGGATAGAGTGACTGACTATACTGAGGCCTGCTAGCTGATTGATGTCAGAATTCAGTACCGTTCAGTAAAAGTTCAGTAGAGTGCGGAAATGTGTAGGCCCAATTCAGATGAGTTTGAAAACGTTTTTATTAAGATTGTTTCAGTATATTACTACAATCTTTTAAGCTTTGCTGAAACTCAGTTGAATGATTTTGAAAGATAATTTTTATAATGAACAGAAATCAATGCAACGGTAAAAACAGAACACAGCGATTTGAAAGTGGTTCGGATATCAACAATCCTACGTCCACTGTCCCGAAAAGATCAGGAGGCTATTTTATTATATTGAGTTAGTCTCAGTCGGTTTGTGCACTGGACAAACACTGGTCTTGAGGATTATACTGAGCAAGTCTCAATTTACAAGTATCAAACTGAAGTGTTTGACAAACTCTCCAACTATGGAGGAGTTCTTTACAAGTAAGAACAGTTCAGAGAAGGGAACAAGGAAGTGGCTTCTAGAGTGACGAACAGTGAGGAATAAGCTCTCTGGGTTCGTGTTCGATCACTTGGATACTAGAGGCTATTGATTCTAATTCAGCTTGGTTCCCTTGAGCAAGGATGTCGCCTTTCACTTGAAGTATTTCTCTGAAGATCTTGCGGAAAGCTTAAGTCGGTAAGTTTTTGCTCGTAATCGCTCGTTTGTTCTTCGACATTCTCTAGGTGAGCTTCGATTTGATTTTTCCCTCTATTTATAGAGGTGAGCCATGGAAAGATCCGTTGGAGACGATGATCCATGTGTCACTCTCTTTTGGGTAGCTAACGACTATTTCAAAGAAATCTGGCAGAGTATTTTCCCTCCATTTCTGGAAATAAGTTGACTTGCAACTTTAATTAGAACTTGGACAGATGGCTACTCGTTATTGGTCGAGGCGAAGAAAGTAGTTGAGACAAACATACTTCTAGGCAGATCTGAAGCTGACTTCTCTGAATACCTCGTATGACTCTACTCATTTAACAAGTAAGATCACTGACAGTCAAGGAGATTATCTGGCCGTTGCTGAGTCTGACCTTGGGTTCAGTAGTATACTCCTGCTGAGTCTACCTCTACTGAAGGTCAACTTTGAGTTCAGTGAGCTGCTCCTGCTGAGTCCAGTTTTACTGACTCCTTTCAGTATATTGCTCCTGCTGAGTCCAGCACTACTGAGTATGAATGCCTGTCAGTATGCTGCTCCTGGTGAGTCCAACACTACTGAGTCTTCACTCCATGGTACTGATGCTGATAGTCTACTGAAGAGTGAACAGACAAAACTGAGTGCCTGAACCATGCTGAAAGAATGTCTACTGAGTCTGAAACTCTCAGAGACAAAGGCTTTGCAATTACAACTCAATGGTTCACCAATCAAATTAGGGTTTGGGATCATTCAAATCTTCTAACACTATACTACTGAATCATCTCCCAACAATTTCCCCCTATTTGATGATGCCAAAACCTAACACTACAAACTATAAAAAACAAGCTCCTTACAAATATTACAAGTAGAATCAGCGGAGTTGTTCATCAAGTTCTAATCTACTGAGGGATACAGGAAGAAGTATCAGAACTTATTACAGAATTCTAACAACAATTTCCCCCTAAGATCCCTAAAAAATAATCCCCATACTCAAACAAATGGAGTCTATCAATCTAAGAAAAAATAGACAAACACAGATATCAGCAGTGAGTGTGTGAGTCAGTAATCACTTAGGTGATTATGAGTGTTAAGCTTAAATAAACACATGCCATGAAGAGAATAAGGTATCATCGGGCCAAACATCAAAGATGTTATATATATAAATGAAGTTCAGTACAGCACATCTCTTGCTATTCTAAAAAAACAAAATACAAAGAAGGAATCTATCTCCTAAATCTCTGGATCCTTGCCTTAAAATCTCTAGACTTCTCTTCTGGCAAAGGCAATCCATACATCTGGAAAGTATCCTTCCGGAGCTTCTTCATCTTCAGCACATCAGCAGGGTTAGAATCATCAAGTTCTAAAGCTTGGATAACACTTCTGATTTCTCCTTCAATAACTCCAGTATAGAGTGATCCATCAAGCTTCTGTGGAGGAGGCAGAGGTCTAGGAACAAGAACTCGGACATCTTCTTTCTCAGCTAAGGCCTTCTGGACTATGGCATATATCTCAGGATCGCTTACCAGAAGCCATTCAACAAAGGCATTGCTTTTGTGCATATCAGGCCAGTACCTCCAGACGAAGTACCTCTTAATAAATTCAGCCTTAAGAGTTTCCCATTTCTGAGTCCTTTCCCATGGCATCCATTTGTCTACTCTTGGCAACCTGTGGATCTTCTGATCAGTGGGCTTCCTGCCTCGCCTATACTTGTAAGGAATTTCAATATCCTTCACAGGCACCCTCTCTCGAGCTTCTTTCTCTGTGCGCAGTCTGAGGGCTTGTAAATCAGCTAGCCTAAGCTTCTCACGGGCTTTACTGATCTACCTCGCCTCAGCTGTCCTGTCCAAGGCTCTATCCATAACGTCCCAGATTTCCTTCATTTCCAACTCTTGTTCTTTGGAGGGGACGTAGGAGGGAACATAGGGTTGTTCCTCTGACTCAGCAGGTGATTGGGATTTGGATTTCGAACCTGAGGTTCCACCTTGCTGATCAGTTTTGGACTTTCCTGCTGCTGCTGCTGCTCAGTCTCTTTTTCTTTATCGGCCTCATCACCGATTCTCAGCTTTCTTGGGGGAGGCCTAGTCCCTGGCTTTCTTCCCCCTAAGATTTTTGTCTTTCCCTTTGCCGGAGCTTTCTTCGGTTTATTTGCTGCTTCAGCTTCAGCAATCTCCCTGGCAAGTTTTTCATCAGCCTCGATCTGAGCTTGCTCCTCAAGGCTGATATACCTTTTTGTCCCTTTCTTTGGTGGGGTTGGAAGTTTTAGCTTTTTCTTTCCCTTTCCCGCCACTGGAGGAGGCAAAGGAGTCTCCTCCTCATCTGAATCCTCCTCTTGGAAGTCAGCAACCTCCTTGATTTGTTCTGCAGGAGTCTGGGTTGTTGAATCCTTTGGTCCTGAGCCACTTGGGCCAGTCTCAGCGTGCCCTACATCGCCCACGCCTGAGACACCCCCGGGCTCGACTCGCTCGCTTCCCGAGGGGTCGGGCCCGAGCCGATTGGCTTCCAGCTGCTCGTACTGATCTCTTCCCCCTCAATGTCCTTTCCCCCTTTTTGGCATCATCAGCTGAGCCAGGGGTTAGGACCTGAACAACCTTCTTGTTCAAACCTTCAAATGCAGATGCAAGCCTGTCCAAGGTTGTCTGCATTGTCTCAAACTTCTGGTGGAGGTCGTTCCTCTCTATGATTAGATCATCACTATACTTCTTATGAGAGGAATCCACCAATGTCTGAATTGCTTGCAACTTGGCATCTTCTCTTCCAAAGTCTTCTGAATGGATTGGATTCTGAACTCTGAAGCTTGGCTTAGTGAAGAGATAGTTTCTGAGTGTGCTAAGTGGGCTGCCTTATAATCTTCCAGCAATGTCTTTTGGGCGGCCTCCGGCGATGCCTCGTTGCTTCTCAAACTCTTCTCTCTGAGTGGCTCAGGCGTTAGTGAGAATGGTTGAGAAGTCAGGAGCTGCTGAATTTTAAATAGATGTCCTCAGCTCCTTAATCTCCTCACTTTGAGCAAGAGTTGATTGCTTCCATGTCCTATGGACAGCCTTGGCCAGAAGTCTGTTCTGAGTTGCTTGACTCTTTAGGGCCTTAGCGACTGTCTTGGACTGTCGGCTTTTCGAGTTGGGCGCAACCTCTAATGCAGACCCCAAAGCAATAGCTGTACTGGGTCCTCGGCCTGAGAGGTTCCAGCTACCGACTTTCCTGGAGGAAGGATGTTCAGTGGTAATTCAGCAGTTGTGGGTTGAGCACCCTCCTCCAGTTGAGTTCCCTCAGCAGGCTTCTCAAGGCCTGCATCACTGGGCGAGTCCTGATCATCGGGATCAGAACCCTCAGAAGGCGCGGGTGCTGAAGGGATACGATCATTCAGAATGGCCAGCATCACCGCCCTTAGATCTTCCAACGAGCTGATGTCTGTAGGCTCTGAGTAGCCTATCAGCTCGCGGAGGATCAACTCCTGTTCATTCAGTTGTTCGCAGGTATGGTGTAGGATAAGCTTGTTCAGAGAAAACCAATCCTGGAACCGAATGAGCATATGAAGCATGGCCTGCCTCGCAAGAGCAACCAAGTCAGAGTGACTTGATATCTCAAGTATGGCCTCTGAGACTTCTCAGGAGGCTCTATTCTGAAGAGCTTCAGCCTCTAATCTGGTAGTGTCGGCTTCTGAGCTAGTCTCCGTATCATCTACCTCAATTGGAGACATAACCTTTTCAGCAGAAGGAATACTGCTGAGAGGTTGAACATCTAGCGGGGTCTGAGAAATGGGAGTAGACGGTTCAACATCGGACCCCTATTCTACTGACACTTCCCTTTCAGCGGAGACTGCCTTCTCCACTGAGATTGTTTTCTCAGAAGAGTCTGAGTCGTCTTGTAGTCTAAAGGGAGGAATGATAACTGCTTGTTCAGAAGTCTTCTGCTTCTAGGATGGAGTCTTTTGAGCAGTTTTCGGCGGTGAAGACCTCTTCTTAGTAGGAGTAGAGGTCGTCTTCTTCCCTTTGCCAGCCTCAGCAGGCCCTGCCCCTATTTGCTGGAGGGATGCTGCTTTGCTGTGGAAATGCACTTTCTTAGGGTTGAAGTACGCCTTATCTGCGCATGTAATGTGGTCATCACCATATAAATCTTCTATCATTATAGTCAGCTTCATCCCATATAGAAGCTTTCCCTTGAGTGTTAGGCTGTTCGTGATCCTGTCAAACTTGGCAGCCTGAGTCTGGAACTCTTTCAGAAAGATTTCCGTCCAGTTCAACTGAGCTCTATCATAAATAGCCATCATCATCTAGAGCTTAGGCCTGGAGACTTGGTCAAATGAGCCAGCTTGGCTAGTCAGTATCTGCGTGACTATGTAGGCCAATGCTCTATATCACGGCAGCATGCAGTTTTTAGGGAATGCCGCCCTTAATGACGTCGGCTCGCTGCAGAATATCTCCAAATACTCATCGATCATATCATCCTTGTAGCCTGCTATACTGATTCCCGAGTCAGGTAGCTGAAAGCTCCCCTAGAGAGCTTGATTTAACGACATATGTTTGATCTCTGAATCAGCACGTGTAGGGTCAATAACGTGATGAATAATGAAGCGTCCCACGATGTCGCCGTCTACTGAGTCAGAGTTCAGATACAACTTCGAGATCTGATGAGGAAGGAAGAAAGCAGGCTTCCTTGATAAGAATCCCTCGAGGCCTGATGCCCTCAGCGCCTCGAAATGTCGAGCTCGCAGGTGTCGAACTCCAAATAGGCTCGCACCAAACTCTGTCCTTCTCGAGGATTTCAATCATGTTGGTCGGAACAATGACTGAAACGTTCTTGGTGCCATTTCTAGAATCTGCAATAGTCAATATCAGTATAAAAAAAATATGATATGTAAGCATGGAATACTGAATAAGCAAGTAATTTTACCGTAATAATCTCTGAGAAATTTTGAAAGCAATTTGCAAATAAGGAATTTTAGTTCTCAAAAAACTAGGGTTTAAGTTGCAGAGGATGAAAATGGCGGTTTTTCTAACTTTGAACGTGATATATATGATCAAGAAGATGAACAGTTTAAAATCGACGGTTCAGTTTAAATCTGCTTTATGAGATGGACGGTCAGGATTTTATGTTATAAAATAGGCAATGATCATCGTAGCTGCCTAAGTCAACTTACAGTTGTATATAGCCAAAGAAGTAACTTGATAAGACATGCATTTAATGTGCGACAGAATTCAGTACATGCATTGAATCTCCATGTACTGAATGAGTCCAGTACTGAGAGTGAACATTCACCCTCGCTGAATACTCCTCTCCTGAATCCTCTTACTGACTTGAGTCAGTACGGTCCAGCAGACCTAGCTCTACTGAAAGTTCTCTGAATCTGGCTTCAGCTAGAGGTTTGGTCAGAATATCGGCCCTTTGATGGTTAGTATGGATCTTCTCCATTCTGATATCCTTCTTTTCGACATGGTCACGAATGAAGTGGTGTCTGATGTCCACGTGCTTGCATCTAGTATGAAGTACAGGATTATGAGTGATTGCAATGTCACTGGAGCTATCGCAGAAGATCGATACTTCATTCTGAATGACATTATAGTCACGTAGTTGCTGTCTCAGCCAAAGGATTTGGGCGCAGCAACTTCTGGCAGCCATGTATTCAGCTTCAGTAGTTGACGTCGCTACTGAATGTTGCCATGAGATCAACTTACTGCCAAGGAACTGACAAGTTCCCGAAGTTGATTTTCGGTTAATCCTGCAACCTGCATAGTTAGCATCAGAATAACCAGTTAGTTCAATATTATCATTTGTTGGATACCATAAACCCATGTCAGGTGTTCCTCTGAGATAGCGGAGAATCTTCTTTGCTGAGTCCATATGGCTCTGCTTAGGATTCGCCTGAAATCGAGCGCAGACACCTACAATATAAGTTATGTCAGGTCTAGTAGCAGTTAGATATAATAATGAACTAATAATTGCGCGAAATTCAGTATGGTCTACTGATACTCCCTCTTTATCAAGATCGATTTTCATAGTCGTTTTCATCGGGATCTTGATTGGTTTGCCGGATGTGCAACCAAATTCTTGATGAGGTCTCGAGTGTATTTGCCTTGATTGATGAACGTTCCCTTCTCTGATTGTTTGACTTGAAATCCGAGGAAATAATTCATCTCTCCCATCATTGACATCTCGAATTTATCCTTCATCATTTTCTCAAATTGTTGACACATAGTGACATTCCTTGATCCGAATATGATGTCATCTACGTAGATCTCCACAAGTAATATGTCGTCGTCCAGATGAATGCTGAATAGTGTGCGGTCGACTGTGCCCTTCTGAAAACCTTTCTGAAGAAGAAACTCAGACAGGGTATCGTACCAAGCCCTGGGTGCTTGTTTTAACCCGTATAGAGCCTTTATGAGTCTATAAACTTGATCTCCCTGCTGAAAGCTGGGAGACTATTCTACATAGACTTATTCTTCCAGCACGCCGTTCAGGAATAGTCTGAAGCGTTGATGTGTTGCATAGGCTAGGAATAGTCTGATTGCCTCCAATCTTGCAACTAGAGCAAACGTTTCGTTGAAATCTATCCCTTCGGCTTGACAGTAGCCTTTTGCCACGAGTCTAGCTTTGTTCCTTACTATGATGTTGTTTTCATCTCGCTTGTTCCCTAAGACCCATTTAGTTCTGATCACATGTTGATGTCGGTGTCTATCAACAAGCTCCCATACTTCGTTTCTCGTAAACTGATTCAGCTCCTCTTGCATGGCGATGATCTAATCAGCATCCTTAAGTGTGTCCTCAACTGACTGAGGTTCTTCAGTAGACAAGAAGCAGGAATATAGAGCGCTTTCTCCCTGACAAAAGTGTGAGCGTCTAGCCACGATCGACGATGTTTTAAGTCTTCACTTGAAATTTGTTCAACACAGATAGTAGGTGAATTAGGCATCTCAGTTGTACTATTCTGAGATTGAAGTAATTCAGTTACTAGAGTCGGGTCTACTGAGTCACCAGGTTCAGGGGCATTCAGCTTAGGAACTTCATTTGTTCCCCCTGAATTATTATTCTCAGTAGAGGTCTCAGTTACCACTTAGGTTTCTTCATCGACCTGAGTTACCTGGGATTGACTCTATTCAGTAGAGTCAATTTGTTCAGCTACGTCTGCTGCTAGTTGAGATTCAGTAGTCTTATCTTCAATTTCCTCTTCTAAATCATCATCCCAACACAGCTGGATCTTCTCAACATTGTCTTTTAAGCTCAGATCCTGTAGCTGTTTTATGCATGTCCTCAGATTCTGAATTTGAGTTTCGACTCCTGTCTTCAGTTGCAAACTCATTAAAAACAACAAGAGGGCTTTCCTCCACGTAAAGGATCTGGTAGTTAAAAACTCTGAAGGCTTTGTTGACCCGGGAGTATCCTGAGAAGACTCCCTGATCTGACTTGCTATCAAAAGTCTTTAACTGATCCTTTCCATTACTGTGGATAAAGCACGAACACCCAAAAATATGGAAATAAGATAAGAAAGGCTTCCTGTCGTTCCATAATTCATATGGTGTCTTCTGATGTTGCTTTGTCAGTAGAGATCTGTTCTGAGTATAACATGCACTGTCAGTTGCTTCTGCCTAGAATTTAGATGGGAGTCCTCAGTCTGCGAGCAGGGTTCTTGCTGCTTCTTTGAGTGTTATGTTCTTCCTTTCAGCAATCCCATTTTGTTGAGGCGTGCGTGCAACAGACCTCTTATGCTCTATGCCTTCAGCTTTGCAGAACTCTTCCACCATTGAATTCATGAACTCAGTTCCTCTGTATGAACGTATCTTTCTGATTTCGGTGTTCTTCTCGACACTTAGCCTTTTTACAAGCGCAGGCAACTCTGTTTTGACGTCAGACTTGTTGGTAATAAATATAACCTATGTGTAGCACAAGTAGTCATCAATGACCACTAAGGCATACTTCTTGCCTCTGATTGTCACAGGAGAGACTGGACCGAACAAATCCATGTGTAGCAGCTGAAGGATTCCATCAGTGGAAGGCGATGGAACAGGCGGATTTTGCTTCTTTGTTTGCTTTCCCTTCAGACATGCTTCGCACTGAGTGTCTTTGCTGAATACTTCATTCGGCAGTCTTCTTACAAGAGCGTTTCTAGCTAGCTTGTTAAGTGTCTTGAAGTTGAGATGGCTGAGTCTTCTGTGCCAGAGCCACCCCTTTCTGTTGTCGTTCTTCGCCAGCAAGCATGCTTCAGGTTCAGCTGATGTCCAGTCAGCTACGTATATATTCTTTTTGCGCGAACCTGATAACACTGTTTTCCCTGTAGATTTGTCAATGACATCACAGAAACCAGCATAAAAAATCACTCTATTCGAGTTATCACAAAATTGACTAACAGAGAGAAGATTATGTTGAAGTCCTTCAACATATGATACTCTTGGAACTGTGGTGGTTCCAATGCTGAGTGTTCCATAACCTCTGGTATAGCATTTTGCATTATCTCCGAACTCGATTCTAGGTCCTTCTTTAGCAGTATAATTCTTCAGTAAGTTCCTCTGGTACATCAAATGTCTTGAGCATCCGCTGTCCACGTACAAAGGGTCCTTGTGCACCTGCAAAACATAATTATATTCAGGTACCCTTTATTTTTGATTTTGGGTCCTTAGATGTTAGTATTGGAAACCCAAATCACTCTCACGACCCTGGGGGTCTCAGACAGTTTCTTCCCACTTTGATCAACATACTTGACTACTGGACTGGTTGATGCTGACTTCTGAGGCTTTACTGGTTCAGGAATCCTGATCTTCTCAGTTGGTGGACTACTGACCTTAGCCTTCTGAACGGCTTTCTTCTTCTTCTGACTCTTGGATCCTCTCCTGACTATAGGATCATAATAATATGACCCATACTGAGCTGGATATGTCAGCTGCGGAGGTCCATACTGATCAGCCCACTTAACTTTGTTGGTTCCCCCTTGACTGAACTGGGGTGATTTTGAGCTAATCTTCTTGTCAGAATTCTGATCGTTGGGATGAGGTGCCTTCATCTTCTGTTTGTTCTTTGCTAAGGGGTTCAGGATCTCAGCATTGATAGTCTCCCCTTGAACAAACCTATCAGTCAGCCGATTCTCTGAGCGTACGGGGGCATATGAGGAGGCTCTATGGCTGAACCCGAGTCCCTCCTTGCAATGTTTGGGCTAGTTGCTGGCTAGCATCGCCTCAAGCTTTTTCTCAGCTCCCATGTATCGCTCACTCATCAGGTTGTTGGCTAGTTGTTGGCTTGTTGTTTGGGCTAGTATCGCTCTGTCATCAGGTTCCTCCACACATCGTCACTCTTCTTAAGCATTTCATGCTCAGTCTGAAGTCCTGAGAACTTCTGCTTTAGTAGACTCAGTTCAATATCCTTCTGAGTCAAGTCATTGGTCAGTACTGAGATCTGATCTTCTTGATGCAGAGACTTGGCCATCAGAAAGTTAATCTCCTCCCTGAGTCTTAACACAAGTCCTTCTGACTCAGTAGCAACCTGACTCTCCTGAGAAAGTCTATAATTCTCCACTTTCAGGGTATCCAACTCCTGAAGAGTCTTACTGAGCTGCAGGCTCATCTGAATCTGCTCGTCGACTAGTTCTTCATATGCGATCGCGACGTCTAGATTCTCATCTGCACCTGAAATGGTGTCGTGTATGAAGTATGAAGAGCAGTTAAATGGAGCGTGAGAGTTTACCTCATCCTCTTCTCCTGCCATAAGAAACTTTTCAGCATCTTCTTCAAGCTATAAGGCCATGAATGCCTCTTCATCATTTGATGAATCCATGAAGGAGTCGACTTCATCTGAGTCGTTTGAGAGTTCACCAGCAATATACGCTTGATGCTTCTTGATGAACTTCTCCCTTCGAGCTTTTCGTGCTGCTCTCTCAGCTATACTGAGCTCAGGACAGGCGTATTGGTAGTGTCCTGGCTTCTTGTAGTTATAACAGGAGGTGATTCTGCCTTCTTTGCTTTCATTGTCTTTCGACTGTGCTGAATCCTTCTGTTTCCTGCAATCAGAAGTATGCGGTTCAGGAGTGCGCTTGGGTGTATATTCAGACTTACTCTTTGAGTCTCTGACGACTCTAGAGAGCTTTCTGGCGCCTCTCCTTCTCCTTCTGATACTTCACGGCAAGCGTGCATATTTCTTAGCTAGGTTTCCTTCTTGTAGATCGCTGATTGAAGGCTCAGCCTTGCTAGATGCGGGAGCTGCTGTGCTGACTGATGCTTTGAAAGCATGGTCGATCTATGTGTCAGCTTCAGCTCGCTGCTTCCTCTGTGGTAGACCGAACTCGAAATCCTCAGCTTTTAATTATGAAAATATATGACCAGGAGAAACAATATCAAGATCAGAATGTCTAAGCAAGGTAGTAAATGGAGTCCAATGTCCGTGTAGCAGTGCTCTCAAGATTTTGAGATTCATCTCTCAGTTGGAGAACGTCTTTCCCAGCTCGTTGATAGTGTTCATCAGATCCGTAAATATGACGTTGAGATCTTCAATCGTGTCACCAGGCATGAGAGACAGTCTCTCCAGCTTCTGAAGTTCCAGCGCTAGTTTGTTCGCTTTGATCTTCTGAGTCCCCCGACTCAGTAGCGCCAGAGCATCCCAGAGTTCCTTGGTGGACTTGCAGTCCTGAACTCTTCCGAGATAGGAGTCACTCAGGGTGGTCAGTATGGCATTTATGGCAACCCGATCTAGATTGTGAAGCTTCTTCTCTTCAGGAGTGAAGAGGCTTCTGTCTTTGGGGATCTTCTTCCCGGTCACCATGCCTCCTCCTTGTGCTGGATCCTAGGACACTATCGATCATGGGAACGATAGGTCCGTCTTCCAAGAACTCTGTCATGCTGTCGTGGAGGGAAGTCAGATGAGCTTCCATTTTGACTCGCCATACCCCGTAGTTCTCTACTGAGAACATGGGTACCATCCTGATTCCTGATATATCAGACATTTTAAATAGTGATATGAATGAAGAATGATATGCAGTGAAAACGTTTTCAGGATCCGTTCAAGTAGACCAGTTTCAGATAACAAGAGTATTAGAGAACTCCTGCTCTGATACCAATTGTTGGTCCCGAGATAAACGTTTAGGTGTAGAGGGGGCGGGGGCAGGGGGGTGAATACACCTGAAAACTTTCTCAACTTAAAACGCGAACAGTCCTATTCAGGAGAGTGCCTTGCTGAATAAATTCAGTAGACCAGATATGTTGTTCTGAATCGCGTGGACAGAGTGACTGACTATACTGAGGCCTGCTAGCTGACTGATGTCAGAATTCAGTACCGTTCAGTAAAAGTTCAGTAGAGTGCGGAAATGTGTAGGCCCAATTTAGTTGAGTTTGAAAATGTTTTTATTAAAACTATTTCAGTATATTAGTGCAATCTTTTAAGCTTTGCTGAAACTCAGTTGAATGATTTTGAAAGATAATTTTCAGAATGAACAGAAATTAATGCAACAGTAAAAACAGAACACAACGATTTTAAAGTGGTTCGGATATCAACAATCCTACGTCCACTGTCCCGAAAAGATCAGGAGGCTATTTTATTATACTGAGTTAGTCTCAGTCGGTTTGTACACTGGACAAACACTGGTCTTGAGGATTATACTGAGCAAGTCTCAGTTTACAAGTATCAAACTGAAGTGTTTGACAAACTCTCCAACTATGAAGGAGTTCTTTACAAGTAAGAACAGTTCAGGGATGAACTCCTTCAATCTAAGCTATGGATATATTCTGCTGAGCTTAGGTTAGAGGGAAGGGAACAAAGAAGTGGCTTCTAGAGTGACGAACAGTGAGGAATAAGCTCTCTGGGTTCGTGTCCGATCACTTGGATACTAGAGGCTATTGATTCTAATTCAGCTTGGTTCCCTTGAGCTAGGATGTCGCCTTTCGCTTGAAGTATTTCTCTGAAGATCTTGCGGAAAACTTAAGTCGGTAAGTTTTTACTCGTAATCGCTCGTGTGTTCTTCGATATTCTCTAGGTGAGCTTCGATTTGATTTTTTCCTCTATTTATAGAGGTGAGCCATGGAAAGATTCGTTGGAGATGATGATCCATGTGTCACTCTCTTTTGGGTAGCTAACAACTCTTTCAAAGAAATCTGGCAGAGTCTTTTCCCTCCATTTCTTGAAATAAGTTGACTTGCAGCTTTAATCAGAACTTGGACAGCTGGCTGCTCGCCATTGGTCGAGGCGAAGAAAGTAGTTGAGACAAACAGACTTTTAGGCAGATCTGAAGCTGACTTCTCTAAATACCTCGTATGACTATACTGATTTAACAAGTAAGATCACTGACAGTCAAGGAGACTGTCTGGCCGTTGGTGAGTCTGACCTTGGGTTTAGTAGTATACTCCTGCTGAGTCCAACTCTACTGAAGGTCAACTCTGAGTTCAGTGAACTGCTCCTGCTGAGTCCAGTTCTACTGACTCCTTTCGCATATCTTGCTCCCGCCGAGTCCAAAGACTACTGAGTATGAATGCCTCTCAGTATGCTGCTCCTGCTGAGTCCAGCACTACTGAGTCTTCACTCCATGGTACTGAGGCTGATAGTCTACTGAAGATTCAACAGACAGAACTGAGTGCCTGAACCATGCTGAAAGAATGTCTATTGAGTCTGAAACTCTTAGAGACAAATGCTTTACAATTACAACTCAATGGTTCACCAATCAAATTAGGGTTTGGGATCATTCAAATCTTCTAACACTATACTACTGAATCATCTCCCAACAGTGGTCAACCATATCCTCACTAGCTCAGCAGGCTCGTACGACCAACTGTCCCGCATCCGCATCCAGATAATGATGGCAATAGTCGATGCAGCACCCATCAATTGGAACGCATTCTTCAGAGCCGAGTTCAAGGCTCCATCGTAGAAGTTTGTCGATACTGAAGAAGGGATGAAGCTTATTCCTAAGGGAAAGCTTTTGTATGGGACAAAGGTGTCTATCCTGATTGAAGACGACCTCTCAAGCACCGTTTCTTTTGCCAACTCTTCCTTCTTCGACTCCAAGCTGATGAAGTTCACAACTTCAGCTTCAGTCGAGATATCCATTGGGAAGGGACCTCAAGCTAAGCGTCCCTTGGAGATCTCTTAGGATCCCCTTCCCACTAAGGCGAAGAGACCGAAGACACTGAAGAAGCCTACTTATGTTGTCCCACCTTCCTCACCAATTTCAGTTGAGGACTCGAGGTCAGGGCAGCATGATGTGACCCTGAGAGAAAAGGTGAAGACTGTTCTATCAAAGGAAACTCAGCTGGATATTCCAGCTGAAGCTCAGACTACTGAGATTTCCTCCATTCCAATCACTGTGCTCAATGCATGATTGAAGGCGACTGATGAAGTCGCAGCTGAGATTCTGTAGATCAGTTCTCATCCGGATCTTGTGGATATAGAAATCTGCACTCGTGTTCAGATGCACATTAGATTCCTGGAGTGGGATTTGCTAGAGGAGACTATCCGAGTCAGGTCTCTATCCACTCTGCTTGAGGAAGAGCATAAGCTCAGAGAGGAGATAGGCTATGAGGAGCCTTCTGATATTGCATCTCTGGAGGACCTGAGAGCAGTCATGCTGATGATGTTCAGTGATAGAGTTCAAGGAGCTGAACTATCTTCCACTTAGCCTCCTCCTTCTCCACCACCATCTCCTCCTCGTGACGATACGCCTAAGGATGCAGACCAGGGAGGATCTGCTGAAGGACAAACTCCCAAGAATGATCAGCCGCCCCCACCTTCCTCATCTGGCCAGATCATTCAGAATTCTTCTTCGACTTAGCACCAGCAGATACTAAAACGTCGTTACTAAGCTGTTGAGATCAAAGAATTCGCAACGGAGTCTATCAACAAGGTGATCAAGCGTCAAGCACATACGAATCGGAACCTTGCCGATGATGTGAACCAAAAGTGGAGCAGGTTCACTGAGGCACAGACTAAGTTGCTGACCAACTTTACGGCTGAAGTGCAAAGGATCAGCACGCCCAGTTCTGTTAATATTGACAAGATCCTCGCAAAGGCACTTGCAGCACAGAAGACTGACCTGACTGCACAGTTCGCATCTATACTACAGTCGCAGGCCAAATCCTTCTTTAAGGAAGTGGCGACTGTAACAGGTCGAGTCCAAAAGGCAGTGGAGGAACCCTATGCTTTCACAGCTGACAGTGTGTCTAAGGCACTAACTCTGCAGCATACATCCTGCCAGGAGATTGAGAAGAATGCATCAGCTGCAGTACAGGACTACCTCACCAGATTTGACAAGTCCAAAAATGCTCTACTCAAAGCCATAAATCAAGAGCATGAGAAGAGGTGGGAGTCGTACACTGACGCAGCGACTGACATTGCTACTGGGATGACTTCAGTCAAAGACTCAGTGCATGAACTGACAAAGAAGGTTACAGCCCTGGCAACCCTCATTGATGATGCCAAAATGGGGGAAGGATCTAGATCAGCTCAACTACGATCAATTCTTAAAGCTGAAGATCAGCAGGGCGGACCTAGCTCAGCAGCTGCACAGGCGATAGTGTCAGCTGAAGGAGCAACTGAATCAGCTGTAGCTGAGGTGGCTACATACCTGGAGAATCTACCGATTGAGGGCTCACTACCTCCAGCTCCTGAGAAAGCTGATAAGGGAAAGGGCAAGGCAGGCACAGAAGCTTAAGTTCAAATCTCGCGAAGAGCAGATAGCCTACGATGAAAAGCTCACGAGAGAACTAGCTGAGGGAGAAGCCAAGAACAAGCCAGCTGCCAAGAAGAAAGGGATTCAGATCTGTTCTCCTGCGCCTTCATGCACACGAACGACAACCTCTAGGCAATCCAGATCAGCAGCAGCAGCGGCTAGAGCTCAACAATCAAGAGCTCAGTAGTCCCAACAGTCCAAGTCTGATAAGCAGGGCGCTTCAGGTTCCAAATCCAAATCAGAGTCGCCTGCTGACTCAGAAGAACAACCTCATGTGCCATCCACGGTCCCTTCCATGGAGCAAGAGCAAGAAATCAAGGAGATATGGGACACGTGTGAGAGGGCACTGGACAGAATAGCCGAGGCAAGGCAGATCAGAGAGGCGAGGGAGAGGATCCGCCTAGCTGACCTTGAGGCCCTCAGGCTAAGGACATAAAAAGAAGCAAGGGAGAGGGTGCCAGTCAAAGATAGAAGCATTCCTACCTCTTCCCGTTTCTTCAGGAGCAGAGAGCCCCTCAGTCAAGTGAAGAGAATCGTCTATAAGAGAACTGACGACTGGGTGCCCCTCAAGCTCAATCAGCAGTGGGAGAAGCTAAAAGTGGATTTCGTCAAGCGGTTCTGTGCATGGAAAGTCGGGAATGAAGACTCTACTGATGCTGACGCATACTTCAAGGACTTCCTGACTGCTGCAAATCCAGCTCTCCTAGCTGAGATTCAGACCCTGCTTGACCAAACTGGTCAAACGCTGAAGGCACCTCCGTTCCGGACTTTTCCTTCTCCGATGACTCATGCTGACAACTTATGCAAGAAGGAGATAGAAGAAGAGATTGAGAATGACATCTACAACAGAGGACTGAACAAGAATGTTGAAGAAGACTTGGTGGAGATTAAAGCCTTGAGGAACAGAGTCTACAAGAGTTATGGCCTTGAGCTTCCAGAGAAGAAGTCTGCTGACTTCCGAGCGCGCATGCATAAATTCAAGAAGAAGCCCAGCTGACTTTCTCCTCTCTCCTAGTCTAGCTTCATAGTGATAGAAGTCATTGTATTGTAATTTCTCCATCTTATATGACATATCACGTTTTGGCCTCGACAATCACTCATTGTCTTTATGGCTTTATTTTATCTTTCAGCACGACTGATCACCTAAGTGATCAGATACCTATCTTATCTTATCTGACCCCATGTGACTTATGTGCTTATATGCCTTAGAATTATTTCCTACTGATTAACTATGTTTGTTTTATTCTTCTCTGATACTTTGTTAGTACTTAGGGGGAAGAGCTCATTTATGATATAAAGGGAAATTGTTTCTTAGGGGGAACATGCATCTTAGGGACATGATTGATAACTGCTGAACTTACATTTGATGATTAGCTACTATATGATCTACTCTGAACTTTGATTATTTGTATCGGCCCTGATATTGTGTGAATGTGCTGAACTTGTCCTGCTATGATCTGATAAGCTCTGATACATGTCAGTAGAATCAGCATGTTATAACTATGTTAACTGTAGTCATACGCTCTGTTACTTTCAGCAATTCTTAACTGTCTTACTTCTTGTCTTGGCTCTGGTACATGACTTATTATCATAAGTTCACTCTGATATTCATTTACTTGTGATTGCTCTAATACCTTCTTTTCATTATCTTAGTTAGCCTTGATATGTTGACTAGAGCATTCCCTTGTAATAGATATTTTATTCAGTAGTTATCGCTCTTAACCTTAGCATATTTTATGTGATAGAAGATGTAATAGGTTTTGGCATCATCAAATAGGGGGAAAATGTTGGGATAAGGATTCAGTAGATGAATCGATAGATTTGATAGATCCCAAAACCCTAGTTGAATAGTGTACCTTCGTATCTGTAATAGCTTAGTCGAGCTCAGTTGTTAGAACTCAGTAGGCTAAAGTTCAGTAGCTGCAGGATTCAGTAGAAGACCTCACACTCAGCCAATGAACTCAGGATCGAAGAAGTCAGTAGAACAGCCAACCACCAGCTGAATTTGCTCAGGAATTCCTGCCCATACACTAAATGCTCAGAAGAACGTCAGTAGGAAAGTCACTTTAGTTGAAGGTCCGAGGATTCAGAGGAAGTCAACCTTGATGTTTGACAAGTCTCACCTACCAATCTACCTCGACCAATAAGGAGCCGACAGCGACCTATTGCTCTGACAAAAGATGCTCTCAGACTGAAAAAGAGGAAAATCTCTATAATGCACCTACTCACCAATGTTCAAAATAAATGAGCCGTTTTCCTTGTCGTTTCGACATGTGGCTAGACCTCCCTCCAACGGATCTATTCACCATCGACGACTATAAATAAGAGAAGTCGCCATGCAGAGACAACACCGGAAACCCAAGTTAACTACGCACAAACTCTAAACACTCTCAACGAAGAATCCAGTGAAGAACTAGCGTCCATTGAAGAACCCTTTTAGTTCATCACTTAGAGTTATATATGTTCCCCTTCTCTTATCTAAGCAAGCTTCATTGTAATATCTTTAGCTTAGAAACCTCGAGGAAGTTCACATCCTTGTGAAACTATTCTTATTTGTAAGAACTTCATCTCAGTTGGAGAAGACTCAAACTCTTAAAGTTTGAAACCCTGTAAAAGTCACTACGACTATAAGTAGAGAATCTGTGCATCGTATAGATCACTGAGAACTTTCTCAGTATAAGCTTCAAGTTTTGTCTCTGTCCAGTGAGCAGACCAACTGAGACTTGCTCAGTATAAATATAACAAGTGTCCTGCTTTGGTCAGGACAGTGGACGTAGGATCCAGTGTGTCCGAACCACTTAAAAAAGATCTGACAGTTCAGAAGACTATGCTGATTGCATTTCAAAAAGATCTGACAGTTCAGAAGACTGTCTGCTGTGCTGAGTCTGATCCTGTAGTCAGTAGGTATAATGCTGAGGTACACTACTGAAGGTCAGCTCTGAATTCAGTGAACTACTCCTGCTGAGTTCAGTTCATACTGAGTCTTCTACTGCTGGTGCTGAGGCAGATAAGCTACTGAACGCCTTAACCAGAGCAGAGCGTCTACTGAGTCTGAAACCTTAGAGACAGAACAAATACAAGGGAATGGTTCATCAATCAGATAGGGTTTTGGGATCTTCAAATCTTCAGACAAGTACAGAGCACAAGGCTACTGAGCTTAAGATCAGTGTCTAAGACCGAATCATTTCCCACTAAGAGTAACAGTGCTGAGGATGGAATCATCACCCAACAAGCTTGTTCATTGTTTTGAAGTTCAGATGGCTTAATCTTCTATGCCACAGCCATGTTGTTCTGTCATCTGACTTTGTGTGTGCTAGCAAGCAGGCTTCAGGTTCAACGATATTCCAATCAGCATAGTAGATATTTTTTCTCCGCGAGCCTGATAACACAGTTTTTTCTGTAGATTTGTCAAGAACATCACAAAAACCTGTGTCAAAAGTCACTTTATTGGAGTTATCACAGAATTGACTGACTCAAAGGAGATTATGTGAAGTCCTTCAACATATGACACTATGGGAACTATAGCAGTTCTGTTGGGTGATGATTCTATACTCAGCAATGTTGGTAAATAGTGGGAAATGACTCAGTATTCTGTGGTGTCATACACTCAGTAGCCCTGTGCTCTGAAAAAGTCTCTGAAGATTTGAAGATCCCAAAACCCTATATTGATTGGTGAACCATTACGTTGTAATATGTTTTGTCTCTGAGGTTTCAGACTCAGCAGACACTCTGCTCTAGTTCAGGCACTCAGTGGATTATCTGCCTCAGCACCAGAAGTAGAAGACTCAGTTATACTGGACTCAGCAGAGCAAGATATGCGAAAGGAGTCGGTGGAACCGAACTCAGCGAGAGTAGTTCACCTGGACTCGTAGCTAATCTTCGGTAGAGCCGACTCAACGAGAGCATGCCATCGAATCGAGATCGGACTCAAGCGGTGGCGACGGTCTTCGACCGTCAGGATCGTTGAAGTCATTTCAGCAGAGTCAATACGAGGAAGAGAGAAGTCAACTTCAGATCTCCTTGAAGTCTGTTTTGTCTCAACCACCTTCTGAACCTCGGCCAATGACAAGCAGACATGTACCCTATATCTACTAAAGCTGCAAGTCAATAACTTTCCAGAAATGGAGGGAAAGGACACTGCCACCATACTTCTAAAGAGCCATTAGCTACCCAAAAGAGAGAGACAAAGGATCGTCATCTCCAACGGATCTATCCTAATCTCTTCTCTATAAATAGAGGGATAAATCAAAATTTAAAGCTCATGAACAACGAGTACACACGAACCTCACCAAGAACTCACAGAGCATTCAAACGAGCAAATTCGAAAAAGCCTAAGTCTTCCGCAAGAAGTTCGAAGAAGCAATCTCCGGCGAAAGACTATAACTCTGCTCATAGGGAACCAAGCTAAAACTGAACTATACAACCTCTAGTATCCAAACGACGATACACGAACCCAAAACTTACATTCAGTTGTTCGTCGTTCTAGAAGCCAACTCCTTGTTCCGTATCCCTCTAACCTAAGCTCAATAGACTAAATCCATAGCTTAGACGAAGGAGTTCACTTTCGAACTGATCCTTATTGTAAAGGACTCCTTCACTGTTGGAGAGTTTTTCAAACACTTAGTTTGATAACCCTATAAACTAAGACTTGCTCAGTATAAATCTCAAGATCAGTGTTTATCCAGTGTACAAACCGACTGAGACTATCTCAGTATAATAAATAGCTTCCTGATCTTTCGGGACAGTGGACGTAGGATTTTTGTGTCCGAACTACTTTAAAAATCTCTGTGTCTTGTGTTCTATTTTTCACTGTTGCATTGATTTACTGTTCATACTGAAAACATCCTTTAAAATCATTCAACTGAGTTTCAGCAAACTTAACTGACTGCACTAATCTACTGAAACTGTTTTGATAAAAACGTTTTCCAACTCAACTGAATTTTGGCCTACACTATTCCGCACTACTGAATCCTATCTGGAAGATACCGATTCGACTCTCGATCGCGCCCAGCGGATCTCGGTAGAGTCGGTCGCTACTCGCCACACGATTCAGAACAGCTTATCTGGTCTGCTGAACTTGTTCAGCACGACATTATCCTGAAAAGGACTGTTCGTGTTTAAGTTGAGAAAATCGGTTTTTAGGTGTATTCACCCCCCCCCCTCTACACCTGAACGTGCTCTCGGGACCAACAATTGGTATCAGAGCAGGAGTTCTATAAGACTCTTGTTATTCTGAAACTGGTCTACTTGAACGGATCCAAAAAACATTTTCACTGCATATCATTCTTCATTCATATCATTATACATAATGTCTGATATGTCAGGAATCAGGATGATACCCATGTTCTCAGTAGAGAACTATGGTGTAAGGCGGGTTCAGAATGGAGGCACATCTTACTTCTCTCCACGACAGCATGACAGAGGTTCTAGAGGACGGACCTATCGTTCCAATGATCGATAGCGTCGTAGCTCAGGATCCAGCAGACGGAGGTGGAATGGTGACCGGGAAGAAGATCCCCAAGGACAGAAGTCTCTTCACCCCAGAGGAGAATAAGCTTCACATCTTAGACCGCGTCGCCAGAAACGCCATACTGACCACCCTGAGTGATTCCTATCTCGGAAGGGTTCAGGACTGCAAGTCCGCGAAAGAACTCTGGGATGCTCTAGCGCTGCTGAGTCGGGTGACTCAGAAGATCAAAGCAAATAAACTTGCGCTGGAACTCCAAAAGCTGGAAAGATTATCCCTCATGCCTGGTGACACCATTGAAAATCTCAACGTCAGATTCACGGATCTGATGAACTCTATCAACGGGCTGGGAAAGATATTTTCCAACCGAGAGATGAATCTCAAAATTTTGAGGGCACTGCCAGACGGTCACTGGACTCCCTTTGCTACTCTATTGCATCATTCTGATTTAGATATTGTTACTCCTGACCATATCTTTTCAGAGCTTAGAGCAGAGGAATTCGAGTTTGGCTTACCTCAAAGGAAGCAGCGAGATGAAGCTGACACTCAAATCGACCATGCCTTTAAAGCATCAGTCAGCACAATAGCTCCAGCGACTAGCAAGGTTGAACCTTCACTCACTGACGTACATGAAGGAAATCTAGCCAAGAAGTACGTGCTGCTTGCCGTAAAATATCAGAAGGAGAAGGAGAGGCGCAGAAAAGTGACTAAAGCCCTCAGAGAATCCAAGGGTAAGTTGGAATATACGCCTAAGCGTACTCCTGACTCGCATACTTCTGAATGCAGGAAAAAGAATGACTCAGCACAGTCAAAAGATAGTGAAAGTAAGGAAGAAAGAGTCACCACCTGCTATAACTGCAAAATGTCAGGACACTATCAGTATGATTGTCCTGAGCTCAGTAATACAGAACAAGTAGCACGCAAAGCCAGAAGGGAGAAGTTCATCTAGAAGAGACAAGCATACATTGCTGGTGACTCAGATGAAGTCGACTCCTTCATGGATTCATCTGACGATGAAGCAGCTTTCATGGCCATAGAGCTTGAAGCTGAAGAAGATGCTAAAAAGTATCTCATGGCAGGAGAAGAGGATGAGGTAAACTCACATGAACCATTTAATTCCTCTTCACACTGCACACACGATACTCTTTCAGGTGCAGATGAAAATCTGGACGTCGTAATCACATATGAAGAACTACTCGACGAACAGATTTAGATGAGTCTGCAGCTCAGTAAGACTCTTCAGGATTTGGATACCCTGAAAGTGGAGAATCAGAGACTTTCTCAGGAAAGTCAGGTTGCTACTGAGTCAGAAGGACTTGTGTTGAGACTCAGGGAGGAGATAAACTCTCTGAAGGCCAAGTCTCAGCATCAAGAAGATCAGATCTCAGTCTTGGCCAAAGACTTGACTCGGAAAGATACTGAACTGAGTCTACTGAAGCAAGAGTTGTCAGGACTTCAGACCGAGCATGAACTGCTGAAAAAGAGTGATGATGTCTGGAGGAACCTGATGACAGAGCGATACATGGGTGCTGAAAAGAAGCTAGAGGCTATGCTAGCAAGCAACAAGCCCAAGCATTGCAAGGAGGGACTTGGATTCAGCCAGGGAGCCTCCTCATCTGCCTCCCGTACGCTCAGAAAAGCGGCTAGCTGATAGGTTTGTTCAAGGGGAGACCATCAATGCAGACATACTGAACCCCCTAGCCAAGAACAAATAAAAGATGAAGGCACCTCATCCTAGTCATCAGCACTCTGACAAGAAGATCAGCACCAAGACACCCCAGTTCAGTCAAGGGGGAACCAGCAAGGCAAAATGGGCTGATCAGTATAGACCTCCACAGCTGATACATCAAGCTCAGTATGGGTCATATTACTATGATCCTATAGTAAGGAGAGGACCCAAAAGTCAGAAAAAGAAGAAGAAAGCCGTACAGAAGGCAAAGGTCAGCAGTCCACCCACTAAGAAGATCAGGACTCCTGAACCTGAAAAGCCTCAGAAGTCAGCATCGACCAGTTCAGTGGTCAGATACGTTGACAAAAGTGGAAAGAAATTGTCTGAGACCACCAGGGTCGTAAGACAGATATGGGTTTCCAAAACTAACATCTAAGGACCCGAAATCAAAAATAAAGGGTACCTAAATATAATTCTGTTTTGCAGGTGCACAAGGACCCTTGGTATGTGGATAGCGGATGCTCAAGACATATGACGTACCAAAAGGACCTACTGAAGAATTATACTATTGAAGAAGGACCCATAATCGAGTTTGGAAACAATGCAAAAGGCTACACCAGAGGCTATGGAACACTCAACATCGAACTGGGCGCAGCTCCAAGAGTATCATATGTTGAAGGACTTCAAACATAACCTTCTCTCTCGTTAGTCAATTTTGTGATAACTCGAATAGAGTGATTTTTTACGCTGGTTTCTGTGATGTTATTGATAAATCCATAGGGAAAACAGTGTTATCAGGTTCGCGCAAGAAGAATGTCTATGTAGCCGATCGGAACTCGGTGAACACGAAGCTTGTTTGTCTGGCAAAGAATGACAACGAACGGGGTGGCTCGGCACGATAAGACTCGGCCATCTCAACTTCAAAACGCTCAACAAATTAGCTAGAAACACTCTAGCAAGAGGACTGCCGAATGAAGTATTCAGCAAAGACACTCAGTGTGAAGCATGTCTGAAGGGAAAGCAAACAAGGAATCAAAATCCACCTGTTCCATCTCCTTCCACTAATGGAATCCTTCAGCTGCTACATATGGATTTGTTCGGTCCAGTCTCTCCAGCGACGATCAGAGGCAAGAAGTATGCATTAGTGGTCATTGATGACTACTCGCGCTACACATGGGTCATATTTATTGCCAACAAATCTGACGTCAAAACAGAGTTACCAAGGCTTCTCTCAATGTCGAGAAGAACACCAAGATCATCAAGATACGTTCAAACAGAGGAACTGAGTTCCTGAATTCTATGGTGGAGGAATTCTGCAAAGTAGAAGGCATAGAGCATGAGACGTCTGCCGCGCGCACGCCTCAACAAAATGGGGTTGCTGAGAGGAAGAATCGCACACTCAAAGAAGCAGCAAGAACCCTGCTCGCAGACTCAGGACTCCCAACCAAATTCTGGGCAGAAGCTACTGATACTGCATTCTATACTCAGAACCGATCTCTACTGACAAAGCAGCATAAGAAGACACCATATGAACTATGGAACGGCAGGAAGCCCTCTCTATCTTATTTCCATATTTTTGGGTGTTCGTGCTTTATCCACAATAATGGGAAAGATCAGCTGAAGACTTTTGATAGCAAGTCAGATCAGGGAGTGTTCTTAGGATACTCCCGGATCAGCAGAGCCTTCAGAGTCTTTAACTATCGGACCCTTTACGTAGAGGAAAGCCCTCATGTTATTTTTAATAAGTTTGCTACTGAAGACAGGAGCAGAAACTCTAAACCTGAATATGAGGACATTAGTAAGCAGCTAAAGGATCCGAGCTTAAAAGATAAAACTGAAAAGATCCAGTTATGTTGGGATGATGATTCAGATGAATAAACTGAAGACAAGTCCACTGAATCTCAGCCAACAACAGAAGTAGCTGAACAGATTGACTCTATTGAACAGAGTCAATCTCAGGTAACTCAGGTCGATGAAGAAACTCCAGTGGTAACTGAGACCTCTACTGAGAATAATAATTCAGGGGGAACTAATGATGTTCCTGAGCTAAATCCCCTAAACCTGGTGACTCAGTAGATCACACTCTCGTAACTGAATTGCTTCAATCTCATAATAGTACAACTGAAATGCCTAACTCACCTACTATCTGTGTTGATCAAATTTCAGATGAAGAGATGAAACATCGTAGATCGTGGCTGGATGCTCACACTTCTGATTTAATTATTGGAGATCCTTCAGCAAGCGTAAAGACAAGATCCAGATTCTGTCACGGAGAAAGCGCCTTATATTTCTGCTTCTTGTCTACTGAAGAACCTCAGTCAGTTGAGGACGCACTGAAAGATGCTGACTTGATCATAGCCATATAGGAGGAGCTGAATCAGTTCACGAGAAACGAAGTTTGGGAGCTTGTGGACAGACCCCGTCATGAACATGTGATTGGAACGAAATGGGTCTTCAAGAACAAGCGAGATGAAAACAACGTCATAGTAAGGAATAAAACAAGACTAGTGGCAAAAGGCTACTGTCAAGCTAAAGGGATAGATTTCGATGAAACGTTCGCTCCAGTTGCAAGATTGGAGGCAATCAGACTATTCCTAGCCTACGCAACACATCAAAGATTCAGAGTATATCAAATGGATGTGAAGTCTGCTTTCCTGAACGGCGTACTGAAAGAAGAAGTCTATGTGGAACAACCTCCCGGCTTTCAGCAGGGACATCAAGTTTATAGACTCAGAAAGGCTCTGTATGGGTTAAAACAAGCACCCAGGGCTTGGTACGATACCCTATCGAGTTTCTTCTTCAGAAAGGTTTTCAGAAGGGCACAGTAGACCGCACATTATTCAGCATTTGACTGGAAGACGACCCATTACTCGTGCAGATCTACGTAGATGACATCATCTTCGGTTCGAAGAACGTCATCATGTGTCAACAGTTTGAGAAAATGATGAAGGATAAGTTCGAGATGTCAATGATGGGAGAGATGAACTATTTCCTTGGCTTTCAAGTCAAACAATCTGAGAAGGGAACGTTCATCAATCAAGGCAAATACACTCGAGACCTCATCAAGAGATTGTTGAGATTTTGTATACTGGAAGCAATTTTTATGCTTGTATACAATGTGTTTTTGTCCTTACCACTATTTTATTCTCCTATCTGATAAATATATATATATATTTTCACATGTTATCCTTTATCTTGTATAAAAGTTAGATTTGTGTGGTGTGTCGGGTATCACAGAAGACAACACAAATTGGTTGAACTGACAAGATATAAACAGTTATCACAGCTGAGACAACTTAAGGATAAGTTGTCGGTTTAAGCTGCACTTTAGATAAGAAGTGGCTTGCCTTAGCTGCTTGTCTTTACTGGTACACTTAAGGTGGTGTATTGATGGATCACAGTGAGATGTGTTCTCCTAACTGACCTTAGTGGAGAACCAAGATCTCGGTGACTTAGCTGGTCTTAAGCTTGGTAAGACTTCAACTGAGCGCATTTGACTATCTATCACTTTGACCTACTTTGGTGAACGTCATCACGACCGGATCTACGTATCTTGGGTGTTAGTAGTTATTTGTGGCTCAGGCTGGTTGTCTGTATCTTGCAGCCGTATCCTAGTAAAATGGGTTGATAATATCCCCTGAGGAACTCGAAAGGATTAGCACATTAAACCCGGCCGGTTGATTAAGTTCAGGTGTGTTAATAAGGTCGAGTGGTACTACTCAGGAATATAAGATGTTAATTAATTTAAGCTGTCAGTGAGCTTAATTAATTAACAGATATTTCTATCTTAAATACGGAGATCGATTAAGTCTAAAATACAAGCCCTTGCTCAATTTGGGATAAAGGGGTAAGTCAGCACGGATTCTCTAGTGGAATGAATCTGTGTTAATTAATTAATTTTGCTCTGGGCTGAGCATAGATAATTAATTAATTGGAGGCCCAGCTTTATTTCTTGTATTAGATCCCTGATCTGGCCCAATTAGTTGCCTAGTGATTTATTGTCTCTCAGAAATCATTATTAATGGATTAATGTATTTTTACATTATTTAATAATGTTATTTATCTGGAATTAATTGGCTGGGCCAATTAATTGATAAATAGTAGTAGCCCAGTGGGTTAATTAATTATATTATGGGCTAATTATGTGGAAGCCCATTAGAAATATAATTAAATTAATGGACTACAGATATATTAATATTATATTAGCTTTTAAAGCCTATATATATATATATATATATATATATATATATATGTATTATGTTCAGAAACAGATATACACATACACATAAATCACGCATGCATGAGTTTTTTTAAGAGAGATATAAATCTTATTTTCCCCAGTTCTCTGACCACCCAGAGGGAGAAAAAGGTTGGGACACAGATCAGAAGATCTAATACAGGAGCAACAATCAAAGCCGCGACAACATACGAAGGAGGAAGGTAGCGTTTCTAACCTTCAATTTTCCTTCAATTGGTATCAGAGCCTGGTTTAGGCTCTGATTGTTGCTGTTAGGTGTATGATTATGGTTCAATTCCGTCGTAATCGGGTTAATTTCGTGTTTGAGGTGGCCTGCGAGCTACTGTTTTGACCCCGTTGTAATATTTTTCTCGAGAGAAAATCCACTAGTAGATCATAGGACATATATGTTATGTGATTGTATGTTATTGTACTATAATTGGTCCGGGAGGCACGAAAATCGAGGCGCAACGGCGCAGAAAGACGGAAAAGGTGAAACCCTAGTTTCTGGCAGATCACGACCGCCAGATTGTGGAGGCGAGTGGGGGTGCATGCAGCATTATTTTTCCGATCCCTTCGGATAGATTTGTTCTTCTTCTCGTTAACTTCGTCTTGATAGGCCGCACGACCCATTCCAATTTCTAGTTTGCCCGGAATAGCGTCGGAAAGGAGAAGTGGTCGTGCTGTCCAGAAATCCCCAAATTGGACAGAAAACCCTAGTTTTCTAGGGTTCCGCCGCATCTTGCGGCGGCGATTCCCGGCGAGTCCGGGGTCCAATATCCGATCGGTTTGAACCGATGGATTCCTAGTCACACAAGCTTCACGTCGATAAGTCGTAAGGGTCATCTGATCCCGGATACGATCGGAATTGATGTCTGAAGTTGGCTGCTCGTTATGAATTTGTTCCGGCGAATCATTTGAAATTCGGGAAATTGAGGAACTAATCTCGGCCGGAATCCATTACCCGGTGGTTTTGAGTGTTCCAATTACGTTTCCCCTCTTTCAATTGATCGAATCGCGGCTCGAAGAGGACGAATTTCGGGCGGCAAATCGGCTGCGATGGGCAGCGCGTTTAACCGCTTTTGCAGGGCCGGCGCCGGCCGTTCTTCATGGAAAACGTCTGGGAGACGTCGGGTATGACGAAAGGAAGGCCGTAGGGGGACTGGGAACGCGGCGGTGACGAGCAGGAGCCGCGGTGGCGCGGCTGCGACTGCCCGTCGCGCGCGCAGGCCTGGGCAGCGAGGCCGCCGTTTTCGGTCGCTCCAGGCGGCGCGGCGCTGCCTGGTTTGTGTCGTCGATCCTCCAGTAGCATCAGGGAGGCGGCGGCGGGCAGCCAGCGGCGGCGGAATGAAGGCGGCGGCGGTTTCTTCTTGATGAAGAAGATGTTGACGTGGCGGCTGACGTGGTTCGCCACGTCAGCTCTACTGCCACGTGTCTGCCACATGGCAGACCCCTGATGACGTGGCGACGACAGTTTTCCATGCAGTTTTAAAATTCGAAGATTTTGAAGATTGAAGAGCTGTATTTTGATCGGGCAATGTAATAGTTAGGGATTACGTGTTTTAAAGCCCGATACGACGTTTTAAATTTCCTATTTGCGTATTTATTTTTATTATGCTTTAGCATGCGATTATATGATTAAATGCGCTTAGAAAAGCAAGTAAATAGGATTTACGTCGTATTAAAGCATGTTTTATTTTTCGCAAGCATGTTTTATTATGTGCGCTTAGAAATTGCATGCTTTAGGAATTATGTGGATATGCATGATTCAAAATGAACCTTTTGAAGAAAAAGACTAAGCAAATAATAAATTAAATATTTAATTGGATTCCATTTAAATTGGAAATTAAATATTTAATCGGACCTCCATTAATTGGACCCTACACAAAAGTGGAACAATTGTATGAGTAAACGTCCACCTGAGTGGCTTGCTTGTATTTTTGAACCACGAGTTTTGTGAGATGGGTTTTCTAATGTAATATTTAATTATTATTGAGTAGTGGGAGCGAAGCCGTAAACGTCCACCTGAGTGGCTTGCGTGCCTAGTAAACACGAGTACTCTAGCAGATAATAATTAAATAAGATGGCTAATTAAATCAAATTGAAAGCGGTATGGTTCGCGTAAGTATGTCAATTTCGAGAATTTGATGTTAATTCCGTCAAATTAATGGTCAAAGCTTAGATGTCACCGCGAGTACAACTTCCTGAGAAGTCCCTTCCCGCGTTTTAATATTAATAGTGACATAGTCCAGAGATATCGGATTATTAATTTCATTCGTCTTAAGAACCTAGGCGTGGATTGGAATTAAAGAGCTAGGTATATAGCTTGGTCTAGTGGTACACGAGTAAACGTCCACCTGAGTGGCTTGCGAGTGTGATCTCTAGGGCTATTCGAGTATTTAACATCATTGGTTTTTCAAAAGGTTATAATGATGGTTAATTACGAATTATGTGCAAATATAACTTTCTTACATGCTTTTATTATATTTTTCAGATATGTTTGTTCGAATAATTTTCGAGTTTCTAAACAGTCTCACCAACCAAGCCCTAACGAGTTTAAATAATTTTACAAAGTGGAAGAGATATCTTACCTTCCCAATAAATGCTCTGCAAAGGTTCTATAAGAACTTCTGTTTTAGGACCGCTATGTCTAAGAACGAGTTTACTATGAGTATGTTACTCAAATCTTTGGTAGCGGTCAAAGAGGTTATAGAAAAGGGCAAGAGTGCTCAAGTCTTGAATATCCCTAGTAGTTCAAGGAATCCTCCGAAAGGCGAATACTAGAAAAAGAGCAGAAAGGGTGGACATTTCAAGAAGAGCAGTGGGAGTAAGAAGACAGTCCTTACCGGCGACATGCAAATGTCAAAGGAGAAAGGAAGGTTCTTCAAGAATGGTAAGAAAGGACACTGGAAGAATTATATTCCAGATGTCAAGGCAAAACAGAAAGAGACGCGAGTCGCTCTTGTAACTGAAATTGTTCTGGTTTCCTCTTCTACCCACGAATGGGTAGTGGATTCGGGGGCAACTGATCATGTTTGTTACACCTTGCAAGGTTTCTTGCAGAAAAGGCAATTGAGCAATGGTGAGGTGGTAGTCTCAATGGGCAATGGATCGAGAGTTCCTGCAATTGCCATTGGAGATCTACATCTATCTTTTGATAGTTCTGTTTTAGTAGTTAAAGATGTTTTATATGTGTCTGAGTTTAGGCGAAACATAATTTCTGTTTCAAAACTCTACATCATGGATGGTTATAAATCAAGTTTTGATAGTGAAGTTTCTATCATGAAAGACGATGATTTCATCTGTGGTGGGCTATTAAACGGATCTTTATATACTATTACTTGTAATCCGCGTAATTCTGTTAATGTTGCTTCTTCATCATCAAATCCTAAGAAGAGGAAAGAATCTTCTAAGGTAAACCAAACTTATCTGTGGCACTTAAGACTAGGTCACATCAATCTAAATCGGATTCAAAGGTTGGTGGAATATGGATCATAGGAGTCTCTCCATGTAGAACCATTTCCAACTTGTGAACCCTGCTTAGAAGGAAAGATGGTGACTAGGCCTTTTAAGGCAAAGGGTTATACAGCCACAAAAGTATTAAGTTTGATACATTCTGACTTGTGTGGGCCTATGTCTGTAACGCCCCAATTTTCATAACTTAACTAGGGACGCTACTTCATACTTAACATGCATATTTCAACTCTTTCAAAACATTTTCATTCAATAGAATCATTAAAAAAACTCAATTTATTTTCATACTCAACGGAAGACTTAAAATAAAAGCAAGTACAACAATTAGTTTTAGAAAATTATATGCATAGTTCATGATAAAACTAGTTTAATGCAATAATAAGTTTCATAAATCTTTCCTCGTGTGACCATCACCACCAACACCTCTACGCATCGGCCGAGCCATTTCCTGAAAAATGTTAAAATAATGGGGTGAGTACGACTACTCAGTGGGGAAATGCATTTATCCAGATTATAAACGATACCGAATTTAAACATGATAACATAGACATGGTAACATAGCATGGTTGATCCGAAGATCCATAGACATAGCAGCCCGTAGGCTTGACCCGAAGGTCCCTCGCTGATCCGAAGATCCATAGACATAGCAGCCCGTAGGCTTGACCCGAAGGTCCCTCGTTGATATAGGCCCGTCGACCTTATATCCCTCGTTCATAGTTTCATTGATCCTGTACTATAGTCACATGAAAAACTCAAGTAAATAATATAATAAGGATAAACGTAAAAAGATTCCCCACCTTAACCTCGACTTGATGAAAAATAATGGATATCAGATGTTTAATTCTTGCGCGCCGATCCTAAACATGGAAATTAATAATTCTTAATGATTCATGAAAGTCATGTACGTATTTCACATATACAACAATACCTCATAGTCATTAGGTTACAAACAATATCATATATATATATATATATATATATATATATATATATATACATGTGCTCATTAGTGTAACTAGGTTTCAATGTTCTATATTAACTTGTGCAGAATACCTATTTTAAAAACATTCCACAGAACATGAATTCATTCCATAAATTTTAATTTTCCACATATAGATTCCTTAGTGAGTCTCAAACATACCAGATTTGGTTTCATATCAAAATAATAAGTCATCTAAGAGTTATAACTAAAACAGTATCTACTGTGTCAACAAAAGCGGTTTATGACCTACTGACCTTTAACAATAAGCTTCGGGAACTAAACATATCTTAAAAATTCTAATATTTAACACACTTCTAGGAGACATACGTAGAAATATCATATCAAAATTTCAATCTGTATAGATAAGTAACAACCTCATAAAATACAGAATAGTTTCTACCAAAATCAGAATACGAAAATGCATGCTCCGACTGACTACCCGGACATTTGTATTAAACTGCTTTCATACACATAAGTTAAAAATACTAAATAAATATTTCTACATATCCCTACGTGTTTAGAGTATTTAGGAAAAAGAATCAAGTCAAAAACATTTTTGTAGAGTGAGATATAAACGTTTTCCTAAGCCCTATCCCTGATGCATGGTTTCACGGTAGTGTAAAAGTATAAATCCATTAAAAATATAAATAATTGTTTAAAAACTTCCAAAATTTACAGTAATATTAAAGACATTCTAAAGTTTGTCCCTATAATTTGTATGGAATTTTGAAAGTATCTTAAGATCGTGTATCTGGCCTTGGAACTCACGACAGAAAAGGTAGAATTGCAGGACAGATTTCTGTTTTCATGAAACTTAAACATTTTAACAACCAAAGAATTGACATAATAGAATCGGACACATCAAGAAATAAATTAACAAATAAATAGTATAAGTATCCTAAAAATTCTATATTTTTAATATGAATGACCTAACATGTATTATATCTTATTAAAATTAATCATGATCGAAAACAATGTAAATAACACATGTAAAACAATTTACTTTCAAGATCATAAACATGCTGTCAGAAACTGGCAGGTTACGAATACAATTTTTAAAAAATTACTTATAATTCTTGAAAAATTATACAAAAATAATTATGTATACTATACATACCGAAGAAGACGACCCTAAATTTTCACGATGATAGGACGACGGGAATATGTGTAAATAATTCTTTAAATAGTTCGCAGGGATGCTGACAGGATTTTCGAAAATTATATGGAATGCTAAATTATGAGCGACTAAGGGGTATTTATAGGCCTAGAAATCATTATCTAAAGATTTATAATCCTATAAGGTATCAAATATATTTTACCCATATTTATTTTCGTCCATATCTATTTTATATAGAATTTATTCTATCACTTACCAAATAAGAGATTCAATCCTAGATAAATTAGGATTTGGATAAATAAAATTAGATTTCCTTCCTAAAACATGTGTACCACAAATATAAGATCTATTTTATTCATAAAATATAATTTCAAATTATCTCCTAATAACTTAATACAATAATAAATATTATATCCTTTTATGAATCCTAGTAGGTTTAGGAAATCCAAAATACATAATTATTATTCTTGCCTAATAATTCTAACATGATTTATAAATAAATAAATAAACAATATAATCATAATATGATATAAATAAACATATTCAAAGTTCAAAATAAATTTATATAATAAAAATAATTTAATGACAAATAAGATATATGCTTTAATTTTCATTTAAATTCTAAGGCACGACTTACAGAACTAAAACACTTGATAACATGCATGAATAAAAATGAAATGCATTTTATATTGAAAATTTTGGGGCGTTACAATGTCTACACAAGCTCGTGGAGTGTATGAGTACTTCGTCACATTTACTGATGATTACTCAATGTATGGATATGTTTACCTTCTTCGCCACAAGTCGGATGGCTTTGAAACCTTTAAGGAATTCAAGGCAGAAGTGGAGAAGAAGCTAGGTAAAGAAATCAAAACACTACGATCTGATCGTGGTGGGGAATACCTTTCCAATGAGTTCAAGGACTACTTGACAGAATGTGGGATTACATCCCAGCTGACAGCACCGGGCACGCCCCAGCAGAATGGTGTGTCAGAGAGAAGGAACCGAACTCTCTTAGAGATGGTTCGGTCCATGATGAGTTATGCAACTTTGCCAGTTTCCTTTTGGGGATATGCCCTAGAGACTGCAGCATACTTGCTGAACCGTGTGCCTTCCAAGTCGATACAAAAGACCCCTTTTGAGTTGTGGAATGGGCATAAGCCTAGTTTGCACCACTTAAGGATTTGGGGTTGTCATGCTTATGTGTTAAATAGGCAAGCCGACAAATTGGAATCACGTTCAGAAGTGATGTTGTTCATAGGGTATCCGAAGGAAACGAGGGGTGGATACTTTTATGATCCTAAAGAACAGAAGATCGTTATTAGCCCTAACACTCGGTTCTTAGAAGAGGATTACATTAGTAACCATAAATCTCGAGTCGACATCATCCTTGAGGAATTACAAGGTGGTCGAGTTCCACTTGAACAGCCAGTTGTGCAAGATAGGACTCCACGAGTAACTGCACAATCTGTTAACACAACGCCTGACACTGTTCGACGTAGTGGGAGGGTGATATTTACACCTGATCAGTATATGTTCGTTGGGGAGACGTTTGATCATCTCCCGGCAGATGAACAAGATACCGTGGATCCCTGGACTTACAACTAAGCAGTGGGAGATATAGATGTAGATTCCTAGCGAATCGTCATGGACTCAGAATTTAAGTCTATAATTTATATAGATGTATACGAGATCACTGAACTACCTGAGGGCTGCAAGGCTATTGGTAGTAAGTAGGTATACAAGAGAAAGAGAGAGAGCACCGAATGGAGAGATCATGGCGTTTAAGGCCAGGCTAGTGGCGAAGGGTTTTACCCAGAAAGAAGGTATCGATTACGAAGAGACCTTCTCGCATGTAGCAATGATCAAGTCCATTCGGATTCTCCTTGCCATAGCAGTTCACATGAAACTAGAGATCTGGCAAATGTATGTCAAAACCGCATTCCTAAACAGTCACCTTGAAAAAGGTAGGGACATCTACATGAAACAGCCAGATGGTTATGTGAAGGAGGGCAAAGAGCATCTATTTTGGAAGCTTATGAAGTCTATTCATGGACTTAAGCAAGATTTCTGGTTATGGCACCAGCGTTTTCGACGAGGTAGTCAAATTCTATGGATTTGTATCCTATCCTAACTAGGGGTGTAAGTGGTTCCGCTCCGAACCACGAAACCGATCAAACCAAACCGAACCAAACCGAAAAATGTGGTTCGGTTCGGCTTCGCGGTTTGGTTTGGTTTATTTTTTTAGGAACCGTTTACATTCGGTTCGGTTCGCGGTTTCAAGAATTTTTAACAGTTCGAACCGAACCGAACCAATATCTTATTTTTTAATTTTTTAATTTAATATTTGTCTTTCTTATATGAGAATGTTATTGGATTTAGATATTAGATTTAAGTTAATATCAATTTTAATCTATACAAAGGAAGAGAAATGAGTAACAACTCTATACTTATGAGTTTGGAACGAGTGACGTCCTATAAACTATTTTTCTTGCATTATTTAGGATTTAAAAAATAAATAAATAAATAGGTGAACCGGTAAACCGAACCGAACCAAACCATTTATAAGCGGTTCGATTCGGTTCGGTTCCGATATTTAAAAACATATCGAACCGAATCGAGCCGAACCATTTCTATGTGTTTGGTTCGGTTCCTAAAATGCATAAGAAACCGAACCAAACCAAACCATTACACCCCTAGTCGTTACAAGGTGTGTGTACAATATTTGTGTTAACGGATCAATGGTGTTTCTTGCATTTTAGTTAGATGACATCCTTCTCATTGGAAACAATGTTGAAGTGTTATCAGATGTAAAGACGTGGTTATCCGAGCAGTTTCAAATAAAGGACTTAGGTGAAGCTGCTTACATCCTTGGGATCAAGGTTATCCGAGATCGCCAGAAAAGATATTAAGCTTGTCACAAGCGTCCTACATTGACACTGTTATTGCTCGTTTTAGCATGCAAAATGCCAAGAGAGGTTCAGTACCTTTCAGACATGGCATTTTTCTATCCAAGAATCAGTGCCCTAAAACGCCTGAAGAGATAGAAAGTATGAGGCTAGTACCATATGCTTCCGCTATCGGTAGCCTCATGTATGCAATGCTTTGTACGAGAGCAGATATCTCATATGTTGTAGGCATGGTCTCAAGATATCAGTCTAACCCTAGAAAGGAACACTGGGATCGCGGTCAAGCATATTCTCAAGTACCTTAAACGGACTAGAGATTATAGGCTTGTTTACCGGTCAGAGACGGTCCTAGTGTCTTTGGGTTATACGAGAATCGGATTTCTAGGTGACGAGAGACGAGTAGAAGTCTACCTCGGGCTATGTGTTTACCTTGGGAGGTGGAGCCATTTCATGGAGGAGTGCAAAGCGTAAATGCATTGCGGACTCAACCATGGAAGCGAGTATGTGGGCCGCTTCGAAGCTTCGAAAGAGGCGGTTTGGCTCAAGAATTTCCTCCCGGATCTTGATATTGTTCGAGAATTTGCCTAAGGCGATCACGATTTATTGTGATAATGCGGGTGCAGTGACAAATTCTAAGGAACCTAGATCTCACAAGGTGTCTAAACACATAGACAGAAAGTACCACATTATACGAGTATTCGTAAATCGAGGTAACGTGGTGATTGACAAAATTGGAACTGAAGTCAACCTAGCTAATCCTTTCACAAAAAGCTTATCACTCCTGACTTACGAGAAGCATGTTCGTGGCTTCGGGATGGTAGAGATGCTCCCCACTTAGGACTACAGAAACTTTTGTATAAGTGGGAGAAGATGCAGTGATAGATAGGATAGATAGCTAAGATATAGCTGGGTACTAGTTTGTACCTAGATAGCTGAGATATAGCTGAGTACTAGTTTGTACCTAGAACTGACACATTGTATACTAAAAGTTTGCTTTAGTATAAGTGGGAGAATTGTTGGGATTTTGTATACTGGAAGCACTTTTTATGCTTGTATACAATGTGTTTTTGTCCTTACCACTATTTTATTCTCCTATCTAATAAATATATATATTTTCACATGTTATCCATTATCTTGTATAAAAGTTAGATTTGTGTGGTGTGTCAGGTATCACAGAAGACAACACAAATTGGTTGAACTGACAAGATATAAATAGTTATCACAGCTGAGACAACTTAAGGATAAGTTGTCGGTTTAAGCTGCAGTTTAGATAAGAAGTGGCTTGTCTTAGCTACTTGTCTTTACTTGTACACTTAAGGTGGTGTATTGATGGATCACAGTGAGATGTGTTCTCCTAACTGACCTTAGTGGAGAACCAAGATCTCGGTGACTTAGCTGGTCTTAAGCTTGGTAAGACTTCAGCTGAGCGCATTTGGCTATCTATCACTTTGACCTACTATGGTGAACGTCATCGCGACCGGATCTACGTATCTTGGGTGTTAGTAGTTATTTGTGGCTCAGGCTGGTTGTCTGTATCTTGCAGCCGTATCCTAGTAAAATGGGTTGATAATATCCCCTGAGGAACTCGAAAGGATTAGCACACTAAACCCGACCGGTTGATTAAGTTCAGGTGTGTTAATAAGGTCGAGTGGTACTACTCAGGAATATAAGATGTTAATTAATTTAAGCTGTCAGTGAGCTTAATTAATTAACGGATATTTCTATCTTAAATACGGAGATCGATTAAGTCTAAAATACAAGCCCTTGCTCAATTTGGGATAAAGGGGTAAGTCACCACGGATTCTCTAGTGGAATGAATCTGTGTTAATTAATTAATTTTGCTCTGGGCTGAGCAAAGATAATTAATTAATTTGAGGCCCAGCTTTATTTCTTGTATTAGATCCCTGATCTGGCCCAATTAGTTGCCTAGTGATTTATTGTCTCTCAGAAATCATTATTAGTGGATTAATGTATTTTTATATTATTTAATAATGTTATTTATCTGGAATTAATTGGCTGGGCCAATTAATTGATAAATAGTAGTAGCCCAGTGGGTTAATTAATTATATTATGGGCTAATTATGTGGAAGCCCATTAGAAATATAATTAAATTAATCGGCTACAGATATATTAATATTATATTGGCTTCTAAAGCCTATATATATATGTATTCTGTTCAGAAACAGATATACACATACACATAAATCACGCATGCGTGAGTTTTTTTTAAGAGAGATATAAATCTTATTTTCTCCAGTTCTCTGACCACCCAGAGGAAGAAAAAGGCCGGGACACAGATCAGAAGATCTAACACATGAGCAACAATCAAAGCCGCGACAACATACGAAGGAGGAAGGTAGCGTTTCTAACCCTCAATTTTCCTTCAGAGATTCGGTTGCACATCCGGCAAACCAATCAAGATCCCGATGAACACGAATATGAAAATTGATCTTGATAAAGAGGGAGTATCAGTAGACCAAACTGAATTTCATGCTATAATTGGTTCTCTATTATATTTAACAGCTACTCGTCCTGACATAACTTATGTTGTAGGTGTCTGCGCTCGATTTCAGGCGAATCCGAAGCAGAGTCACATGGACTCAGCAAAGAAGATTCTCCGCTTTCTCAGAGGAACACCTGACATGGGTTTATGGTATCCAGCTAATGAAAATATTGAACTAACTGGTTATTCTGATGCTGACTATGCAGGATGTAGAATTGACCGAAAGTCAACTTCTGGAACGTGTCAGTTCCTCGGCAGTAAGTTGATCTCATGGTTCTCAAAGAAACAGCATTCAGTAGCAACGTCCACTACTGAAGCTGAATACATGGCTACCGGAAGTTGTTGCGCCCAAATCCTTTGGCTGAGACAGCAGCTACGCGACTATGACGTCATTCAAAATGAAGTATCGATCTTCTGCGACAGTACCAGTGCCATTGCAATCACTCAGAACCCTGTACTTCATACGGGATGCAAGCACGTAGACATCAGACACCACTTCATTCGTGACCATGTCGAAAAGAAGGATATCAGGATGGAGAAGATCCATACTGACCATCAAAGGGATGATATACTGACCAAGCCTCTAGCTAAAGCCAGATTCAGAGAACTTTCAGTAGAGCTATGTCTGCTGGACCTTACTGACTCCAATCAGTAAGAGGATTTAGGAGAGGAGCATTCAGTAAGGGGGAATGTTCACTCTCAGTACTGAGTAAAATCAGGACCTAGAGACTCAGCAACCATCTATATGAGGTATCAGCTAACTACGATGTTCAGCTGACAGGTTTGCGTATCTCTACTCAGTAGCCTATAGAACAATTCTGTGCATTTATGAATCAGATTCAGCATCGTATTCAATGCCTTAGAAAATGTCATTTAACTTAGGCTATTTACAACTGGCTTTAGACTTAGGCGGCTAATTTGATCATTGCCTATTTTATAAAACTTAATCCTAGCCATCCATCTCAAAAAGCGCGTTCAAACTGAACCCTTGATCTTTAACTGTTTATCTTCTCTAAGATATATATATATATATATGCATTCAAAATATTTGACACCGCCATTTCATAACTGCAAATATCTTAAGTACCCGAGATTTTCTGAGATACTTATTACCTTCCATCAAAATTCTCTTAAAAATCTTCAGAAAATCTTTTGGTAATTCTTCAATGATCATTAAGTATTGTATGATTTCATTTCTCATATATTCTAATCGATATTGACCTATACTGTGTATGCAGATTGTTAAAATGATAGGAACACAAGTAAGTGCTCCGACAGATATGCAAGAGATCATTGAGAAGGATCGTGTCTGGTGCGAGCCAGTCATGGAGTTTGATGAATGCGATCTAGACTTCATGGAAGAGATTTTCTATGCCCTCCGTGAGACCGGATTAGAAGGATTCTTGACGAGGATGCCGACTTTCTTTCTCCCGCGTCAAGTAGCAAAGATCTATCTGAATTCCGATTCAGTGGATGGAGACATCAGAGGCAGATTCGCCATCCATACAGTAGGCGATCCCTCACGCACTGACATAGAAGTAAAACAGATGTCAATACGGGAAGCTCTTCAGAAAAGCTTCAATCTACCCAATACAGGACTCAACACCGTCGCATACAAAGATGATCTGATGGACGAGTACCTCACTGAGTTCTGCGGAAAGCCAACAGTATTCAGAGCCGCTTTTCCCAAGAACGCAATGCTCCCTCAGTACAGAGCATTGGCGTACATAGTGACTCAGCTACTGACGAGTCAAGCAGGCTCATTTAACCAAGTGTCTCGGCCCAAGCTGCAACTGATGATGAAAATATATGACAGGGCCAAGATAAACTGGACTGAGTTTTTCCTCAGAGAGTTCATGATGCAATCAACCAAATTTGACAAGGCATCCAATAGGCTGAGCGCCAAAGGAAAGCTCCTATACGGACTGAAACTCTCAGTCATGATCGAGGATTTCTGCGCGTCTGACAAAATCACCTTCGCGGACAAGCAATATTTCAACGTGAAGAAAGTCAGATTCCAGAACAGGGCAGCAGCCCTTCAGCAGATTGGATTAGGGCCCGCTGCACCTAAGGCCGGGAGTCAGCAGACCTCCACATCGACGAAGAAGAGGTCACTCCCTAAATCGACACCTAAGGCACCAACAAAGAGGCTGAATAAGGTCAGCGAGGTCGTGCCTACTGAGACTGAGGCGGAGCCAGAGACAGTAATAGCTCAGCCGCCTCTACAGCTGAGAGACGAACCAGAATCTTCTGAGAAGACTCAATTAGTGGAGAAGATCGTCTCCACTGAACATGGAGAAACAGTGGACCAAGGGGTCCAAGCTGAAGAAGTCCAGGCTGAAGAAGTTCAGACCTTGGAAAGCCCCTTGGATGTTCCTCTACTCAGCAGCATCCCGTCTGCTGAGAAACAGGCGTCTCCAATTGAGGTCGAGGACTCGGAGACAGCCTCAGAATCAAAATCTGTCGAGATGGAGGCCTCTGGTCTAAAATCCAGAGCCTCCCGAGAGATTGCTGAAGTGATTCCGGAGATCGCCAGCCACTCGGATCTAGTCCTACTTGCTAGGCAGGCGAGGCTCCATATGCTGATAAGGTTCCAGGAGTGGCACAACCTGAAACGACTGATCATCCACCACTCCTGCGAGCAGCTTCATGAGGAAGAGCTACTAATCAAAGGAAAGATTGGCTACTCTGAGCCATCTGACCTCGGCATGCTCGAGGATCTGAGGGCAGCCATGCTCGCACTGCTGAACGACAGACAGCCTGTCTCGGCACTAGGGCCCTCAGATGGGTCTGACCCCGATGGTCAGGACCCACCCCGTGATTCAGGCCCTGAGAAGCCTGATGAGGGAACTCAACCGGACAAGGATGCCACTACTTCTACCGCTGATCCTCCACTCAGCATCCTTGGTCCCGGGCAGACGGTGGCTGGTACTTCGAAGGCAGCTGATCCTGCTCAGCTCCTTCTCGAATCTACTTTCGAAGTAGCGCCCAGCCCAAAGAGCCGTCGATCGAAATCAGTGGCCAGGGCACTGAGGAACCAAGGCAGTCAGAATCACCTACTTGCCCGTACCGTCCACAAGACTTGGCAAAGAAACCACCGAGGCTCGGGCTGCGAGTTCCGGGGGACTCAGAACCTTTATCGCCACATCTCCAGTCCCTGACTTCTCCAGCATTCTGACTAATGCCTTAGCTGTGCAGAGAGCTGACTTCGAAGCTCAGCTCAAGACGATTCCGGAAGGCCAGGACAGACTGATGATTGATTACAAGGCCGCTCACACTGAATCCGTCAATGCCATCTCTCAAGCCAATGAACTTAGAATGGAGAATATTCAGAAGGCTCTTGAAGAGAAGGTAGAGAAGCAGCAGAAAGAATTCAAGGTTGCGGCTGATCTCACACACAAGAAATACAGTGATCAGCTGACAAATGAGAGAAACGAGTTGCATGAGGCACTGACAAAGCTACATAATAAGCTGGACGATCTGTCAGACTCATACAAAAGCCTGAATAGAAAGGTATCTGCTCAGCCCCCAACCCTAATTGCTGATGCCAAAAAGGGGGAAGGTATTATAGAGAAAGCACCTAAGGAGTTGATACTGAAAGCAGCAAAGAAAGGAAGGTCAGTAGCAGGGGCAACTTAAACTCAGTCATCTGCCCCTACTGGACCTACTACTGAAATTGGCGAGGCCCAAGCCATCTCAGCTGCAGCTGCAGCATCAACTGAGACTGGCCCAAGTGGCTCAGGAGCCAAAGAAGTCATAGCTCAGGCAACTCAAACTCCTCTTCATATTATAAAGGAAGTTGCTGAGTATGCTGACGAGGAGTCAGAAGAGGAAGAAGCTCCTCTCCCTCCTCCAGTTGCCGAAAAAGGCAAAAAGGCACTGAAATTTCCAACCCCTCCCTCCAAGAAGAAAGGATCCAGGAGGTTCATAACCCCGGAGGAGGAGGCTCAAATAGCAGCAGATGAGAAGCTGGCTAGGGAGATAGCCGAAGCTGAAGCCGCCAATAAACCAAAGAAGAAGCCTGTCAAGGCAAAACCAAGGCTCCAGCTGGAGGCAAGAAAACAGGTGCTAGGCTGCCTCCTAAAACGCTTAAACTCAGCGACGAGGCTGATAAAGAAAAGGAGCAGCAGCAGCAACAATCAGCTCGGCAACAGGGGACTTCTAAAGAAAAATCATCCACACCTGCTGACTCAGAAGAAGAGCCACCTCATAAGCCCTCCTATACTGCATCAAAGGAACAGGAACAAGAGATGGAAGAAATCTGGGCTCAATTAGACTGATATCTATATAGAGGTGAAGAGGCAAGACAAATAGAAGCAGCCAGAGAGAGAATAAGAATGGTTGATCTTGAAGCTCTCAGGCTGAGGACCGAAAAGGAAGCAAGTCAAAGGATCCCAGAAAAGGCTGACATTCCCTATAGATACAGGAGATTCAGGAAGCCTTATTATAAAGGACTCCTTCACTGTTAGAGAGTTTTTCAAACACTTAGTTTGATAACCCTGTAAATTGAGACTTGCTCAGTATAAATCTCAAGATCAGTGTTTGTCCAGTGTACAAACCGACTGAGACTATCTCAGTATAATAAATAGCTTCCTGATCTTTCGGGACAGTGGACGTAGGATTTTTGTGTCCGAACCACTTTAAAAATCTCTGTGTTTATTGTTCTGTTTTTCACTGTTGCATTGATTTACTGTTCATACTGAAAACATCCTTTAAAATCATTCAACTGAGTTTCAGCAAACTTAACTGACTACACTAATCTACTGAAACTGTTTTGATAAAAATGTTTTCCCACTCAACTGAATTTGGGTCTACACTATTCCGCACTAATGAACCCTATTTGGAAGATACTGAATTCTGACTCTCAGTCAGCTAGCAGATATCAGTAGAGTCATTCACTCTGCCACACGATTCAGAACAGCTTATCTGGTCTGCTGAACTTGTTCAGCACGACATTATCCTGAAAAGGATTGTTCGTGTTTAAGTTGAGAAAATCGGTTTTCAAGTGTATTCACCCCCCCCCCCCCTCTACACCTGAACGTGCTCTCGGGACCAATAAGTTCCTATCTTCAGTGTTCTGTATCCCGTTGTGTATCCTTTGGAGTAGTCACGGAATTGAATCATGGCTCCTTCTTGTTGAACGTGATTGGTCAGCAAATTCTTTTGATGCGTCGTATGTCTTGAGCATCCGCTGTCCACAATCCAAGGGTCCTTTAACACATCAGCCTCTTCTCCAGCCATAAGACACAGTTCATTATCTTCTTCAGCTTCGATTGCCATGAATGTTGCTTGATTCCATGAACAGTTCTTCATCACTCGAGCAATCGGATAACTCTCCGGCTATGTAGGCTTGCCTCTTTTTGATGAACTTGTCTCGTCTGGCTTGCTTTTTTGCTCTTTTAGCTACCGTGAGCTCTGTACATTCATATTGATAATGCCCAGTCTTTTTGCAGTTGTAACACGTTGAGCTTCTGCCTTCTTTTATTGGTGTCTCATTCAGTCTAGTGGAGGAAGTCTCCGTGTTCCTTCATTCAGGTAGAGATTTAGATCCACCTTTTGGATGAGTATTTTCTCTCTTACCTTGATTCCTTTTTGAAGCTTTCTTCAACTTCATTTTTCTGAACTTCTCCTTCTCCTTTTGGTATTTAATGACAAGGAGAGCGTATTTCTTAATTTTTCAATTAATTTAAATAGCAATGTGATATTTGTGACTATAACGCCCCAATTTTCATATACTTAAACTAGGGACGCTACTTCATACTTAACATGTATATTTAAACTCTTTCAAAACATTTTCATGGAAAAGAATCGTTGCAAATCTTAAATCAATTTCATACTCAGCGGAAGTCTTAAATAAAACTAATTTCGACTACTAGTTCTCAAAAATAAAATGCAAAGTTCATGATAAAAATAGTTTAATGAAATAATGAGTTTCATAAATCCTTCATCGTGTGACCATCACCACCAACACCTCTACGCATCGGCTGGGCCATTTTCTGAAAAATGTTAAAATGATAGGGATGAGTATGACTACTCAGTGGGAGATGTACACATTTATCAAAATTATAAATCACACCGATAAGACATGGAAAATTAGATCATGCAAAGAGATACTCGGCCACACAGACCACATGAACCTGTAATTGGCCACACAGACCACATGAACTTTTCAAACAGTCCGATTTCGACTGACGGCCGGATTTTGACCGATTTTTCATAGAGGATCCGAATTCGAACCTATGGCCCGATTTCGACCATTCCTTTCATGCCTGTTATAATCACATGAAATATCGAGCACAATGTATAATAAAGATAAACGGTAACATTCCCCACCTTAACATTGACTTGAATGAAATGGATATCAAATTTTTAAATCTTGTGCGCCCGTCCTAACATGAAAATTGAGAATTCCTAATGATTCATGAAAGTCGTGTACGTATTTCACATATACAAAAATACATCATAGTCATTAGGTTACAAACAATATCATATATATATATATATATATATATATATATATATATATATATATATATATACTCATTAGTGTAATTAGGTTTCAACGTCCTATATTAACTTGTGCAAAATACCTATTTTAAAAATATTCCACAGAACATGAATTCATTCCATAAATTTTAATTTTCTAATTATAGATTCCTTAATGAGTCTAAATCACACCAGATTTGGTTTCATATAAAAATAATAAGTCCTCTAAGAGTTATAAGCAAAACAGTACCTACTGCGTCAACAAAGGCGGTTTCTGACCTACTGACCTTTAACTATAAGCTTCGGGAACTAAACATATCTTAAAAATTCTAAGATTTACCACACATCTAGGGGACATACGTAGAAATATCATACCAAAATTTCAATCTCTATGGATAAGTAACGACTTCATAAAATACAGAATAGTTTCCACCAAAATCCGAATACGAAAATGCATGCCCCGACTGACTACCCGGAAATTTGTATTAAACTACTTTCATAAACATAAGTTAAAAATACTAAATAAATATTTTTATAACTCCCTACGTGTGTAGAGTATTTAGGAAAAATAATCAAGTCAAAACCATTTTTCTAGAATGAGATATAAACATTTTACTAAGCACTATCCAGAGAGCATGGTTTCTCGGTAGTGTAAAAGTGAAAATTCATAAAAATATAAGGACTTGTTTAAAAATTTCCAAAATTTACAGAAATCTTAAAGACATCCTAAGGTTTGTCTCTATAATTTTTTTTTGGAATTTTTCAAGTAGCTTAAAATCGTGTATTTGGCCTTGGAACTCTCGGTAGAAAAAGTAAGATTGCGGGACAGATTTCTGTTCTCATGAAACTTAAACATTTAACAACCAAAGAATTGACATAATAGAATCGTAAGCTATAGAAATACCTAGAAAGAAAAACCTCGAATAGGCGTGTATGTTTGAAATAAATTTTGAGTAAGTTACTTTTGAGGTGCCACGAAATATTATGAGATGATCATGTATATATATATAACTGATAACGTTAATTAGATAAAGTTTAGGCTAATGATAAGTTTATAAAAGAAAATTCCATATTCTCTCTAACCGCATGACAAACGAGATAAACACTAATAAATTTAATATGCTAAGAGCGTGGATAGATAAAACAAAGATGCAGTCTCTAACCTTTTTCGGATTCCTTTATTTATTTTACTATATCTCCAAATCATTGACAAGATTGAATATTGTAGTTTTACCCCTTTGAGCCACATAATCGTGTCCTACTCCACGTCTAAGAAACACAAATACGTATATAAAAATTGATTTTATCTTTTTTTCGCATAAAATAAAATGTACAATAATAATTTTTAGTGTTTAGCAATAATAAAACACAACTTATTCATGATATTAAATCCAAGAAACAAAACACATGATATTATTTCATCTATCAAACAATTATGTGCATATAAATCATACCTAGCAAGTTTATTGCTCATGAAAATAAATAAACAATAAAATGTCATGATCATATTTTATCAATTAATTTAATCCTAAAACGCAACTTATAAAACTTAACCATAAGATATCATGCATGAGATGCAAATGAATTTCTTATTTAAATTTAGTTTGATCATATGAAAATTTCGGGGTGTTACAGTGATCATACATTATACAAAAGAATGTTCCACTCTTGTTAAAAAAAAATGAGAAGAATATAAACATAAAATAAAATTTAAAAAAAATAATATGCTGCACACAAAAATGAGAAAATGAATAACCGCTAGATCCTAGGATGCATATATATAAGAGTTGGTTATTTTAAATTCATAAAGATGAAGTTACAATCTTACCCTTGATGAAATAAATAACTTAAAATGATATTTAAAAATAATTTTAAAAAAGTTAAATTTGGACCATTAATTTAATGAAATCTAGGTAAGGATTAATTCCTAGTTCTCACAAATATGAAGGGTTCTCACAAGATCCACTCCCTATATATATTAATAGTTAAGTGTTGTTGTTTTTTTCGTAAATTGACAAATATAGTTCTCAATCTTTACGATTTTGAAACATTTCTCCTCAATTTTTTTACTTTTTTTTTTTTTGACCCGCTGACGTCAGCATGACATCATTATTATTATTTTATATTACTTTTTTTTTAAACGTTTTTTCCCCTTTATTTTAAGGACGGACGTGTCACTCTTTGCATACGAAAGTATCAATCGTAACAAACAAAAGTATCAATCGCAACAAACAAAATTTTTTTCATTTTTTTTCATTTTTTTCCCCTTATTTTAAGGACGGACGTGTCACTCTTTGCATATGAAAGTGTCAATCGTAACAAACAAAAGTGTCAATCGTAACAAATAATTTTTTTTATTCTTTTTCCAATTTTTTTGATAAGGAAGGCATGTCATTTGTAATTAATAAATGTGTCATTTGTTACTTATCCAAAATATCAATCGTAACAAACAAAAGTGTCATTTGTAGTTGAATAAAGTGTCATTTATATCATTTATTGAATATCAATTATTTTTTTAAAAAAATATCATTTGTTTATGAAAAAAGTGTCAATTACAACGAACGAAAATGTCATTTATCTTAAAGTGTCAATCACACTGAAGTAAATTGGCACTCAAAATTAAGGAACGTGTCACTTTCATCTACTAATCAATATGAACCCAAAGTGTCAATCGTAATAAACAAAAGTATCAATTGTCCCGAATGAAAGTGTCATTGTTTAGAACAAACGAAAAAAAGTGTCATTGTTTAGAACAAACGACACTTTTGTATACAAAGAGTGACACTCTCGTCCTTATAATAATGGGGAAAAAATGAAAAATATTTTTTGTATTTCAAAACGAAAAAACGAAAAAAAGTGTCGTGTCATTCTTTGTATTTCCGAAAAGACGAAAAAAATAAAAAAACCGAAAAAGACGAAAAAAACGAAAAAGACAAAAAAAACAAAAAAAGACGAAAAAGGCGAAAAAATGAAAAAAGCCGAAAAAAAATGAAAAAGACAAAAAAAAACGAAAAAAAAGGCGAAAAAGATGGAAAAAACGAAAAAGACGAAAATGGCGAAAAAATGAAAAAAGACGAAAAAGACAAAAAAAACAAAAAAGACGAAAAAACGAAAAAGAAAATAAAAGGAAAAAACAAAAAAGACAAAAAAAACGAAAAAAAATGAAAAAAAAAAAAGTCAACACATGAGTCAAAGTGGGTGAACGGATCAAATATGAGTTAAAATTGAACAATTGAATCATATTGCATGTGCAACATGATACACACTAGTCCATCTCCTCAAAAATAGTCATGCAAAGTTGTCTATTCTAGAACTATATTTTCAAAAAAACATTTTTCGAGTTTATCCACATCTTAATTAGCAGCTTCAAATTTATTTGGTCGAGTATTAATAATATTTGGGAACAAATAGACTTGGAATCATATTATTTTCGATAAATAATATCTAGTCGGGTTGTTAAGAAATTGGTGTAGCGGATTTTCAGTCACCGTCCAATTTTCGCGCACAGCATCATCTGTCCCACTCCTAAGTGGCCCATACCATGGCTCACCAATCACGCTCCGCCACGCGTGCATTGGTGGGTCAACCTTTTATAATTAAAATAGTTTTTTATTGTTAATATGGCCCACCAATACACGCGTGGCGAAACGTGATTGGTGGGACACCGAGTGGGATACGGAAAATGAGGAAGCGGATTGCAATTTTCGTCATTTCTCTCTCAACTCATTTTTAGCAATTTCATCATGGTTTGCTCAAATATTCTGCCAGAATAGATAGCCACAAATCTTTACGCCACTACCTTCCGCCGCGACGATGCCGGCCGGAGCTGCTTGAAATACCTTCGTAGCTTCGCGAACTCTGCCTCCGTTTTCGACGAATATGTGCTATAGGTTACTTCTTTTTGCTCTGTAATTTATATAGGAATACGTAAACTTGTCTTTTGATATTTGCGAATTGCTTGTCAATGGCAAGATGTTCGGCAAAACGCCTCTTTTCTCTCTATTCCTGCAAGAATAGAAACCTCGCGGCGAGGAAATTAGTTTCTGCCCGTTTCTTCCATCATTCTCGCCCTGCCCTAATCCGTAGTTTTGCTGCGCTGCAAACTCCGTGTATTTTGCAATCGCCGCAGCGCGAGTTCATTCAATTTACCAAAATTGGATTTTCCGCCGATTCTCGTGGACATTGGTTTTGCACCTTTTCAGAAAATGAAAAACCTACTCTTGATTCAACCGAAAGTATTCTAAACGAAGCTGGAGCCATTAATCCCGATGAAGAAGAAATAATATTTGAGCCTGCAAGTGAATATACGGGAGAGGAGGAAACATCAAACTTCGCCGACATAGCGAATAGGAATCCCGAGGAAATATATAAGGATCTGAAGGGTGTCCGTAAATCTAAGGTGCAATGTCGCCAAGATTGGGATACAGTGAATGAAGTTTTGAGCTGTTTTTGCCAATCTGGTTGGGCTTCAAACCAGGCTCTAGCCGTTTATATTGGTGCCTCATTTTTCCCCTTTGCCGCCAGAAAGTTCAGCAGCTTTCTCTTGAAAAAAAGCGACAATGCTTTAGCCAAGTACTTGGCATCTGTTGGCCCTGGTATTGATGTTGACAAGTTTTTGTTCCCAATCTTCGTTGAGTTTTGTATGGAAGAGTTCCCTGATGAAATTAAGAGGTTTAGAGGAATGGTGGAGTTTGCAGACATGACTAAGCCGGATACTTGGTTCCCTTTTGCTAGGGCAATGAAGCGGAAGATTGTTTATCACTGCGGCCCGACTAACAGTGGCAAAACATATAATGCACTCCAAAGGTTTATGGAGGCAAAGAAAGGTGTGTATTGTAGTCCTCTTAGGTTGTTAGCAATGGAGGTTTTTGATAGGGTGAATGCATCAGGGGTTTATTGCAGTCTAAGAACAGGGCAGGAGAGAAAAGAATTTCCTTTCTCGAATCACACTGCTTGTACGGTTGAGATGGTATCAACTGAGGAGCTCTATGAAGTGGCTGTGATTGATGAGATTCAGATGATGGCTGATCCATGCCGAGGTTATGCATGGACTAGAGCTTTGCTTGGGTTGAAGGCTGATGAGATTCATTTATGTGGTGATCCGAGTGTTCTGAATGTAGTTCGGAAGATTTGTTCGGATACTGGGGACGAACTGGTTGAACAGCATTATGAGAGGTTTAAGCCTCTTGTGGTTGAGGCAAAGACTCTATTAGGAGATTTGAAAAATGTAAGGTCAGGGGATTGTATTGTTGCATTCTCAAGGAGGGAAATTTTTGAGGTTAAATTAGCAATTGAGAAGTACACAAACCACCGTTGTTGTGTTATTTATGGCGCATTGCCACCAGAGACCAGGCGACAACAAGCTTCTCTGTTCAACGATCAAGATAATGAGTTTGACGTCTTGGTAGCCAGTGATGCTGTGGGGATGGGGTTAAATTTAAATATCCGAAGGGTTGTCTTCTACAACCTATGTAAGTACAATGGTGATAAAATGGTTCAGGTTCCAGCATCACAAGTGAAACAGATTGCTGGAAGAGCTGGCCGTAGAGGCAGTCTGTATCCTGATGGACTGACTACCACCCTTCATCTAGAAGATTTGGACTATTTGATTGAGTGCCTAAAGAAACCGTTTGATGAGGTTAAGAAAGTTGGCCTTTATCCCTTCTTCGAGCAAGTTGAGCTATTTGCAGCACAGCTTCCAGATTTGAAGTTTCCCAATCTGCTTGAGAAATTTAGTGAAAACTGCCGTCTTGATGGTAGTTATTTTATGTGCCAGAATCTACATATTAGGAAAATAGCTAATATGTTGGAGAGGATTCCGGGCCTATCTCTGGAAGATAGATTCAACTTTTGCTTTGCCCCAGTGAATATCAGGGATCCTAAAGCAATGTACCATCTTTTGAGGTTTGCTACTTCTTACGCTCAGGAGGTTCCGGTTGGTATAGCTATGGGCATGCCAAAGTATGCAGCGCGCAGTGATGCAGAGCTTTTGGATCTTGAGACTAGGCACCAAGTGTTGTCCATGTATTTATGGTTGTCTAATCACTTTGAAGAGGAGAAGTTTCCATATGTGAAGAAGGCTGAAACAATGGCTACAGATATTGCTGAGTTGCTGGCTAAATCACTTTTCAAGGCAAACTGGAAACCAGAATCAAGAAGTGCGCAAAAACCAAAGCCGCAAGAGAAGCAAGATGGGAATGAAAGAAATCCCAAGGCACAAAAGAAGGAAGATGGTTATAAGAGGCCGATGTCAATCATCAAATCATGCAAACAGTGAGTCGTTCAATTGTTTTGTATTATGTTAATTGAATTTTTTGGTATAGTATGTGTCAATACTAGGCAATCATGATGAAGCTTTTGTTTGAAAAATGAACTCAAATGTGCTTATTTTTAATTGGTGCCTGCAATGTCATCTGGACGGTTTGAGGGAAGCCTTTTCGATTAGGATGCGTTTGGCTCTCGACATATCATGCATAACGGAATGCTTAACCATGTATGCTTATAGACTCAATTCTGCATTGTCTTCTTTTTGGCAGAAACTGGAAGGAAAAATCTCGGACTGCAAAGAAGCCTGATAAAGAAACTGCATAAATCCTGTTTATGAGGTAATGGCATTCTCTTGTGCCATTAATATATTCTGATTAGAACTTTCCTCTGTAGCTGCACTTGCCTTATTTAGTTGAAACTCCATATACGCAGATCACATTTTGGAGGAAAAACATAGCTTGAATAGAAATATTAAAACCATATTGATCTAAGGTCTCTCCAAACTTAGGTGAACAAACACTGAGAATGAGGAGAGTTCAGTTTCTACGCACGTCGGTCAATATGTGCCTCCAGAACTGAATTTATAGTCCCAAATATTTTGTAATCTATTGGATCTCTTAGTTCGTCCTCTTCTGATGTTGGAACTGTGTATATATGTTGCAGATCATATCAGCATCCAGTAGATAGAAATCTTTCCCATGCTTGACCGGCATTCTTAATGGGCGCAAGAATGTAGGATCGGAACTGCTGTGAAGTCATCATGTAAGTCGAATTACAGAATGTAGGCTGAGAATTTTAGCAGCACCTCCTCGCTGAGTTAATCTACTCTATGAGCTCTAGTCTCCCAGTTATATCACTTATGTCATGAATTCTCAAATACAAGTCAGGTGGTCATTTGGTGTGGTCTCTCTCTCTCTCTCTCTCTCTAGAGCTCTTCAATTTTGGTCATCTTTTTGGTGCAACTTTTCAGATTTATAGGAAATTTTGGTGCTTTGCAATGGGGTCATTTTGAATTAGGTGTACAATAATGCAGCTTAATTTTCTACTGTAGCATAGGAATGGCCTAACTTTATTTTGTATTTTGGATTTGGCCTTATGTAAATTTTACTCTCCAGGCGTCGTTCTTTAGTACTTTATAGTTCGTAGTTTGGCAGCCCTACGGGTAGTTATAATTCTACATTTAAAAGCCAATATACAAGAGCTTTATTATAATTCGTTTTAAGCTATTTTTTTCATCCAAATATGAAATATGGTCTCGTCATTTTTTATTTGTCAACTCATCTTTCTTTAAAAGTATAATATTATTTTAGTTGCTACATAATTTTGAGATGTTGATAGGTTAACAAAGTTCACTTGTGGATGAGTTATTAGTTCCCTGTCTTAATCATATATCTAAGCAAAAAGTCAATGTTTCTGATCAAGATTGAGAATTATATCAAGATCACGTGTTTCTTCAATTGGTGTTCCATTTAAAACAATTCAAAACTATAGATTGAAAGGAAAATATTGAAAAAAGATTTATTTTTATCCGTTTAATTTATTCATTGTAAATCCAAAAAGAGGGAGCATAAAATAAACAATTGCAAAGTCCAGTTTTTTTTATTAAAAAATTACACAATTTTAAATTGAATACCAATTGAATAGAGATTTATTGGACACACAAAATTGGGTTTTCAAACTTTAATAATTTAAAGAGTTTGTTCAAAATTTATATAAGTGAACGATATGGAGACCAAACTTAATTTCAAACCGCAAACTAACTAACCCCTCTAAGAATTCAGATGATGTCGAATCCAAACTTAATTTCAAACTGTAAATTAAAACCCCTAAGAATTCTGATGATATATTTATTAAGTGCGTGGAGAAACAAAATTTGATAGCAATATCCGTGAAAAAAAAATCAATTTTCTGACAAATGAACAGATAAAAATTAAGAAAAATTGGAGACAAAATTAATTACCCTAGTAATCTACAAAAGAAAACAAGTAATCTAGTAAAAAATAATCAAATTTAAATTCTGCAATAAAAATTGTCCAAATCAACGGGCAAGTACGTATTTTTGAGAACGGGACGTGTTAAATTCCCCTGATTATTGCAGAAGTTGTTCAGACATTCATCTTAGCAGATTTCTGTTACTATTACATCAATCAAGATTCAATCCGGATCCCGGATACCGCTGGGAGAGGAGGCGTAGGAGGAGTCCATGACGATGGCCGTCGGGTCGAATAGATCCAATCCAGACCCGAATCCCTCATAATTAGAGCGTTTGTATTTCTCTCTCTTAAACCTTTTGTCGTTATCCACTGAAGGAATCAGTGTATAATGAGAGAGGAGCGAGAGAGATTCCACGGATGCGAAGTTCTGTTCTGTATTTGGGTTTCAAAGTCTTCCTTTCTGATTTGCCTTCGGTTTGGGGGCAATCAATGCCTTCGTCTTTTTTGTGAAAAATGTTTTTGAAAAAAACTGGTTTTTTGTAAATTATGAATGGTAGGAAAAGTTTCCTATTTTTTTGTGAATATATTTAATCATGGTAGTTTGATCTTATATGCATGTCATAATTGCAATATGTTGTCTCTCTCTACAGTTCACTGCTCAACTCATTTTTCTGCTTTTGAAATATCTTTTACTGAGGATTCATGTCGGTATGCAATCGAAATTCTTATTATGGTTATTGTTCATTGTTGAATTCTTGATTGATTGGATTTGGTCAGATTACGGTCCGACTCGCCAACACTTTTCATTTTTCTTCCAATTCCTGAGTCTTGCTTGTTTTAATCGATCGCTTTGTTTGTTTGGGGCTATAGTTTCTGAGGGTTGGGTGGTATACACTGAATTTTGGTTTTCCGCTGCTGATTGGATGCTAGTCTTTTACTTTTTGTTGGATTTTGATATAATTATTTCCTTGTGGCGATCTTCCAGTTAAGGAATTCTTCACTATCAGAGATGCGAAAAAGGAAAAGTTCTTAAAATCGAATTATGAGAAAATAAATAATTGAAATTTAGCTATTGGACTAATTTCATGAAAATATTGCTATATTTATCTGGTTAGTTTTGGAAATTAGGATTTTGATCAATGAATTTGGTATTAAATGCTACGTATTTCATTTTGATCAATGAATTTTGGCCTTTTTGGCATGTTATTCTGTTTCAGTTGTCTGGATTCTGTTTTCGTGATCCTGTGACATTTACACCAAAATAACCAAACTTTATCTATGATCATATGGGTATGAATTATTTTTAGCATCAGAGGTTAGTTTCCACTAATCTTTAGGATTTGGATACTTTTGCATTTATGTCCAATTCAGCCTGTCATTTTTCCTGCTTATTTGAGTTGTGTACTGGTCTAGTAGGTAATGGTCTATGCAATACAACTGTTACAGTGCATCCACTGCTCTCCTATGACTTCTGCTTTCTCCTGTAACCAAGATATTGTCCATTGGATTTCAACATACTTTAATGTGGTTGTTTTGTCCACTTAAAAAGTTGCTATCCATCACGTTTCAGAGTGATTCTGTGTGACCTGTGCTGTATGATGCATTTGGTTCTCTATTTGGTGCTACTGCCATTTGTGATTACAGTATTATCCTTTCTCTCCCTGCCTTCTCATTAATCTTTTCATGTGAGTTGGAATAGCAAGATGATACTCGTTGTGGGGTGTTACGGTGTGGTCACGAGTCTTTTTAGGTTTATAATTAGAATGAAGGTGAGCCGTCCTGCCATAACATGTAAGGGCGGAAACGAAATGAGAGGGCCTAGAGTATTAGGCAATCAGACAGTTTTACAAGTTAGATGATTAAAATCGGACATGACTACAATTACGGACCAATATCGCTTGGAGGCCACAATTAAAGATTAAATTTGATTTTAATAATATACTATAAATATGTTTTATGGTTTTTAGGATAATGATATTTACCAAAATTATACACATTAGGGATTATAATTATCCAATCTAAAAATATACTCCGTGAAATAAGTAGACTGTTTATGGGCTGATTTTCGAAAAAATGAACTTAATCAAATAACCAAACTATAGCGGATCATCTTCTTCCTCAAACTATCTGGATCGAGTCATTTACAAATGGGTAGGATTGTTAACGAACCGAGCTTTAATCGAATAGCTCAGACTCAGCTTGAATTAGAAAATTTCAAGCTCAAGCTCGAGCCTCATTTAATATTCTTCACTTTTTTAGTCAAATTCGAGTCCGAAACTATTCGGTTCGAAAAATTGCGAGCTCGAGTCGATTAAATTATATTCCCTATATTCCACTAGAAATGACACGTTTTTTTACCGATACGGCCAACTATAAATGACAAGTTTTAAAAAATGGCAAAGATTGTGTGGACTATATATAACTACTAAAAAGTCTAATAATTTACCAAATATTAAGTTTCTTGATTCTCACGCCCAAAAATAACGTATAGTTTCTAGTGGCATAATCCTTATGTGTCTATGCAAAAAAAAGAGTGTAAATTTATATTTTGCATAATTCTTATAAGTTTCAATGTGAGATAGATCTCTTTATTTTTGTAAAAGTTTGATCAAAGATTATGGATTTGGTTTACATCACCACACCTTCTAAGTTTGAAGTTGAATCTGTAGTATAGAGTAATCGTAGTTCCTTTACTTTTTTTTTTTATTTACCGACTATTATACACTAAGTTATTACACAAGACAAGGTGCACTTGGCCGCGGAGCTAGGTAAGATATAGATAGACATACTCCAAAATTCTAGAAAAATAAACATTTTACCTATATTTATGTAATATACTATTTTATCTCCAAATATCTTATATTTCCGACATCAAAATTACAAATACCAATTTTCGTCGTCCAAATCATGATTCGTTCATAGAACACTCATTGGTTACCATATGGCTCCGCCACTATTAATGCTATTGATAGACTAAATGGTGTGCATGGAGTTAGCTCCTAAATTGCGTTGAATTCTAAATTATTTATATATTTTAAAAAATATTATTTACCCATAAAAAATTGCAAATTTTGTAATCCTATCCTAAATAATAGATTTTGGTGAAATTTAGGGATCCACCCTTTATCGGTTCACATTTCGAATAGTAATTACATTTAGAGAATGTAGAAATATCCCAAGATATATTGCAAATTTTCAGCATATTGTCTGGTTTCTTAGCGAAATTTCTGTATACAATTATATTTTTATACATTGTGTGTGTGAAATAGCGCATTGTTTAACCTGCAGAACAAAGACATACTTGTCTTAATCATCCACTAACATATACACACAAATGATTAAAAACACTAGTGTTTTACCAAATCAAAAAGATTTGAACTTCTACAACAAACTACTACAAAACACTCATATTATTAGAGAACTTTAAATTATACACTAACAAATACACGCAAATTACCCACAGTACTAACTCATTCACACCATCAAGGAATCCGAACACACGGTGCTAGAGGAGCCAGCGGCTAGAGCAGGAAGATCGTCACCGTACATAACCCACTGATTAAAAAGTCGGCTTCCAACTTTCGAAAACTGCAAGTTCGCTCATTAATCACCGGATCTTTGAAGATCAGATTATTGATTTGGACTATTACCCATTCTGCCCAATTCCTAGGCGCTTGGTCTATGAGGCGTTCCAAAGCCTCAAACTCGCTAACAAATTCGCTCACATCCTGCCAAAATGCAAAATACTTTGCAAGGAACTCCCCGTATGTGTGCCCCCAATCCCTACTGCATCTATGGAAACGACGTAACCGATCTTCGTCCGTAATAACCATTGAAGCACGAGGAAAGTCATCGTACATAACCCAACGATTAAAAAGCCAGCATACCAACTTTTGAAAATTGCAAGTTCGCTCATTAGACGTCGCCGGATCTCTTAATATCAAATCATTGATTTGGCTTGTTACCCATTCCCCCCAATTCCTAGGCGCCTGGTCTATGAGGCGTTCCGAAGCCTCAAACTCTGTAACAAGTTCTCTGACATCCTGCCAAAGTGCAAAATACTTTGTAAGGAACTCCCCGTACGTGTGCTCCAAATCTATTCTGCAGCTACGAAAACGACGTAACCGATCTTCGTTCGTAATAACCCTTGTGACACGCTTCCTAGCGGTTCGTCTCATAGCAGCCATCTAGCAAAATAGGGAAAAAAAAGTTACACTTACGCTAAAAATAAAATACAATAAACGTGCAGAAAATAGCATATCAACTAACATCAACTATCAAGAAATGAATAAAAAAATAAAAAACCTTCAATAATGACTACAATTTTATACAAAAAGATACCTCGAGTGTTCGAAAATGCAAATTGCGATACCGTGATACTTTATCGTATTGCTTATACACAAACACCCACACGCACATATATATACACATGCATGATGACTATAAATAGAAATTTTATACAGGTGTCTTCCATGCATGTTATGCTTAAAATACAACCAATATACTCCAAAAAAAATATATGAAACAAGATATTTATCAAAGTTTATTGTCATTTTATCATCGCGAGATAACTCTAGATACCGAAGCCTCAAACTCTGTAACAAGTTCTCTGACATCCTGCCAAAGTGCAAAATACTTTGTAAGGAACTCTCCGTACGTGTGCTCCAAATCCATTCTGCAGCTACGAAAACGACGTAACTGATCTTCGTTCGTAATAACCCTTGTGACACGCTTCCTAGCGGTTCGTCTCATAGCAGCCATCTAGCAAAATAGGCAAAAAAAAGTTACACTTATGCTAAAAATAAAATACAATAAACATGCAGAAAATAGCATATCAACTAACATCAATTATCAAGAAATGAATAAAAAAATAAAAAACCTTCAATAATGACTACAATTTTATACAAAAAAGATACCTCGAGTGTTCGAAAATGCAAATTGCGATACCGTGATACTTTATCGTATTGCTTATACACAAACACCCACACGCACATATATATACACATGCATGATGACTATAAATAGAAATTTTATACAGGTGTCTTCCATGCATGTTATGCTTAAAATATAACCAATATACTCCAAAAAAATATATGAAACAAGATATTTATCAAAGTTTATTGTCATTTTATCATCGCGAGATAACTCTAGATACAATGTACAATTTGATAAATTGTTAGTGCCTACGTGAAGAACCTATGTGTTCACTACCACAGGTCACATAATTACTTGCTCTCCGTATTTATGTTTAAGAGAGAAGGCCACGCGACGGGAGATCCTACTGCACGTGCCACATCATGACGAGCATGCTGATAAATGAAAATCTTTGCATTCATCCTAATTCTATATTTTCTTTACTAAATACGCAAAATATACGCATACATGACTATAAATAGGCATTTTACACAGGCATCTTTCATTCATGTTATACTCCAACTAATATATTAAAGAAGATATTTATAAAGTTTATTGTCATGTTATTATGGCAGGATAACTCTTGGCATAATTTACAATTTGATAAATTGTTAGTGCTCACCTTAAACCTAATGCTATATTTTCCTTATTAAATAGGCAAAATTGATCTCTTTCGTCACTTCCAAATTAGTGAATATTAAATAAATATTAATTTTGTACTTACAGTAAATATATTTTTAAGTTACTTATCTTCAAACATTTTTATTAATATTTTTAAATACTTAAAAACATACTTTCATATACTATCAAAACAATAACAGCTGACCATTATGTTTTTTTCCCCGAATTGTCCTCAACTGTGGTTAAATAACCATTCATTCAAATGCACAATTGACAAACATGTTTCTTATCGTACAAGTTCAGTGTCATTAGAATTGCATTTTTATTAACATATATCATATATACGTATTTTCGGTAAACTGAATAGGACAACATATTGTGCTACAGACCTTGCGTGACCATTTCGAATTCCTACACCTAATTAATTTATAATGATCCACTAACGATTGACGGTTCATTCCACAGTTTATCACAACATTCATGTATCTTATCCTATAAATAAGCCCAGTGTAAGACAAAGTATATGTATTTTCTATAAACTGAATAAGACAACATATTCTGCTACGGACCTTGCGTGACCATTTCGAATTCCTACACCTAATTAATTTATAACGATCCACTAACTATTGACAGTTCATTCCACAGTTTATCACAACATTCATGTATCTTATCCTATTTCACATTCATACTATAAATAAACCCAGTGTAAGACAAAGTACAAACTAACACCACTAAGTTCTCTTACAACAAATATAAAAATGTCTCAGATAGCGCGTCCCTTCTACACATGGACCAGCCAAGATACAAATTCTGAGCTCCGATTTTACCTAATTACTCATACCAACAACTATGTCCATGCGATAACTCTCAGGACAAACGACAGTGGAACGATTCAAGCAAGCATCTGCGACAAGCTCCTGTCAAAATACCCGCGCTTGATCGACCATGTCGGATACCTTAATCAACGAGCCGCCGAAAATATCTGAGCCTGGTTAACATCCGTCCTACATGTTGGACCAGAGGCTTTTCTTCCTCGAGGTATGTTAACAAAATAACCAAATTCCCACATAAATATTATTTTGACAACTCTAATATCAACCGTTTCGCTTTCCTCAGAACACCCCACACCATCGCCTTATGCACCGATGTGTTACCTCTTTATGTGCAACAATAATCAACGACAGGTATGAACCTATCCAAAAATCATTACACAACTCTATGTACGATAACCAGTCCAATAATCACCAGATAATACCTTTAGCAATCTACGTGGCTCTGGGGATCAGAAGAAAACAACAGATCACCCTAAACTACCAACGAAAAGCATGGATAATAACAGTTGGAGCCAAATCATTGGAAGATGGGTGGCAAAGGTTTTTCATCGACAACAATCTAACTATTGGAGACATGTTGCTGCTGCGAAACACCAGTAGATGGCACTACGACATCATCCCAATGAATGCACACACCCAATGTGAAAACAGATCATCTCACAACCCACCCCTGTCAACTCTATTGCACTACCAAGAAGACCGAAATGGTAATTCATTACTCTTTAACGTATACCAAAACATAGTCAAACAAATAATAATTGCTCCTACAATGCATTACTACTAGGTAACATCTCTTCATCCATTCCACCTGTACCTCACCGACAACACAACACATTGAGCAAATGCTTCTTCCAAAACTAGTGCGAGCCCCTTCTAATGGAAAAATCAAATTCAAGGAGAATTTGGTTCATCCGACACGTACACGCCATGGACATCCCGCCTTTCTCTGTTCCATAAACTTGTATGTAAGCAATAGGCACAGTATAAGGTTTATGGTGGCCTTTGATTCATCCTATTGGTTCGGCTCATACGAAATAAGTATCTTCCAAATAAATCTAAGAATCCCAACAACTAGTTATGAAATTGCATTGACAGCCTCGACTCTTGCCCTAGCTCGTCGAAGAGCTAGATATGCCTCAATTATTTGTCTCTTTCCTTCCGCTTTTCTCAAATTAGTTTCTGCTATTTCAAGAGTTTGCTGAGCTTCTTGTGAATCAATATCACTACCCTTTTCTGCATCATTTACTAAAACAGTGATCTCATTATTGCGTATTCTAGCAAAACCGCCCATCAGAGCCATCGTTAACCATTGGTCCTTAAGGCGTATTCTCAAAATCCCTATCTCTACAGCTGTAGCAATAGGAGCATGATTGGTAAGATCATTATTTTCAATTACCCTCTACATCTCTATTTAAACTTTGATACTCATAAATTCCTCAGCCCATCCCGCGCTCCGCCGATGTACTTATACTGGAAGGTTATATAAATGAAATCCTCATCAAAAGTGGAATGAAAGAATACTGCATCGGAATATGGAACAAGACCCTACGCTTCAACTGGAAACTGTTCGTAGAAGACCACAACCTGCAGAACAACGACGTGCTTATTTTTATACCGATCACGGACACGGAATTCACCGTACTCATATTTGATCAACTCGGATACGAAAAGACTTACAAGTGGCAATACAAGATGAGAGCAACGTTTTAAACAAGCAGTACGACATCGTCAAGTTTATGTAACTCTATTATGTTTTACAATGTTAAAATAATGTATAATATTATCTATCTTTTACTGACACTCTTACGGCCTAATCTAAACAAATACGCAAGGCATAATCCCACCACCGTGCGAAGCCGGTTAAACAATGTGCTAGTATATACTTAAATTCCTATTCTTTCTTCTAGACAAAAACTTAATTTTAACATTTGCCCCCAATACTTTTAAAACTTACAATCTTGCCTTAATTCTTGTTCTAGTGTTTCATATTTTAGCTTCGGAAATAAAAAGTAGATATATGGCCCCACGTAAACAACCACACGTCCTCCTGTGGATCAGTCACGATATCTTTGCTCATGATGCAAGCGACGGTCCCGATTCGCTGGGACACCCGAGATTCACCCCCACTGTTCATCTAACTTTACGCCAGACGAATATAAAGACAGCCCACGTGTCAATCAGTTATAACCTTATTATCTGGCAACTTAAATTCCGCAGTAATTACCAATAAAATACGCCATTAATTCCACCAGTATATTAGTAGAAATTAATTAAGTATTTTAAGGAAAAATATTAAAAATCGTCATTACAGAATCTATGGATTTATGGGGTGTTTGGGATAAGCTTTATCCGAAACTGTACTTTATAGCCGAAACTGTATCGGGAAATGAATTTGGTGTTTGGGAAATCCAGAACTTATATAGCAGTGAAAGCTATTTGGGTCCAAGATAGAGAATTTTCGTAAGTTGATATTGCAGCAATGAAGTTCGATAGCTTATAAGCTTTTATAGTTTTAACTTTTTTAATTAATACATTATATTATAATTTTATAACTATTTTTTTAATTAATGATCAATATTGCTTATTTATATGTATAATTTTTATTTTTCATTTAACAAAGAATAAGTAAATATTTATTTTATTAATATAATTTATAATCTTTTTTATTCTTGATTTTAATTAATAATATTAATTATACTTAATTTTTTTTCTAATTTTTATTTTAATATTTTTTTTATTAAAATACTATTTTATATGAGTGGAAATAAATTTTAAATTTTATTTGTGTAAAAATTCTAAATTTGTTTAATAAGTGAGAAATAAATAACATTTTCATTTTATAAGATACCACTTTATTAATATTTTCAAATATTAATTTTTGACTTTCAACATTTTTTGCAAATACTTACAAATTATCAAAATCAGCAGCTTCCAACAACTTTCAACACTTATCGATAAGCTTCAGCTATCCCAAACACCCCGGACTATAATAGCCGCTAATTTGGGGATTAGAAACCAAATCCGAATTTAACTCCTATCCAAACCTAATTATTATTACTTCTTCTTTCATAATCTTGCGTGTCAACAACCGCCCTCTCCACTTCTCTCATCCCTCCACGTGGCGAGAGCCCATCGAATCTCCCTCGCTCTCCCCCCTATTCTTGCACAACTTGTGTTGTTTTCTGTTTCTTTTTTCTAGCTATTCAAACATAGTCCAAACACAAGAAATAATAGAGCTACAAGCGACGGCAAGAAGAATGTGCTAGACCAATTCAAGATGGGACGAGAATCTTCTGTAATGAGAGATGAATTCGAGCTGAGTTTGCAGCTGTCGATCGGCTGTTGTTATTCGAAATCGGAAAAAAAGAATTTAGCCGGAGAAAAAGGGATTAATGATGATGGAAATGTCGAGGTATCAAGATCTGATTTTTCCGGCGGGGAAAATGAAAACGACGTCGGAGAAGGAAATGGGTGTGAGTTTGCCGATCCGTTAAGGAGGAGAGAGATTCGGGCATTGAAGAGGAGGGAAGCTCGGATGAAGCAATCGAGAGGGCTGAACGACGGCGGAGGTGAAGAGAGAGAGACGGATGGGAATGGGGTGCCGGAGGAGCCCGCGGCGAAGAGAGAGAGAATTGAGGCGGAGAAGTTAAACACGTCGACGGCTAGGGTTTCTGGAGCTCGGCGAACGGAGGCGCAGCTTTCCTTGCCGATTGGGAAAGAGTTTGCGTATCCGTGGGTAGCTCCGTCGTGGGCGAGTAATGTCGTCGTGGCGGGAGAGCGAGATGGGAAGAGCTCCGGTGAGGAGCCGGAGAATGCGGCGGCGCAGCCGAGTTCGTCTTCTCTCCATCGGACCACTTGGACTTCACATAGAGGTAATTAATTACTACTCCCTCAGTCCCATTTGAAATGACTTGTTTTCCTTTTCGGAACGTTCATTTGAAACGACATGCTTCCTAAAAAAAAATAACTTCCTCATATTTTATCATTTCTCGCACCTACTTTATCTAATCTCATTATAATAATTATCTTCTCTTACTTTATCATCTACTCATCTCTCATACTTTATCTTCAACTTTCTTAATTTCCGTGCCCATTTGAAACTGATCGTTTCAAACGGGACGTAGGGAGTACTATATATTTTGTCCACTTGTCATTTTTTATACTCCCTCCGTCCCGTCCGACATGGCTTAATAGGTTTGGGACACGGTTATTAAGAATAGTGGGTAGTTGTGTGTAAAGTGGTATAAAGTGGTGGGACCCATTAGAATTTATTAGAGTATTATTTTAGTTAGTGGCCAAGTCAAGTGGGACAATGAAAAAGAGGAAAGAAGCCATGTCGGGCGGGACGGAGGGAGTATTATTTATTTTGATATTCGTTACGATGCATAGGACATTACTTGCCTCGTTACTTTGGGAAGAGTCTTGAAGTGGTCTTAAATTTATATCTCGACAACATTTAGTTGAGTTTAATTGGGATTTCTGGTTCACTTAAGTGAGCGTTCTTTCAAATTCTTATTAGAGTTGATTTAATAATAATAATAGGCTTATTTATGAATTTAAAGACAATAGGATTCAGACGTGAAATTCTTGAAGCAATTAATTTATTTCATAATTAATGTATAGATCCTTAAATTTGTTTAAGATACTATTAGTATATTACTACTCCTTCCTCCCAAGTGAATTTGATGACATTTTAAGCATATAAACTGGTATGAAGTATGAAGAAGAAAGAATGTGGTGCCATTTTGAGGCCTAAAATGCACAAGTTTGCTATCAAAACAACTCAACTTGCTGTGTTTGATTTCATACCATTAATAATAACTGCCCAAATATCTCCAGAAGGAAGCAGTAGTGATTCAGGAAGCCACTCAAGTATCGAAACCGAATTGATCATAACATCGAACCTATTGAAGTCAATAACTCTTCGACTTCAATCATCCAGACGACCAAAATAGTCCAAGGATTTACAGTCCGAAAGCGTCTTCACTCCAATACGCCTACAAACAGCGCCATCAGCCAACCTCCACAAATGCCGCGAGTCGGAGGTCAGAATCATGTGCGCGTGCCATGGGAGCTTCTTCTCGCCGGCAGAGTTTGTTGAGCACGCCGGAGGCGTCCACGTCACGCATCCGCTCCGGCATATCACCGTTGATCCTCATACTGTCAAAATATGAGGTTTTTTTTCTTTCTTTTTCTTATGTTGATGTGAATTTTGTTATAGTTAAGTAGGATTTGAAGCATAGACTCTCTTTCTTGTAAGTTAGACGATTCTATTTTTTTGTTACAAAGTTCCAACTAGTACGTGTTGTATGATAAGAGATCAATTATATATTTATTTGAATTGAAATAATTGGATTACGTTTGAGGTTTGTGATGAGGAGTGCGAACTGACCGTGGTTTGAGTTTGCTGTTATTTGGATCATGTGTGTTTTTGGGCCTTATTTAATTTTAACAATTTAATCCATTAGGCCCAATCTTTATTTAATTTTTATAAGCACTCCATACTTTATAGCAAGCATTAATGTATTCTAATAATATAATATTATCCCCTTAAAGGAGTAGTTAGTTATCACCCAATCGAAGGTTCTAGAGATCTAATCTGAATCTCATCTTCAAAAACGTAAATTAATCAGATTTAAATTAAACAAGGGTAGCACTTAAATACTCCCTCCGTTTCTTTATTAATGTCTAGTTGAGAATCGGCACGGAGATTAAGGTAGTGGGTGTATTAATGAGTTTAAATTGTATTAATAAATTGGCACGGTTTTCGATAAATGATTGGTGTGAATTTATCTAAATGTTATTAAGGCATAGTTTAAGCATTTGATTTATTTTTTTTATTATTTTTTTTATGTTGTAATAAAAGAAATAATCTAAAGTTTTCAAAAAGTTAAAAATCAAAATTTTCTACGTTCGGAGCGGAGCGAAATCGTGCAAAAGAGAAACTTTTGGAGAGAGAAAGTGTATAAGAAAATGAGATGGATAATAAATAATGAGGGGCCACCTCATGGGTTGATAGTGAGAATTTGCCATTTTAGGAAAATAAACATTAATAATGAAACAGCCTAAAATGGGTAAGGTAGACATCAATAAAGAAACGGAGGGAGTACTTCTCTCCTCTCTCTTTCCCCAAATTAATTATAAATCTTTAGAAAATAGAAGAAACCCTTCCTCTCCCATTTCTCCCGCGCTCGCGTCGCCTCCATCACACTCGTCCAAACCCTAGGTCCCGTCGCTGAAGCTGCGGTGGCCTTCAGAGCTTCGAACGAAGCCTTGAAGCAGGAGAGATTTCCAAGAATCCGTTCAATTTCTCGTGCGTCCTGCAAATATTTACGATTCGCTCCCAGGTACAACAACGATCCGGTTTTCCTTTTCTACGTGTAGGTGGAAATCTCGTTTGATTAATTTGGTTTAGAAAGATCCGTAAAGTTAGGGTTTTGTGTGTGGGAGAGGTGAGGGCTTTGTGTTGATCTGTTCTCGGTTGTTACAGGTCGTTTGGTGAGATCGGAGATGGCGGCGGCAGCAGAGATAGCAGTTCAGCAACCAGTTACGGCGCAAGTTGTAAGTTCCCATTCTTTTTTCCCTTCAGATTTGATCTACTTATAATTCGGTGCTTTGGCTGTCTTAATTAGTTCTGATGTGTAGTTCTTGGAATATAGGTTGCGAACGCTTTCGTGACGCAGTATTATCACATTCTTCATTTTTCGCCTGGGCTTGTTCATCGGTTTTATCAGGATGTAAGTAAGCTTGGTCGTCCAGAGGAGGATGGCTCCATGAGTATCACCACCACTATGCAAGTAATTCCACTATCCCTAACTTTTTTAGGAATAACAATATAGCCCATCTTGTGGTCGATACGAGGAACTGGATTGTTGCGACTAGTCCATTTTTGATTGGATACCTGATGTGTTATGGGAATATTGAAAGATAAAAGTTAGTATTCTTGTGCTTAACTCACAACCTTCCATAGACGACAATTCTTGTGTTTGTATTGGTTGGGTGTATGAGCGGAAAGCCTTGATGTTTGTTGTTTAGTGCAGTGCATTTCCATTCGTTTTTTAATTGTCCAAACAATTAATAGATGTTGATTCTTGATTAAGATTTTTAATATTTTACTTGTGAATGTGGTGTTATTTTGCACAGGCCATAAATGAGAAGATTGTTGCTCTTAACTATGGTGACTTTAGGGCAGAGATTAAGTCAGTCGATGCACAACAGTCCTTTAGTGGTGGAGTTAATGTTCTTGTGACCGGCTATCTAACGTGCAAGGATAACTCGGTCCGCAATTTTGCACAATCTTTCTTCCTTGCACCTCAAGACAACGGCTACTTTGTTTTGAATGATATGTTTCGGTATGTAGATACTGCCTCTGTGAACCCAGCCTTGGTCAAAAACATTGTGGTGCCTGCTGCTCCTGAGCCAAGTAACCGATATATACCTTATTACTTTTACTTGTATGTGTGTCCTATTTGCTGCACTACATCATCAAGTGATAAACTTGTTCCCTTTTAGCACCTGTGGTGCCTGCTCCAGTTCAGGAGAATCACGTTGCTGAGAATATTGTGCCACCTGTAGAAGAAGCTGTGGCTGGAGAAATTTACAATCCACCTGAGAATGGGGATGTGTCAAATCCAATTGTTGAAGAAGAATTCCCAGTGGCCGAAGTTGTTGATGCAGTAAACGATGACATTCATATGATTCTCGAGCCCAGTGCGAAAATCGAGGAATTGCCAAAGAAATCTTATGCCTCTATTGTATGTTGGAGAAAGTTTAGCTTTATACTTGTTTTTGTATCAATAGTTCTGTAATTACCATATTTAATTGCTGATTTGACCTGCATGCATGGTCTTGTTAGTATAAAAGCTCTTTTTAGAAATAAAAAATAAAACCAGATTTCTGATATAATTTACAGGTGATGCATCTCAAAGGAAGTGTTGCATCTTCCCCACCTCCACATAGTGCTCCTCATAAAGCTCCAGCAAAGACTGTAGAGCCTGTGCATCCACCTTCGGTGCCAGCGACTGATGGGCCTGTTTCTGGTACGGAATCTCTTGACAATGGAAATAATCCAGATGGCGAAGGTATGTAGATTTTAATTTTTCATTTCCTTTAAGAGAACTGGTTGTGTATACTTGAAATCATACTCTCTTGTATTTCTCTAATTATTGGATCTTTGTATTTATGCAGCTGATGGTTATTCGATATATATAAAAGGCCTCCCGATGACTGCCACTGAGAGCTTACTTGAGGAAGTATTCAAGAAATTTGGTACTATTAAGAGCGACGGGATTCAAGTTAGGAGCAACAGAGTAAGCATATGTTTTTGGTTATTGGTTGGATATGCACATGATGCTTTTAAATTGTTTATAGTTGCAAAATGACTAGTCTAAAATTTCTTGCTGCAGCAACAGGCCTTCTGTTTTGGCTTTGTGGAATTTGAGGAGCCGAGTTCCGTGCAAAAAGCTCTTGAGGTATGTTATGTTTAGCATGAAGCTCTTGAAAAATTGCATTAATGTTATTGTGTCTATAGTATATTCTTTTTCTGTTTTGTTAGAAGCAAGCTGTGTTGATCATAGGATAGGATGGCAGATTTCTCTCCCAAATTTTAATTAATTTGTTATGACAGTCAATATATTGGTTGTTTGCGTTCATTGTGGAGTGGATTCTCTGCATTAACCTTTGGGTTGAGCCTATATTTTCCTGTAGTATATATGTTCTGTTTTTCTTGTCATTCTCCATTTCTTTGCTTAAATGGATTTTATATTGGAGAAGCTTCGTTTATTCATTTGTAGTTGATATGCAACCTCATATTTTCATGTAAGAACTTATTAGTATCTGATAATATTCTTTACATTATACTTTTATATGAGCACTCATAATTCTATTCAACAATATGATGATGATTTATATGTTTAAGGAGTTCTCTCAAGAACATGAAGCAAGTAATTAATCTATTAGTCTGGTTTAAAGTTATTTCGTTATCTCGATATGTCAGGCATCACCAGTGTCAATCGGTGGTCGCCAAGCGTTTGTCGAGGAGAAGAGGTCTACAAACACCCGAGGAAATTCCAAGGGTAGATTCCAACCAGGAAGGGGTTCCGGATTCAGAAATGAGGGAGTAAGAGGACGCGGCAACTATGGAGGTGGGAGGGGATACAACAACCGAGGTGGTGATTTTAATGGCAGGGGCGAGTTTGGTGGCAGGGGTGACAATCGGGGTGGATCCTCGAACCGTGATGGATATCAGAGGTCCGAAAGCACGAGTAGCAATGGAGGCCGATCCAACCGCACTGATGGCATGGGCAATAGCAATGGCAATGGCAATGCAAAAAGTATGACGCCTCGGGTGTCTGCTACTGCATAAGGTTTTGTAGGTGGAAGGTATTGGCCATGTGACTTGAACTAGGATTTGTTTTGGTCTTAATTGATCTCTAGGAGAATATTCTTACATGGTTGAAAATTTAATTTTGGTGGACGGTCTGAATAGGCAGAGCTCCTCTTTGCCGATTTTGTTTCACAGTTTTACCATTCTTGGGTATAGTTGATGAGTGGATGAGGATTAAGTAGGGTTTTTTCTTTGTGGAATTCGCATACTAGCTAATGTAAGACACTTGTTACAGTTTTGGAGCCTTTTTTGTGTTGGGCTGCGTTGCTCCGTTAATCTTTTGATTAAATGCTCAGCTGGCTGGTTCCATTTGGTTCCCCTATGATGCGGATCAGTGATGTGGCATGATCAGAGTAATCTAAGTCGTCGATTTCTAAAATTCAACGGTTCCACATACTTGGTAACTTGAGAGTCGTCGATTTTGGTCAATGGTTCTGATTCTTTTGCACAGCATTAGGTCAATGAGATTGAAGAGTATTTCAATTAGTAGATGTATCACTATCTCTTTTTGACCTAGTTGTAAAAGTGATCAATTTTGTAAATCGGGGGGATCATTTAGAATGAGCCTACGAAATCCTATTTGAAACCCTTCGTTCCAAACTTGAAGTAAACAACAGATATTGAATTTATGATACGTTATTGTAAGATCTGCAACTCGGTTAACGTTAACATCATCAAAGAAAGAGGGAAAAACATAAACGGTATTAACTTGACTGCTAAATCAATTTAAGAAAATCAAATAGGAATTTGATAAAATAAAAAAGAAAAAAGAAAAAGGAAATACTAATATCTATGATCTCCTCCATGATTATGCACCTTCTTGCTATGCTTGGTAGTTTTATGCAACCATCCAACACCTATAATCGCCTTTGAAATCTTGACAAAATTAGGCTTCCCAACGCCAAGAATCATCTTCCCGGCCGACAGCTTCAGCGCCTGCAAACAGCACACCTGCCCCCCAATCTCCTCATCTTCTTCCTCCCTAGTCTTCTCTTTCCTCACCTTCTCGCTCGCCGAGTCTTCTTCCATCTCGTACTCTTCCCACAACGAGTCCATCCCTTCGCCGCCGCCGCCGCCCACATCACGCCTTTCTTCGAACAGCTTGCAAGCCAACGTCCTCTCCCACTCTCTCTCCCTCCTCATCGATCCTTCACTCTTCCTATCCAACGCTCTCAACTTTAACTTCTCATCATCACCATCGTGATGATCTTGAGATTGTGATTTTGCCTTTGGTGAGCACTCTTCGAGGTTGAGCTTCGCGGCGACGACGCTTGATTCATTATTATTATTACACGCTGCTGCCTCGGATCCATTCATCAACAGTGGTTTCTGTTTTTCAACGACTTTATCGGATTTCGCGCCGTTTGTTGGCTCCGGCTTTTTCTTCATCTCTTCCACATTGGAAGCCATCACAACGCAATACTTATTTCCGACGCCTGGATCTTGTTGTGGAAACAATTCAGGTGGGTCGTTCTCTCTCATCACCGCCGCCGTTGATGGTGGGCCAAAGACGATTTCACACATACCGAGATCGTCGGAACGGTGGAGCTCTTCATTGTGGGAATCTAATTTCTTGAAGTGGAATCTTTCTAGGATGGAAGGAAAATGGAGTTTGGACGATGATGCAGTGAAGACAAATCCGGCGAGGAAGACGAGAGAAGCGGTGAGGATGATAGGAGAGAGGAAGGAGATGAGTTTGAGGAGGAAAGGCGGGAAGAAGACGAAGTAGAGAACGAAGGAGGAGAGGCGGATCAAATTGGAGATAAGAAGAGTAGAATAATGACACTGGGAGTATGACAACTCAGACATTTCCGAAAGTCTAAGAGAGAAAGGAATAGAAAAATGGAAGATGGCGAAGAAATGTTGAAGAAGAAGGAAGAAGGAAGAAGGAATCTTGTTGATCGACAAGTGTAGTGATAGGAGTAGCATTTGCGGCGTGAATGAAGGGAAAATAAATTGCTTATGTAAGAGAAACGGAGAGACAGAGAGAGAGAGAGAGAGAGAGGGGGAATGGGATAATTTCCTTCGGTGAAAAAGAAAAAAGAAATGATCTAAACAAATAATTTAAAGGAAAATAAAAATACTTTTAACATTCTAATTTGATTAAAGATATAAAAAAACCAGAAACCCAGAGGAATCCAATTAATAAACCCCCAAAATAGCTACAAGATTAAAGAATGCATAAAGAGATAGGATCGTCATAAGTTAACAGTTAACTCTAATAATTGGCTTTTAATGAAGTTATAAATGAAGAGAAAATGATCAGCTCTTTTAGTCCATGTGCAAAGGATTGGTGTTGTAGGTTAATTCTGGGAAACCCACCTACCTTAAATTTTAAGCTCTATTTTAGTAATGTAATATTGGATAACACTTTTATCATTCTAATTTATGTCCAATTTGTACCGCCAACTAAATAATAACCATATTCTCATTTAACTCATTTTCTAGAGGTAGCAAATTCATACTACATTTATGTTTAAATAAAAACACAGGATTGGACAGAGAGTACGCTCTCATATTATAATGACATAAATAGCTTATATTTAGGATGCGCTTGCAAATGCTTAAGTATTTTTGCTTAAAGTTGAAAATAATTATTTTTAAACAAAAGTATAAATTTTTTAATATTAATATAAAAAATATATATATATATATAATATAGTTTCAAAAATCATGATGCTTTAAATACAGCCATCTCAATAGACATTTAAAAGAAACTGCTTCATTAAGCTTAAGCAGCTTAGCTGCTTAATTTAAGAAAGCTAACATAAAAACAAACTTTACAAATAGTACAAAACTACTTATACAATCAAACGACATATAAAATGATTAAAATACGGTTTTGCAAGCACACGCTAAGTGAAATATGTTATGCAACTGTACTCATGCATGTATAACATGCACTACACCATTTAATAGCATGCCAATTATTTCATGCACCCAACCATCTTTCACGAGTTTTACCCAAGTGAATTAGAACAGCTATAAAATTATATTTGTCAATAAACATCTATAATGATATACGTGTCACTTTTTTGCCATTGAACTATTTTTTCCCTAGCACTTAAATATAAAAATACTAATGGTGATGCAGGTGAACAAAAAAGTCTATAGGATCCATTTTATTTAACTTGTCTCATTTCTTTCCAACACAAAAATTAAGATGAGCGGTTGATTGAATGTAATGAATGGATCTAACAAAAAAAAAAGTAAGAGTTTGTACAATAATTGTTTTCCTTAATAGAAAATGAAAGCCAAGTGGAATAGTTCGAAAAGAAAAACGAAATAAGTCAAGTGGAAGTGAGGATAAATCGTGTTAAACATGATAACATAATACAGTAATTCATTAAGTCTTCCATTATTAATGACAACATTTAAATAAACGTAATGAATTTCGTTAGCAAGTAGCATCATTCTTAACGCACCACACTAATCAACCGCAAAACAAGATCGCATATATTTTCCAGCAATTCTTTTCCCTTTTTTTTTTGGATTGGAAGCCATTATTCCAGCTCTAATCTGTGCTGGCTCTCATTCCCCATCATCTCTAATTAGGCATAATATTTATAATACAAGTAATTCAACATATTTCTTGAATCCATGCATATAGAGCGAGAAAGCTGCATATCTATCCAGTCAATGTCATGTAAGAATCCCAGAATCCACAGTAGAGATCAACTATCTACCAAGCCTAACAAATGTCTTGAGAAGAAAGAGAAAAAAACTAGTATCATGGATCAAAGATCAAATTATCAAAAGGGCAATAGATAGGAAAATGATTGTGGTTAATTTCTAAAGGGTTTTCTGGTTGAAAAAGGAGCTTGACATGGGAAAGCAGTGAATTACTAGTATCATCTTGTGGGGAGCATTCACTCGCACACATTTTCTCAAGCAAGTCAAAGCTTTAACAGGTAAAAGGCATAAAGTAATACTTCCAACAATGCAGAATCCTTCTAGTAGACATGTATGTTTTTTAATTTCAAGATTGGTTAGATATGGAGAGAGTAGTAGTAAAGCAGACATTACATTGCACACAGAAAAGGTGAATGAATCAACGCTGTCCCAAATATAAAAAAGAAAGCAGTACTTACAGGAGAGAATGACAGGTTTATTCTCACTTGCCTTTGGCCTCTTCTTCTCTTCAGTTTTCCTATTTGAGAGAATTAACACACATGTTATTGTTAGGTAAATCACTAATTCCTAAAACCATAGTGTAAACAGATTGAAGAAATACTACATACTCACGATCTCTAAATGAAAAAACATGAAGCAATGGAGCAGTAGAGCATAAGATGATGCCTAACAATGACAGCAAAGCAAGAGAAAAACATAAATTCAGCCAAGTACCCTCACTCAAGTATCAACTAAACAAAAACGCCAAACAACTATAATACGGAAATTGAAATAATCACAAGAAACCAGTATTCATCCAAATTAACTAGTAAAGCAACAATCGCCTTTTTTAGGTGTAAAACGAACAACAGTGATTTATCATAAAGACTAAGATAGCGCCAAGACGGCAAACCAATATGAATTTGAGCAGTAACAAAAAACAAGGAAAAATCGAGAAAGATCAAAACCCTGGAGAGAAGTTCAAAATCGAAGGCGAAATACCTCTTGAACGATGAATTCAAACCCTAATAAATTCTGATACAATAGAAGAAGTGGCGCAAGGTGGACCATATTTTAACGTGTCTCATAGAATCTCTCGTCTCCATCACTAATCAAAAACCTAATCCTCTGCTTGTCTTTGCAAGTATTGTTGTTTTCCATCTCTTGTCTGATAAATTAATTGTCTCACTTCATCTTTAGAATCCGGGGGTGCTCTCCGCGAAATCCTTATAGCTTGTCTGTACAGCTTCAGAACCCTAGCTCGGAGAAGGAAATCCTGCAAATCCAAAATTGCGACCATCTCTCTCTCTCTCTCTAAACTTGGATTAGGTGGAAACTGGAAAGCTATGTACTGGGCTGGATATGATGACTAAAAGCCCATAATAACATCGGGCCTCGGCCTATTTTGTTAAATTTTCTCTCTCCGAGCGCCGATGTTGAAAAATCAGAGACACGACTTTATGTTGAGTGTGGAAGAAATAGTGTGTGATACAAAGTCTAACGGAAGTCTTTCTCTGACTTGATCAACTTTGCCATTTTTATTTCCCACCAACCAAAGAATTCCACAACGTATTTATATTAGATAGATTTTGGGTTGTTAGACTGTAAATACACAAGCATATTTTGATTTTTGCACTTACTTTTCAAATGTTTGTTTAAATATACAACTTCTTAATTTGTTAAAATTTACACACTGACAATAAATTAAGCTTCCGATTTTTTTTCAATAATGTATAAAATATTAACAAATTAAAATATCTTGTATTTACACGAGGGTTACCACTTATATTTATAATATTTACAGACAAATGACTGTATCTTTCTAAACATCTATCATTCAATGTTCATGCTACTTACTACATAAATATATTTACTTTCTGTAAATTATAGTTTTGGAGCTGTTGAATTTAGTTATATTGATCCATTAACTTCGTTCCTAATAATTTGGCCTTGACCATAAAATCACTAGCGAATTGGAAAGTACTGAAAAGGAATGGAATCGGTATGAGGAATGATACATGTGAGGTATGGAATGAGGAATGATACCTGAAAAATGTTGTTTGGTTGTAGTAGGAATGAAGTTGATTCCTATATGTGTTTGGTTTTATGGAGGAATGAAATCAATTAATTATTTTTAAAATAATTCTATAAATAGAAAATAATATTCATTCCATATACAAATAATAGAGAAGAGGCGGAAAATAATTAATTCCATAGAAGATAATATTCATTCCATATATTCATGTCAATATACGGAAAAAATTAAAAAAAAAATCTTAAAATATTCGATTTCAAAATTATTCCATTTGCTGCAACCTAGAATCTGCAATTCATAAATTTAATGTAACCCATAAATAAATCTGCAACTCAAAGAGGAATCTGCAACCTAGAACGTCCAAAATTTATGTCAACCCCAAATCGAGTTCATTCGAGAACCCACACACAGATAATAGAGAAGAGACGGAGAGAGAAGAGAGACGATGGTGGCGAGAGGAATCAGCGTGAAACAAAAAAGTGGTGTTGGTGGCGGTGACAGTGGTGGAGGAGGCGTGAAGTTGTGAACTAGGGTGGTTGTGGGGTGGTGGTGGTAAAGGTGGAGATGGCAGCGGTGGGATGGCGTGGCGGCGGTGGGATGGTGTGGTGGTGGTGGAGATGGCGGTGGTGGCTGATGGGATGGCGTCTTGGTGGTGGAGGTGGTGGTTGGTGGGATGGCCTCTTGGGATGCTTTGAAATTATAGTGGAAGAGAAGAGAGAAGAAAAAGATAAAGTATAGGAGAAGAACGAGAGAGAGAACCAAACATATGGAATGGAATGATACATTTACTTTCATTCCTGATTCCATTCCTTTTCAGCAACCAAACGGGACCTGAAATACCACTATATTCTATTTCAATATGATAATTTTTTATTCTCACGGGATCATAATGTATTTAAAACTAAAATGTAGGGACAAAATGATTCTAATTTAAGCAGATGGGATCGTATTATATTTAAAAATTAAATGGTGATTCGATAAGTAACAGTTTAGAGTTTAAGGTCTACAAATGCATATGAATAGTTTAGTAGTATATATTTTGGAATTCAACTACCTTTTATAAAGAAAATCCTCAGTTGATATCAGAGATAGCTCATTATTAAATCTCGAACATATATAGTCCAATCATATATAATAACATCATTAGAATTTAAATTTATAACTTTCAACTACAAAGTAAACACTTCTACCACATTTGAATTCATAAAAATATTCACCTATTTATCCTTATATCTTTATCATATCATTCAATTTCCAAATACGACCAACACCTCTAAGTTGGGGGGCGATTATACATAATTAATTTAATACTCCCTCCATCCCATTATTTATGTCCCATTGGGACTGAACACGGTAATTAAGATAGTGGAGGTAAAGGTGTAAAGTTGTGGTGTAAAAGTATAAAGGGTCCACTTGCTTAGATTGATTGTGGTCCACTCATTTATTTCCTTATTTGGTATGAGACATAAATAATGAGACAACCAAAAAAGGCAAGTGGAACATTAATAATGGGACGGAGGGAGTATAATATATGTTACTTATTTAATTATTTATAAATTAAATATATAAAATATTATTCAAGAGTAAGATTTATCGTTCCGTAGTGTCGGATTTGTAAAAATATTAAATTAAGGTGAGAGGGCGTTATCCGAAGGAAGGCTAACATGGCTGGCGGGCGAAAATTTATACCCTAGACCAGGTCTTGTAGACCTTGTGGTGTGGAGCAATGTCACGTCACATTTCGAATTTTATAAGTGTTTCTTGTTTTGAAAGATAAGTTTTTCAAATCAATGGCTTCGTCGGTGACGTTTTTATTATTCGTCACAGCCACAGCCACCCACCCATTTTCAATTATTCATCGCCTACATGGAGGTGTATTGCACATTTTTAAACTACATGAGGTAAATTGCACATTTCCAAAACCACAAGGGAGTAAATTGTACCTACTCTCATTTTACTTCAAATTTGTATATATCAATTCAGGAATATTATGTTTATGCTATGGAAAATGGGAAAATGGACATTGCTTGATGTGTTCGTTTGTGAGATGTGGATGTAAAATAGCAAGATGTGTTGATTCATGAAGATTAAATTCGGTAGGTGAGAATTAATATTTCTCCTTCCTACTATGATAATATGTTATATAACGCCTGCAACTTAGTAAGATAAACATATTACTATATGCCTTGAGTAACCTGTATTATTGATTTATAGACAAGATTAAAAGGCGGATTCAATAACACGAATTATGGATACCGAAACAACCAATTTCGAAATACTGGGAGACCAAATCAATTCTATATCTTGTTTTCAATAACCATTTTTTTTCAGAATTCAATACGTTATAGGGGGGAAGGGGCTCCATCATCACACCCCTTGGATTAGCCACTGGATAAGATATATCAATAAAAATATATTAAAATATAACATATGTAAATATCACAAAAAAATACTTAGAAGATATAATATAATCCATAATTAGTCATAATCTAGTTAGGAATATAATTATATTACTTCTTTGTAATAAATGAAACTATAATTTTACTAATAAATGATCTTTATTTATATTATATTATTAAGTAAGTAACTAGAAACTAGATCTGTCTATTTTCAGGCTGATTTTAGAATATTATTAAATGAAATAGAAAATTTATTGGTTAAAATTTTAAAGAAGGTCATTTTGGTCAATTGGCTGGCAACCAATGAAACCTAGAATCCATGTAAACTCCGCAAGCTTTCCAAGGGTGCTTCCGTCCACCCACCTGATATTTTTATTGTTATTATTTAAAACAAATAAAAATACAGGAAATAGCAGAATCATTCCTTCTCTAATTCAACGATCAACTTATCTCTCTCTCTCTATCCTTCCCCCTCTCCACCCAACACCACCACACCACCTCTCCAATTACAAGACATTATGATAGTAAAAATAAAACAAAAGGTGGTAGATGCATGAATAAATCACCCACTACTTGTGTGTTGTATACTACAAACACCCCTCGCTCTCTTTCTCTCTCTCTCTCTCTCTCTCTCTTCTTACCATCTTTCTTTTGTAAACACACAATAAAAAACCAACCCACCCTCCTCGTTTGATTTCCGCCTCGGTTTCCCCGCACCGCCAACTAGTAGTGTTATCTTCTTTTTTTCTTCTTTACTTTTTTCTTGTTTTTTTTTGGTTCTTGAAGGTATAGCTTTTCACAATGGCCTCTTGATTGATGTGTATATATATATACATATTTATGTTTATTAAACTGTTTTGTCTGTATCGGTTGACTTGCGGTCGTGCACTAATTGTTGGTTGCCAAATGGGTTCTGGCATTGGCTCATCTTGAATGATGACAAGACTGTGTTTTTTGAGCTGTTTGTTGTGAGTTTTGCTCTTGATTTTATCCCTTCTTCTTGTTAAGAGTGTAAAGATTATATCTTTTGTTGTTGGGTTAGGTTTATTTCTAGTTTTTCTATTTGCTTGCCTCCATGAAAGGTGGTAGGTTGGTGGGGTTGACTTGGAATTCTTCCGAAATGGAGAATTTGTGCATTTATCCAGATTTGATGAATTCCCTTGCCTGCTTTGGGTGTTATGTTGTGTTGGTCTATTTTTATGTGTGTTGGCTTTCATGGTTTCATTCACCACCTTTTTAGTCTTCAAGAGGGCTGGTTAGGGTTCATGGTTTTTGGTCACCTTTGGGCTTAAGTTGGTTTTTGTAATTATATTATACCTTCCAAGCTTTTTTATTGAAATGATTTGCTAAGCTTTCAAGTATGCTTGTAGTTCTTTGTAATAAACTGTTAATGGATGTGTCTTGGTTCAACCAATCACCTACCAATGAAAGTTCCGAATTCATATATTTTTAGTTTGAGTTGATATGGGGTGGTGACTGATTTCATGGAGTGAAAAAGTTCAAGTTTTTGTGTTTGATAATGTTGTTGATTGAAAATTATATGCTATACATTTTAAGGTTAAAGTAATATGATGTCAAGAACTCAAAGCAGAACATATGGCATGGCATGCTCTGTATTGGCTCTGGAAATTGATGGTTTTATTTTTTCGGGTTTTTCGGGTGGGGTGTGAGACATGAGGAGAGCAACATATGTTGAGGGATCTGGAAAGGCTTGATGTTGTTGTAGATATCGTTTCCCTTTGAGCTATAATACAAGAAGCTGCAACTTGACTGTACTTATTTTTTTCATTCTGTAATGTGTTATTTGCAGTTGACAACAAATTCTGATTAATCTTTAAAACATGAGGCCTTCAGCTATCTTTTACCTTGCCTTGTAGGAGAACTGAATCTGACCATGGTTAGCATTCGGAGGCGCAAGCTCTTAGGATTGTGCTCTGGTATATCTCCATTTGTTTTAAGAGTTAGTTATGATATTAAATGTATGTCTATTCTTTCTAGTCGAGGATGATGGCCTAGTGATTTCGTTCTTCTGATAATCGGGCTGTTCAATATCACTTCCTTCCTCTGAGTTTTGATTCAATACTCTTTATAATTTTGTAGGACACAATTATTTCTTGGATCGAATTTCCCCGATTCTTGAGCAAGGGCAGACTCCCGCGAATGCTGAGAATGCTAAACAACTCAGCGTTCATCCTCTGCCTTTGGATTATAGTTGCAAGCCAAAAGAAGTAAGCTTTAATTACCAGAACTCATATGCAGCTTTTACTCCACTCATGTGATCATTTGACATTATTAGTTTTCAAATTACTCTCTAAAGTTAGGACCAATTTTTTGCATACATGGTTTTCTTGATAAGAACCAAATTTGTACTTAATTAACTCATACTCCTTTTTGTATCATACATGGTTTTCTTTATTTACAGATGGTGAGCTGCTCTAATCTTAATATAATGGAATATTCTTTCTGCAAAAACTTTAGATATGTGTATCTGCTAAGTGTGCAGATACGGAGGTTTTACTTGTTTGTTTCTGTACTTTTTCCGTCTTAACTGCAGGCGCAGACCCTTCTAAACATCTACATAGAGAATATATGCATACTTCTTGTATATTCTGTTTCTTCTTTCGGTGGAGTTTGTTATCACTCATAATACTTATGCCTATTTCTTCTACGCAAGCAATATTTATTAAGACTCGTTGTCCAGCATACCAGTTTGGAAACTGGGCTTGGTTCGTCGAACGTGTCTGCTGCTTCCAGTGCATCAATTCAGCATTTTCCGGGTCTGTTCTTATGCTTTCATTATTTCGTCTTATTGAATACTTTGAGGAGCTTCATTCCTAGTAAAATCACTTCTGTTTTACCGTAGAGTTTGTTATGGTGATTCATCTATGTAAAGTAGGTGATAAGTTAAACTTGCCAACTTAGCTAGTTAAGGATGAGGCAAGTAGCAGTATCTCCAGAAAGATAAAAATATCCCAAGTTGTTGTGGATTTAACTCCGAGGCGAGCCATCAATTATTGCCTATTACGTATATACAATCATACTGGATTCATAACTAAAACTCTTTAAAACTTGGTCTTGTGAAGATCAATGGTGACTTGAGTTTACTTAATTTTATCTACTTGCAGAGGTTAAACGCAGAAAACGACACAGGAGGAAGCACGTTGAGAACCAAGAACCGTGCATCATGAGAGGCGTCTATTTCAAGAACTTGAAATGGCAAGCTGCCATTAAAGTCGACAAGAAACAGATCCATTTGGGAACCGTCGGCTCCCAGGAAGAGGCCGCTCGACTCTACGACAGGTATCTCCATGAATAAAATCATCACTAGATTAGTCCTTCATTTGGCATCAGTCCTTGTCTTTACACGTTATGATTCTTGCATCCTTCCCTTTGATGCGGTTTAACTTCATGCTCGTGCCAATAACTATTTGGTCCGCCATTATAGTTAGTCACGCACCTCAAATCTTCGTTTGCCAAATACGTATGCATGTTTTGCACATCCAATTCATTCATAGACTTTCTGGTGATGATAGTTGATAATGAAGCGGTGTTTGGATCTTGTCGTTTATGTGCAGGGCCGCGTTCATGTGCGGGAGAGAGCCCAACTTCGAACTATCGGAGGAAGAAAAGCAGGAGCTCAGGAAATTCAACTGGGACGAATTCTTAGCCATTACGCGTTCTGCTATCACCATCAAGAGTAAGATTCTCTTCATTCTTGAAATTCAATTCTCTTTGCACTACTCTTATGATCAATCTGCAATCTTGGAATCTTCAGAAAGCCAGAGAAGAAATGGGAGTGGTCCGAGGAAGAAGCTTGAAGACAACGATTGGGAAGGCGATCAAGGGCGTAATGGCTTATCGACTTCTGAAGACGAAGCCTTGGCTCCCTAGCTAACCTCCATTGCCAACTTCTCTTCCACATTTATTTTGATATATGTTTGGTGTTTAACCTATTAGCCATTATAGTCTTATTTGATTATTGCTCTACTTCATCACTCATGAATCACACCATATATATACAATGTTGTCATTTTTTGTTGTCTAAGCATTCTTGAATTCACATGGACAAGTAAGCCAATGATAAAATAACATGTTCCTCTCATGATGAGTTTTTGCTCATGTATAAAATCTAATAAATCGAAAGATCGTGAATTTACGTCAAAATTTTATGTTCCGATTATTAACCCAATTTATTGACTTATAAACTCAAGTCGGGCCTTATTTGTGGAAAGGTCTTATTATAGGGATGAATTACTACTAATTTTCTCTGAGTTAATTTGTTCATAAATCACAAAACTTGCATATATTACTAATAAACATGCATTTTACTAGTTAAGACTGAATTATCAGTATTAATTTGATTTGATTTTTCATGATGTAATATCTTGTAATCGATATGCATATATTAAAACTGAATTATCAATAATATTTTCATACATTTAGCATTTACTACATTAAAGTATAATACCGACCTATAAAATATTAAGACCCTAAACTTTAATATTCAACGTCCCCATAATATTACCAATTATGAAGTGTTTCTCTACTAGCAGGCGGTGGTCCGACAAGAAACCAAAGGCTCCGCCTCCACCTCCGTCTGCGGGGGGGGCCTCCACCGGGGTCTTCACAACGGCCTCCACAACCACCTCCGCCAGAACCGTCATCACCTCCGCTGTCACCTCAAAGGAGTTGGATCCCCGGCCCTCCAAACCCCCCGCCACCGCCGCTGCCGCCACATACTTACCGTTATCTGCGTGACGGCCACTCCTACGAAGATGATCCCAACGCCTGCATTATAATGTAGGGTTGAGAAGAGTAGATAAATATATTCAAAACTTTCTAATATAGTATTAATTTAAGATGATTAACAATTGGAATCACAGTCGTTTTTAGTTAAATATGTAATTAATATTGTAGATATCGTTAGTAGTTAATTGACAATATTTGCAATTTTATTAGTAAATACATCCCACCTCATGTATCACCCACGTACCTCTCATAGTTAAAATAAATACCCTTAAGCCTAAACAAAAAAAATTGCATTCGAATGTCATGGGTTCAAAATCCACTCAGACCTATGATTCTCCTAAAACTACCTTTAGATAAGAATCAATAATAACCTTTAGATCTTTGACTTCATTCATAGTTCACAATTATTGTAATTTTGGGTTTTATCAATATAAAAAACGGGATATTAGCTTCAAAATACATAATTTTGGATAAAATTTGCTTTTGCACACGACTTTTAAAACGATCCTAAATATATATGGCTTTTCAATCCATAAAAAATTGCAAACGAATAAAAAAAAAAAAGGCAAATTATAGCTGACTTGACACAGAAAATTCCAACATGGATAAATCGATCGGCGACTAAAACGACGTCGTTTCTCGAGTATTTACTAAATTACGTCATTTCAATTCTAAAACATTTTTAAATGAGCTAATAATACTTAAAGTTTGAAAATCATGTGCAAAATCAAATGAAACTCAAACTTTGTGTATTTTATTGTAGGTGAGATTTATTACAGAATTTCTTACGTGGATTAATATCTCCGCCAACTAAACCGTTAAATGTCACGTCGTTCGCCCCCGTAAGATTCAATTCTATCGGTGTGCAATTTTTAACGAATTAAAAAATCATATATTTTAATGAACATTTTAAAAGTCATGTGCAAAATCAAATTTTGTTCAAACTTGTGTATTTTGAGGCTAATATCACTGTAAAAATAGGAGTAAGGACAAAAATGGTTGGGGGGAATGGGGAATCTTGCATATTATTAAACGGCTCTCAAAACATTAGAATCTATTCAAATTCAAATCTCATTTACAATAATAGAAACCTCCCCCAACTTCAACAACTGTGATATATTCTTAGTTATTATATTGAGGCAAGATTTTCAAAAGAATCTCATTTGCAATAATGAAAACATCCCCAAAATAAAAAATCGAGATGGGTTCTTAGTTTTGTTCAAAATTCTCAAAAGATTCATTTCCTATTTAGTAAATACTAAATATATTATTGACTTTCATTATTAAAATTCAATCGTCAATAAATTTTAATATTATTGCATATGGTTTATATTTTCTTTATACATAAATGTTACATACTATTTACTAATGTACGTATTAGATAGCATACACACATAAACTAATATTGAGAATGTATAATGCATTCCATTCATCCCATTACAAGTATCTAATTTATTTTGGACACGTTTATTTAAAAAATTGTACACTACAAAATATCATTGATATAAAGATCGTTAATTTGCATAATCTTAACTGCAAGGAGTTGTATGCTTTTTCTTCTGATAGGTTAAGGAGCATAGTGCACTTTTTAAATGATAGGTTTTTCACGATTGTATTATTAGAGGTTAGAATTTTCTATTCTTCCTTACCCTCTTTCGTTAGTATTGCTAAAATTAATAACTTTCCAATTTCTATAACTTAATAAATCCAAAACCGCAGTTTCAAACAGTTATAAAAAAAGATAAAACAACACCACAAAGAAGAAAGAGATTTCTCCATCAATGGAGCTTTAAACCCATTAATACATAAGCTTCATATTCCCCCTCCATCTTCAATACATTCTTGGTTTAAAGACTTTCAATCCATACACAATTTGGACGAAGCCCAGGTTAAAGCTGAAGAACATAATAAATAAACAAAACAGGAGAGAGAGAGAGAGGGCAGCAAGAAGAATAATAAGGATCAAGCAAGTTATCTTGTCAATGGCAGAGGAAATTGTGGATGATGACTATTTAGGGCAAATAGTGGCTAGTGTATACACAAGGAGACTGGTAGTATTCACAAAATTCCACAGCCTTCGGCCATATCCATCTAGCGAGCCCCCAAACGTTAGTATATTACTCATCTACACTGGCCTCGCCAAATAAGCTAAGGGGCGTAAGGAGATATGAGACACACACTGTACACCTACCTCTATATGTCTCAATCTTCTGGTTAACAAGCTACCACAAAAGCTAATATTTTACAAAATGCTTTAAAAAATGGACCTTCCCAGTTTGTAGAGAAGCCTTACCATCAACCGGTGATCATCTTTGCACTCCCCTTGCTACCACGAGCTTCTCTGGACAAAATGCAAAATTAAGGAATAGCTAGAACTGATTAATAAGAAACAAGGGTTTGTGTATGTTTGGATAAAAGTGGAGATATTATGGACTCTCTTTTTGGATATTCTTGTTTTTAGCATAATGATTAAGGCATATCCGATGTAGAAATTAGACAATAAAACCAGAAGAATCTTAACAAAGCAAATATTTCAAGTTCAAATTAAGGCAACATACCTGTACATTGCTATCCCAATGGTAAATGGAACCAATATTTGCTGCACCTATGTGTTGGGTGGCCGTCATTCCAATCTAGTGTCACTCGACCTACCATACGAATTTCCACTTCCTGCTTGGAGAAATTGTGCCTGCTGCTGAGATTGCAGCAATGGCACCGGCTGCTGGTGCAGCTGACATTGGGGCGATGGAGAGTGAGGCTGAAGTGGTTGCTGCTGCTGTTGCCATTGTGCACTTGTTTCGTGTCTTGCTATGGGTAAGCTTGTTGATGGTCTCTGGCCAGTCCCTGCTCCCGCTTGCGGAACAGACTCACTTGAGTTTGACGGCATAGAGACCAAGGAACTCAAGCTTTCAGGTGAATTTAATGCATAAGTATCCATTAATGGTTCTGAAGTCTGCCACTTATGAGCACCTGGCTGTGAAGCAACTTGAACTGCATCTGAACCACTGTTAGAGACCTGAGCTAATATTGCCCTTGCATCTGTTCCAGCAAAGCTGCTAGCTGGGTGCTGATTAGCATCAGAATCTCTCGAATGTGGTACAAAAGATGGTTCAGGATTTATCTGGCGATTAGGTTGAGCCAGTCTCTGAAGAGACAGTTGATTCTGATTCGCTGACTTCTGGTGGGGTATTGTTTGGCTGTTTGACCCACCAATGGCCAAAGACGAACTGGGCTGACGGGCAGACGACAGATCAGGAGAAACCGATGGAACATCACCTTGACAGCTATTTTGTGGAGGCAAGGTTTGATTCGTCTGCGAAGCTGTAGATTGCGTTGGTTGTTGCACAGGATTTTGTGCTGAACCAGTATACAAACCTTGACTCCGCATAGAAGTGGTGGCTGGTCCTCCTTTCTCAACAGACTGACTCCCAGGATTTGATGAAACTCCATTTGGTAAGGGGACATCAGATTGGATATTCTGATACATCACGGGAGTCCCTCTACCAACTCCCTTCACAACCTTAGCTTCTTGTTGAGCTTGTAACTGCTGTCGCTGCTGAGGATGTTGCCTATTAGCCTGCGAAGGCTGGTGTTGTTGCCTTGGCCGTGGCTTACCTGTCTGATTGCTTAACCCACTGCCACCAGACTGAGCATTTCGTGCAACTCCCTGAGTAGGCATTTGATGTTTTTGCTGATGCTGAGGCATTGCATTAACTGAAGGAGCAGATGCCCGTGGAGAAAGTGATACCGGTGGAGAACTTGTTTGGGGCTGTACTTGTGGACTATTTTGCACTGGAGATGACGATACAGGAAGTTGAGGCTGTGACTGCACATGTGACATCATAGAAGATGCAGCAAACTGTTGCTGCTGCTGTTTTTGTTGTTGGAGAAAACGTTGTTGCAGCTGCCTCTCTTTGGCCAGGCGAAAAGCATAGGCCTGTTGCCCGGTATTGGTAGCATGATTTGGTGGTCCTGAAAAATGTGACTGATGAGGACTCAGAACCTGAGGCTGCTGTGGAGATATCGTACGGGGTGGCTGATGGTGGAGAGGATAAGACGAGACTGGTGATGTCATCTGGTTAGAAAACGAGGAACTTAACCCTTCAAAGTGTGACACTCCTTGGCTGTTGCCAGACGTTGGAATGTCAGACACCATCATTTGCCTCGGCAGGTCTTGACTCAGCCCAGGCTGCATAACATTACGCACATATCAGAGTCAGATTGAAAGAGGCAAACAAGAAACTACCGAATGCATATCTTACGCGCGACATGTTCATTGCTTCACGAGGTCTGACCATCGAGGTGTGCATATTTGCTGATGACATACCAGGCGAAACCGCACTGCCAGAATTTACCATAGATGATGAAGGAATTGCATGCAACCCCGACCTTTGTATTGGCATGTTTCGGCTAGCAACTGACATCATACCCACAGCATTGCCACTAGAAAGCATTTGAGCGCTACAATCAGTTCCCAGAACAGCTCCAGGAGTGGAGGTACTGGGTTGCGGAATATTTCTACTAGATATTGTATGATTGTATAGATGCATCCTCTGATGTTCATCAGAAGACATTGATGCGGACCTGAGAAGACCATATCTAGCACTCCTGTAAGAAGGCAGGTAAAAAGAATGTGGCTGTAGCAACCACAGAATCAATAGAAACTTTGGAGACCAAAATCCTTACATGGTTGGCGTATTAAGAGGGCCCGGTGAAGATGAGAAATTATTGCCTATCATCATATTTGAGGCACCCTGCAATGCAGCAGAGGCACCAGATGCAGGAAGTATTTGAGGCATGGTACTCTGATTTGGAATAGACAATCCACTAGAATGTGCCCCTTGATAACCATGTGGTTGTACATCGGAGCCAGAAATGCTCGCATCACACAGGTCCAGAGGCCTTCAAAGAAGCAAGCGATGAGGAAATATGTAGGTGAGATAAGATCAATCGTCATTAAGAACAGAAGCACCCAGTGCCAGCATAAAAATTCCATAGTTTCAAAACATAAATTCAACATGAAAAGCCATAGAACCAAGTTAGTTGCATAGCTTACGTTAAAACGGGCCCTCCGTTCGGATTATTAGGACAAACTTGGGAAAGAGCAATTGCATGGGAGCTGTGAGGTCGCTGGAATTGTTTTGGATCCTGGTTATCATTCTTAAAAGAAATTGTGTTAATTAAAAAACATAAGACGGATAAATAAATGATATTAAATAAAACAAAGAAAACTACATGCTTTACATCAATCAATGTCCCAAATAAAAAAGAAGGGGTTGGATTGCATCCATGAACACATGAATGAATTAAGTTGAAGGAGCTATAAAACTTAATAGAAGAAAACAAATGACAATCTAAAAAAATACTCACATCATCCCATTAAACAAGTCCCATGGGGTTTGGGCACGGGAGTTATGGAAGTGAGTGGAAATGAATAAAGTAGTGATGTAAAATATAAAGTGGTGGGGTCCACTAATTTAGATTAATTGTGGTCCACTCATTTGTTTCCTTATTGGTTATGGGACTTAAATAATGGGACAGCCTGAAATGGAAGGTGGGACTTGTTTAACGGGAAAGGAGGAGTACAACACACAATTATGAGATCAAACAATTATGCTAGAAACAGCTGAGGGATGTTAATAAGAATCCAACAGGAAAGTAGAATCAACTTCTCAAAAGTGTGATGGTTTGAATTCCAGTAGCCAACCATCTAATCAAGAAATGTGATATCAGCTCCGACAAGTGCAAAGAACCATAAAAGTTCAGATAAATAACAATGGATCCGCCAAAGGACATTCAGATATCAGTACCGCCATTTTCTCACTTACATAAAAACTTCAGAGATCTAAAAGGCTCTTGAGCCACATACAAGTACGTGTAGAGCAAACAGTGCAAGGAAAATAAGATACAAACCAATTCGATATATAAAGGCACAAGCATATTCAGAAGTAAAGCTAAAGATGCACAGTAATCAGATAATCTGACAGAACTGAACTCCCCTGGAGTATCAAAAGATGGTGCCAATAAAGATGAGTATGGCCACTTAATTATGGATACTGCTCTAGCAATATTTAGGTATTGTTATGTCAGTCAAAAAATACATCTGATTCATAGGATACCTGAGTCTTCCTATGACGTTTCTGTCCAATCATTATTATCTTCTCAAAATGAGATTTAAGGGTATCTTCTTCCATTGGCCCCTGTAGACGTTGAAACAACTGTCTCGCACTTCCCTGTATGACATGCATTAAATAATAATCATCACATAGATAAAAAGTGTTCGTAATTGAAAGCATTTGATATGAAATAAGATAGTAAATCATAATTACATTACCCAAATCGAACAAGGAACTGAGAATATGGCAATTTACCTTCGGGATGCCAGGTAATGTAGATGGATAAGGTCGTGAAGACCCAGAGTCATCAGCACTATCTGCCCCATCCCCAGAACCTCTATCCATCAAACATATATGGCGTTCCTTGCATTCTTTAGCTTTGCGAAATATATACTGATTGTATAAAATAAAGTCATATGGAAACAAGGAGATAATTAATTACAATCATAAAAATCCTCTGAGAGAGATGTAAATGAGAAACTTTGAACAACCCTACCTTGAAATGCAAAGTGCTGTTAAAAGCATCGCTTACAAGTTCCCAGTTGGGCCCGAGGTCATGTGCCAGGACAACAAGAGCCTAACACAATTAAGTAGCTAGTGTTATCATAGCTCTAGAAGTAGGAAGAAACAACCATAGCTCATGCTTCAGGACAAAAGATTATTTGTATGCTAATATTTGCATATTATATACTAAAAGTAAACTGACCTGATCCTCAAAAAGTGACCACAGACTTCCTGATCCTGATTGCCCAGAAGGCGTCTGAAAGAATCAAAATGCTCAAGTTCATAGTCATGTACTACATGCATAGTATCAGGAAGTATTGGGAATGATCAAAAGGGTAATGTCAATCTGCACAAATACCTTCAGCGATTTATGTTTCCTATCCCTGTCCCGACCACCAAGCATTTTAATGAATTTATTTGAATTGGACATATTACTCATTTGAGAGCCCACTGGAGAAGGAACAGACATAGCACTTGGAGAGATGTTGTCAAAAGAGTTATCTTGTGACTGCCGCATAAGCTTTGGCTTCTTTGCAATGTGTTGACCCAGTAACCCTTCATAACACATATAAATGCATAAGAGACTGTAAAGTGTGTATCACAAAACATTTCACTGTCTAGAAGAATGACAAGTTTTACCATTTCTTCCATTAGATTCAAGCTGACGAATTTCAGTTCTCTTTTGAAAATGACCCCTTTGAAACTGATGGAAGAAGTAGAAACGCGTGAAATCATAAGATGTACAACCAGAGGAACCCAGAAAGCAAACGATCAGCAAAGAAATTTAATAAATTGCAGTAGTGCCAAGTTTCTGTTAAATATACAGAAGTCTTAACTTGTGATAGAAATAATCAAAACAGTACATCAAACTATATGGTGTTTAGACGATACTCCATACAATAACAACTAAACCACTAAATGTGTTACCTCCTAAGGAAACAAAATGCAGTGTCTTACCAAATATAACAGCTATAATAAATTTTAACTTCTCTATGGTTCACAATGTTTTGCAGGATTAGTTTGGGAAACAAGAAAAGGACAACAAACAACGCCTAATCATCAGGTAATGTGCAACATGCAGCAGTACAAGTGAAAGAAAGGGCTGGATTCACCAACATTAAATGACTCACCTGCTCATTTTGAAAGCTCGAGTCAACCTGCCACCTATGTTCGTAGGCATTCTGCCAAAAATAGCCAAAGTGGAGGTCAATAATTTGCGAGTTTGACACCAATGACAGTAATACAATTCACAATGCAAGCTAAACACTGTACCAGATGCTTTGCTCTTTTCTTCTTCTTAGGTTTTGTTGATACTTCTGCAGACTCAAACAGTATTTTGTTTTCAAATTCCCCAGCTGACTCTTCTACTTCCAAGCTATTTGGAAAAACCAACCCACCACGTAGGGTACTCTGATCATCCTGATATGAATTGGTGTCACAACTTGAAGCATCTGTTTTATTTGGAACCTGGATACAACCAGATGTTCCAGCACCAAAAGGACTGATAGCTCTCCTTGAAGCTGTCCGCATACGTTTTGTCGGAATTGACACATTAATATTGCTACCTGGCCGTTTTGCCAGTAAACCAAATTGTGGATTCACTAATTTATTTTCCACATGCTGCATAGGTTCAGAGCCCCCTTCGTGCGGCCTTGCACCATATGCTTGTGCCAAGTTTTTTCGCTTCTTTTGGCCGTATCTTGAAGATTTGCTACCTTCAAAGGTCATTGGCATGCTATATAAGTTTGTTTCTCCATCATCCTCATCATATAGATAATCATGAGATTCAAAGGCTGCAGCTAAAAAAATATCCAGTCTTAACATATAATGAATTGGTAGAAAAAGTAGAAACAAGAACCGAGAATATATCATACAACCTGCTCCAGCATCACAAGCAGATGTTTCTACTTCCTCTTGCATAGAACTCCCAATTCTCTGAGGATGAATTAGAATATATAAGGAGACTGAATAGTAGGAACTAGGAAGGCCACCAAGAAAAGGCTCAAATATGACGAATATATTCTTGTTGCAATATTCACAAATCACTATTCAGTAATAAATTACTGAATGAAAGCGGACAAGAATGTGGTTTGACCGAATAAAGGTATAAGACAGGGTGTAAAGCATAAGCCAGCAGAAAATACAGGTAATAATATAAACAATAACTCAAAAAGCTACAGCGACATACGTACCTCGTACTGAGCCATATCAGACTCAATTCTCATTCTATAGGACTCCATAACTCCAGGGGCTACTGTATAGAAAAGGTTCTCCTAAATGATAATGGGGCAACAAAGTAGATTAGTAATCCAGAAAATTTGATACAATCATTTCATGCTATGCATAATGGACCAAGATTAAACAAACCATCAGGGATAAGAGATATGTATGTTTCTACGGGGAGATAGAGGAGAGAGGAGATTCTTATGAAACACAGGTACAGAAATAATGGGCGATGGTCCATACTTCTGTCAAACTATCCTCCCATGATAGGTCCATTATTCCAGAGTCGGATATTATATCTGGTGTTAACGGCACCTCTGCTTGGTCATTGAAAATATTAGGTTTATCATGTTCCAGAAATTTGAGTGCATATGCCCGGACTGAAAGTGGCTTATTCTTTTGGCAATGCTGGTCCAGTTCTTTGCTTCTCCCCTGCAAAACATTGTAAAATAATCATTATGCTGCATTTTGCTGGAAGCATTTATTCTACGATAGGGGTCTGAGCATCAATAAACCAGATTTGTACCTAAGAAGTACAAGAGGCAGGAAGCTGATAGAGAAACAATATAAGCTAGAGAAAAGGGCTCATAAAACCATATGATCACCGAAGTCACATGAAACATATTTCCACCATCTTTCAACACCCACACGCTTAGGAAGACAGAGATCAAATGATTCCTTTCCCAATGACTTGATTATAAAATCAAGCCCAACCAGAGTGGATTCATAAAATTGGGACAGAGGAACAATACTACATAATATCAGTAAGACTTCTCTTTTAAATAAGGAAAAAAATTAACTGTTCCAACGCAATTCACCATGCAAGAAGAAAAGTTTGAAGCTGAATGAACAGTAAACAGGATCAGGGGCAGCAAAGCAATGAAAAGTTCAGGTTCATACATGATCTTGCAACTCTACAGATTGCCAGAACTCCATGACAGCTTTAGCCAAGGTATGGGCAACTCTCTTTGCATCCAAACCAGAACTTTTTTCTTGTTTTCTCAACCGAGAAGCAACAGCAACTCGGTAAGATATTTGAGATGCAGCAGCTAGTTTCCAAATGCGCTCCTACAAGGTAGATGGAATACTTGAAGGTTTACAAAGAAGAATATTCACAAAAAATTTAAGACGAAGTTCTCCAACCAAACATGTAGAAAGTTGCACTGTAAGGGTTAGGAATGAAGTCAAACCTGTGCAAAATCATTGGCCAACCACAACATTTCTTCAAGCACATAATCCCAACGAGATTTCTGGTAAATATCCACTGGAGATGTAACAACAGACAATTCTGCAATCCTCTTTCGTTTGGCCTATTCACAAATTAATTCTATTATTTAATCAACAAACAAATAAAGTAAAATATTCTCCCAGCACAAATAGATGACGGAGAGTAAACACAAATGTTTAAGAATAACCTCAATAATTTGTGCTTCTTTCAGTATTGAATCTTCATCAATCTTGCATGCCACTTTCTGGTCGAGAGAAGTTTGAGTCTCAAGGGGAACAGTAGAAATCCTATTCAGAAATTCAACCTCAGGGAGACCTGAATTTTGGGAATCAAAAGTTTCCTGGTGTCTTATGTCAGAAGAGGTTTCCTTGGACAGTCCTGGCTCGGCAACCAAGGGAGCAGCGGGTTTAGCCCCAGATTCTAATTGCGCGGGGCCAGGAGCTTCCATGCTCTCGCTGATATCTTGTTCTTTCACCTTGTCTTTCATTGCAAATTTCATTTGATCTAATTTGTTCTGAGGGAGAAGTAAAGAATCCTTGTGCAGCTTACTTCCACAAGCAGAAGTAGGCTCCTGGTTGACAAAAACAGAGCTGGTAATCCCTTCAGTGTCTTTTGTTTCTTTCGTACACATGTCACTTTCTATAATAGTGGACCCATCTCTTAAAATTTGGTCCTTATGATTCCCGTTAGATTCAAGATTTCTAACTTTAGTACACATCTCACTATCATTACTTCCATCAATACCTAGACTGGTTTGCATGCAAGATGACTCTGAATCTAAAACCTTTGTGCCATGGGAACTGCAGTTATTATGAGTCTCGGTCATCGTATTGTCCCTTGCTTTTCTGCCAAAACCATTCATCTGGAAGGAATCACGTTGGTTCTCAACTTTCTTGGTAGTCACACTTGGCTGACACTCAATAGCTGCAGAAGTCATTTCTCCGGTCTGGAGTGCTTTAGACCCATTAGAATCTATCTTTTTAGGAGTGTCTGAGATCACTGGAAGTGATTGTTGGTTAAGTTGATCACCTGGGTCCTCAGGAGCAATCACAGCTGAAGCAGTATCTAGGGAAACACCTTGTACCTGGTTCTTGGTTGACTGTGAACCCTTTAACCCATCCAACTCAATATCCTGACCATCTGCCACTGCAGTCTCAGGAAGGATATCCTTACTCAGACTTGTCGGCTTTGAAGTTTGATTATCTGTGTCAGGTAACAATACTTCAACTTCCTTTGGACCATGGCGAGAAGCTAAAGAAGTGCCATGCCGCCCCTGAGCTGGATTTACATCAGTTGAACTCAAGTTAGCTCCGCCGCGATTGGGCCGGGATCTGTTCCTTCTCTTATATGCTTTTCTAGGAAGAGGAAAAGTAGCTGAATCCCCATGTTCCCGAATTTTATTACCCCCCTCCATTTGGGTTGACTGTTCAGATTGAAGAGCACAACTCCTACGCAGCAAACTTCTACCACTTTCAGAAAATTCATTTTCAGGATCAATTAACAAGAGGTTATCAGCACTATTGGGATCGCAAGGAGTTGTCTCAGGTCTACCACTACTCTCAACAGAGTCTCCATGAGGTGATGTAGTAATTGCAAGACTGCCTTTTGCTTCACTACATCGCAGAAAAACTAAATATGAGCAAATAGAAGTAACAGTTTGAACGAAATTAGATAAGAACCTATAGAACAGAATTTGAAGCCAGTTCAGATAAACAAAAGTCATACAAGAATCTTGTAAAAGTTACCTAGTCACAAACTGGTCAGGATGTTGATCGGTAATTGAAGTAGACTGAACACTAACTGAAGCAACAATCCCAAGCTTAAACTCTAAAGGGTTTCCACCCTGAAAAAAAATGGCAAAGAATCAAGCACTCCACAAAGAAATACATGGAAAAAGGAATAAAAGTAATCACCATACTTTCTCAAGAAAATCCAATTCTCTTTGCCGTTCATCCCGAACACCACATTCTTTCCTGTTAGACAAAAGAGCAGCATGGACAGAACATTCCAATTATATCTCATAGTTGATCAGGTAAACTTGACCCTATGTATACAAGTAAAGCAGCATAGAATCATTACCTAAGCTCTGCTTGAACCTTCTCAATTGTTGCTTTATGTGGAGAAGATTTATTAGCAATATCGACTTCTCCGTCAACAACGCCTCCCATAGAATCAACTTCGGCATTGACTATGAGAACAGATGCTGAATTACATCCCACACATTCCCCATTTTAACTGCATCGCATGGTCTCTACCATGAACTCAGAAGTGAAATCCTATCAAACAAAGTATTGCAAATCAAAGAAAATAAACAGAACAATTGGTTGCATAATCGAATTATCAGTTGCATGCCCGCATCAGCTTATAGATACCTAATAAAGTAAGTATTACAACACCATAGGTTTCTAGCGACATTAAATTCATATAGAAGGCTGCAATCCTTGAATTCTATTTTACTTCTAACAGCATGGAGCAATCAACTTCTCTTTTTTTTTTTTTTTTTTTTTTGACTAAGCAGGGTGCTGTGCTGGTCTCTCTCTGCTTTTGAATTTCCACGACAGGACATGAAATAGAAATGAAGAGCATAGCTAAGAAGAGACTGATAAAAGCATTTAAAGTTTTTCTGGCCTTCTTAGTCTCTATGGAATACTATCATCCACTTTTCTCATTTTCAGTAAAAATAAAATAAACTCTGAGCAAAATTTCACCTGTCTAACATAGCTAAGGATCTAACTCAAGCACATTTGAGTATAAATCGCACGCAAAAGATAAACAGAGGTTAAGATGGCATTAGTCAAAATATAACATCGACATCAGATGTGTCTATGCATGACATGATCCATTCCCCGATTGCACGTGCACCCATACAATTAAACGGTAGCACAAACAAAGACACGGGCAAGAAGCATGATCATGTACAATATTTCTGTAAATTCAGAAGTTGAGCAGATACAGAGTAAAACATATATTCCCCGTTGATCCAAAGATATGGGAAACAATTCTTGAGCATCTTTATAATTAAGCAGAGTATAAGAAGAAAAGTGCCGAGGGTGTTGCTTAAATGTGTATTTACTGTTATCTAACTAAGTTGATGGTATGATATCCACCAGTAAATCAAGACATTTGGCACATTGCTGAGTCACTAACTTCAACTAAATCCAGACAGTTTTTTAACTTCTGACAAAACTATATCCCTCTTGACATACCCGCTCAACTAAAATCTTCCCAATGTTATACTCACAGAACGAACTTTATATTCATACACCCAACCACAGCTATAGAAACATAATAACGCACGTAAAGAGCGCAGAATTCAACTCATTCGGAATTATAACTTCTTGAATGCCAATCGATGGACAGGCATCAATCTTATGTGACAGCTCGTCACCTCAAACCCTCACTGCAATTCAACCTAAATGCATGAAAAGAAATAAGCAATCGACAATACCATGCCCGTTTCCCCAAAGTTAAACCCCAAATTCAATCAAAAATTGCGCGGAAATTTTCTAGGGTTAGAACGAACTTGAGCAGAGTTCACAATTCTAGGGTTACCGGAGCTGAGAGCACAAAAACGTTACCTGAATTGCTATTAGCCAATAACGAATTGCAATCTAGGGCTCGTAAAACGTGAGACCTCCCAGAATTTTGGGCCTGCTCCTAGGGTTTTGCTTTTGATGCACAAGGTACCTCAACTCAAAGCAAAGGGACTATTTGTGCCCTAGATTACGTAAAATTCATGAAAGCATTACAAAAAACTACGGATATGGAGATTGATAGACAGATAGATAGATACAAAATACGTGTATGCATATGCCAGTGTGTGTTCTGCGTGAGAATTTAATGTAATAATGGTGCTTTAGAGGTTCGTTCGTCTTCGTGCTCCTTCACTCTCTCTCTAAAAAGATTTGCAATTTTATTTTTTATTCTATTTATTTATTTATTTGGAAAATAAAATAAAATTGTAAGAACTATTTCGGGCATCCGGCTCACTCTGTCCCGAAATGTGGGCTACATTGTAATAAAAGTCGGTCGAAATCTTTTTCATTTCGGATTTTACCCTCAAAATATATTTCGTTTATTCATTGCAATGTTATTCATACTCCAATTAGTATTTTTCATGGAGAAATTTCTGATAATAATAATAATAATAATAATAATAATAATAATAATAAAGACATTTTTGCATTATATCTAAGAGTTTTTCAGTTTGGTTCGAGTCGAATAAGTAATGTAACTCGATAAATGAATTATAATCTTTTTTTATGTGAAGATCTCACCAAAACATCTTCTATTTCTAATAGGCCATGAGACGAGTACATAAGGAGTGATTCAATTTTTTTAATCGGGTCCACCTAGACAACAAAGATTTTGAGCGACTGGTCTGACAAAACAACTCAAAAGATAAAGAAGCATCGTTAATTTAACTGAGCTAGGTGAAATTTGCCCCCTCTAGTTTTTATAAGGTGCGTTTACCTCCTTGTTTCAGTACGTTAAAAGATGTACCGAACTCCCTTGTGATTTCTATGTAGTGGCACATCGTCTCCTACATGCATTTTGCATCATTTTCGACATGTTAAGTCAGTGCAGGTGCATTTTAACCCATGTTTCTCTTAGGTCTTAATCTACTCATGTGGTTTTTCAGAAGGTGCATTGAATGTCCCTTATGATTTCTACTTCGTAACACAACATCCTTGCGTGTCTTTCGCCCGATTTTCGACATGTTAAGACATAAAATGAGTATATAATAATTTTATTGCCAATAATTAGTATTAAAATAATACTTTCTCTGTCACAATAAATTTGGCACATTGGGGCGATTTCTTAAATACCCAAATTCGTATAACAAAAGTCAAATTTACCCAATCCTTATAATTTTTACACAAAATACCCAACTTTACTTAAATATCCCCAATTTCCAGACTTGTCAGCCTGCCAAATTCATTATTTTGCTTCGTTCCGTGCGCAAATGATTAACGTGGAATCTCGCTCGTGTCCCGCTCAATCCCGCTCACGCCGTCGAATCTCGCTCCAAAAAGTACTGAATCCCGCTCGGCCCGGACAAATCCCGCTCGAGCGGTGACTTGGCAGGGAGCAAAATCTCTCTCGGGGAATCCCGCTCCACCTGCCAAATCCCGCTCGGCTTTTGAACTGGCGGGGGAGCAGATTCCCGCTTGCGGGATCCCGCTCGGCTTTTTTGACTTGGCAGGCCGAGCAGAATCCCGCTCACTCAGTCCCGCTCGGCCTTTTGAAGTCCCGGTCGATCCATTTCTAGTCCCGCTCGTTCAATTCGTAGTCCCTATCGTGAAATTTTATCTATTAATACCGTGATTGAAGTCTAAAATCGAACACACTCACTCTTTCATTTCATTTTCAATTACAAAATAATTCTGTAGAATTTTGTTTCCTCGTTCCATAAAAAAATGGAAAGTTGGTATAATATTATTGTTTATTGTAACAGTCAATTTAACAATTTGTCCGAGTATATTGGCGGTGAAGTTAGAGTTGTCTGCATTCCTGGGAATAGTGTTTATATCCCTATTTTACGACAGTTCATTCAATACAATCTTAATCCCTTTTCACTTTCGTCAAATTATGAAATTTATTACACCTACGTTTCTCGTCATGGTATGACGCTTAGGTCCAATCTCGCGACTGATATGGACCTACTTCGTCTTTGTAGTACACAAATTGAGCCGACTTTATTTCTTGAGCACTCCAATGTTCAATCTTATCATACACCTGATGTTGTTGAACAATTTGGTTCAATGTTCAATTTTGAAGATCAAGCGGGTGGTAGCAATCGGGCTGAGAATTTTCATGAACAGGAAACCTTCGTTCGCGTAGAGGATACCCATGTTGTGTTCGACAGTGATGAAGAAAATATTTTGGATAGTTCATCCGACGAAGAATACGATGAGGTGCCTAGTGCATTAAATCAATGTACGTTTGGCGACTTTGCGGCATGGATCCGACGTGAAGGTGGTGTGAATCAACTGATACCTATGCTCATGCCGGACAACCGTGTCCTTCCAAGCAACGAAATAATATATGGTAGTGGCGAAGAAGTAAGTGATGGTTTACTTCCACTTGTTCCTCTCGATGCATCGTATTCACCTATGGTTCGAGATTTGGATCACGTTGTGGACTATCCACTCTGTGAAGGTGGGACATTTTTTGGGAGAAGGCGGATTTGTTTGCTGCTGTTGCACTTCGGCACATGGAACAAGGTCTCAATTTTAGGGTGGCTCGTTCTGACAGTGGTTGGGTTGAGTATAAATGCAAACGGAGTCGTGATTGCCCATTTTTTCTACTGATATCGTTTCGCAGAGATGTGTTGTGGATTGTAACCTGCTTGCATGCCGAACACACATGTAATCGAGATTTTTCGCAGACTGGTCCAAGAAGGGTTCGTGCAAAGGCGCTCGCTACTTATGTTGCTCGGCGAATGTGCCGTAAAAAATCCGTCCTAAAACCGAAAGAAATTATGGCAGCTATCCAGGAGAATTCGACTTTCAAGCAAGCTATAGTGTTGCTCTACGAGTCGTAATTGTGCTCTGGCGATTTTTGGCGGACACTCAGATTCGTTCAAGATGCTTCCTCGTTACCTCTACCTACTGAAAACAACGAATTCATGCACAATGACTGATCTCGAAGTCGATTCAGAAGGTCGTTTCCAATAATTATTCATTGCTTTTAATGTTTCTCGTGCCGTGTGGGTATTTAACCTCCGAGATCTGATTGTGGTCGACGCGACTCACTTGAAAGGAAGGAATAAAGGAGTGTTATTTGTGGCTGCTACGATAGATGGCAACGACCAAATATTTCCACTAGCCTTTGGTGTGGGTCCAATTGAGAACGATTACTCTTGGACGTGGTTCATGTCCCGACTGAGAGAAGCATTTACGATGTCAAGCAATTTAATGATCATCTCTGATCAACACCGGAGCATAGCTAACGCGGTAGAGGCTGTTTATCCAGAAGCAGCCCATGACACTTGTTACTATCATCTTCAGAATAAGCTTACACGATATGGTAAGACGCTTATCAAGATATATCATGATGTTGTCTATGCATATACGATGTATGATTTTGATCGTGCGATGGAAGGGATTCATCAAGCCTATCTTGAGGCATACGAGAAGTTAATGGATATCGGACCGGAAAAGTGGTCTAGATCGAAGTCGCCCATTCGCCGGTATAGTCAGCTAACCTCAAACATAGCTGAATCCATCAACTCGAGGCTGCTCACAGCACGACGTCTATCGATATGCTCTATGATCGAGGCAATAGGGCACATGGTGGAACAGTGGTGTGACCAACGTCGAGCAAAAGTCATGGCACGAGATAATGCGCTGACAATTGTTGCAGAGCTAAAGTTAGCTCCGTCGGAGGACCGTTCACATCGCTTCACTGTTGTGTCCTTGAACGGAGACAAATTCAAGGTTCACGACGGAACGTATCAATGAAGAGTTCAAATCAGTAGAAACACTTATGAATGTCGTGAGTGGCAACTCGATGAGATCCCGTGTTCGCATGCTTGTGCTGCTATCAGATATAAATAAACAACTAAGCCAAATTAATATAAATACTTACGTATTTGGAGTATACCACTTTTGCGCATTTTCCGTCAAGTTTGCATCGTCAATGTGTTGGGATTTTGTATACTTGAAGCAAATTTTATGCTTGTATACAATGTGTTTTGTCTCTACCACTATTTTATTCTCCTATCTGATAAATGTATATATATATATATATATATTTGCACATGTTAACCTTGATCTTGTATAAAAGTTAGATTTGTGTAGTGTGTCGGGTATCAGAGAAGACAACACAAATTGGTTGAACTGACAAGATATAAACATTTATCACAGCTGAGACAACTTAAGGATAAGTTGTCGGTTTAAGCTGCGGTTTAGATAAGAAGTGGCTTATCTTAGCTGCTTGTCTTTACTGGTACACTTAAGGTAGTGTATTGATGGATCACAGTGATATGTGTTCTCCTAACTGACCTTAGTGGAGAACCAAGATCTCGGTGACTTAGCTGGTCTTAAGCTTGGTAAGACTTCAGCTGAGCGCGTTTGACTATCTATCACTTTGACCTACTATGGTGAACGTCATCGCGACCGGATCTACGTGTCTTGGGTGTTAGTAGTTATTTGTGACTCAGGCTGGTTGTCTGTATCTTGCAACAGTATCCTAGTAAAATAGGTTGATAATATCCCCTGAGGAACTCGAGAGGATTAGCACACTAAACCCGATCGGTTGATTAAGTTCAGGTGTGTTAATAAGGTCGAGTGGTACTACTCAGGAATATAAGATGTTAATTAATTTTTTAAGCTGTCAGTGAGCTTAATTAATTAACGGATATTTCTATCTTAAATACGGAGATCGATTAAGTTTAAAATACAAGCCCTTGCTCAATTTGGGATAAAGGGGTAAGTCAGTACGGATTCTCTAGTGGAATGAATCTGTGTTTATTTATTAATTTTGCTCTGGACTGAGCATAGATAATTAATTAATTTGAGGCCCTGCTTTATTTCTTGTATTAGATCCCTGATCTGGTCCAATTAGTTGCCTAGTTGTTTATTGTCTCTCAGAAATCATTATTAATAGATTAATGTAATTTTACATTATTTAATAATGTTATTTATCTGTAATTAATTGGTTAGGCCAATTAATTGATAAATATTAGTAGCCCAATGAATTAATTAATTATATTATGGGCTAATTATATGGAAGTCCATTAGGAATATAATTAAATTAATGGGCTACAAATAATAATATTATATTGGTTTTGAAACCCCTATATATATTAGTATTTTGTTCATAAACAGAATACACACACAAATTCTCATAACTCACGCACGTTTTGAGAGGGAGAGATATAATCTTATTTTCTTCAGTTCTCTGACCGTCCAGAGGAAGAAAAAGGTCGGGACACAGATCAGAAGATCTGACACACGAGCAACAATCAGAGCTGCAACAACATACGTAGGAGGAAGGTATATCGTTCTTAACCTCCTATTTCCTTCACAATGTACGCCACGAGGCTTTCCTACAGCGTCTAGAAATGCCGATAGTTGAAGTCCACGTCGTGCATGTCAGCATCCGGATCCGGAATGCATTTCTTCCAATTCGCGCAGAGAACGTTCTATTAAATAAATGGAAAAAATGTCAGTAATTATTTAAATTAAGGAATTGAAATAAATAATTATTACTTATAAAGAAAACCGAATCGACTATCACGGTATGATGATAGTGGGGCGTAGCCAACACATCGATACCCCCGAGGCTCTTTATCCTCCTCAGTGCTTCCATGTATAAATCCATGATCCCCTACTCCAACTCCTTATGAGGATCCTCGAGCTCGTCGAATAGTTTCTGGGGGACAAGATAATTCAGCATACGTGAAACACCATAGTCCAGATGCCCGGTGCTGCCGATAATTTTCAATAACTATGGGAGCAGTCATCATTGGGGCTCCCCACAGGTTATCACGGGGAGTCGTCAATGCCTAAAATTAAATGATCTCAATTAAAAAAACATGTTATAATTAATAAATTAAATTAAATAAAAATTATAAATTATACGGTACCTGATAAACTGAATCAACGGAAAAATCATCGAGCCAATTATGGTCAGATGACAAGGTCGGCTCGACCCGTACCGGGTTCGCAGACGATGCACCAACCTCGGGGAGGTGTGCTGAAGGCTGCTCATGATCAGGAGCATAATACTGACGCCAATTGCCATCGTCGAAAGGAAGTGGGTGCATGGGTTGTGCATTGTAGGACCAGCTTTGACGAGGCGGACAATCTCTGTAAACAGGGTCGTAATAGTCAAACATGCTCCGAACCGACTCTGGAGCATAACAGCCACGCTTGTAGACGTTGTGTCGACCCTGCATCGGTGGAATGACCGGTTGCTCCTCCTCATTATCTGATTCGTCATCCACCTCCATAACCTCGGGACGGTACACCGTGGTGGCTCTCTTGTCAACCTGGGGGGAGTTATCCCCCATCTGCATAATCTGGGGACGGTACACCGAGGCGGCTCTCTTGTCAATCTCGGGACGTTACACCGATGCGGCTCTCTCGTCAATTTCGGGGCGGTACACCGAGGCAGCTCTGTCCTCTTCACCCCGGGGAGAGTTATCTCCCATCTCCTCATCTCGGTCACGATGGAGTCCCATCGACACCGATTCACTCCTCACAAGGCCGTGTGGAGTACGGTTACCGCCCACGTGAGAGGACGTAGAAGCCAAGTCTCGGCTCCTAGATCGACCAAACACCGATTGAAATAGCTTTTTCACGTCGTGAACTATATCCTGCCGCAAGGTCCGGTGTTCTTCCCTTACGACTTTACGGACGTCTTCGACGGTCAAGATCTGGTGTTAATCGAGCTCCCTCGGTCTAGTCTTCGTTCGAACCCGCTTATCACCTTTAGTGAAACGGCGTTGCCTCTGTCCGGTTCCTCTAGAACTGGTTGGACGCTGTGTCTGCGGTCCGAATCGGTATAGCTCTCGTGCCCCTGGTCCACTATGATCGTGGGTTATAACGGATTCTCAGCCGCAATATAGGACACATGAAGTCGATCGTCCCCGATGACACTATGCCAATACAAAGTTTGTGTCTCCACATTGGATGGTGTGAGACCATCTCGGGCAACAAGCTGCAATTACATTAAATAAATTATTAATAAACAACATTAAATTAAAAAATATATATAATATAAATAATATTAAATTTTTGAATGTTAAATCAACTCTAAATTAAATATTTTTACCTGACGATGTCAGAAATTGTTAAGCCTACGGGTTTGGCCTCCACCAAAGAACCAATTCTTCCAATGAGGAAATCCAGTTGTAGACAACCTCTATGCACATATCGCTCCTAAATCTGAAATAGTCATGTAAGACCAAATCTACAATGCATGAAAATCAATATTGATTAGTATATGATATATATCAATAATTAAAATGATTAAATTAATAAAATCATTATACACACCTGGAGTGCCCAAACGGGTCCATAGAAATGATATTTCTTCGAAATTTATTCCGTCGTTATCGGAACAAAACTACAATAGTGCTTCAGCGCACCGTAAGTGTATGAGGCCCACGGGAATTGGTCAAATGCCGTAGATCATCCACTAATACCCAAATCCACGCGTCCACCACTCTCGTGTCGTTGTAACCGAGAAAAAAGAAAAATAAGGCTAGAATATGAACCACCTTCAAATACCCCAACTCGTCCAATTCCAAATCTCCTTTCTCGAACATTGTCACCAAATCTCTGCCCGTTATTGGTGTACAACCATTTAACATGTTGTACACAGTCGAGAAACGGGGATCATGATCAGCATGCATATCAAAATTGCAGGATCCAAACTTTAAACCCGTGACAAGGGCATAATCGAAACAAGAAAATCGGATAGTCGTCCCGAACACGAAAAACCAATTAACAGAAGCATCTCCCTCCGCTTGAATCTCATGACAAATCAACATATGAAGAGCTCTGGCCGCATTCCTACCCACCCTCCAATCCATAAAGCTACCAAAAACACCATTCCTAAATTCTTTCACTAACTGACCTTCCCCGATACTCCTAAATTTTTTTAATAATATCGAAAATCTTCGGGTTAAAATCTTTTAAAAATGGGTTGCACCGAAATATATAACAGTTAAAAAAACTCAAATCCCGCTCGGCCGAATGGAATCCCGCTCGTTCGAAGCGGAATCCCGCTCGCCGAGCGGGATTTCAGACGATATCCAACATTCAAGCAATTCGAATAATTCAGAAATTCATGCTCCGAAAATCATAAAACATGCTCCAAAAACCAAAAAATCATGCTCCAAAAATTCAAGCAATTAAACATAATTCTTGCTCAAATTCGAATAATTATCAGAAAATTCAACGAATTAAACAATATTATTCATGCCCATATTCGAATAATTCTGAGAAAATTCAACTAATTAAACAATATTCATGCTCAAATTCGAATAATTCTCAAAAAACATGCTCAAAAAATAACTAAGATTCGCGCTAAATTAACGGATAAAATTCGAGCGGGACTATAGCATTCGAGCGGGACTAACCTGGTTGGCCATTCTTGTGTTTTGGTGTCGAATTCTACTCCAAAATCGCGTTCTCGAGCGGTCTTGAGCGGGATTCGGCGACGGAGAGAAGGAGAGAAAGATGAGAGAAATTGAATACGAGAGAGGCAGCCGAGCGGGATTGAAAACCAGATCTGGACTCAAATCCCGCTCCTAGTACCCCGTTCGCCGAGCGGGATTTGCGTTGCAGCAGTCGAGAGAGGCAGCCGAGCGGGAATTGCTGTCGTCGAGTGAGATTCGATGTCGTTCGAGTGAGATTCAGCTCTCGGTCGAACGGGATTCGGGCGTTGGCAGACTGATTTTCGAGCGGGATTTGATTTTAGGTGAGCGGGACTGAGCGGAATTTCACTGCGAAGGAGGGCGACATTGATTTTGTGTGAGTGGGATTTGATTTTATCTGAGCGGGACTCGAGCGGGATTCATGTGTATATATAAGTTCGTGTGTTTTTTTGTTTGTTTATTTAATTAATTAGTCTCGAATTCAGGAAAACACCTGAAAATAATTGGTGTCAGTCAATTTTTTCAAAAAGTAAGGGTATTGTAAGTAAATTTGGGTATTTTGTGTAGTAAATATAAGGATTTGGTAAATTTGATTTTTGTTATACAAAATTGGGTAAAAGATAATAATACCACTATTCTTTATTGGGACATCTCATAAAAGTGACTTAAAAATGACAAAAATTGTGTGGATCATAGTTAACTACTCCCTCCGTCCCATTGTATACGTTTATTAGGATTGACCTCGGAAATTAAGGAAGTAGGTGTAAAGGTGTAAAGTGTGGTGTAAATATATAAAGTGATAGGTACACTTATTTAAATTGATTGTGTACGACTCATTTATTTTTTATTTGGTATGAAACATAAATAATGAGACATCCCGAAAATCAAATAAGACATTAATAATGAAATGGATGAAGTACTAAAAGTCAAATAATCTACACAACATAATTTTCTTAATTTTCATTTGAAGAAAAATGTCTCATTTATCTGGATCAAGGCTGTAGTTATTTACATAAACCAAATACTAAGGGGCCATTTGGTTCAACATTTTAGGTTGTTCTATTTCACTTATCTACTTTCTAAATAAAGAAATGAGTCACACACATTTATCACATTAAATCAACTTAAAATAATTAAATATTTATATGAGTCTTATACCTCTACCTCACAAATTAATTCTAAATAATTATTTAATTATATGGGTCATACACTTTTATTATATAAAATTAACCCGCAAAAATAACCAAATAAGTTGGCTGGGAGAGAGGGAGTAACTTAAATAATTATAGGATTATAACGCTCTTCAAATGTACATATAAATAATTTGCTAGTAAAAAAAATTTGCTAGTAAATAAGTTGCATACATAATCGACTCCTTTTATATGTCAGACCCAAAATACTGGAGGAGATCCTCTGTCCCAAAAAATGGTGGACCACTTGGTGGCCCACCAATCACACTCTGCCACGCGTGTATTGGTGGACCACCTTTTTATAATAAATCGACACATGTCCTCACCTTATTGGTGGGACATGTAGTGGTCCACCCAATGGGGTAGAAGATCCCCACTCCCAAAATGCTAGCAAAAAAAATACTCCCTCCGTCCCATTGGAAGCGTCTTGTTTTCCATTTTGGGCATCCCATTGGAAGCGTCTTGTTTCTAAAAAAGGCAAGAATATGTGGACAAGATTTAACTATCCAAAAGTCAAACAATATACACCACAAATTATCATTTTTCTTAACATCCGTGCCCATTGAAAACAAGACATTTCCAATGGGACGGAGGGAGTACTAATCATTAATGACGTGACACGTGAGCTTGGATAATTAATTTTTTAGATTTTAAATAAAACTGAAATAAAAACCCGCGCCCATTTATAACTTGAGGAGATCAGGCCCAACAGGCCAACACTACAAGCACATGAAAATTACCATTAAGGACGTAGGCTTGGTTAATTTATTTTGAAATTTTAAGTAAAACTGAAATAAAAATAAAAAATACTGAAGTCACCTTGAACAAATTGAATTGTTCAGTTGGCCACCTACCTCATTTTTACTTTTTATATTTGCTTTTTCATACTAAGTTCGTCCTAAATCTTTTCTAAGTTCGACAATGTTTGGAACAACTGCTATAAACAGTTTTTATCTATTTATGTTTAAAGTTTCTTTTAAGTAGAAATTGTTAGTATTTGCAATATTAGAAAAAAAAGTTTGAGAAAAAACAGTAATGCAAACACTTTCATAAGCTGTTTTTCAATTTTTTTGTCTTTTGCTTTTGAAAAACACTCTATGACCGGCTTATGTTTTTTCTGCTTATTGTAGCTTATTTTAGGCATAAAAAAGCAGAAACATACTCCCTCCGTCCCACAATTCTTGTCCCTTTTCTTTTGGACATGAGAATTTAGGAGAGTGGTTGGTTGTGAGTAAGATGGTGGGACCTTTAAATAAAGTGTGTGTAAAAATTTGCTATTTTAGGTAAAGGGACAAGAATTATGGGACGTTCCAAAAAGGAAAAATGGATAAGAATTGTGGGACAGAGGAAGTACATTCCAAACGAATAAATAATTATGTGATAAAAAAAATCTAAAAGCAATTTATTTAAATTGTTTCAAACACTGCATTAATGCATAAAAGTTAGTTATAACGAGATTTACAAATATACCATGGATCTGGTCAAGAAATGGAGTTGGTAATGATAATGAAATGTAGATTATATTAATAGATAGTAGTATTAAGTTAGGTGAGACCTTGACTCTAGACGGAGTGGGTGGCTTATACTAAATTTATCGTATGTATATTATATACGCATGAAAATTGTAGTGTTTTTCTGACTTAATTATCAAGTGAAATTACAACAAAATCACATGGCGCCGGCGGCGATGGACGAGCCAATCACAGCATGCCACGTGGTAGCCGTCCCATATCCCGGCAGAGGCCACGTCAATCCCATGATGAATCTGTGCAAGCTGCTCGCTCATTACAAACCCGATCTCCTCATCACAGTCGTCGTCACCGAGGAGTGGCTCGGCTTAATCGGCTCCGAGGAGAAGCCGCCGAGTATCCGCTTCGCCACCATCCCGAACGTGCTGCCGTCGGAGCTGGACCGCGCCGCCGATATGCCCAGCTTCGTCGGAGCCACTCTGAATAAGATGGGGGAGCCTTTTGAGGAGCTGATGGACCGGATGGCCGAGCCGGTCCACTTCATAATCGCGGATACGTTTATGTTCTGGGCGGTTGACTTTGGGAACCGGAGGAATATTCCGGTGGCTTCGCACTGGGCGATGCCGGCTTCAGTGTTCTCGGTGTTTTACCATTTTAACCTCCTCGAACGCAATGGCCATCACCCATTTGAGTTGTCTGGTGAGTTCTTTTCAGTCAATTCGTCATTTAGATAAAAGCATGTTTATCTCCTAGTAATTTAGTTGCACAGAAGTTTCATTTTCAAAAAATTTAGTTGAATTTCCATTTATAGTTCTTAACTATAGCTTATTTATTATAATAATAATATTTATGAGGCTTCTATTATTTACTTTTATGGCAAAATTAAAATGCATATTACTTTTTTCCTTGAATCGCCTTCATCAGTCTAATAAAAAAATCCCAATCCAGCCGACTTACTTCAACTACATCACAAATTACTATTGAGTTTATGTGGCTAGAGTTGGAATTATTATTATTATTATTATTGGTAAGTATTATAAATGCATACAACATTTACTCCTATATTTATTTTGGCTTTTCGTTGAAATTGTGCTCATCCTATAATCCTATTGATAGAAAGAGGGGAAGAACGAATAGATTACGTCCCAGGAATCGGGTCGATCCGCCTAGCTGACACTCCCTCACTCGCCCACATGAAAGACCAGCGCCTTCTTCGTCTCTGCCTTCGAGTTTTCCCAACCATACCCAAAGCACAATACCTCTTAATCTCTTCTATCTACGAGCTCGAGTCTCAAGCAATAGAAGCCCTCAAACAAGAATTCTCATTCCCAATTTACACTTTTGGCCCAGCGATACCTTACCTCAATCTTGAAAACTTCACATCTTTCTCAACCACCCAAAATGATCACCAACACTACTTCCAGTGGTTAAACTCCCAGCCCCCGAGCTCGGTTCTATACGTTTCCTTGGGGAGTTTTCTCTCCGTTTCGAATGCCCAAATGGACGAGATAGCCGATGGGCTACGCGAGAGTGGCGCAAGCTTCTTGTGGGTGGCTCGAGGGGAGGCGAAGCGGCTGCAAGAGAGGTGCGGGGAGGCCGGGAGGGTCGTGCCCTGGTGCGAGCAGCTTAAGGTGTTGTGCCACCCGTCGGTGGGTGGATTCTGGACGCATTGTGGGTGGAATTCGACCATGGAGTGCATCTTTGCCGGCGTGCCGATGATTTGCTTTCCTATAATGATGGATCAGACCACGGTGCGTAAGCACGTGGTCGAGGATTGGAAGATCGGGTTGGATGCAAAAAAGGGTTTGGCGCCTGGGGAATTGCTCAAGAGCGGGGAAATTACGATGATCGTTGACAAGTTCATGGATTTCGAGAGCGGGGAGAGGAAGGAGATGACGAGGAGAGCGAGCGAGTTGCGGGAGGCGACTCGAGGAGCGGTTACGGATAGAGGATCGTCTACGACGAACCTAACCTCTTTACTGAATGACATTGTGTCATATAGTTGAGGCTCGGATGTTATTGATATGCATGATGAATGTAGAACAAACTTAATTGGTGATTATGTATGTTGTGGGTCATTTTTTTCAGAACACATCTTTTTTGTTTTAAAAACTCAATATTTCAATTTTCTATAATGAAAAAACTATATAATAGGAAGCGCCGAACACTCAACTGTTATGGGCATTTCCGAAGCATGAAAATCCTGCTTCCATTTATTACTTAACGAGGTCAGGCCCAAAAGTATTAGTATACTAAAGTAACCGTTAATGACGTAAACTTGATTAATTAAGTTTGAGATTTTGGAGTAAAACTGAATAAAATAAAAAATTGAAGTTACTTTGAACAAAGTGAATGGTTCTTGGTCACCTACCTCATCCTTTTTACTTTGAACAAATTGAAATATTCGCGCTAAATTTCTTGTAACACAATGGAGTTAGTAATAATTTTTTTCCCACATAATGTCTAATAGTCTTAGATTGACCACTCGAAAAGTCATAACATGCAATATCTTTATATTTTTTTGGGACTTAGTTAGAATCATCGATTCATATACAAATTAAAATGCCGAATATTACCGAACTATAAAGTACTCATTGTAACAATTGTAAGTTTAGCATTCAATCACACACCCATATATGTACACAATACATATGTATGTATTAATGTATCATTACATATTCATATCATATGTAACTATTATGAGCTATAGCTACTAAATTATTTAGAATGTGTACATTATATGGAGATGATAATAAAATCTAACTACTACATAATGATAACAATTTATGCTTAATTCAAATTCAATTCAAAAGTATTAGTCGTGATCCTAACTTATAAGATTTGGACCATATCAAAATGACATAATGTGAATTCTATTTGCATTATTTAATTTAAAGGCAAGCAAACACACGCTAATAGGACTACAATAATCGGTCGGGTTTAATCATAAACGGACTAAAATCTAGTTGTTATGCAGCCTGATGAGTAAAATTGACGTTAAAATAATAAACCAATGTCAACCAAGGGCATACCTAAAGGACGAAAAATGGGTCCCCATTATTTTACAAATTAAACCCTAGGGCAAAAAATTGCATGTTAGTTTATATTTTTCTAACAAAAAAGATAACACATAATTGAAGTTGGAATTATGTAAATTTTAATAGCATAAACTAGCATGCAAATTACGCAAAAATTTGTAACGAGATTCAATACCATTGATCTGGTCCAAAAATGGAGTTGAAAAAAAAAAGAGTTGATAACGATATTATCAAATGTGTGGTGGGGGTGGGGGTGGGGTTGGGGTGGGGTGAATACATCTGAGTCTAAGTTTTAACTCAAACGCGAAAGTCAACATTACTGATTATGTTTGCTGAATGGTTTAGCTTGCCAGATAAGCTTTCTGATCGCGTGGGCAGAGTGATTCAGTAAACTAAACGCTATCTACTAACTTCAGTCAGTCTACTAGAAAATTTAGTAGATGAATAAGTGCAGAAAGTGTAGGCCCGATTTTATTGTCTCTTTGATTGAAAAACGTTTATTACTTAAAACAATTATGATTATTGTTGGTCCAGAGACGAGCCTTCAGGTGGGTGGGGGGGGGGGGTTGAATACACCTGAGTGCAAATTTCAGCCAAACGCGAAAGTCAGTATCTACTGAATTATGCTACTAAACGAGTCAGTTAGCCAAATAAGCTTTCTCGATCGCGTGGACAGATGGTATCTGTCTAATGAATCCTATCTACTGACTTCAGTCAGTGAACAATAATTCAGTATAAGATAGAGTACGGAAGTGTAGGCCAAAATAATTTTCGTCTTGATTTTGAAAACACATTTTATGCTAAGTGTGATTTTTAAGGATAAGTTTGTATGCAGTATGAACAAATAATCAATGAAACAGTAAATCAACACAATCAGTTTTTAAAGTCGTTCGGATACGCTGGATCCTACGTCCACTGTCCTAAACAAAGCAGGAGTTCTTGATTACTTATACTTAGCAAGTCTCAGTCGATCTGTATGCTGGACAGATACTCTAGTAATAGCCTTAGTGACTTTACAGTTTCAAACACGACATTTGAATGTCACTGTAGGGATTTTCTCTTTTTCAGTCTAAGGAGCAACTTTGTGTCAGAGTAGGTACAGTGCTGACAGCTCCTCATTGGTCGAGGTTAGAGAGTTGGTGAGATTTGTTCAAACTCCAACGCGGGTATTGAGTTGACTTCCTCAAATTCTTCGGACGCTTTTACTGAGTTGTCTTCTACTGACATTCTTCTGAGATATTTAGTACTTGGCCTGATTTTCTTTACTGAGTCAGTGGGTTCTGAAACATCCAATTGAATTCCTTAGTGTTGCGTCCTTCCGATTGACACGAGATATTCTACTGAAATTTAGCTAGCTTACTGAGTTTCTAACATGCTGAACTCAACTAAGCTATTACATCATTAGGTTCATCATTCAACTAGGGGTTTTGAGATCTTCCAATATTATTATACTGAATCTCATATCCAACAATTTTCCCCTATTTGATGATGCCAAAACCTTTACAACACAATTTCCCTCTATGACAGGGATCAGAAAGATACAAAATTTAAGAACTTAAGGGAAAAAGACGAAATGATAAGAAATAGGTGAGTGTGTGTTTCGATCACTGAGATGATCCGATGTGTTGAAAGATACAAACATCCATGTGACAATGAGTAGTTTTCTTCGGTCAAAATAGATAGAATTTCATATATGATGAAGTCATTACAAGTACAGAGAAATTCTATTTCTATCAGAGTTAAAAGGAGAGAGGAGAATCAGCTGGTCTTCATGAATTGCTTTAATCTGGCTTTGAAGTCAGATGACTTCTTCTCCGGTACATCAAGACCATATGATGAGTAAACTCTGTTCCTCACCTCTTTGATCTCTTCTTTATCATCAGGATCATCCAGTTTAAGCCATTTTCTTTCCATAGCAAACTTTATCTCATCCTCGATCTCCTTTGTCCAGATGTTTCCTTCTAAAGTACAAGGAGGAGGAGGAGTTTTGAATTCAGGTGCTTTGAGAGGAAGACCTGATTGTTCAAGAGCAGTCAGAATTTCTGCATATACTTCTGGGTGTGAGATCATCAAGAATTCTCTGAATAGCACGTCTGGTTCAGATGACTCATTCATTATCTTCCAGATATAGCAACTTTTGATGAAGTCGACCTTGATCTACTCCCAATTCTGATTGATTTTCCAAGGCACCCATTTGTCAGTCCTCGGATGAATGGTCTTCTTGATGTTATTGTTATGCTCTTTACGGACTTAGTCGGTATGCTCCGATCCCTCTCAGGGACTCTTTCCCTGGCTTCCTTCTCTATCCTCTGCTTGAGTGCCTCAAGATTTGCTAATCTGATTATTTCTTTGGCAGCTTGAACTTGTCTAGCCTCAATAGTTATGTCTAGTCCTCTCTCGCAGACATCCTATATAGCATTCATTTTAGCTTCTTGTTCTTTGGATGACTTTGTAGTGGAATGTTCTGCTCAACTTCAGTATCTGCTCCAGCTTCACTGGTGTCAGCTGACTTAAGACTATTGAGCATTTGCAGCTTTTTCAGCAGACTTAGCCTTTTACAGTTTGAGCTTTTGATTGTCTAGGCACAACAGATCGTATTTTCTTTGGCACTGGAGTTCTGATCTGAATGCCTTTCTTCTTAGTGTTTGCCTTGGCTTCCTCCTGTTCTTGGAGTTCTTTTGCCATTTGCTCATCAAAGGCAATCTGCTCTTCAGGCGAGTGAAATTTGAGTTTTCGAGCTTTGGGGGGACTGTCAGCAACTTTGGCTTTTTCCTTAGCAGCTGAGAGTACTGGCTCATCTTCAGTTAACTCTTCAACGAACTGAGCCACTTCAGTGATTGCTGCTTCAATCGGTTCTCCCGACCCTTCCCCCTTAGTTTCTTCTCTTATGCTTTTGTCTGCAGTCGTCTCTTCAGCTTTGATGAGGATCATTAGTTGTCTACTCCTACTTCCTTCCCCCCCTTTTGGCATCATCTATCAGGGTGGATAGAGTTGTAACCTTCTTAGTAAGTCCTGAAACTGAGCGACCTATAGTGTCGATCTCCGCTTCGACATCTCTGACGGCGTCTATGTACTCGTCCTAATATTTTAGTTTGGACGACTATGAGTACTTCAGCTTTAGCTGCCTCATTCTTTTTCAGATATGCTTCAACGAGCTCAATGACTTACTTTTTGATGGCACGACCGGCGTGAACTTGTTCCACAAGTGCTCTAGAGACACTGTTAGTGGTCAATCGATTACGCTCCTCTACAACTTGAGGGCATCAAAGAGTGCAGTAGGCATCTTCTCAGAGAAGGTTTGGGCTTGAGACTGCAGTAATTGCTGGAATTGTTGATTAAGATCTGTCCCCTGTGCCTCGAGTGCATTGCGGAGGATCTCATCAGTATATGGAATTATAGGTGTACTGATCCTCTGCAATTCAGTAGTCAAGTCACTCAGTTGTTGCGTCTAAGCCTGAGTAGATTTTCTCCATTTGATATTCACGTCTTTGGCTAGAAGACGATTCTTGTGACCTTGACGCTTGAGGCACCTGTCAATTGTGGCTATAGAAGTCTCTTGTACATCTTCAGCTTGATAGCTGGATTTACTAAGCTTGGCCTCACCAGATGGTGGGTTCTTGTGCTGAGATATAGATGGTGCTGAGATGATTGCACCAGACGAAGGAGGTGGAGGTGGTGATTCATCATCATCATTACCAGGAGATTTTCCCTCGGTAGATCCTCCCTGATTTGCGTCCTTGGGTGGTGACTTGTCGTCAGATTCAGTATCATGTTGAGTCTGGGGCTGAGATGGCTGTTAAGACTCGCCCTTCAGACTCAGTAGCATCAACATGGCTGAACGAAGATCATCTATGGATGCGATGTCAACTGGCTCTCCATAGCCAATTTCCTCCTTGAGTGTTTGCTCCTCACTCACGAGTATAGGGAATGTCTTGAGGTTGATGGTCTCATCTAAGATATCTCAATCTAGGAATCTCAGACGCATCTGGACCCTTACTCTAACTGTTATGTCTACTAGATCTGAGTGATCTAGTATCTCAGGAATGTGTTCAGCAATTTCTTAAGTAGCACGGAGCCGAGCCGTCAGTACTAAAACTGGTACTGAGGTAGCCTCAGTCAGAGGTAAGTCAGTAGAAATATCTACCTGAGTCTCCTTTGAGTTTATTCATTTGACTTTTATCAGTCAAATAAATAAACTCATACGCTTCAGAAATAGCACCGCCACGGACAACTACTTCCAATGGCTACACCTCCAGCCACCGAGCTCTGTTCTATACATCTCACTAGACAATTTCTTGCATATTTCTACGGCCCACATGGATGAGATTGCTGCCGCCTTACAGGTACGACTTTCAATTATCTATTTTATGAAATCAAATATAGAATTTAACCCAAATTTTAAGAATTAAAAAAATATATATAAATTACTAATTTCTTCTTTTTTTTAAAAATAAAAATATCAAAGTATTTTTTATTCGATTTTGTTGCCAAAATCAAACTGCATTTCTTGGTTCGTTTGCACGTGAGCGGTGTAAGGTTCCTGTGGTGGGTAGGCGAGACAAGTCTTGGTTGCAAGAGTTGAGTGGAGAGAATGGGCTAGTGGTGGAGTCATGGACGGAGCCATGTAGAGGCAAGGGATGGCAATGCCATCCCTTGTTTTTTCGGTTACGAATTATCGAATATAATTCTTATAATTTTTATAATATTATATATATGTATATTTAAACAAACAATTAAATTCCACAAAATGAAGTAATCTTACATTAGATCATGAATCGAACCAACTGAGTTTCTTAGGCAATCTAATTCGATTTGTGTATAAGCATATTTATGCAATTTTTGTTTGGAGATTTTTTGTTTCGGTATAAATGCCCATAAATTTTGTACGTAAACTCCGAATATTTTTTCAAGCTATAAACATTCCAATTAATTAACAAATTTAATTGTTACTTGTTCTTTTTCTTTTTTGTTTTCGAAAAAGCTTTAATGAAGCAAAGACAATTTTAAAGTTTTTTTTACTAACACGTAGCTTTTGAGAATTCATTATATTATTATTTTCTTGTGTGGGTTTTTTCGAATAATTTTCTACCACAGAAGTCGTGATGTATCTAAATTCTAGCTCGATAATTAATGATGGCATATTTTTTTTTCCTTTATGCCCTCCCTCATCGAGATTCCTAGCTACGTCCCTGGGTGGAGTGGTGCGATCAGCTTAGGGTCCTATCCCATCCTTACGTTGGAGGATTCTTTACGCATTGTGGATGGAACTTGACAAAGGAAGCGGTGTTGGCGGGCGTGCCGATGACTTTCCCGACCATTATGGATCAGTTGCATGACACGAAGGCGGTTGTTGAGGATTGGAGAGTAGGGTGGAGGGTGTTGGAGAGGGAGTTTGCAGATCAGAAGATTTTGAAGAAGGGAGAGATGAGATTGGGGAGATTGTGAAGAGGTTTATAGATTTGGAGAGTGAGGAGAGGAGAGAGATTAGTAGGAACGCGAGAGAGTTGCGGGAGATGTGTGAGAGAGAGTTTTTGAGGAGGGGCAGTCCCATTATACCAATCTTGATCGCCTGGTTGAATCAATCAAGTCCGCCTCGCCTTAAAATTATGTTTCAAGTATTTCAATACTGTTTTAGTTTATTAATCTAGCTTGATCATAAAAGGACTTGCAAGTATGCTGTCGCTCTTGCTTTAGGCTCACATTTTTTCGAGATAGTGGATCAGTTGTAGGGCCGAACAAGGCCTCCATATATCCAAGGCCCATATTTACACACTACCCACCCTGTGAGAGATTATATGCGGCCCAAATGATATTCCTAGCAAAATTGAATCAAATAAATTTGGCCCGAATGTTTCCAAAGCAAAATTAAATGGAATAATAATATTAATAAAATTTTATTAGTGAAATGATTCCAGTAAAATATTAAATTCCCAAATTCTAACTACCATTTCCCAACCGAGATTGCGAAGGTTAATGAAAGAATTTGATTATTTTTCTAATTGTGTTATTGTTATAGGACAGTTCTTAGTACATTAATTACGTTAAATAGTTTTTCTAAGTTAAATATTTTAAAGAAAATTGGTATATATTAAATTGTTTGAAAGAATTAACTATTTTAGCAATCAAAAATAATTTATTAACCAAACTTGAATATAAAAATTATAAATACTTTCTCGTCAAAAAAAGTAAGAAGTGTTGTCAATATGTTTGTATGTATATTTAACTTATATATAATTTCATGTGTAAATTATAAAAGATTATTAGCCCATATATAACTCTATAAATAAAGTTCTTTTATCTTCATAATAACATAATTTTCATTTCCACTCTCTCTATTATTCTATACATTATCTCTACTGTATAATAAGAACTTTTTTTTAATTTATCATTGATTTTTGTTGTTAAAAAACAGACATTTTCTATATTGTTTAGATTTTAGACCTTAAAAAATTTGATACTTCTTGCAAAGTTCCTAGTTACCATCAAAGTTACCTTAGTTTTTTTTTTCTTAAAAAGACAAATTAGTTGATAAACAGACTAACCATCAAACTAACCACCAAAATGAGATGACCTAATCTTATCATTTGTGCACTTAAAAAACATTATTGATATGATTTGAACCAAATACTGGTCGTAGGTATGAGTGTTTCTATCTGGTTCCACTTGTCAAACCAAAAAGTTTGAACTTATTTGTTTAATAAGATTCACATATATATTTTTTTTTAATTGGGAATACGATTGGCTACCATTGCACCTTGAATACCTGACATAAGCAAATAACTAAAAAGAAACATTAATTATGATCTTATGTTCCGTCAACAACTACACTAAATTTTCTAATTCTAATTATATTTTGAGGCATTTCTAACAGTAGCCAAACAGTAGAAATAGATATACATTTATAGCCCACCACTAAAACAAAACACAAATATAGCCATTTTGTCCTTATACGGCGCAGGGCCGATGGGGGGCCGATGGGGGAGTCCATAGGCCCTCCATCGGCGGAGGGCCGATGGGAGGGCCGATGGGGGGAGTCCATAGGCCCTCCATCGGCGGAGGGCCGATGGGAGGGCCGATGGGGGGAGTCCATAGGCCCTCCATCGGCGGAGGGCCGATGGGAGGGCCGATGGGGGCCGATGAACTCCCCCCTTGGAGGGCCTAATGGAGGGCCGATAATTTTTTTTTTATGATCAATGGCCTAAACTGAAAAAAAAAATGTTTACTGATTGAGACCATCGACCAAAATTATAATTTTTTTTTATGATCAATGGCCTAAGCTGAAAAAAAAAATGTGTACTGATTGAGGCCATCAGCCATCAGCCAAAATTATAATTTTTTTTTTCAGTTTTAATGGCCTAAACTGAAAAAAAAATGTTTACTAATTGAGGCCATCGACCAAAATTATAATTTTTTTTTATGATCAATGGCCTAAAAAAAAAAAAAAAAAAAAAATCGGCGATGGCCGATGGCCATCGCCCAAAATTTGAATTTTTTTTTTTTGAGGGCCGATGGCCCTCCTGCTTAACTTTTTTTTTTTTTTTTTTTTTTTTGGTTCAGGGCCGATGACCCTTTAATTTTGCTTAACACTTGAGGCCCGATAGTTTTTTTTTTTTTTTTTTAGGGTTGATGGAGGGCCTATGGACTCCCCCCATCGGCCCCCCATCGGCCCTCTCATCGGCCCTCTGCCGATGGAGGGCCTATGGACTCCCCCCATCGGCCCTCCCATCGGCCCTCCGCCGGATAAAGACAAAATGGCTACTTTTGTGTTTTGTTTAAGTTTCAGGCTACATTTGTATTTTTTTTTTTCGTTTTGGTTAACAGTGGGTATTTCCACTTATATTTTCCCTATCTTACTTTATTTTTATCACTCACGATTTATACAATTGTGTTATACAAATAATTTGCAAAGTGTTGTAAATATATTTTACATATATACTTACCATATATTGTGATGACTATGTAAACCCTAAAAGCCCATGAGCCCATCTTGTACTCTATAAATAGAGGTCTCCACCCTCATAATAATATACATCTCATTCCCGCTCTCTCTTTTATTCTCTCGTTCCATTTAGTTTATAACACGTTATCAGCACGAATGTTCACAAAATCTTATTGTTCTCGGATCTCGTTCAAAAGAATGTTTTTCTCAAATTCAAGAATTCGTGAAGTTTTATTGTTCAAGGTATTTCTAAATCTTATCTCTAATAATGATTTTCTCGGCTTATGTGTTGTGTAATATATAACAACACCTTAAATATTCTGTTGTTGACTTGATCGATAGTGTTCATGATATTGGTTTTCAAAGGCATAAAATATTAAATTATATAATAGTTAAGCTTCTTGGCGAGATGAAATATAGTGATGGAATATCAACATGAGTAATTTTATTAACTGCACATGTGCGTTTTGTTAAAATTCCTATAATATTTGTGCAGAATATTATACTATCTATTATCGATTTTGTGGGTTTAACACATAGATGATATATTGAATCTTGTTATACGGCTAGTGTCCTAAAAGTGACATAATATATTAATATCCTGAAGAATATTATAAGCTCTTGAAGAGCAATTCAAAAATATATTTATAAGTTAAATTATTGCTCCAGATGTAGCACACCCAATGTTTTTGAAAAATATTACATGCTCTTGAAGAGCATTTACAATCAATATTTATATATACATTTTTATTAATTTATTTGTTTGTTTATTTATTTAATGTTAAATCACGATTGTTGCTCCTGAAGTAGCACAATCCATATTTCTAAAGAATATCATGCTCTTAGCAAGCAATTCCAAAGTAATTGTTGTCCTAGAAGTGACACAATACATGAATATTCCAGAAGAATATTACATGTTCTTGAAGAACATGACTAATGACTTGATTTCTTTTTCAAGAAATGATATGAGATACCGCAGATCCCATAATCTATAAAAGAAAGTATGTTATATTTATATACTACTTAAATTGTTGCTCCCGCAGCAACACAATCAATATTCCTGAAGAATATTACATGCTTTTGAAGAGCTTTTACTTTACGTTTTTATTTATTTGTTTGTTTGTTTGTTTATCTAATGTTAAATAACAATTGTTGCTCCTGAAGTAGCACAATTCCTATTCATGAAGAATATTAATGCTCTTGAAGAGCGATTCAAAACCATATTTTTAACTTAAATTGTTGCTCCAGAAGTAGCACAATCAATATTTTAAAAATAAATTACATGCTCTTGAAGAGCATTTACAATCAATATTTCTCTTGTACGTTTTTATTTATTTATTTGTTTATTTAATGCTTTAATCCAAATTGTTGCTCCAGAAGTAGCACAATTCATATTTTTGCAGAATATCACATGCTCTTAACGAGCAATTTGTTGAAATAATTTAATTGTTGCTCCAGAAGTAGCACAATTTAATATTTATGATGTATATTTACACACTTTTGAAGAGTTACTTATATTATCTATGTATTTACAATATACGACTTTTTTTTACTGCATATAATCTTAATTTGGTGCTCCTGAAGTAGCACACAATTAATATTCCAGAAGAACATTACGTGATGAGCAATTCATATAATGTCTTATTGATGGGAGAGTCTTGATTTTTGAATTTTTATTGTTGTTGCTCCCAAAGTAGCATTGATATCCCTAACGAACACTATATGTTCCTGAAGAACAATTGAGTTTCTCGAAAATATTAGTTATTCGCCTGAAGTTGTTTAATATAGACTAAATTGGTGCTCCTGAAGTAGCACAATTTGTATTCCTGAAGAATGCTGCATGTTCTTGAAGAACAATTCAAGATTTTGATTTTGACAAATGTTATATGTTCATAACTCTAATTGTTGCTCTTGAAGTAGCATAATTAACTCTACATGTTCTTGGAACAACTAAAACTTGTCATTTTGAAATCTTATATCACAATAACCATAATTTAATTGTTGCTCCTGAAGTAGCACAATTAATATTCTTGATGAATATTACATGTTCCTAAAGAACAATGTATATCTAAAGGTATGTTGTAATTTAAAATATTACCTAATTATATGGAGTGGTAGCAAGAGCTCCTCTTTGAATGACAATTGCATTTCCAATATCCTATTGTGGTTTAATTTCTTTTCAAGAATAGATGTGAGATCCGGTAGATCTCAAAATTCACAATTTATTGATTTCACGTATCGTGAATAAAACTAAGTTATTGCTCTGGAAGTAGCACAATTACATTCCTGAAGAATGACCATATTGTGATATTAACATTACTATCACATATTTGTGGAAATGCCTCAACTTTTGCTCCTGAAATAGCATCATTTTATATTCTAGAAGAATATTAAATGCTCTTAAATAGCAACTCGTACTTTCAATAATATATGGTATTCCTGAATGAAAAAGATAATTTATGTCTTGTTGACATTAATGCACTATTGATATCGATGTCAATAAGAGGCACGGGAGAGATAATAATAGAATGAAACGAAACATCCCAACAGGATTGCGTAAAAATATTAATTGCTTGTTCTCCCTAAAGCTCAATACGAGTATATGCATCCTAAATTGCGAGATTTTAAAATCTAGTGCATCGAATATCATTAAAGGCTCCCGAAGAGCTTGTATCATTCTATCAATGATACTGTATCAATTATTGAGTTTGCCCTTATTCTAGTAAGTCTAGAAGAAACATACTAAGTTTTAAGGATATCCGTTACAATGGATACCATATTGAAATTATATAAGAAAGTAGTGATTATTTTGCATTTAGCCAGAAGCTAACAAAAGAAAAGTTATCACACTACCACCTTAAATGTATTACACTTTCATAAAAATAAGTGAGACAAAACATGTCATGAACCTGAAGTTCAAAAGAGTTCTATGCTTTGACATGATAAGTTTGGACATCTGCAAGCAACTTTGATACGCAACATAATTGAAAATTCATATGGGCGCTGCAGAGAGATCCTGAAGAATCTCTTAATTTCCATGAATGTTCGATTTCTATAAGAAATGTAGAACTTGTTAGTACTACAAGTTCAAAAACAATGAGCTCAATTCCTCGAAGCAGATTTATCTTGATAAAGCTAGTAAGTTTATTAAACTCTAAGTTCCTCTTAAAGAGGACTTAATATTATATAACTTTGGGATTGAGATTAAATATTTAGTTGCTCATGTCCATCCTCAAAATGAGCTTTGTACGCGTCTCACATTAAGATTGTTATTATGATGAAATAACATTTCCAACATTAGTTGGAACATATGTCACATTTGGATTCCTGAAGTAATCAATGTGAAATCTACATCCAACAAAAAGCATAAGAACAAACTAGTCACATTTGGATTCGAGAAGTAATCAATGTGAACAAGAAGTCAAAAGACTCACTTGCAAAAGATTGCGAATCAACTTCTTGATGCTTTAGTATGTATATAAAAGAAGTGACAATGTCATACATTTGTTGCAAATACCCCCAACAAGATTTCATGTCCCTGAAGAACAAGTATAAATGACAGCAAATGCATTAAAAGTTCGTCAAAAATATGGTCGACCAATTGGTTCTAAAAGAAATTTTGTGTCTAAGAAAAGGGGCACAAAATATGAACCAAACAATGACGATAATGATTAATCAATCAAATGAAGTTCCTGAAGAACTACAAGCGTCTGAAAATAGAGATCTCAAAATATTGGAGAGATCAAATATCGTCGTGGACGCACGACAATATTTTCGCCTTTTAATATTACTCTTGAAATGATAAAAGAGGATCCTCAACGACGATCTATAAGAGATTGTCAAGATTGAAATAATTGGCCAAAGAGGAACGAAGTCATATAAGGTGAATTAGTATTCCCTAGAAAGCCGGAAATATTTGGACCTGTAGTTCCAAAATTCGGAAAGTATATCCCCGAAGGATACAAATGTGTCTTTGTTACCAAGAGAAATGAAAAATTGCGAGATATAGGGCAATACTCATAATACAATGTTTCTCTCAAAGACCGAGAATTAAATAGGTACTCTCCCATATTAGACGCCATTATATTTCATTAATCTACTTATGTCACAAATGGTTTGCTATGCGCCTTATGATGTAGTAAATATTTATCAATATGATTCACTAAATAGTGACATATATATGAAGATCCCTGAAGGATTTAACTTGCTCAAAGCATGTAAGTCAAAAAGATGTTTTCAATTAGACTGTAAAAGTCATTGTAAGGGCTTAAATAGTACAGCCGCATATGATATAATAAGAAGGACGAGTATTCCTTGACAGAAAGGTACATAAATGATGACTTGAGTTTGATTAAAACTCCTGAAGAGCATAATACTTATATGTATACTCCGTCCTAATGACTTACATAGAGCAAATCATTATGAATTATTTTATTCATTGATATGTCGATTTTAATATCCAACTCACATCCTTGTCGGCATTAGGGGGAGATATGAAATATAAAGATTGAATGCCGCAAATATTTCGTTGGATTAATCATTTAGATTCACGCACTATGAACCAGAAGTTCATCAAATTATTTAGTGCAAAAGGAGTGATTAAAATCTCATATACTTATTGTATATGCACCATGAACGAACTGAAGTTCCTCATAGAAAATATAAATCAATTGATTCTCATCAGCGCCAGAAGCGTGAGAGATTTATTGGTGCTAAGAGATAAGAAGTCTGCGGAATACAAAATTAGAACATATCACTCCAAATTCCTTCTGAAGAGGATATGTGAATTATTATGTACAAAAGTACTTGATGAAATCAACTCATGCCTAAAGACGGAGTTCGAATCTAAATACTTGGGTTGAACTAATAATTGTCTCGACCTGTAGATCGAGCATCTCCATGATGGAGTTACGCTAGTCGACCTACCTGAAAGGTCTTTAAAGAGATTTATTGTATTTCATCCACACAGTTACCTAATGGTTAATTCAATCACTTGAAGTGAATGAAGACTCATTTAGTCTATAGAAGATAACAAAGATGTTTTAGGACCAGAAGTTCCTTACTTATGTGCAATTTGAGGATTTGAAATGATATTGACCATCCTTTGTTATCTTCGAGACAAATATGATGTTGGTCTATTTATGAGAGTAATGATATATTGACATATTCTATGCTATTCTCTATGAGAATAATTAAACTTGTGTTGCACATATTAGTGTAGACCTTGAAGATAACCTTGAAGATTGTTATCTTGAGGGGGAGTAACAAATTGTAAATAATCCTGAAGATTAGACTGACTCCTAAAGGTCAAAGACCCTGAAGGTCAAATGGTTGTACTCTTTTTTCCTTTCTAAGTTTTTTCCCAAAGGGTTTTCTTAGTTAAGGTTTTTAACGAGGCATCCAATGCAACACACGAGTAAATGAATCATTGAGATTGATTCATAAAAGAGACAATGGAATACATGATCTCCAAAGGAGTGTCGGCATCAACATTCAGCAAATTCGCTCAAGTGATAATCTAGCGGATTCTTTTACAAAGGCATTACCAACGTCAACATTCAAGAAGTTGGTACACAAGATCGATATGCGTCGACTCAAGGATCAAGAATGACTATATTGAGGTGGAGCAACTGTACTCTTTTTCATTCGACCAATTTTTATCCCAATGAGTTTTTCTGGCAAGGTTTTAACGAGGCAACAGTTTCTTTTAGGAATGGTCAATCAAGGGGGAGTGTTGTAAATATATTTTATATATATATACTTACCATATTGTGATGACCATGTAAACCCTAAAAGCCCATGAGTCAATCTTGTACTCTATAAATAAAGGTCTCCACCCTCATAATAATATACATCTCATTCCCGCTCTCTCTTTTATTCTCTTGTTCCATTTAGTTTATAACACAAAGTTATTTGAAAAATAATACTCACTTTGTCCCATTATTACTGTCATGCTTTCCTAATTGAGTTATCCCGATATTATTGTCATATTTACTAATATGATAAAAATAAACTCTTAATCCTAAAATAAGGTGGAACCCTCCTTACTTATTATCACTCCACATTCTTACACCCTATTGTCTCTTCTCATACGATTCCGTTCCGCTCCGAACTAAAAAATTATGATTTTTAACTTTATATAAACTTTGGATTATTTCTTTAATTATAACATGAAAAAAAAAACAAAAAAAGAAACAATAAAATTTGGATCTTCATTCATTCCTTCCAATCAATCGAAAATTGTGTATATTTATTAATATAATTAAAACTCATAAAAAAACAGATAAGCAATTTTTTAAAATTTTCGTACCGAAAAGAAATCAAACGGTAATAGCGGGAGTCATTCAGGCTGATCTCTTATGTTGATCAAAGTCATTTTAATTCACTAGGTTCCGAATTACTCCCTCTATCCCAATATTTTTTTGCTCAATTAGTTTCGGCACGAGAATTTAGGAACTAGTGTTTTGTGGTGTATATTATTTGACTTTTTATAGATAATTTTGATACACATAATCATTATTTCTTTTAGAATTGAGCTACAAATATTGAGACATTCATTTCAGAAAAGTGAGCCATAATATTAGGACAGAGGAAGTAATTCAATTTTAGTTAATTTTATAAAATATGGAACTAATCCGATTTTAGTTATTTGGTACAATCTGGTAAATTGAAATTGATCATGATAACAGGCCAAAGTTGTAGATGAGTCACAACATAAACTAAAAGTAATGGAGAAGGTCTTAGTATGCATCATGATCTAGGTGCAGCAGTGTCAAAATAGATCCGATTTTGACTGAATTCGGTCTGGCCTTTTGACTTATGCCCAAAAATAAATAAATATTAACACTATCAACACACAGTCGACTCTCTCCCACTGCTCTCTCTCTCTCCCCCCTTTTCCCTCCCTCTTGCTCTCTTTCTCCACTCCCCTCTCTCTCTCTCCCACCGTCCTCTCTCTTTCTCCCTCTTTCTCCATTCCTCCCTCTCTCTCCCACCGTCCACTCCACCTTTGTGTGATCCTCTGAGTTTAGGGGACACAACTGTCGAAGGTTTGAATTTCTGCTCCATAGCTACGATTTTTTGTCTAATAACCCTCGAATTTTGCTCAAGATTTATTGTGCGTAGTTTTGGTTGAGATGCCTATGTCTTCTCGAAGCTTCTTGATGGGATCGAATGCTCATTCTAGTAGTTGGGGATTCTGATGGATTTATTTTTTCCTAAAAAGCTCTCGGATACATACATGTTTATGTTGTATGTTTATTCTAGAAGTAGAGAGATGCTTGGGTTGGGATAAATTGCAATAAACATAAAGAAGCTATGCATCTTTTTCTTTTCTCTTTTTGCCTCAATTCAACAGTTTTATTTTTTCTGTTGTTATAAGTCGATGTTCTGAATCGTTTTATTTTTTATTGAAGTTTAATTTGATTTTGTTTGGAGTATTGAAATCCTTGCTTTTGATATGAGTTTATTGGTTAGCTAATTTATTGAAGTGTCATTTCTTGTAACATAAAGTGTCATTTGTTTAAAACAACTCATATTAAAAAATTACACTTTTATTCAAAACAATTGACACTTTTTTCATGAATAAATGACACATTTATTTACTACAAGACACTTTGAGTAATATTTCTGGTTATTATGATGATCATATTTTATTGACTAAATCATTGAGCGGTGGTTTCGTATGATTACTGGATTAAAAGTAACACATTCCTTAATTATAATTGACACTTTACTTCACTGTGATTGACACTCTGAGATAAATGATACTTTGTTCGTTGCAATTGACATACTATGAGAATGTGACACTCTCATTCGAGTTAATTAACACTTTTGTTTATTACGATTAACACTTTGAGTAACATTTCTAGTTATTATGGTTCATATTTTTTTTTTGATTATTGGATTAAAGTGACACGTTCATTAATTCTAATTAACACTTTACTTTAGCGTGATTGAAACTTTGAGATAAATGACAACAATGGACACTTTTTTTCCGAAACATATTGTATTTTTTTCAAAAATAATTGATAGTCAATAAATGATACAAATGACACTTTATTCAACAAATGACACTTTAGTTTGTTACAATTGACACTTTGAGATTAATAACACTTTTGTTCGTTGCAATTGATACATTTATTCATTACAAATGACACTCGTAATAGATACTTTTGTTTAAAACAAATGACACTTCTGTCAATGATGGTAAAATGACGTCCCAAACGAAAATGATACTTTTTTTCGAAATAAATGATACTCGAAAAAGGACACTTTTGTTCATAACAAATGACACATCTATTCATTAGAAATGACAGGCCTTCCCTTATAAAAAAGATTGGAATAAAAATTAAAATTTTTGTTTAGAACAAACAAAACTTTTGTTCATAACGAATGACACGTCCGTCCTTATAATAAGAGGGGAAATTAAAATAAAAAATAAAAAAATAAAATGACACTTTTATTCATAACAAATGACACATTTATTCATCACAATTGACACGTCTTTTGTATTAAAAAAAATTGGAGAAAAATATAAAACTTTTATTTAGAACAAACGATATTTTTGTTCACAACGAATGACACATTTGTCCTTATAATAAAAGGGGAAAAATTAAAATAAAAAAATGAAAAACAAACGAAAAAAAAAGTTAAAAAATTTAGAAATAAAAAAAAGAATGCAACAAAAAATGCAACCTCTCTCAAACCCAAGATCTTTTTATTGGAATGACAGATACTTCACCGTTGGGATATATCCTACTTTAATAAAATAGTGAAAAAAGTCTATACTTTGTTGCGGGCAGGTCTGGTTCGGACATTCAGACTGCATAGATCCCGTTACATATACAAAATATTGTACATGAGTTCTCATAGAATTACGTAGCGATGAAGGTGGATGACCCGCCACTGAAAGGTTATTGGTAAGGATATTATTTTATGCTCTCTCCTCTGGTAGTTTTCTCTCATCCTTCTCCTTTTTACTTTTTTTTTTGATTCGTGGAACCCGCAGCCGCTACCTTCGGTGATTCGTGGAACCCGCAGCCACTACCTTCGGTGTGCACTGGGTAAACACCGCTCCTTGTGCAGTAGCCTGCAAGCCACACAGGAGAGTTCCTTGTCCTTTTTACTTTTTTTTTTGATTCGTGGAACCCGCAGTCGCTACCTTCGGTGCGCACCTATGTTTTGAAACCCGGCCCAGCCGGTTCAATCGGTTTGACCCGGACCCGGTCAAAAATCCGGACCGGGTTACGTTCTGGCTCGTTTTGGCTATCGACCCGGTGCGACCCGGCCGGCTCGACCGGTTGAACTGGTACCCGTGAACCGGGTCAACTCGGTTTGAATGTTTTTTTTTTAAGGAAATTTTTATTACAAATCGTCCCGGGAATCGAACCCAAGACCTTACACACGATCAACCACTTACGCAGAAGTGGAAATACCAACTATACTACATGTGAGCCGGTAACTCGGTTTGAATGTAAAAAAATTAAAATTGAAAAAAATAGGGTTGCAAATCGGTTCGATTTCAGAAATTCAAAACCGATCGGTTTTTCTGTTGGCCGATAATCGATCCATGTTCGGTTTCAATTAGTATGATAACCGAAAGCAAAACCCTATTTTCATAAATGAGAAATGCTTAATAAATTTAAACTGCATTTATGTTAATGTTGGTAGACTAAAACAAGGAGGGAGAGATTTATAGGTTAATTTTCTGTTTGGTTTTCTTCTCTATTCGATGTGGGATGATTTCTTCTTCTTTTTCATCAATTTTTTTTCCATCTAACTACTTACACTCATCCCACATCGGTTGGGAGTCGTAAATATGCTTATATTTATTTTATATATTTGTAAGTCATTTTTAATATTTATTAATATTATTAAAATACCTATGTATTTATATAATTTAATAATTATATATTTATGATGTCACACCGGGTCAACCGGTAAAAAATATTTTTTCGGGTCAATGACCGGGCCGATTTTAAGAACACAGGTGCGGAGTGGGTAAACTCCGCTCTTTGTGCACTGGAATTTGAACTCAGGACGGTACCGGACCACTCACCTTCACCACTACACCATTCCAAGGGGACAATAACCTTGTCCTTTTTACTTCTTACTTATATACGCGTCTTCTCCGCAATTATTCATCTTATTTGTATCTTTGTTCATCATTTTTGTCTCTCAATCCAAACCACTTTTTCCCACTCTCTCGCCCTCTTTTATTCTTCATTATTAGGAGCTACTAATTTCATCTCTCTCTCAAGCTCATGATTAGGAGAGGGTGATTTAATCTCAAATTGGAAAAGCTGTTCACCATTTCAGATCTGTCTCTCTGATTTGAGTTTTCAGGGTATCCTATGCTTGTTTGTTTTTCTTCTACAGTAAAGTGGGGTTCTGTTTCTCTATGAACTTCGGTCAGATCTGTGCTTTCTCATATCGTTCGGCTGCATCAGTTTTTGTCGCTTTTTGAATCTTCTCTGAATATTTTGTTCTTCGTTTCCTGGATTCTGTTTGGGTGAATTGATTATTTTATGCAATGTGTGGATTTCGAGAAAGCTCGTCGTGCTTGACCACGAATGAAGCTTCCCATTCTTAAATTTCTTGGGGAAAGTATTCACTAATTGTTTATTTCTCAAGAAATTCCGCAATTTGCGCCCTAATTTCCACCTGTTGTTGACTCGGCTAAAATTCACTCGATTTCTTCGATTTATTCACCGAGAAATCGGCAATTATAGGAGAATGGAAATCGTTGTCGGTGGTAGCGAGAAGCTGTACTCGAAGAATCTCCGAGATCTTATGAGTACCAAGGAGGAAGATCATAAGAGAAATCTCAACCAGAGCGCCGCATCCAGTAGCGGCGGCAGCCGCCGCAGCTCCTCCGGTCTGACATTGAGCGCTATTCTAAATGAGAGAATTGGGCATCTTCCACCTGCCGACGAGCCGCGGCGGAGTGTCGAGTCGAATCGGACATTGCTAGACATTATTCGCGACGACCAAACCACCAACCTCGGCCGCGACGATGGCCGGCGGAGTTGGCAGCATCTGACTGACAAGATCCGCCTCCGCCGCAGAGGAGGCGGATCCGCCTGGCCAGTCGCCCTCCCCTCTTCGTCGTCCGACGTCATCAACAACAATCGGTTCAACTCAAATACCGAGTCGGGCGAGTCCACTCAACCCGAGTCAAGAGCTCAGGTTCCCCTCAGAAACCCTAGGCGATCTACCGAGAGTAGAAGATTCGAGCCGATGATTTCGCCTCAGAGGAGTGGATCGATTACCGGAAATGGCGAACGCCGCAGCGACGCCGTGGAAATGGAGGCGGATGGCGGCGGTTCGCCGGAGCAGCCTGTGAGGATGTCGTTGATGTCCTTGCTAGCGGAGAACGATAGGCAAATGGGAATTGAAACCTCGGCTTATGTAATGGATGTAGTCGAAGTTGAAGCCGTAGAGGATGTCGAGGAGGGAATTGGCACATCCTCCGCCACCGGCGGCGGCGCGGAGTACAACAACTGTTGTGTTTGCATGGTGAGACATAAGGGGGCGGCTTTTATACCCTGCGGGCATACGTTTTGCAGGCTGTGCTGCCGGGAGCTGTGGGTGCAGAGGGGAAATTGCCCTCTCTGCAACAATTTCATTCTTGAAATTCTTGATATATTTTGATCGAATACAAAATTCTAGAGTTTCTTGGAGCAGCAGTTAATTCTCAACATGGGTCTGCGTTTCTTGATCGTCGGTTGAAATCATTTTACGTAAATAAGAAGGAATGATTAAGAGAAGGAACGTGTGATCGTCGGTTGAAATCATTTTACATAAATAAGAAGGAAGGATTAAGAGAAGGAACGTGAAATTCATCCATAGTTAAGATAATTAATTTTTTTTTCGATTTTTTTAAAATATTTTAATTAAAGAAATACCAATCTCCTTTTTAAATGTAATGTTAATATAATCATTTTGGAAAAGAAAATACTTATTTGGAATAGCATAATCAGGCAGCGCGGTTTGTATGTACCACAATTGCGTATCCTCGTGTGTACCACACCACAAGGGTGTGGACATTTGGCGTATATGATTCACTATTTTGAATGAAAAGCGTCACATATCGACACACTTGTGTTGTGGTACACACAAGGGTACACAATTGTAGCACCTCTAAACCTCTGTGCCTAATCAGGAAAGGTGAATGTTTTTAATGATATTGAGGGAGTATAATGTAATAATATCCAAAATTAGCATTAACTAAGCGCTACATGTGGAATTTACAACTTGGAACTGAAATTGAATTACTTATTAGAAGATGAGGAGTTAATAGGAATATTAGATTTGACCAACATATATAGTATAGATGATATTTCTTCATTATTATAATATTCAAGATAGGAAGAGATCCAAAATTACGAGCGAAGTAGAATTTGAAAAATCAATGAAAAAGACGAAGTATAACATTAGTCGTCCCTTAAATCCGTCATTGATTTAGGTCCAATCCATCCCCTTAGAGTATACTTACAATCCATCATCACAGATGTGTGAAATATGTCGATATAAATTGGCGTGCACGCTTTTCAAATGAAGGGATGCATGCAGATGGCATCTTCTCTAAAATTTGACTTTTGATAGTTCTGGGACCATCTCACTTGTGCATGATTGAAAATGGAGATTTTGGTTGAATATTTCGCTTTCTGCAAATTAGATGCATGTAGATTTGGAACTACTATCACCAACGGTGGCATTAAAATTTTCTCTTCATTAAATTTTTCTCGCCATTAAAAAAAATATACTCCCTTCGTCCCATATAAAATGTCTTGTTTTCATTTTTTGGTTGTCTCATATAAAATGTCTTGTTTCTTACAAAGGCAAATTAACAAGTCAAAAAGTCAAACAATATACATCACACAATCCAATTTTCTTAATCTCCGTGCCACATATAAGGAGACTTTCTATGGGACGGATGAACTATATAATTTTTTTATGAGTAAAGTGAAACTTATGCAACGTGAACACAATAACAGCGGCTAGAAGGAATTGTTATTATGATAGGCCCAGTCTGTACAAACCTCTTGCACAAGCCCAACAACTAAATGATCCAAAGTTGGCCCAGCTGCATTTACGTTGGTCCAAATTGTCCGCTTCCGTTACCGCGTGATCCGTTCAGCCCGTTACTAAACCCTAGCTATATAAGGTGCAGGGTTTGTGTGTCGAGATGTACTGCGCAACTGAGTGTTTTCTCTTTATTCTCTCTTCGAAACCTTTCTCTTCTCTTTGTGAGATCTTGAGCAATTCAGTGTATCTGCATTGTAATAATTTGTAGGGCTTGTTGGTGTTGTGTGTGTTGTGGTGGTGTGGTGGTTGTACTTTGGTGGTATGAGCCTCACTGGTCATCTCCAGTGCTCATCTGTAATAAAGTGTTTTACGATCCTTACAGTGGTATCAGAACGGGTTTCATCACCGCTCGACCACCCCACCTCTTTCTGCTTCAATTGCGAACGGGCGGTTTAAAACCGTAACCCTAGATCTGAAGCAATCCTCTTCGAAATAGGTAAAACGGGGTTCAAACCTCTAAACTCCGCTTTGGTAAAGTGGTTTAACCTCTCGCGTTTTTCAATTTTTTGATTATGTGGTTCTGAAATTTCTTGCTTTTGCTGCTTCTCTAAGCCTGAATCTTTTTTTGGTTATTTTGTGTCTCTGATCTGATAATATCAGCTCGTTAACCGTTCTTATGGTTGTGTCCTATTTAAAATCTGTAACAGTAGACTAAGGTGATCCCCTGCGCCCAGGACTTGATCCTGCGATTGTAAACTGGGCTATCCCTCTGTCTGTAAACTGTGTGGTATCAATCCTTAAGGATCAATACCATTTTTCATTATGTGTGCCTTGGTTTCCTCTAGTGGAATTGCCACTTTTAATGGAAAGACTGATTTTAATTTATGCCAAAAGAGAATGACTGCTGAAAAAGTGTGTTTGCTGCTATTACTCATACCTATGAACATGACTTATCTGAAAAGAAAAGAATGAGCTGAATAATCTTGCTTTGTCTGCTATTACTCTGAACTTGACTGACTTTGTGCTTAGGAAAGTAGAACACCTTTCTTCTGCTAAAGAGACATGGGGCAATCTAAATGAACTGTACACATAAACCTCTTTACCCTCTAAGATGTACCTTTTGCAAAGCTTCTTTAAAATTTAACTTGATATGTCTAAGGATATAGATGAGAACTTAGATGAGTTTATAACAAGTTGTTACAGTTGATTAAACAAACTGGTGACAAAAGTATTGATAACTATTGTTGGGAGATGATTCAGTAGCCTAGTGCTCAGTAGATTTGAATGATCCCAAAACCCTACATTGACTGATGAACCATTCAGTTGTATTTGTTTGTTATGTCTCTGAGAGTTTCAAACTCAGTAGACATCCTTTCTTCTTGGTTCAGGCGTTCAGTTCTGTCCGTTGGTTCTTCAGCAGACAATCAGCCTCAGTACCATAAGAAGAAGACTCAGTAGTACTGGACTCAACAGGAGCAGTATACTGAAAGGAGTCAGTGAAACTGAACTCAGCAGGAGTAGTTCACTAAACTCAGAGTTGATCTTCAGTAGATCTGAACTCAGCAGGAGTATGCTACTGAACGTAGATCAGACTCAGCAACGGCCAGACAGTCTTCTGACTGTTAGGAGATCTCATAAGTGAAATCAGCAGAGTCATACGAGGTATAGAGAAGTCAACTTCAAATCTACCTTGAAATCTGTTTGTCTCACCTACTTTCTTCAGCCTCGACCAATGACAAGCAGCCAACTGTCTACCTTCTGATTAAAGCTGCAAGTCAACATCTTTCCAGAAATGGAGGGAAAGGACTCTGTCACCATACTTTGAAAGAGCCGTTAGCTACCCAAAAGAGAGAGACACCTGGATCGTCGTCTCCAACGGATCTATCCATGTCTCTGCTCTATAAATAGAGGGAAGATTTCAAATCAAAGCTCACCTAGGAAAACTAAGAACACACGAGCATTTACGAGCAACTCAGAATCGACTTAAAGCTTTCTGCAAGAACTTCAAAGAGTTATTCCAAGGGAAAGGCAACATACCTGCTCAAAGGGAACCAAGCTGAATCAGATCATAAGCCTCTAGTATCCAAGCGACTGAATACGAACCCAGAGTTTATACTTAACCATTCGTCACTCTAGAAGCCACTTTCTCGTTCCCTTCCCTCTAACCTAAGCTCAGTAGACCATATCTATAGCTCAGAACGAAGGAGTTCATCCTTGAACTGTTCTTTATTGTAAAGAACTCCTTCGTAGTTGGAGAGTTTGTCAAACACTTAAGTTTGATACCTTGTAAACTGAGACTTGCTCAGTATAAATCTCAAGATTAGTGTTTCTCCAGTGCACAAACCGACTGAGACTAACTCAGTATAATAAAATAGCCTCCTGATCTTTTCGGGACAGTGGACGTAGGATTGTTGGATCCGAACCACTTTAAAATTGCTTGTGTTATGTGTGCTCTGTTTTCACTGTTGCATTGATTACTGTTCATACTGAAAATATCTTTCAAAATCATTCAACTGTGTTTCAACAAAGCTTAAAAGATTGCACTAATATACTGAAACAGTTTTCCTAAAAACGTTTTCTAACTCAGCTGAATTTGGGCCTACACATTTCCACACTCTATTGAACTTCAGCTGAACAGTACTGAATTCTGACCTAAGTTAGCTAGTAGGTCTCAGTGAAGTCAGTCACTCTGCCACGCAGTTCAGAACAACTTATCTGGTCTACTGAACCTATTCAGTACGACATCTTCCTGAAAGAGACTGTTCGCATTTTAAGTTGAGAAAGTTTTCAGGTGTATTCACCCCCCCTCTACACCTGAACGTTTATCTCAGGACCAACAATTGGTATCAGAGCAAAAGTTCTCTAAGACTCTTGTTTTCTGTAACTGGTCTACTTGAACGGATCCAAAAAACATTTTCACTGCATATCATTCTTCATTCATATCATAATTTTCAATGTCTGATATGTCAGGAATCAGGATAGTACCCATGTTCTCAGTAGAGAACTACGGGGTATGACGAGTCAGAATGGAGGCACATCTGATTTCCCTCAACGACAACATGACAGAGGTACGGGAAGATGAACCTATCGTTCCGATAATTGATATTGTCCAAACTCAGGATCCAGCACAAGGAGGCGGCATGGTGACCGGGAAGAAGATCCCCAAAGATAGAAGTCTTTTCACCCCTGAGGAGAAGAAGCTTCACAACTTAGACCGGGTTGCAGAAATGCCATACTAGCCACCCTGAGTGATTCCTATCTCGGAAGAGTTCAGGACTGCAAGTCCGCGAAGGAACTCTGGGACGCTTTAGCACTACTGAGTCGGGGACTCAGAAGATCAAAGCAAACAAACTGGCGCTAGAACTTCAGAAGCTGGAGAGACTGTCTCTCATGCCTGGTGACACAATTGAAGATCTTAACGTCAGATTTATAGATCCAATGAACACCATCAATGGGCTGGGAAAGACATTCTCCAACCGAGAAATGAATCTCAAGATATTGAGAGCACTGCCGGACGGACATTGGACTCCATTCGCTACATTACTTAGATATTCTGACCTTGATATTATTTATCCTGATCATATCTTTTCAGAATTAAAAGCTGAGGAGTTCGAGTTCGGCCTACCCCAAAGGAAGCAGCGAGCTGAAGCTGACACTCAAATCGACCATGCTTTTAAAGCATCAGTCAACACAATGACTCCCGCGTCTAGCAAGGCAGAACCTTCACTCAGTGATCTACAAGAAGGAAACCTAGCTAAGAAGTACGCACTGCTTGCCGTGAAGTATCAGAAGGAGAAGGAGAGGCGCAAAAAACTCTCTAGAGTCGTCAGACACTCAAAGGGTAAGTCAGAATATACACCCAAGCGCGCTCCTGAATCGCACACTTCTGATTGCAGGAAACAGGAGGACTCAGCTCAGTCGAAAGACAGCAAGAGCAAAGAAGAGAGAGACACCACCTGCTACAACTGCAAGAAGCCAGGACACTATTAATATGATTGTTCTGAGCTCAGTACTGCTGAGAGAGCAGCACGTAAAGCTCGAAGGGAGAAGTTCATCAAGAAGCGTCAAGCATATATTGCTGGTGAACTCTCAGACGACTCAGATGAAGTCGACTCCTTCATGGATTCTTTAGATGATGAAGCGGCATTCATGGCCGTAGAGCTTGAAGAAGATGCTGAAAAGTGTCTCATGGCAGGAGAAGAGGATGAGGTAAACTCTCACGCTCTATTTAATTCCTTTTCACACTGCACACACGACACTATTTCAGGTACAGAAGAGAATCTGGATATCTCGATTGTGTATGAGGAATTATTAGACGAGCAGATTCAGATGAGCCTGCAGCTTAGTAAGACTCTTCAGGAGTTGGATACCCTGAAAGTGGAGAATCAGAGACTTTCTCAGGAGAGTCAGGTTGCTATTGAGTCAGAAAGACTTGTGTTGAGACTCAGGGAGGAGATTAACTCTCTGATGGCCAAGTCTCAGCATTAAGAAGATCAGATCTCAGTACTGACCAATGACTTGACTCAGAAGGATACTGAACTGAGTCTACTGAAGCAAGAGTTGTCAGGACTTCAGACCGAGCATGAAATGCTTAAGAAGAGTGATGATGTCTGGAGGAATCTGATGACAGAGAGGTACATGGGCGCTGAAAAGAAGCTTGAGGCAATGCTAGCCAGCAACAAGCCTAAGCACTGTAAGGAGGGACTTGGATTCAGTCATGGAGCCTCCTCATCTGCCCCCGTACGCTTAGAGAACCGGCTAGCTGATAGATTTGTTCAAGGGGAGACTATTAACGCTGAGATCCTAAATGCCCTAGCAAAGAACAAACAGAAGATGAAGGCACCTCATCCCAGCTATCAGCATTCTGACAAGAAGATTAGCTCAAAATCACCTCAGCTTAGTCAAGGGGGAACCAACAGAGTTAAATGGGTTGATCAGTATGGACCTCCACAGCTGACACATCCAGCTCAGTATGGGTCATATTATTATGATCCTATAGTTAGAAGAGGACCTAAGAGTCAGAAAAGAAAGAAGAAAGCCATTCAGAAGGCGAAGATCAACAGTCCACCTACTCAGAAGATCAGGACTCCTGAACCTGTGAAGCCTCAGAAGTCAACATCGACCAGTCCAGTGGTCAAGTATGTTGATCAGAGTGGAAAGAAACTGTCTGAGACCACCAGGGTCGTGAGACAGATTTGGGTTTCCAAAACTAACATCTAAGGACCCAAAATCAAAATAAAGGGTACCTGAATATAATTCTGTTTTGCAGGTGCACAAGGACCCTTGGTATGTGGACAACGGATGCTCAAGACATATGACATACCAGAAGGATCTACTGAAGAATTATACTACCGAAGAAGGACCCATAATCGAGTTTGGAGATAATGCAAAAGGCTATACCAGAGGCTATGGAAACTCAGCATTGGAACCGCCACAGTTCCAAGAGTATCATATGTTGAAGGACTTCAGCATAATCTTCTCTCTGTTAATCAATTTTGTAATAACTCGAATAGAGTGATTTTTTACGTTGGTTTATGTGATGTCATTGATAAATCTACAGGGAAAACAGTGTTATCAGGTTCGCACAAAAAGAATATCTATGTAGCTGACTGGAACTCAGCTGAACCTGAAGCTTGTTTGTTGGCAAAGAACGACAACAGAACGAGGTGGCTCTGGCATAGAAGACTCAGCCATCTCCACTTCAAGACGCTCAACAAGCTAGCTAGAAATGCTCTAGCAAGAGGACTGCCGAATGAAGTATTCAGCAAAGACACTCAGTGTGAAGCATGTCTGAAGGGAAAGCAAACAAAGAAGCAAAATCCACCTGTTCCATCGCCTTCAACTGATGGAATCCTTCAGCTGCTACATATGGATTTATTCGGTCCAGTGTCTTCAGTGACGATCAGAGGCAAAAAGTATGCTTTAGTGGTCATTGATGACTACTCGCGCTACACATGGGTCATATTTTTTGTCAACAAGTCTGACGTCAAAACAGAGTTGCCTACGCTTCTGAAAAAGCTTAGTGTCGAAAAGAACACCAAAATTATAAAGATACGTTCTGACAGAGGAACTGAGTTCCTGAATTCGATGGTGGAGGAGTTCTGCAAAACTGAAGGCATAGAGCATGAGACGTCTACCGCGCGCACGCCTTAACAAAATGGGGTTGCTGAAAGGAAGACTTGAACACTCAAAGAAGCAGTAGGAACCTTGCTCGCAGACTCAGGACTCCCAACCAAATTCTGGGCAGAAGCAACTGACACTGCATGTTACACTCAGAACAGATCTCTACTGACTAAGCAGCATAAGAAGACACCATATGAATTATGGAACGGCAGGAAGCCCTTCATATCTTATTTCCATATTTTTGGGTGTTCGTGTTTTATCCACAATAATGGGAAGGACCAGTTAAAGACTTTTGATAGCAAGTCAGACCAGGGAGTCTTCTTAGGATACTCCCGGGTCAGCAAACCCTTTAGAGTTTTTAACTACCGGACCCTTTGCGAGGAGGAAAGCCCTCATGTTATTTTTAATGAGTTTGCTGCTGAAGACAGGAGCAGGAACTCAAAATCAGAATCTAAGGACATCAGTAAGCAGCTACAGGATCTGAGCCTAAAAGATAAAGTTGAAAAGAGCCAGCTGCGTTGGGATGATGGTTCAGAAGAGGAAACTGATGATAAGACAACTGAATCTCAGCCAGCAGCAAAAGTAGCTGACAGATTGACTCTACAGATTGACTCTACTGAACAAAGTCAATCCCAGGTAACTCAGGTCGATGAAGAAACCCAAGTGGTAACTGAGACCTCTACTGAGGATAATAATTCAGGGGGAACAAATGAAGTTCCTGAGTTAAATGCCCCCGAACCTAGTGACTCATTAGACCCAACTCTAGTAACTGAATTACTTCAATCTCAGAATAGTACAACTGAAATGCCTAACTCATCTACTATCTGCATTGAACAAATTTCAGATGAAGAGTTGAAACATCATCGATCGTGGCTGGACGCTCACACTTCTGACTTGATTATTGGAGATCCTTCAGCTAGTGTAAAGACAAGATCCAGATTTTGTCAGGGAGAAAGCGCATTATATTCCTGCTTCTTGTCTACTGAAGAACCTCAGTCAGTTGAGGACGCACTCAAGGATGCTGATTGGATCATAGCTATGCAGGAGGAGCTGAACCAGTTCGCGAGAAACGAAGTATGGGAGCTTGTTGACAAACCCCGACATCAACATGTGATTGGAACTAAATGGGTCTTCAAGAACAAGTGAGATGAAAACAACGTTATAGTAAGGAACAAAGCAAGACTCGTGGAAAAAGGCTAATGTCAAGCTGAATGGATAGATTTCGACGAAACTTTCGCTCCAGTTGCAAGATTGGAGGCAATCAGACTATTCCTAGCCTACGCAACACATCAACGATTTATAGTTTATCAAATGGATGTGAAGTCTGCATTCCTGAATGGCATACTGAAAGAATAAGTCTATGTAGAACAGTCTCCCGACTTTCAGCAGGGACATTAGGTCTATAGACTCAGAAAGGCTCTATATGGGTTAAAACAAGCACCCAGGGCTTGGTACGATACCCTGTCTGAGTTTCTTCTTCAGAAAGGTTTTCAGAAGGGCACAGTAGACGTCACATTATTCAGCATTCGACTGGAAGACGATATCTTACTTGTGCAGATCTACGTAGATGACATTATATTCGGCTCGAAGAATGTCATCAAGTGTCAGCAATTTGAGAAAATGATGAAGGATAAGTTCGAGATGTCGATGATGGGAGAGATGAATTATTTCCCCGGCTTTCAAGTTAAACCATCTGAGAAGGGAACATTCATCAATCAAGGCAAATACACTCGAGACCTCATCAAGAAATTCGGTTGCACATCCGGCAAACCAATCAAGATCCCGATGAACACGAATATGAAAATCGATCTTGATAAAGAGGGAGTATCAGTAGACCATACTGAATTTCATGCTATTATTGGTTCATTATGATATCTACCTGTTACTCGACCTGACATAACTTATGCTGTAGGTGTCTGCGCTGAATTTCAGGCGAATCCTAAGCAGAGCCACATGGACTCAGCAAAGAAGATTCTCCGCTATCTCAGAGGAAAACCTGACATGGGTTTATGGTATCCAGTAGATGATAATATTGAACTAACTGGTTATTCTGATGCTGACTATGCAGGATGTAGGATTGACCGAAAGTCAACTTTTGGAACTTGTCAGTTCCTTGGCAATAAGCTAATTTCATGGTTTTCAAAGAAACAACATTCAGTAGCGAAGTCAACTACTGAAGCTGAATACATGGTTGCCGGAAGTTGCTGTGCCCAAATCCTTTGGCTGAGACAGCAGCTACGCGACTATGACGTCATTCAGAATGAAGTACCGATCTTTTGCGACAACTCCTGTGCGATTGCAATCACTCAGAACCCTGTACTTCATACTAGATGCAAGCACGTGGACATCAGACACCACTGGTGATCACCGTATTGCACCAAATAATCCTGCAAAATCAGAGAATTATATCAGTATAGTTCACATGGTATCGAACACAGGGAACGGACGACTAGACACTTTATTTTCCTACTTATCTATGGTTTTGGTTAGCAACCACGCAAGTTTTAGGTTTTAATCTAAACTAAGAATTTGTAAAACTGAAAGATATTAATAACACTGAAAAGTGAAAAAAAACTGAATGAACTGGGCAATTGAAAGGTAGGTCCAGCAGAATATTCACATACACGTAATTTCAATCCTCGGCACTTAATATGAATTAACCCAAGAATCTACTAGTTATAGACCACCGTAACTTAAACTGCGTGATCCTCACTCCCACTTACTTAGTCGGTAACCGCCATGTTGGGCATCGAAACGGCTACTTCCCTAACCTAGCTACAACCTACGTTGTTGGGCAATCAATAGATTCAATAGCTAGACAGCTTTATCGAACTAAGGGAGCCTAGTATAGGAGCCTACTCGTATGTTGGGCATCTAATAGTCTCCTATCGGTTTAATCCAATTACTCTTACGAATAATTTTGCTACTTACCTAGCCTTGTTCCACGAGAAACGATGGAAGTACTAAGTTAGCTATAGACTGCGCAACCTAGGATGATCAAGCCTAAATTACTAGCCAGATTAATTAATTCAGAATTAACCCGAAACCCTTTTGATTAATTATTCGAACCTAAGCCTCATGTACTGTTCACGTGTGCATTTATATTCTGCCGGACCCTAAAAAGTTTAGCTACTCATGCAGACGCTTCGGTTGGGCAACTGGGACAGTTTACAGAACAGAAACTTAGACATGAATAACCCTAGATCTAGCATGAACGAAAATTAAATGACTTAAAGCACGAAATAACAGAATGATTAAACCTACGAAATTAAACTAGAACTTGAATTAAAATAGCAAATGATGTTTGAAAGTAAATATTAAGTTCCTACGAAAACGATTAACGACGAAAGTAAATTAAAACTAGAATTCAAACTACGGAATTTAAAAGCATAAAACACGGAAATTAAATGATGAGTTTCTTCTTCAACTAATCTACGGAAGTCGGTCGGAAATGGTTCGGTGGTTGTCGGCGGTATTCGGTTGGCTTCGGCGGTGATCGGCGGCGGTGATCGGATCGGAAGGGAGCAACGACAAGATTGTGTGTTCGGGTTTGGAGCGTGTTCCATGATCTTCACGGTTCCAAGCTTTTGATTTTCGTCCCCCTTTCAACTCCTTATATACTCCTCATTTTCTTCCTCTCCAAGCTAGGTCAAATCTTTGATAAGGGAAGAGATTTGGATAAATAAGGAAATAAGATCTTCCCTTAACTACCACAAAATATCTTCAAGATTCTTTCCTTCTCCACAAATCTGCGCCCACATCATCAATTCCGTGCCTTTTCTTTATCAAAATTCGCCAAATATTATCCTCGTCATCATGCCACGTCAGCACCTAAAACCTGCATTTTTCGCCATTGCGACTGCACGGTTGGCCAATTGACGCACTTTTCGGCCTGAAATTACTAAGTACGAAAATGACTCATCAAATATCCTTACACTTGATTTATACTCGCCCTCGAGTATAAGGAGAGACAAAAGATAAGTACTTAGTCATTTCGGCCCATCCCCAAGACTCAAAACAAAAATAAAAGACTAAAGGAAAGCAAAGACACGACAAAACAAGAACACAAAGACACGAACAAAATAAAGACACGAAATAAAAAACACGGACTCACAACAAAAACATGAAAAACAACGACATGAAGCAGCACCAATCAATCCAAAATTCTCTACACCAATTAACTAGCCAAACAAATCAAATCATCCAAATATGATCTCATCAAGCAAGTAGACGATGCAAATTTTGAAACTAAGCACACATATATCAACTTGGTCAAAATCTAAACAATGTGGATCTCCTCAAGGTTCGCTCATCACTCAACTAATCTAGGTCCGATACAAGCCACTTAAGAAAAATAAATCCACGCAATCACGATAAGAGATCGTCACAATAGCAATATTAAGGAGGTCTTTCTCATTAGGTTATAATGGGCTTATGACTTAGACAAATTGATGTTGGTAAGGGTCCTAGGGTACTAAGCTCCATAAAAAAATACAATTCAATGTTATGCATGCCAAACTCACTTACTTGTGCAATTAATACAAAATTTCAAAAACATCCCACCACTTAACAATTTCGAACAAATGCTACAATTATTTTTATGTACCCATTTTTTTTTCTTTTTTCTGCCACATCTCTTTTTTTTTTTAATATTTCATATGTATTTTTCGTGGCATAAATTTTTTTCTTCTTTTTCCACATTCTGGGTACAGACTGTCTCAACTGGGCAATCAGGCCACTTAAAATCTGCTTTCTTCTTTCGCAGCTTATACATTCAACTTTCGGCCTATACAAATCTTTTTGCAGCACCTCTTACTTTGGTAGGCAGAGGACATATGTAACAATCCTCTAAACAACAATTATAATGCACAAGAAAGTTTATAAGACATGCAATAACATGGGTCAAGAGAAAGTTTAAAAGGCATTGGCTAAATTTTTACTAACTCATATGAAAGAATCGATCAAGGCTCAACTTGGCTCACTAGGGGATAATTTAGGGTCGAAAATATTTTGTCCCGGCCATTTGGCAAAAAATCCCTAGTGCCTCCTATCATTTATCACAAATGACTCAAACTTATTACAATTTTGCGGATAAACACTCTCAAAAGAAATAGTAGGAAGTGTCCTACTTTAAGGCTCAAATCTAATTTAAGTGAGTGGTTAATAAAAATTTAGATCCAATAAAGTTTATTTTTCGTCATCCCAAATTACATACACATATGTGCCTAGATCTAATTTTCACGAAGTCTACAAGCAAGCATATTGAAACACAAAAGCACAAATAAGACATGCTTGATCATAGAAAACGTCGTATCAAAAATCGAAAATTTTGGCATGCTTCGACACAAAATACCCCCCTCCTTACACTTAAAACTTGCTCGCCCTCGAGCAAGAAGAAAAGACAAAACAAAGAGAGAAGGCATGATAAAAGAAAAACAAAAAACACCCTCCTTACACTTGAACCCTTTCAAGTGTAAGAACAAAATAAAACAAAAGACAAAAGAAAATAAACTACCCCTCCTTACACTTGAACCCTTTCAAGTGTAAGGACACAAAAGACTCACAAAAACTGACTCAAATCAGAAAACAAAAACGAAAAACAAAAATTGGGGAGAAACGTTACTTGGCGCCTCGCTTGGGCAAGCGAGGCAGTCGGCTCATCACGGTACGGCGCAGGCGGTCAACCCGACGTCCCAAAGAATTTAGGTCAGTGCGCAGCAACTCCACATAATCTCCACCTACACTCGAAGATGCACTCGAGACACGAGGTCCCGGTGGATAAAACTAGATGTCCCGGTTAGGCAATTCATACACTAAGCGAGAATTGCTCAACAAAGATATATCAAACAAAGTGGGAGGGGGCACTTGACTTAAATACTGAGCATCATAGATCACAAAATTTCGTTCAATGAACGTAGCAAGTAAGTGGCACAACGTGAGGTGCCGTGCGGTGTGACTAGCTATGATGAACATATTCTTGGCAATCCAAAACCCTAGGTTTACCGGTCGGCCGGCATGCATACACCATAATAAATAAAGCTCATTAGTTGTTACCTTGTCAAAGGTCGTACTCTTACCGGTGAGGTTGTGAACTAGCAATTGATGGCATAGGCGGAGAGCGGGATCCTCGATGTAACACACATACGAACCCGAGGATTGAAAATCCTCCGAGTCGCTCGGCGCTAAGAGCCTCCATGCATTGATCAATCCTATGTATTGAGGATCCTTGTTCGGCAAGCAATGTGAACCTATCTCATACCTCAACTCAAGAAAATGGTCAAAAGTGGTTATGCCTAATCTCGCACTCCATTCGGCCAAAGAAAGATGATAATTGTTGCCAAACAATCGAAAGGCTATGCATGGCTCATACAAGTCTTTATCATGCTCAAAATGGAAAGTATTGAAAAACTCTCTAGCCAATTCTTTGTAGCAAATATAATGATGAGATTCAAGCAACCAAGACCAACCAATTCGACCAAAGTAGGTAAAGAAGGGAATGATATTACCCGTTCGGCATAAGAACTCGCGGTCGATGAGGCGTCCGCTCCGGTACTCCTTTCCTTCGCGCTCCATGTTCCGGTCATCCAAGTACTTGATCTCGAAACGAGAGAGGGCGACGACAGCTTCGGGCGTGTCCAAGTGGATTATGGTTCGGTTACCATACTCATTTTCTTGCGGGAAGGCGGATGTGGAGTCGGAGTCGACTAAAGAAAGACCACTCAAGTTGAAGTCACCTTCGTAGTTGCCGTCGTGGTCGTCGGACACGTAGTCCGAGTCTTGGTCATTGCTCGGCAAATCACCACGTATACTCTCCATCCAATTCACGTCGCCGTAATATTGAGGCGGCGGTGCCGATTGAGATACTCGGGCTTCATCCACAAAAGGCAACCACTCGTACACCCTTTGAGGAGAACGAGGTGGTTGAGAGGACGAGGCTTCGCCGGGATGTCGGACGAAAGACCGACGGACGCGAGATCGGCGAGGTGGAGACGGCGGCGGCGTAGGCTTGGGAGACTCCTCGGGTGTGGATTCCGTGAGATCCGCCCTTGGCGGTTGGATCGGCTCTTGAATTCAAACTCCCGTAGAACTACGTACCCGTCTCCTTGGCGGTTTTAGAGGAGAAGAAGATTCCGTAACAAAGTTTGAATGTTGATCTTGCGGATCTTCTTCCAGCTCTGGTTCGTACGTGAATGCTGGCGGTGGTGAGACTTCGGCATCGTCGAAGGGAACTTGATGGAAGGGCTCAATAGCTTGGGCGGCAGCAGCAGCGGTGACGCTGTGTCTCTGGGTCATCTCTGTACGCGGCGAACCATTAGGCAGCGGCTCGGAGTCCAGTCTTCTTCTTCGGCGGCATAGTGTCTCGGTTGCACAACTGATCGGGTTGTGGTGGTGGAAGTTGAAGTTCTTGTAGAGAGAAGGAGGAGGGCGGCGGCCTTGAGAGAGAAAGATGGTTGAATAGTATCAAGTGGGTAGGGTTTCATGATCTCTCCGCTTTTATAGTACAAAACTTTTCACTTTGACCCCTCCACTTGCACAATTGATAGAATGACCCCATCTTTATGCAATTAAGGTTTCCAAACTTTATGAGTTTCAATTGGCCCCAACAAAGCTTCCTTCTTTAAATTTGACCCTTCAAAAACTTTGGAAACATCAATTGGGTCCTTTATGACTTCCGGAATTGCAATTTGGTCCCCCCAAACTTCTTCTCTTCTAGATTCACCACAATAATTTTTTTCTCCTTACACTTAAGCTCTTTTCTTCCTTAGCCAAAATCTGAAAAATAAGAAGAAAAACACTAAGCATAAAAATGACAAAAATAAATAAAAATACGAAAAATAAAAAAATGGAAATAACAAACGCGGGTTGCCTCCCAGTAGCGCCTCTCTTTAGAGTCTTCGGCTAGACCTCCTCTTCAAAGAGTCAAACGTAAGAGGGAATGGACAAGCCTTGCTCATCCACATCTTCCATCATAGTAGCTGCATGGTAGAATTTAAGGCGATGGTCATTGACGGTGAAAGCTTCGTCCGAATCGAGTTTCTGTATGACCACTGCTCTGCTTGGCCAAGCGGAGCGCACTCTGAACGGACCAATCCATATGGACCTAAGCTTTCCCGGCATGAACCGTAGGCGTGATTGATACAGCAAGACAAGTTACCCCGGCTCAAATTTCTTCAGACGAATGGCCTTATCATGCCATGCCTTAGTACGATCCTTGTATCGCATTGTCGCGTCATAGGACTCCATCCGAATCTCCTCCAGCTCTTGAAGCTAATATTTTCGTTCCTTAGCACATTCTGCTGGGTCCATGTTGATTTTCTTTACAGCCCACCAAGCTTTGTGCTCCAGTTGCACAGGCAGATGACATAGCTTACCAAAAATCAATCTATACGGAGACATTCCGAGAGGAGTTTTATAAGCTGTCCGATAAGCCCATAAGGCGTCATCCAGCCTCGTACTCCAATCCTTCCTTGATGGATTGACAGTCTTCTCCAATATAGTCTTGATTTCTCTATTAGACACTTCAGCTTGCCCATTCGATTGAGGATGGTAAGCGGTAGAGACTCGGTGAGCTACTCCATACTTCTTCATTAATGATTCTATGGTGCGGTTGCAAAAGTGTATGCCTTGGTCGCTTATTATAGCTTTGGGCACTCCAAATCTGCAAAAAATGTTAGTACGGAGAAATCCTGCAACCACTTTAGAATCATTAGTCTTGGTGGCTTTCGCCTCGACCCACTTAGAAACATAATCGACGGCAAGTAAAATATACATGTTCCCATATGAGTGAGGAAACGGACCCATGAAATCCATACCCCATACATCGAAAATTTCGCAAAATCTTAAAGGCTTTTGGGGCATTTCATCTCTCATGGATATATTTCTGGTCATTTGACAACGCGTACAAGACTTACAGTAATTGTAGGCGTCGAGGTGTAGGCTTGGCCGAAAGAATCTCGCATCCAACACGTTCCTTGCGGTTCTTTTTGGACCAAAATGTCCACCATAAGCAGAAGAGTGACAGTGGAATAAGACGTCTTCTTGTTCGTCTTCGGGTATGCATCTGCGAATCACTTGATCGACTCCCATTTTCCAAAGAATTGGAGAGTCCCAAAAGTATTGCTTGCACTCGCTTTTCAACTTAGCATTTTGAGCATGAGTAAACTCGGGTGGAAGCTGCTTAGATGTCAAGCAATTCACAATATTAGCAAACCAAGGTAAATTAGAAGTCTTACCCACAGTCTGCAACTGTTCTGACTCGGTGGTGTCTCGGTTGGCCAACTGAGACACTTTCTGAACTTGCATCGCAAAACACTGTTCCGATAGCAGCTGGGCAAGGCTGGAAACAGTCTCTAGAACAACATATAAGTGTTCTTCTGGAAAGGTCTCGTTGATTGGCTCTCCATCATCTTCTTGATTTAATCGACTTAAGTGGTTTGCCACATGATTTTCAACACCTTTCTTGTCCTTCACCTCCCAATCGAATTCTTGTAGAAGAAGAATCCATCGGATAAGTCGTGGCTTTGATTCCTTCTTTGTTAGGAGATGCTTGACGGCGGCGTGATCGGTATAGACAATTATCTTCAAGCCGAGTAAATAAGAACGAAATTTATCAAAGGCAAACACTATTGCCAACAGCTCCTTCTCCGTGGTGGAATAGTTGCATAGAGTCGGATTCAATGTCTTTGATGCATAGTAAATCATGTGGCTCTCCTTTTCGGATTTCTGTCCCAGCACTGCTCCGATTGCCCAATCGGAGGCATCGCACATAATTTCGAAGAGTTTGTTCCAATCCGGCGGCTGCATCATCGGAGCTGTTGTGAGCTTGTTTTTCAAGAGGGTAAAGGCCTCCTTACACTTGTCATCAAAATCGAAGCCGATTTCTTTTTGCAATAGCCTTGTCAACGGTTGAGCTATCTTCGCGAAATCCTTGATAAAGCGCCGATAAAAACCGGCATACCCTAGAAAACCGCGAACTTCTTTTAGCGTAGTAGGGTACGACAACTTGGCTATGGACTCGACCTTGGCCTTATCGACTTCGGTTCCTCTTCTAGAAACGATGTGATCGAGCACAATCCCCTCGGTCACCATGAAATGACATTTTTCATAATTTAACACCAAATTCTTTTCTACGCATCGGGCTAGGACCTTTTCTAGATTCTTCAAGCACGAAGTGTAAGAATCACCGTAAATGGTGAAGTCATCCATGAAGACCTATATGTAATTCTCGATAAAGTTCGAGAATATACTCATCATGCACCTTTGAAAGGTGCCCGGCGCGTTACACAACCCAAACGACATTCGGCGGTAGGTGAACGTTCCATATGGACATGTGAATGTCGTCTTGTCTTAATCCTCATCTCGCACATGGATTTGGAAATATCCGCTAAATCCGTCTAGAAAACTGAAATCGACTTGCCCCGCAAGTCTCTCGAGCATTTGATCGATGAAAGGAAGCGGGAAATGATCCTTGCGTGTAGCCGAATTCAGCTTCCGATAATCGATGCACATGCGCCATCCTGTCACTAAGCGTACCAGAACCAATTCGTTCTTCTCGTTTTCCACCACTTGGAATCCAGATTTCTTCGGTACGACGTGAACAGGACTCACCCATTTGTTGTCCGATATGGGGTAAATTATACCCATAGATAGCAGCTTCAGAACTTCTTTTAATACGACCTCCCGCATATTCGGATTGAGCTTCCTTTGTTGATCACGAAAAGGCTTGCTATCAGGCTCCATCAAAATAGAATGCTCGCATATGTCGGGACTTATGCCGGTAATGTCGGCTAATGTCCAGTCGATAGCCTTCTTATGCTTCCTTAAAACTTCAAGCAATGTCGTCTCTTGATTGTCATCAAGCTCCTTGTTGATGATAACGGGTAGCGTCTCATTCTCTCCCAGATATGCATACTTCAGATGTGTAGGGAGCTGCTTAAGTTCCAATTTCGGAGCTTTGATGATTGACGGCAACAGTTTCTCAGAAGTGTCTCGGTTGGGCAACTGAGACACATTGTTGACAGTTTCTAGCTTCGGGGTTGCGTATAAAGCTAAGATGCTTTCTCTGATCTCCTCATCCCTCATATCTTTGACATCTTCCTCGGTCAGCCCTTGAGTCAAGGTAACTTCCATTTTGTCCTGCATCACATACGTCTCAAGATATTCTTGGACAATAGCATCAATGGAGTCAGTAGAAAAAACATTCTCATTTTCATGATCGTAGGGTTTCTTAAGTGCCTCAGATATGCGATGAACATAAGTTTCATTATGGTATGCCACACTTATCGAACCCTCATCCACATTAATTATTGCCTTTACAGTCTTTAAAAATGGTCTACCCAATAACACTCCCGCAGTTCCTTCAACTTGCCTATCATTTGTGTCAATTACATAAAAATCAGCAGGATAGACAAAATTGTTGATTTTGTCTAAAATGTTCTCAAGTAAACCAATCGGAGCAATGCATGACCTATCCGCTAATTGAATAATCACCTTAGTAAATATTAACTCAGCTCCTGCCAATTGATTATATACAGATAAAGGCATAACATTTATAGATGCTCCTAGATCTCACATGTTTCTTGTTTAATCATGACATCACCCATCAGACAGGGAAGTGTGAACATACCTGGGTCGGCACATTTAGCAGGAAACATCTTCTGTATAATCGCCGACACTGTGTGATCGAACAAAACTTTCCCGGACTTGGGAACTTTTCCAGCAATGAAATCCTTCACAAATTTCCCGAACTTGGGAATCTTAACGGCTTCAAGGAAAGGGATATTTATCTCCAATTTCTCGAACAACTTCATGTAATCCATGCTTTCCTTGTTCGGTGTTCTCTTCCTTTCCAAAGCTTCCAGAAATGGTGGAGGAAGTATCGGTTCAGAATCCGATTGGCTAGTCGGGACAACCTCCTCTTCCTGTTCTGGTTCAACATCTTTAGCATGCTGTTCTTCTGGACGGTAGGGTTGTGCAGGATGTTCTACGACCTTCTTCTTTTCTGTCAGCTTTTCTGGGTGTCTCGCTTGTACAATCGGGCCAGACAGTTCTTTTCCTCCACGCAGCGTAATCTGATTGCAGTTATGAGCATTTGGATTTTGTTGTGGTTGAGCTGGAAGCTGCCCTTGAGAATTCTTAATTTCCTGCATGGTAGAATTCAACTTACTCATCTGCTTGGCCAACTGATCCATCGTAGCTTGCTGATCCTTTTTTGTCTGATTGATCTCCCGCTGCATTTTTTGTTGAAATGCAGTGGTGCCCTTCTGCGAAGAAACCATTTCGGCCAAAATCTTTTCCAATGGATTCTGGTGCTCCGGTTGGGCAACTAGAGTACTCTGCTGCTGAAACTGCCTTTGATGCGGAGGCCTATACGCCTGCTGATAGCTATTCTGATTAGGAACCTGGTATGGCTGCTGATAACTCTGTTGCTGTTGGTATGACTACTGAAATTGTGGTTGAGGCGGATTTTTTGCTTGAAATTGCTCTTCCGGTTGCCTCCATCGAAGGTTCGGATGAACCCCTTGCTGTCCGCTCCAATTTCCAGCTGCGTTTACTTCTTCTCCTGGACATTGTAGTGATGTATGTCCTTTTTCTCCACATGCTCCACATGCGTGATCGACATTTGATCGGCTTGGGGCAGGAGCGTTCTGCTTGAGTATCAAGTCGAGCATATCTTGCAATAGGCTGAATTTTGCCTCCACTTTACTATCGATCTCATCCATATAATCTGAATGAGACCAATTTACAGCTCTCCTTGTTGGTCTCGGCCCTTTGTATTGCGAGGTAGACTCCGCAAGCCCTTCGATTATATTTCTTGCATCTTCGTAGAGGCTTGTATGGAAATTCCCTCTCAGACCGATATCAACCATGGCTTTTGCTTCGTCTGTCATCCCTTGATAGAAAATCTGTAGAAGTTCCACATCCGAGTAGCCATGGTTCGGACAACTAACGACAAGTCGTCCAAATCTCTCCCAGTATGCACCGAAGGTCTCGTTGATTTCTTGAGCGATCCCGAAAATCTGCTTCTTTAATACATTTGTCTTCGACTGCGCGAAGTATTTCTTCAAGAAAACCGTACGCATCTGGGCCCACATCGTGATCGTGTTCGGCTTTAAACTTGAGAACCACGCTTGTGCTCCGTCTTGGAGAGTGAATGGAAAGGCCTTGAGCTTGAACGCGTCCAGGTTGCCTTGCCGGTGTAAGTTACACACTTGCATGAACGACGCCAAAAAGGAATTTTGACTCTCGTTCGTCCTTCCATAAAACTTCGACATGGCAGCGACCATGTTCAGCTTGACATCGATTTGTTCAGTAGTTGTGATTTGGATTGGACCGGATAGGTCCGCTCCCATGTCAAGCGATCCTGTATTCATCCTCAAGGGTTGTGGATTGTGCACTTCCTCCATCTCTTCCTCCTCTGATTCTGAGTTTGTTACTAGAGTATTTTGCCTTGTTCTGTTGAACAAAACAGTCTCTGGTTCTGAGTCGCTGATCGGATCACCGGCCTCTGTTCTGTCTCCTGGTTGGGCAGTTGAGACGTCTGCTGCCTTGGACAAATTTTGTTGCTTTTGCAGCTTTGTCTCCTTCCTATTCCTCTTTGCTGCTTTCTCGATCTCAGGATCAAACATCAGATTAGGTTTGGAAGACCTGCTCATGCAACATTAAAAAGCACAAAAGAAAGATTAGTAGAAAAATTAAGAAAACTAGTTAACACCGCTCCCCGGCAACGGCACCAATTTGGTGATCGTTGTATTGCACCAAATAATCCTGCAAAATCAGAGAATTATATCAGTATAGTTCACAGGGTATCGAACACAGGGAACAGACGACTAGACACTTTATTTTACTTATCTATGGTTTTGGTTAGCAACCACGCAAGTTTTAGGTTTTAATCTAAACTAAGAATTTGTAAAACTGAAAGATATTAATAACACTGAAAAGTGAAAATAAACTGAATGAACTGGGCAATTGAAAGGTAGGTCCAGCAGAATATTCACACACACGTAATTCCAATCCTCGGCACTTAATATGAATTAATCTCAAGAATCTACTAGTTATAGACCACCGTAACCTAAACTGTGTGATCCTCACTCCCACTTACTTAGTCGGTAACCGCCATGTTGGGCATCGAAAAGGCTACTTCCCTAACCTAGCTACAACATACGTTGTTGGGCAATCAATAGATTTAATAGCTAGACAGCTTTATCGAACTAAGGGAGCCTAGTATAGGAGCCTACTCGTATGTTGGGCATCTAATAGTCTCCTATCGGTTTAATCAAATTACTCTTACGAATAATTTTGCTACTTACCTAGCCTTGTTCCACGAGAAACGATGGAAGTACTAAGTTAGCTACAGACTGCGCAACCTAGGGTGATCAAGCCTAAATTAATAGACAGATTAATTAATTCATAATTAACCCGAAACCCTTTTGATTAATTATTCGAACCTAAGCCTCATGTACTATTCACGTGTACATTTACATTCTGCCGGACCCTAAAAAGTTTAGCTACTCATGCAGACGCTTCGGTTGGGCAACTGGGACAGTTTATAGAACATAAACTTAGACATGAATAACCCTAGATCTAGCATGAACGAAAATTAAATGACTTAAAAGCACGAAATAACAGAATGATTAAACCTACAAAATTAAACTAGAACTTGAATTAAAATAGCAAATGATGTTTGAAAGTAAATATTAAGTTCATACGAAAATGATTAACGACGAAAGTAAATTAAAACTAGAATTCAAACTACGGAATTTAAAAGCATAAAACACGGAAATTAAATGATAATTTCTTCTTCAACTAATCTACGGAAGTCGGTCGGAAATGGTTCAGTGGTTGTCGATGGTATTCGGTTGGCTTCGGCGGTATTCGGTTGGCTTCGGCGGTGATCGGCGGTCGGCGGCGGTGATCGGATCGGAAGGGAGCAACAAGCAAGATTGTGTGTTCGGGTTTGAGGCGTGTTTGATGATCTTCACGGTTCCAAGATTTTGATTTTCGTCCCCCTTTCAACTCTTTATATACTCCTCCTTTTCTTACTCTCCAAGCTAGGTCAAATCTTTGATAAGGGAAGAGATTTGGATAAATAAGGAAATAAGATATTCCCTTAACTACCACAAAATATCTTCAAGATTCTTTCCTTCTCCACAAATCCGCGCCCACGTCATCAATTCCGTGCCTTTTCTTCATCAAAATTCGCCAAATATTATCCTCGTCATCATGCTACGTCAGCACCTAAAACCTGTATTTTTTGCCACTGCGACTGCACCGGTTGACCAATTAACGCACTTTTCGGCCTGAAATTACTAAGTGCGAAAACGACTAATCAACCACTTCATTCGTGATCTTGTCGAAAAGAAGGATATCATGATGGAGAAGATCCATACTGACCATCAAAGGGCAGATATTCTCACCAAGCCTCTAGCTAAAGTCAGATTCAGAGAACTTTCAGTAGAGCTAGGTCTGCTAGACCCTACTGACTACAGTCAGTAAGTGGATTCAGGAGAGGAGCATTCAGCAAGGGGGAATGTTCACTCTCAGTACTGAACTTATTCAGTACATAGAGATTCAGCAACCATCTGCATAAGGTATCAGCTGACTATGATGTTCAGCTGACAGGTTTGCGTATCTCTACTCAGTAGCCAATGAAATATTTTATGCATTAATGATTCAGATTCAGCTTCGTATTCAATGCCTTAGAAAATGTCATTTAATATAACAATTTACATTTAATACACGACATTCTATGCTAAGTATGTTGAACTCTGCGGCGCATTAAATGCATGTCTAATCAAGTTACTTCTTTGTCTATATACAACTGTAATTTGACTTAGGCGGCTACGTTGATCATTACCTATTTTATAACATTAAATCTTAGCCGTCCATCTCATAAAGCAGATTTAAATTGAACCGTGGATTAATAATTGTTCATCTTCTTGATCGTATATAAAACACGTTCAAAGTTAGAAAACCGCAATTTTACTCTGCAACTTTTAACCCTAGAAATTTTCTAAGAAAAGCATTCACTCTTTGCAAACATCTCTTAAAACCTCTCAGAAATTACTGTGGCAAATCTCATGCATATTCAGTATCACGTAGGTTTCTTGATAATATCCTTTCTTCGATACTGATACTTTCTTTTGCAGATTAAAATCATGACAGGATCAGTCATCACCCCGGTCAGTATGATAGAAATTCTCGAGAAATACCGTGTTTGGTGTGAGCCGATCATGGACTTCGACGCGTGTGAATTAGATTTCATGGAGGAGATCTTCGAAGCGCTGAGGGCTTTAGGTCTGGAAGCCTTTCTGTCCAGGAAGCCTTCTTACTTCCTTCAGCGACAGATTTTATAGCTCTATCTGAACTCTGAGTCAGTAGATGGTGATACCCGAGGCCAATTCGTTATTCATCACGTAGCAGATCCCGCCCGTGCTGTATCAGTGATTAAGCAGATGTCCATTAAAGAAGCTCTTCAGCGGAGCTTTTAACTTCCCAGCACTAGGTTCAGCACAGTTGGCTATAAGGACGATCTCATGGATGAGTATCTAGAGATCTTTTGCGGCAAGCCTACGACTTTCAGGGCTGCCTTCCCGAAGAATGCGATGTTGCCTCAGTACAGAGCATTGGCTTACATAGTCACACAGATATTGACTAGCTAGGCTGGGTCATTCGATCAAGTGTCCAGACCAAAGATTCAGATGATGATGGTGATATATGACCATGCACAGATCAACTGGACTGAATTCTTTCTGAAGGAGTTCATGACCCAGGCAGCAAAGTTCGATAAGACATTGAAGTGTCTGACTGTCAAGGGAAAGCTCCTTTACGGGATGAAACTGACGGTCATGATAGAAGATCTTTGTGGGGATGACCACACCATTTACGCTGACAAAGGGTACTTCAACCCTAAAAAGGTGAGGTTCCAGAGCAGGGCAGCAGCCCTTCAGCAGATCGGCTCAGGGCCTGCTGAGCCTAAGAAAGGCTCTCAGAAGACCTCTACTCCTTCCAAGAAGAGGTCACCTCCCAAAACAGCTTAGAAAACACCGACCAAGAAGCAGAAGACGGTCAGTAAAGCTGTAATTGTACCTCCCCTGCAACTGAGAGATGAGGCAGAGTCATCTGAGAAGACTGCCTAAGTGGAGAAAGCAGTCTCCACTGAAAAGGGAGAGGAAGTGGAACAAGGGGCAGGAGCTGAATCTGTCACTCCTATTGCTCAAACCCCTTTGGACATTCCACCTCTCAGCAGCATTCCGTCTGTTGAGAAAGACACGTATCCGATAGAAATCGAAGATTCGAAGATAGCGTCAGAATCAGAGACCATCGGGATGGAGGCCTCAGCTCTTCAATCCAGAGCCTCCTGAGAAGTCTTAGAAGCCATTCCGGAGATAGCCAGTCACTCCGACTTAGTCACTTTGGTCAGACAGGCCCGGCTTCATATTCTAATTAGGTACCAGACGTGGTCTACTCTGAATAGACTCATCCAACACCACTCCTGCAAACAGCTTCACGAAGAAGAGCTACTGATCCGCGAGAAGATGTGCTACTCCGAGCCTGCAGATCTCTACTCTATGGACGATTTGAGGGCGGCCATGCTAGCCCTGCTGAACGACAGAATCCCATCTTCAGCAGCTGCTCCCTCAGATGGGTCTGATCCCGAAGATCAGGACCCGCCCCATGATTCAGGCTCTGAGAAGCCCGTTGAGGGATCTCAACTGGAGAAGGATGCCCCACCTACAACAACTGCTGAAATCCCACTCAGCATCCTCCCACCAGGTCAGTCGGTGGCTGGTACCTCACAGACCGCGGACCCAGTACAACTTTTGTTGGGGTCTACTTTTGAGGTAGCGCCCAGCCCGAAAACCCGATGTTCTAAGACTGTGGCCAGGGCCCTCAGAAGTCAGGGTGCTCAGAACCGACTTCTTGCCCGAGCCGTCCACAAGACGTGGAAGCAGTCTACTCAGGCTCAGAGTGAGGAGATAAAGGAGCTCCGCATGACTATTCAGAACACTCCAGCTCTTGACTTCTCTACAATACTGACAGACGCCTTAGCGACTCAGAGAGCTGAGTTTGAAAAGCAACAGAAGCTGATGGAAGCTGCTCAGATGAAACTTCTTGAAGACTATCAAGTAGCCCAGTCAGCCCATGCTAAATCTATATCTTCCATGAGTCAGGCCGCAGAGCTCAGACTCTAGAACATTCAGAAGGCTATGGAAGAAAAGATGGATCAGAAGTTGCAAACGATTCAGACTGTAGTGGAGACTTCCCACAAGAAGTATAGAGATGAGCTTACTGAAGAGCGGAATGAACTCCACGAACGACTTGAGAAGTTGCATACAGCTTTGGATGTACCTACCCTCGGCCCATTTGCTGATGCCAAAAAGGGGGAAAGGGAAAGGATACCAAGGGCACCAAGGGGAATCAGGTCAATTAAGGGAGCAACTCAATCTCAACTATCTGCTCCTACTGAAACCCCAGGTCAGGCTTAGGGTATCTCAGCAGCAGGAGATGTAGTGCCTGCTGAGACCGGCCCAAGCGGCCCAGGACCTAAAGATTCAGCAACCCAAACTCCAAGCGAAATCATTAAGGAGGTTGCTGAATATGCTGAGGAGGACTCTGAAGAGGATGAAACTCCTCTACCTCCTCCGGTGGCAGGTAAAGGGAAGAAGATTCTGAAACTCCCAACCCCACTTAAGAAAGGAACCAGAAGGTTTATATCTCCTAAGGAAAAAGCTCAAATTGAAGCTGATGAAAAGCTTGCAAGGGAGATAGCTGAGGCAGAGGCTGCTAACAAGCCTAAGAAAGCGCTTGCCAAAGGCAAGACCAAAGTTCAAGGGGGAAGGAAGTCTGGATCGAGGCAACCCCCTAGGAAACTGAAAATCAGCGACGAAGCTGATAAGGAGAAAGAGAAAGAACAGCAGCATCAATAGCAGTCTGGTCAGCAGGGTGGATCTAAGTCAAAATCACAAACACCTGCTGATTCAGAAGAAGAGCTAGAGCATATTCCATATTATGCCCCTTCTAAAGCCCAAGAGCAAGAAATGAAAGAAATATGGGACCAGATGGAAAGATATCTGGACAGAGGAGCTGAAGCCAGACAAATCAATGAAGCAAGAGAGAGGCTCAGACTCGCTGACCTAGAAGCTCTAAGGCTCAAAACTGAGAAAGAGGCTAGAGAGAGGGTTCCTGAGAAGGCTGAGATTCCCTACAAATACAAAAGACTCAGGAAGCATACTAATCTCAAAATTCACCGTTGGCCCATAATCGATACATGGATGCCATGGGAGCGGAATCAGAGGTGGGAGACACTTAAAGCAGATTTTATCAAGAGGTACTACATCTGGACATACTTGCCTGACATGCACAAGGCTACAGATTTTGCTCAGTGGCTTCTGAAAAGCGACCCTGAGATATATGCCAGAGTTCAGAAGGCCCTAGCATAAAAGATAGATGTCAGAGTCCCAGCTCCTAGACCTCTGCCCCCTCCACTGAAGCTCGATGGATCATTACATGTTGATGTTATACAAGGAGAGGTCAGAAGTGCAGTCCAAGCCTATGATCTTGATGAGACACATCCTGCTGATATGTTGTTAATACAGAAGCTCAGAAGAGACATGTTCAGAATGTATGGATTGCCGCTGCCTGAAGAGAAGTCTAGAGATTTTAAAGCACGGATCCAGCAGTTCAGGAAATAGCTGTTAGCTTCTTGTATCTTGTTTTTCTTTTCTCTAGAATAGCAACTGATGTACTGTACTGAATTTTCTGATATATATAAAACATCATTGTTGTTCGGCCCTGACAATACCTTATTGTCTTCATGGCCTTGTTATTTATACTTAACACTCATAATCACCTAAGTGATTACTGACTCACACACTCACTGAATTTACTTGTGTCTGACCGTTTTTACTTAGATTGATACATTCTTGATTGTATAAGATTTATAGGGGGGGTTGTTGTTAGAAAGGAGGAAATTGCTGTTAGTTTTCTGTATAGGTTCTGATATTTCTTCCCTGAACTTCCTCAGTAGTCTAGACCTTGAAGAACAACTCCACTGACTCTATATGTAATAATTGTAAGGAGTTTGTTTCTAATAGTTTGTAGTGTTACGTTTTGGCATCATCAAATAGGGGGAAATTGTTGAGAGATGATTCAGTAGCCTAGTGCTCAGTAGATTTGAATGATCCTAAAACCCTATTTTGACTGATGAACCATTCAGTTGTATTTGTTTGTTCTGTCTCTGAGAGTTTCAGACTCAGTAGACATCTTTTCTTCTTGGTTCAGGCGTTTATTTCTGTCCGCTTGTTCTTCAGCAGACTATCAGCCTCAGTACCATAAGAAGAAGACTCAATAGTACTATACTGAAAGGAGTCAGTGGAACTGAACTAAGCAGGAGTAGTTTACTGAACTCAGAGTTGATCTTCAGTAGAGCTGAACTCAGCAGGAGTATGCTACTGAACGTAGATCAGACTCAACAATGGCCAGACAGTCTTCTGACTGTTAGGAGATCTCATAAGTCAAATCAGCAGAGTCATACGAGGTATAGAGAAGTCAGCTTCAGATCTACCTTGAAGTTTGTTTGTCTCACCTACTTTCTTCAGCCTCGACCAATGACAAGCACTCAACTGTCTACTTTCTGATTAAAGCTGCAAGTCAACATCTTTCCAGAAATGGAGGGAAAGGACTCTGTCACCATACTTTGAAAGAGCCGTTAGCTACCCAAAAGAGTGAGACACATGGATCGTCGTCTCCAACAGATCTATCCATGTCTCTGCTCTATAAATAGAGGGAAGATTTCAAATCAAAGCTCACCTAGAAAAATGAAGAACACACGAGCATTTACGAACAACTCAGAATCGACTTAAAGCTTTCCGCAAGAACTTTTAAGAGTTATTCCAAGCGAAAGGCAACATACCTGCTCAAAGGGAACCAAGCTGAATCAGATCATAAGCCTCTAGTATCCAAGCGACTGAATACGGACCCAGAGTTTATACTTAACCGTTCATCGCTCTAGAAGCCACTTTCTCGTTCCCTTCCCTCTAACCTAAGCTCAGCAGACCATATCTATAGCTTAGAACGAAGGAGTTCATCTTTGAACTGTTCTTTATTGTAAGAACTCCTTCATAGTTGGAGAGTTTGTCAAACACTTAAGTTTGATACCTTGTAAACTGAGACTTGCTCAGTATAAATCTCAAGACCAGTGTTTGTCCAGTGCACAAACCGAATGAGACTAACTCAGTATAATAAAATAGCCTCCTGATCTTTTCAAGACAGTGGACGTAGGATTGTTGGATCCGAACCACTTTAAAATTGCTTGTGTTCTGTGTGCTCTGTTTTTACTGTTGCATTGATTACTGTTCATACTGAAAATATCTTTCAAAATCATTCCACTGTGTTTGAGCAAAGCTTAAAATATTGTACTAATATACTGAAACAGTTTTTCTAAAAACGTTTTCTAACTCAGCTGAATTTGGGCCTACACATTTCCGCACTCTACTGAACTTCAGTTGAACGGTACTGAATTCTGACCTAAGTCAGCTAGCAGGCCTTAGTGAAGTCAGTCACTCTGCCACGCGATTCAGAACAGCTTATCTGGTCTACTAAACCTGTTCAGTACGTCATCTTCCTGAAAGGGACTGTTCACGTTTTAAGTTGTGAAAGTTTTCAGGTATATTCACCCTCCCCCCCCCACACACACACATGAACGTTTATCTCGGGACCAACAATTATGTTCCTATTGCCTTATTGAATGCCATTCCTGAATCCTATAGTGAGGTTTTGCTTGTCATTAAGTATGGCAGAGACAAAATAGACCTTGAGACTGTTATTAGTGCACTTAAGAGTAAGGAGATAGATTTAAGATTCAAAAGAGTGTTAGGATTACTGAGCAGGGTACATCTTATCAAGTGAGGGGTAGAACCAGTGAAAGGGTTAGTAATTCCTATAGTTCTGACAAAGGGGGGAAGAAACACAACCAAAAGGCTAGATCTAAGTTTAGAACCAAGGGTAGAAAATGTTTTAACTATGGGGAATACGGTCATTACCAGAAAGAATGTCCTTCACCTAGGAAAGGTAAACAAAATAGTGATTAGAAGAGTGTTTCCAATCTATTATTGGTGATGATTCATAAAATAATATCCTTGAAAAATATTTTATGGTCATTGAACCCCAAAGTCTTTCCCCTGTGAATATTGTGAACTTTGAACTGATAAAATGAGTGGATAATGGATTCTAGAAGGGCATATCATGTTTATCCTTTTAAAGAATGTTTTTCTAAACTGAAAAAACTGGTGATTTTGGTTATGTGATAGTTGTCAATAAGCACAAGTGTTCTGTGTTGGGAATTGGTGATATTTGTCTTAAATTCAAGTCCGATTTTGAATATAATATGAAAGATGTTAGATATGTGTCTGATGTAGCATGCAACTTGTCTTTTACTACCTTAGAAAATTATGGTTTTGGTGGAAGTTGGAGAAATGGTTGGATGAAAGTTAGAAAGGGTTCTTTAGTGGTGTTTAAAGCTAAGAGAACTAACAGCTTGTATACGTTTACTGTTGTTCCTATTTCCTCTGCATATAATGTGAATGCGTCATTTCCTGACAAACCTATTTTGTGGCATCAAAGACTAGGACATGCTAGTTCTAAAAATCTGTCTATTCTGATAAAATCTAGTGTTTTTGGTAAAGATAAACTTTCCGATACAACATTCTGTGATTCATGTGTGATTGGTAAATAACATAAAGTCTCTTTTCCTGTCACTGTCTCACATAATAGATTTGTTTCCTCTTATATACTTGAATATATACATGTTGATATTTGGGGTCCCTCTAGTACTTCCACTCATAGTGGTTGTAGGTATTATTTGTCTATCATGGATGACTTTTCTAGAAGAACTTGGTTGTTTCTTTTAAAACAAAAGTCTGAGGTTTTTCAAATGTTTTCTAACTAGAAAGTGAAGGTTGAAAACCAAACTGGAAAAATGATTAAGGTTCTTAGGACAACTTTCCTTTTGACAACTTGTGTGTTAAGTCAGGGATTAGAAGGCATAAGACAGTTCCTTATAACACTCAACAAAATGCGGAAGTGGAGAGGATGAATAGAACTTTATTAGATAAAGTGAGGTGTATGCTAGAAAGTGCAGGGTTGTCTTAAGAATTTTTGGAGTATTGTTGCCTTGACTGCTACCTACCTTATAAATAGGTTACCTTCTAGCTACCTTAAGGGTCAATGCCCTGAAACTATCTTCACAGAAAACCCCCTAGAACTGTCTCACCTTAGAGTGTTTGGTTGTGCTGCCTTTGTACTTCAAAAGGGTGATAAGTTGGATCCTAGATCTAAGAAGTGTGTCTTTCTAGGTTATCCAGATGGGGTCAAAGGGTATAGACTATGGGATAGATGTCAGCCTGATTTTAAGGTGATAGTCAGTAGAGATGTGGTTTTCAATGAATCTGAAGTGGAGCCTTTAATATACCGAGGATATTATAATTCCCAGAGGCTGGAGCCTCAACCCCTTATGTGATGATATTACAAAATTCTTCTTGTGATGATACTCCTTCTGAGGTGGAGCCTCAACCCCTTATGTCTGAACTTATTACTTCTGACTGTGAATCTGATCCTAGTGTTGATAATGCTGAGTCAAGTAGTAATTCTGATTCCTTTTTCCGACTCTGAAATGCGTGATAATCCTGAGACTGAAACTGTGGCTAATCCTGTTCTGTCTGATAATATGTTATCTAGGGATAGACCTAGAAGAGATATTCATGCACCTTCTAACTATGATGATTATGTTATGCATGCTCTCAATGTCTGTGAGTCTTTAGATAATAAACCGACTAGTTACTCTACTACTATTCAATCTGCCTCCTCTGACAAATGGTTAACTGCTATGCAATCCGAGATGAAATCTTTGCATGTGAATAATACTTGGATCCTTGTTCCTAAGCCTGCTACATGTTTTGTTGTGGATTGTAAGTGGCATTTTAACTGGGAATTGAAATAAATGGATGTTACCACTGCTCTTCTTCATGGTGATTTAGATAAAAAGATTTATATGAGACAGCCTAAAGGTTTTATTGAGTCTTCTAAACCTGATCATGTGTGTTTGTTGAACAAGGCCTTGTATGGTTTGAAACAATCCCCTATGCAGTGGAACAAAAGGTTTGATCAGTGTATGCTTTCTTTGAACTTTACAAAAAGCTCATTTGATCACTGTCTCTATTACACTAAGGCTGCATCTGTTCCTGTTTATTTGTTAATATATGTGGATGATATGCTGATTGTCAGTCCTTGTGTGAAATCCATTAAACATGTTCAAAAGTGCCTAAGTAACAATTTTGAAATGAAGTATTTGGAGGATGCCAAAAAGATACTTGGCATGAATATTGATAGAGACAGAAAGCATGGTACTCTTGTCCTTAATCAGATTTCTTATGTGGACAAGATTTTGAGTAAATTTGTTATGTCTGAATGCAAAACCTGTTAATGTACCTCTTGCTTCTCATGTTGTGTTAAGTAAGGATCAGTATGATATGCAAAAGGTTCCTTATGGTAATGCTACAGGGTCTGTGATGTATCTTATGGTTAGTACAAGGCATGATATAGCTTATGTTGTTAGTTGTTTAATGTCTAATTCTGGTTTGCCTCACTGGAATGCTTTAAAGTGGTTGTTTAGGTATCTGAAATATACTAAGCATGTAGGATTGAGATTTTCAAAATGTTATGATGTTACTAAACTTAATGGATATGTGGATTCCAATTATGTGTTTTGTATAAGTTGAAAATCCTAGTTACAGCCTATTGTAGCCTTATCTACCACGGAGGCAGAATATGTTGCTGCTGCTGAAGCTTTAAAGGAAGTTGTTTGGCTTAAGGGTCTCTTATCAGAACTTAATTTTTTTCATAAAGATGTGACCTTGTTTTCTGATAGCCAATCTGTTATTCAAGTGTGCAAAAATCATATGTTTCATGATTGAACCAAGCATATTGATGTTAGGTATCATTTCATAAGGGATATGGTTGGTAAAGGTATTATTATGCTTGATAAAATTCACATAGATCTAAATCCTACATATATGGGTACAAAATGTTTAAGAGCAAAGAAGCTCCATACATGTCTTAAGATACTGAATCTTGATCTGAGATAGATTCTTTATTTATGCGAATCTGTGTATCTTCTTCTACTGCTGTTTGTATTTGTTGTATGCAGGAAAAGGTGCTGATCTATGGAGAGTGGGCTATGATGACAACTTAAATGTCCAAGTACAAATCTTCCTTCAAGATTGAAGGCACACCACTACAAGGCCTAAGGTGAAGTATATTATTCTGATAGGCCCAGTCTGCACAGACCTCGTGTCCAAGCCCAACAACTAAGCGGTCCAACCTGAAGTTGGCCCAGCTGCATTTACGTTGGCCCGAATTGTCCGCGTCCGTTACGTCATGATCCGTTCAGCCCGTTACTAAACCCTATCTATATAAGGCATAGGGTTTGTATGTCGAGATGTCTGCGCAACTGAGTGTTTTCTCTTTGTTCTCTCTTCGAATCATTTCTCCTCTTTGTGAGATTTTGAGCGATTCAGTGTATGAGATTGTGAGATCTGCCTTGTAATAGTTTGTAGGGGTTGTTGGTGCTGTGTGTATTGTGGTGGTGTGGTGGTTATACTTTGGTGGTCTGAGCATCACTAGTCATTTTCAGTGCTCATCTGTAATAAATTATTTTATGATCCTTACAGGAATAATATGACTACTGTAATTGATTTTTAGCTATTTTTTAAAATAAAACTGTGGAAATTATATTTGCTAACATTAGTAGGGTAGAAATTGTTGAGACAATAAATTACTCTTTGATAAACGAATAGCTGGTGAAAATGACATTGCCTACCCATAACTAAGAGAGGAAAGAAGTAGCCATAAAAAACAAACTAATCACAACAGCTAAAAAAAATACGAACATAATTTATTATATGTTATTCTCCACTCAAATGTCACCGTTTCGAATTTCGCCAATTATCTGTGTAGGTCAACTATGTGAGCATTTAGTAGCTACGGATTATTCTATGTAGGTTGAGTCTGTGAGCATTTAGTAGCTGGGGATTGTCAACGTCAGATTAGAAAAAAAATGATCCTATAGTTTACCTGAAAAACTCTAATTTATACAAACTTTTAGGTGCATGCTAACTAGCATCATCCTACTTTCTAATCTCTCCGTCCCATTTAAAATGACACGTTTTCCTTTTCAGAATGTTCCACTTAAAATTACACATTTTCTTAAAATGAAATAATTTTAAAAAATATTAGTAAATTTTCTCTTATTTTTTTATTTCTCTCTTACTTTATCATTTCTGTCTCCTACTTTATTATTTACTCTCTCACAAACTCATTCATTTTCTCTCTTACTTTATTATTTACCCCTCTCTCATATTTATCATCCACTTTTTTAATTATCATGCCGAAAAGAAACGTGTCATGTTAAATGGGATGGTGGGAGTATTTTCTATTAGGCATTATCCAAATTCTTTATTGGCCCATAATTTACGGGCCACTGTTCTGTCTTCATCAAATTATCAGAGCCCATTGGGCTTAGAATCCATTTCATCTGGGCCGAGCATGAAACCGGGTTTTATAGATCCGGATCCCCCTTTTGAAGGGGAGTTCTGAATACATCATAAACCTTCGAGCTCTGATCCAAGCTCCCATGGCGGAAAGTGCTGTTACCACAACCTCTTAGTTCAAACAAGAATATTATTATTTGGTGTCCGTGTTAGAAGGAGACGCTGATCAAATGTGCCGTTTAAAATCCTGTTTTTTGTTGTTTCTCGCACTGTTTTTGGCAGCTGAATCCAGAGCGGAGGAGGAGAAAGTACACAAACTGGATGAAGAGTTTTCGGAAGCGTTGATGATGAGGCCGCTGCCTGATCGGAAAGTATTGGCTCATTTCCACTTCCAGAGCACTGCGCCGCCGTCTCGGATATATGGCCGCCACCATCACATCTTCCCTAAATCTATTTACCAACTGGTAAAAATGTTAGGTCAAGCTTCTTTTTGTAATTTAATTAAAATCAATTTCAAAATATGTGGTTGATTCGGCTATCATGTTTTTCTATCTCTAGTTTTCCGGCATGAATTTATTTTATATCTTGGGTTTTTGTATTGGGATTTAGTAGTGATGAATTTTGGTTTGATTGAGGCTGAGATTATGAGATTCATGGACTGAAATGGATGCTCAAATTAGAACTTGAACTCTTGGACTTGTTAAATCTGATCAATCTATCAAAACTGAGTCATGAATGCGGAATTTTTGAAGTGATATTTTGCACAATCAGGTTCATAAATTCCAAGTTCGAGAGATGGAACTGTCATTCACGCAAGGTCGCTGGAATTACGAACAATGGGGAGGATCTGATTCTATATCCAGTAGCAATGCCAAGCCCCCTGGAGTAGAATTATGGGCTGATTTTGATGTTCCTCAAGATCAAGTTGATGATTCATGGAAGAATCTTACGCATGCACTTTCGGGGCTCTTCTGTGCCTCAATCAATTTCTTGGAGCATTCTCGTAGTTACTCAGCTCCTCAGTGGAGTTTTAGATCATTCACAGGCAAATTGCGGTATGGCACATTGCCTCGTGAAGCTGTTTGCACTGAGAATCTCACACCTTGGTTGAAGTTGCTTCCCTGCAGAGACAAAGCCGGGCTTGCTTCACTTATGGACCGGCCTTCAATATACCGAGGATATTATCATTCCCAGAGGCTGCATTTGAAATCAGATGAATTTGGTACATCTGAGACAAGTACTGGAATAGTGCTTGATCAAACACTTACAGTTGTTCTTCGACCAGACACCTTTTCTAGACAAGTACTGCAACCAAGTTGGTCCTTGAGCTCGTTATTTGGTAGGACAGTCAGTGGAAAGTGCTCCCTTTCTAGTTCTAGCAATGTGCATGTGCAGTTCGAGCAGAATTTAGAGTCTGTAAGGGATAAACCAAGGAATGATAGTGAAGCATTGGAGAATGAGATTTTCATTGATGAGGGCTTTCAGAACAATCCTCTATTTGAATTATCATTACCCCCCAAAAGGGTTATAAAAGAAGCCGGGAACTTGCATAAAGAGGGCTCTATCCTTTATGAATATTCAATTGCTGATTCCAATGAATACAAACCATTTGATTTGGGATTAAACTGGAAGGTTCCTGTAGCCTGGTCTTGTCCTCAGGCACCCTTGCAGGCTAGCCGGTTTTTACTAGGGAGCGGGAACGAAAGGGGAGCTATAGCCATCTCAATGAAATCTACTAGTAGCAACAACGTGGACAGAGTTGGTAGTGATGAGGATGAATGTTCGGTCAGAGTGGGCATTTTCCAAATGGTGCCTTGGTATGTCAAGGTCTATTATCATACGTTGAAATTGTACTTAGATGGAGAACCTCAATCATCTATGGATAGCATTGAGAAAATACTTGTTTCACCCTCTGAAGACAAGGTCTCGCCTGGGGTCATGGAAATGATATGCAGATTACCATGCAGTGTTAAGACAGCCGCATTGACTTTGGAATTTGATAAGGTATGCTCCAATGATGTTATCTTTATTTATAAGACAAATTAGCATTTCTATGCTATTGATGGTATTAAATCTAACTAGGTGGTAACCAATCATTTTGTACGTAAAATTACCTTTTCTATGCATGACCTATCTAATTTGTTGAAGCTATGAAGGCTGAAACTGTAGTGTCTGCTATTTCCCGTACTTTGCTTTATGATGTTAATTGCTAGTTGCTACCTGCCTTCTTGACAACTAATCCTAAGTGCAAAGACAATTATTTTGGCGCATTTACTTTCTGAACATAGAAATTATTTCCATCATCGCAAGTGCTTCTGAAATGGTCTAAAAATTGTTTACTTGGTTCTCTCCCAAACTGTTGCCTGGTGTTTTGGGTTTTACTGCTTCCTATTTTAACTAATACTAGGTCAAAGAAGGGTCAAGTTATGGGTCAGATGCTTTTCATGAATGGGCTATTGTTGGAATCAAGATGCATAAGCACACTGCACTTCTATACATCAAACATGCAAGTTTCTCATGGATGACTGAATCTGTTTGTTTTCCTAAATTATTAGCAAAGCCATTTTCAAATCACATCACTGTACTTTTTTTTACTTCTTACATATTGCATCATTTATCTCTTTAAATTGATTTGTCTTCCTAATTGAGCTCTAGGTTCTAATTTAGTTTCTTTTAGCTCTCTCTTTGTTGTGCAAATTTCCCAGCATTTTCTTTTCTGTATTAACTCTTGTTGCTGTTTCAACAGGGTTTTCTTCATATTGATGAATACCCTCCGGATGCAAATCAGGGCTTCGACATTCCATCAGCAGTGATTCACTTTACTGATTTCGTAGCGAACATGAGTTTTCATGATGATTTCTTAGAAGAAGTACCTATACTATCCAAGTTACAGGTAATTTCTTAGATACAAGTAATTTGATGCTTTTGTTTAGTTTCCCCTCCATATAAGCCATTTCTCCTTCTCTTAGGAAGAAGTTCCTGTTGTCTCGTACACCGAAGTACTCCTCGTGCCTTTGACAACTCCAGATTTCAGCATGCCTTACAATGTGATAACAATAACATGCACGGTTTTTGCTTTATACTTCGGATCGCTTCTGAATGCACTGAGAAGGCGCGTGGGCGAGGAAGAAAGGCTTCTAAGTAGACAAGGTATGTCAAACTTTTGTCACCTCATTCAGTTAAAAGCAGCAAAGAACAAATCTATTTGCATATGAACTGATACACAAATATTACAGTATCCTATTGATTCTGCTCATAACTAGAAAGACCATTCGTTGGCTTGTCATAGAAAAAAAGTTGTTTAACTATCACTTAACATAGATAAACTAGTTGGAAGTTCTTGATTTAAGTGCTATTGATTTAGGCTCATAAGATACTTAGCTAGTGCATGTTTCTCCCAACATATTATAAGAGTATGTATGTATTGATTTATTCACCAAAATATACTTCTACTGCTGATGATTCATGTGATTAGATAGATGGGAGATTTAAAAGGGGGAAAATTCAGAGAAACATATAACACCAATTTGATTTTCCTTCTGATAAGTAAGACCATCTCATTGAATTCTAATCTTGTAACATAATTGACTTGTTGTACTTGCAGGTGCAAAGAAGGCAGGGTTAAGACTGATGATATCAAAGCTCTCTGCTAAGCTGCGAGGAAAGCCATGGGAACCACTGAGACCATCAGAGTCGCGGAGGTCCTCCACGAATTACAAGCTGACTGCGAAAGTCGTGCTAGTAGCCGTTGTAGCTGCTGCTTGGAAGTTTTATTTTCAATGACAGTAGTAAGCAACCTCCATGTATGATTATGTATGTTGAAGAGAGGGATTAGCTAGGTTTAGTTTAACCTCACGTATTTTCTATTCGGTAGTGTTAAATGTTGTATCCTTCGAGCTTTTCATTAATCATATCATTTTCCACGGATTTTTGCCACATCTGCACATTCATCTCTCTCTCTCTCTAATTTATCTTAGTTTCTTCATAGGTGGAGCAGCAACAATCTCATCGATTCTCATTCTTTTCATATTGTTGCTGATAATACTGCAAGGAAACCGGTTGATCTTCGATGCAGCTTCATTGGATCTTGTTCTCTTTGAACTACATTCGTCTTCTAACCACCACTTTCTCTTTGAACACAAGCCGTTATCTTGGTGTGAATCTACTCGTCGCAAGACATCGGTGTTAGAAAGGTCGATTTGAAGTACCTTAATTTCTCAAGCAAGCTAGATTAATTACCTGGTGTATGGCAGTGCTCGTGGCGTGGCCTTTTACTATCTCTATGGTCGCACATTTCTCCGCTGCTGTCTTGCCATCCTGATTTTTGATAATTCAGCAAAAGTGAAAAATATACATGAGTTGGAAGCATGAAGACGAAAATGAGAGAGAGAGAGAGAGAGAGAGAGGTACTTTTGGAGCCAATCTTGGAGAGCTTGCCGTGAACAAGGAGAGCGGCGGAACCGGCGGCGCCAGTTGGCAAGCCGCGGACGGAGAAGAAGCCAATCAGAGACTTCCACGTCACTGAAGAGGCAATGAGATCAGCCCCTCTACTGATGAAGTAGCCGTTGAGCTTCACGGTATTCGGGTGGAGACCGAAAGGCCGAGCTATGGAGCCGAGGACGAGGTCCACTTTCTGGTCGTCCCCTGCAGCCAACTGGATTGCAGTGGATATGGACGGGCAAACAAGCTGTATTCTTCTCTCTCCTCCGCCTCCTTCCATCGCTTATTCAGCTTAGTTTCTGGGGACTGATTTTCCAAACTGTGTAAGAAAGTGCAGAGCTGTTCTAATGGATTCTGGAAGTGTGTAAAAGAGTTTTATAATACAAATAAGTCCGAGCATTTTTTTTTTTTTTTTTTTTTTTTGTTGACGAGGAACCCACAGCCGCTACTTTTTGGTGCACACAGGGTAAACCTCGCTCCTGTGCAATAGCCTGCAAACCACACAGAAGAGTTAAACCACCCTTAATATGACAGGGGTGACAGGCTCACACATAGCGTGTCCAGTGGGAATTTAACTCATGACCTATCGGTCTCGGACCACCCACCTTCACTGCTATGCCATCCCAAGGGGACAATCCGAGCATCTTCTATTTCGATGACCTAGTTATTACCATACATATATTTTCGGAATAAAATAAAAGGCAATAGTAGTATTTTTTTAAGGGACAACTCTCTTTCTATCTAATTTGAATAATTACAAATGAATTTTTGCCACCCGTGGAAAAAACTAGTTATCTAGTCACTTTTGACATATCGTCTGGCAACTAATTAAATCGCCATTGTATTTGTTGTCGCCATTGTTTGTCTTATAAAAAACTTTTATTTAATCGACATGTTTATCAGATACCACAAAATCGCCTACCACATATTATTAAATAACTTAGAAATTATTTAAAATTATATTATCTAAACAAAATTAAATTATTTTATTATAGATTATAAATCATAATGAGGGTAGAAGATTAAATTTTAAATCATCTTATCCAATAAATATTATGAAGTTTATCAATAAAAGAGTTAAAAAAAACCGGTAGTTAATATTTGTTATAGATATTTATAATAGTTTGTAAAGAAATAAAAAAATTTATAGATTTATTATTTCCGCACAAATCGCCTCTCTATCTCAAATTGCCTCCCAAATCGTCTTCCTATCTCCAAATCGCCTCTTTATCTCTCCTTTATCTCCAAATCGCCTCTTCTTCTCCCTCTCGTCTCTCGCCTCTCGCTTTCGTCTCTTCCTCTCGCCTTTCCCTCTCCAGTCGCCTTTCCCTCCCTGTCGCCTCTCCTCGTCTCTCGCTTGTCGCCTCTCGACTCTCCGTATCCTCATCACCCTCCTTCTCGCCTCTCCCTCTCCTCATCACCTCTCCCATTGAATTAACCACAGACTGCAAATATGAAGATTGGATAGTGCCAGAGCCATTACTCAGCTTGATCAGAGGCAGTGATCATGGATTATCACAAAGTTGGTTTCATGCTCGATGGGTAAGTTATAATGACTAAGTGTAATTAAATTTTTTTGATGAAATATTTTGTAACTTAATTTATTCTTGTTGTAGGTCATTTTGATTTGTTGTCTTAGTGAGTCACGACACTGGGTTGTTGTTCGTATTGATCTACTCTTGTGGACAGTCGAATTATATGACTCTTTGTTGTGGATGTTGATAGAAGACCCAGCCGACGAGGAGAAATATATGAAAAGAGATCGAGAGTTGGTTTGTCTTTTGAGACTCCTACCCCGAGCACTAGATGCTGCTGGGTACTGGACTCATGTCAGGAGAAGACCTATTTTTGATGAGCTCCGACTCGTTAAGATGCCAAAAGAGGAGCAGTACCAGCAGTCTGACATATATGTCGGATAATGTGGTACATTCGTCATGATGTATGTGGACAGATTCTTAGGTGATTTCCCGCCGATAGAACACAATCAAACAGAGTTTCTCAAATATAAGAAGTTTGTAAATTTAAGGCTTTTTAGTGTGTTCTACCGTCCGCACTTAGTTTAGCTTGAATTTGGATATGGCTCTATATTAGTTCGTGTTTTGTGGTATTTGTTTAGCATGAATTTGGATATGGATATGTATTACTTGGTGTTTTATGGTATTTGTCTAGATTTAATCATGGATATATGGATCTATATTACTAGCAGTTTTATGGTATTACCGAATTAGATGGAAGCTAATGATTTTCTAAAGTTAATCGTCTGGCGGTATTTGATAATCGACTAGCAGTAGCAAAGACAAAAGTTAATTAAAGATAATCGTCTGGCGATAGAACACAATCAAAAGTTAATTAAAGTTAATCGCCTAGCGATTACTGACGGTCCCTGAACCCAAACTCAGAACCCTATTTAGGGTTTGAACTCCAAACCCTTATTTGGGGTTTGAACTGTAAACTACCCTAAACTATATATTAATTAAGTTATATATTAAGTTTTAAATGAAAACATATAATTTGATTATAATAATATGAATTATAACATACATAATCAATTTAGTGAAATATAATTCCATAATAATCTCAGAGTATAAAACTTATTTTCAAAAAAGTGTACTCAAGTTACATGATTACTTCAATTGAGTGGTCTACCATTGAGATTTAGTAATCTAAAATATAATGATTCATAATGTTTACACTGATGCAAAATATTTATATTTAACATAAGGTTGGATATAAAAAACGTCATAATAATATAATTTAATTTAAAACTAATGTTGTCTTAATATAAAGTAATCGTCTGGCGGTTATTGATAATCGACTAGCGGTAGCAGCGAGCCCACCGAAGGCAGAAGTTAATAGTCAATTGTCTGGCGGTATTTGATAATCGCCTAGCAGCCCTGACCCCAAACCCAGAACCCTTATTTAGGGTTTGAACCGCAAACCCTTATTTGGGGTTTGAACAGTAAACTACCTTAAACTATATATTAGCTAAATTATAACTATATATTTGAATGAAAACATACAATTTGATTATAATAATATAAATTATAACATATATAATCTTAAAACATGATTTAGTGAAACATGATTCCATAATAATGTCAAAGTATAAAACTTGTTTTCAAAAAAGTGTACTCAAGTAACATGATTACTTCAATTGTTGAGTGATCTACCATTGAGATTGAGTGATCTAAAATGTAATGATTCATAATATTTACAGTGATGCAAAATATTTATATAACATAAAGATGGATGTAAAATAAAGTATAATAATATAATTTAATTAAAAACTGATGTTTACTTTATATATAAAGTAATCGCCTGGTGGCATTTGTCTCGAATTTGTCTCTGTACGGTGTTTATCGAACCATGTTTCCACTATGTGCCTATAAATCTCAAGTAATGAGCATATGAGGAGTCGTCGTGCCCACAATAATCGAGCATTCAAGCACTCTGCTGCATTAGATGTCATAAAATTAAAACGACGGGTAGGGTATTGCGAACGTGACCAGCGGTGAACGCAAAATTCAATTGCAAGGTTTCTCACAGGTAGAGCAAAATCGTAGTCTATTTGAATGCCGAACTAAGACTTTGCTTCTTTGATCAATTCTTTAGGCTTTAGAACAACACCTTCATCCAATTTACGAGAAAAGTAGGTGGCTAAAACTTTGGCAGACACTTGTCCAGGAGCATTAATTTCAAAATTTGTTTGGCAAGTGTGATCCTTTCTCAACTTAATGATCCACCAAAATAATAATCGTTTCTGAATTAACAATAAGTAGCTATGGCGATATGGTTTATAATCGACATCGCCTAGTTACAAAGTTCTGAACTAACAACATTGCCTAGCTTCACCAGGCGATAAAACTCAATCGTCTGGTCATGAACAACATTACATTCCACAAAAGTTGTATAAGTGTATGTAGATAAGTACATTCAAACGATATTTAAAGTGAATATAACTTAGATAAACACATTAGCCCTACTAAATCGCATAAAATATGAAATTAAGAGTGAACCACGACCAATTTTTAACTAAACCGCATAAAACATTAAATTTTGTAGAAATGTGAATATGATAACTTACCGGATCCATCTTCTGTATGATGCAACTAACATGACTAATCTAGTGAGTTCTTAATTTTTTGGCAGAAATTTTTTAGTATATTTGTTTCAAGAAAATGAGATTCATGTCAATTTTCCTATATGAGAAGCACGAAAGCAACTAGTGAAGTAGTTGTTACAAAATAAATGAAAGTTAGTAAGTTTTTACTTTTTGTCAGAAAAAATTTATTTTTAAGATGAGTAGTTGTAAGTGGCGATTGAGAGAGGCGATTTGGGAGGAGCAAGCAAAAATTTTACATGGAGAGGTGTTTTTTTTCATTTCTTTGATATTTTTAATAATTTTTATCCTAGTTCTGTATTGAGCATAATAAAAATTAGAACTTAGAAACAAAGACTTTTTTATTTAAATAATTAAAATATATATTAAGTTACATATAAATATATAAAAGTATATTTTAATGCATTTTATGGAATAGGCGATGGTCGTGGTAATTTAATAATACGAGCTAGGCGAAAGGCGATCGCGATGACAATGACGATTAAATAAATCAACTATTAAATAATGCGAGCTAGGCGATGCACAATGACGATGACAATGACGATTAAATAATTGTGGACTAGGCGATGTACAATGGTGATGACAATAGCGATTAAATAATTGTGGACCCTATTCACTAAAATTGTCAAAGTGACTAGATAACTAATTTTTTTCACGACTGACTAAAATTCATATGTATTTAATCAAAATGATTCTTTTTGCATATCACCCTTTTTTTTAACTTGCTTAATAGTATCATTATTAAATATTTAATATTTTTCTATGATAAAATAGGACTAGAAAAAGGTATAAGAAGGAAAGAATTCAAACTTTGAGCTATAGAGGCCGGAGAAAGAAATCAACAAACTGAAAGGAGGTGAATTGGGTTAGGAATTAGGGCAAGGAATCGGAATCTCAATGCTTCCAATGGCGGACTCTTCTCTTCTCCAACGTTCGCCGACTCTCACAAGCCTTCTTAACAAAACCATCCTTCGCCGCCTATTTTCTCAATCTGCGGGAAATTTGTTTTCTCGGGCTTGCGATTCAGCAACAGTAAGTCGGATCTCTTTCTTTTTTTCCTGGTTGTAATACTACTGTATAGTGTTACATCGTTTTGAGTTCTCCTTTTCTCGTTTCTTGCTTCTGCTTTGTTCTTTTTCCATGAAATAGTTCAATTTAGGAGAACATTTTGATGATTAATTATTTCTGAAGATCAATATGTTGTTTTCGCGATTTCAATGCCGGTTCAGACTTCAGACCATTCGCGTTCCATTGTGATAATCATACTATTTCCGTATCAGGATTTTGATGATTTTATGTCACGGTTTGCTTTTTTTTTTAATCTGATTTTTATCGTATATTTCTTGATTAGTGAGTTTTTTGTGTTTTAGAAATGGAAGTGGATGAGAGGATGCTCGGTGAACTAGAAGCAATGGGATTCCCCAAGACACTGGCTGAAAAGGCTCTTTCTTCTTCCGGTACATTAATTTCATAAACTATTTATGTGATGGATATTTGTGCTTGACCTCTCCATAAATGAAATTCTGCCTTGAAAGCATACTTGGATCTGATCATTTGTGTTTTTTAAAACTTGATTAAGTTAATGATCTGATCTGGGCTTTCGAAAATATGAAGATGCTGTCTCTGTTGATAGAACTTTTGTATCATTGGTTTAAAGTGTGGCATGTTATGGATTTAATGTTAAAATATGCTATGAGAAACTAATGAACACATAGTAGATTTTGTAAGTGCAACGGCAGAACTAGAACTCTAAAAGTTATTTGTGTGCATGTTCCGAATATGCCGATTCTTGTGTTGAATATAAGGTCTTTGATCTTAGGAAATAAGTCGATACACTCCATTAGGAATTAAATCATATGCCATCATTCTTGAGTGCTCCTAAATCTTATGCATTTTAACCATTTATCTCGGACCAAATCTTGATCTGGGAGCAGCTTTAGGAGTTTTCAAGAATTAGGCTCAACTTCGCTAAAGCACTTTTAATGTTCAAAATAGCAAATGAATGAGTCGCTTCTCTTGTCTAACTTGACTTCGTAGTCTTGTGAAGACATTAGAGCCTATCACCAATTTTCAATGTGTATATCTCATGTTAATACTCCTTCCGTCCCATTGATAATGGCCACTTGGCTTTCCGGCACGGGAATTAAGAAAGTAGACTAGGTGATAAAGTAAGAGAGAGAAGATGAGTAAGATAATGAGAGAGTGGATGATAAAGTAGGAGAAGGAAATAAAAAAATATGAGAGAATGTAGTATTTTTTTTCCTTTATTTGGAAAGGGGCCATTTCAAATGGGACAATCCGAAAAGGAAAAATGTTCATTATCAATGGGACGGAGGGAGTACATATTATTCAATTCCAGGTCATGATTATTTCTTGTTGAATCGAAGTACTATATTTCATTTTCGTAAGTGGATTAGCTATCTGCAACTGACATTTTCGTATTTTCTGATTTCATGCTTTGTTCTTGATTCTAGAGTTCCTTTCACAAAATAACTCATAAAACTCTACAGGCAATTCAAGTATTGAGGAGGCTATAAATTGGCTTGTTGAACATGATAATGATGCAGCTATCGCTGAACCTTCCATGGTATGTTGGCTTCATTGTAGAGTTGTGTTTCATATGAGCTTGATTAGTTCATAGTTCTCTGATTGTACATTTGTGCTTACAATTTAATCTGTATGCTATGCAATTGCACACTGTGTGTTTATGCCTTATTACATCTTTTCACACCTCTGCTTCTTATTCAACAGGAGCCTGAGATTCTTGAAAACATAAATATTGAAGCATCTCAACCCTTTCAGATTTCTGAACAAGTCAAGTTGAAAGCACAGGAGCTGAGGTTCGTTTTATATGCACTAATGAGGAAGTTTTCAATATTTCTTTTCACCCTTAGCTGCATATGTTTATCACCTTCTGTTTTCTCTCGATCATTCCTCACAGTCAAGTACTCCCTCCGTCCCGCTATTTGTGGCTCACTTTCCCGAAAGGGGTGTCCCATTATTTGTGCCCACTTTCCTAATTTGGTAAAAAAGTACTCCTACTCTATCATCTTCTCTCTCCTACTTTATTACATTCTCTCTCCTACTTTATCATCTTTCTCTCATACTCTCTCATTATCTTACTCATCTTCTCTCTCATACTTTATCATCTACTCTCTCTCTCATACTTTATCATCTACTCTCTTAATTCCCGTGCCGAAATCAATTGAGCCACAAATAACGGGACGGAGGGAGTATATCTCTGTTTGTTTAATTATTAGTACTTTTTATTTGACTTTCTACTTTAAGGTTTGTTTTCCGTTTCTGGTTTTTTCACATCTTCTGAATTCACCTAAATTTAGGGATCAAGCACGTAAAAAGAGAGCAGAGCAAGTGAAGAAACTAGATACAGAAAGGGAGAAGGTACTAGAGGCAACCTCTCATTATGTGTATATAATTGATGCTAAAATATTAGTACTTACAAATATGACTAGTTAACAACACCAATGCGTAGTGTGTACAATGTTTCATGTGTTTCTCGAGTAATTCTACATTAGGTTTGATGCCTAATTCTGCATTTGAAGTCGTGATACGCTTTGGCTACCATTCAATTCGACATTATTCTGAATTCTTAGCCAGTTTATACTGTTTAGCGTGTCTGACCTCCGATATAGACTTATATGTTATGATAATTGGTTTACTCCAGTCTATATAGTTGGTAATCTACGATGTGATACTTTTATCACTTGTAGGAAAGAATTCGAGCAGGTAAAGAATTGCAAGATGCTAAAAGGATGGCTGAAGAAAGGGAAAGGAAAAGGTTTGCATTTTTCATTTTTTGTTAGATGTTGAGTCAGGATGCATTTGCCTTTTGTGCTGTTGGTGCTTATTACATATCATTCATTTTCTTCGACTGCGTTTCAGGTATCTAGCACAACGCGAAGCAGATAAAGAGGAAGAGATAAGAGCACGGGAAAAAATTCGTCAAAAACTTCAGCAGGATAAGGTACAACTGAACTGATACATGCTAGGTTCTCCACATGTTATTAGAAATAGGAATGTTCACAAAGTCTTGCTTCTGAACATTTGGTAGTTAGAACGACGCGGAGTTCTGGGGTTGCCTAGGGAAGTTTCTGTACCTATGAATACTGAACCTCCACTAAAGCCAAATGTATGAAACACGCAAATCTCATCAATGTCGTTAAACACAGCTTAGCATGATGTTTGGCTCCTAACATATTCATTTGTAGTGCAGAACCGACAGCCAGTTGATCCTGCTGTTTTGCCTGAAACACCAGCATCACCAAGAGAGCGCATGAGAGAATGTTTAATATCTCTTAAACGTCAAAATAAGGTCGGCTGATTCAACCTTCCAATGAATATCATATGCTAAATTATAAGACTGTTACGGAGATTATTTCTACATGAACATTTGATATTTTCTGTGTTGTTTCTTTTCCCAAATGACTGAAGTAATAGTCTTTCCTAATATAGAAAAAAACCTAATTTCATCATGTTTCCTTTCATTCATTACTCTTCTTGTATACATTTCAACATCATGGCTTCTGATATTTTAGGATGACAACACCAAAGCCATGAGGGCATTTGAAACGCTCTTGATCTACGTGAAAAACGTCTTCAAGGATCCAGACGAGGGGAAGTTCAGAAAGATCCGCATCAGCAATCCTGTGTTCCAGGTAACGTGCTTTCTTCAACACGAACAACAGCATCAACGTCGTTAACTTGTGTGTTGGCCTTGTAACAGGAGAGAGTGGGCAGATTCAAAGAAGGTGTGGAGTTTCTTGAGCTCTGTGGGTTTGAGAGAGTTGAGGGAGGCAAGTTTCTATTTCTACCTCGTGAAAGGGTTCAAATGGGCATATTGAAGGTAGCTGCAGCAGAGTTGCACAATGCCTTGACAAATCCTTTCTTTGGACTCTTCTCTGCATAACTATAGCACACAAATTGTGCTGGCCTGTTAATAGATGTGTATATTGAATATGTATTTGAGAAAACTATATGGAATAAAAACACATCATTTTTAAAGTTACAACACGTAATATATTACATGACTAAAATTGAATATAAAGTCAAATTACGGGATCAAAATTGATTTTTCAAGTTTTGCAAATACCCAAAAAATTGTCCGCCTGCAAATGTAACATTTTGGCAATAGGAAAAAAATAGTAGTTATGTCAAATTACCGGGCCAAAATCGAAAGCAAACAATACAAAACCAAAGACTAAAAATATTCATATTACAATATTAAAATCAATTTATTTTTTTTCAAATCGTTATAATTTTATTTTTTATATACATACATTTTTAAAGGGAAAAAAAGAGTCTAAATATATCTGTATTTAAATAAATCTTAATTCCAAAACAAAAAACCCCCCAAAAGGGCCCTCGCGCAATGGTGTTTCTGCGTGTTCCTCAAAATTTGAATCCCCTTCTCTCGCAACTGGACAAGATTGTATCCTGTTCTTCCTTTTGATTTGCTAATTTGTGATAAAGGCTTAGGTTTTTGGAGCTCACAAATCGGTGATTCGAATACACGATGTATGCTGATCAAATTGAGTCCCAAGCTAACAGGTCAGTTAAGGATCGCCTCGAAGGGAATTACGCCGCCGGTCCCGGCCGCCGTAGACCTATATTCGGCAAGAGGTCAAATTTCTTTCCCTCTACATCTATTTACTTTTGCTTATGAGTTCGGTTTTCATTTGCGTTTTTTTAGTTGCCGGCGATTTTTCTTTTAGTTTTTAGGAGACAGCAGATTTAAGTCTCGTAAGTTGTATTTTTCCGGAAACTGTTATTGTTTATTTTTGAAGCAGTGAAGCTTCATGATTTGGTACTAATGGTTGCAACGTTGATTTGCTAATTTTGCAATCTCATGGCTGCTTTTCGATGGCTTTTTGTGTAAAGTATGACGATTGCAATAGTTAAGAGATCAGAAACCAAACACCATCTCTTACCTAGTGAATTTAGGGTTTGGGCTATCTAGTTTTGGGTAGAATCTGCACCTTCCTGAACAGGACAGGTAACTTGAGAATCACTTTGAGACTGTAGATATATTGGTAAATTTGCTACCACGTAGAGAGCTCATGATGATATGTTGTAAGGTTAAGTTTGAAATGCCTGTTCAATTGGATGATGAGGCAGGGCGATTTTCTTGTGGAAGAAGTATCTAGGAGATCACTGTTTTTCCTTTCCTGGAGGAAATGAAGCCCCTTTTTAAGCAAATTCAATTATTTCGTGCAGACAAAGAGAAGATGATGACAAATGGGAACATGACCTTTATGAAGACAACGAACATCAAGTCTCAAGTATGCGGTTCTTTCTATCATGTAAAGGGTTTCTTTTGTTTGGATGATTTGGGTTATATGGGTGTGCTTTTCTATTTATGGCATATAAAGGTCGGAGGGTTGGTGTCAAAGATCTTCGTTTGAAACTCCAAAGAAAGAGTATGGATCAAAATGCGCGTGGATCTGTTTCCGGAGGTGGAAGGGATCTACGCGAGAAGCTCTCTTGTACAGTCTATTCTCGTCCAGTTGAGTCCAAACCTCCAGCAGTGAGGCCCAAGCCTGCACCTGAAATCAGTAAACCTGCTAGGAAGAGTGTCATAACCCAAACCCACGCCCCAGAAACTAAGGTTGCTAGCACTGTATCAAAGAAGAAGGTTTAGCAGAAGGTAAAAACTAGCATCTTATCTGATATATTTGTCTGGGTGTGTGACGTGAGGGATTGCATATGATGTGGTGTCTTTAGCTATCTCATATCATCTTCACCGACATCTTATATTTATGCAGGTTGATTCAGTGGAAAGTTTCCTCAAGTCTCTGGATCTTGATAAATATTTGATTACGTTCCAGGCTGAAGAAGTATGATGTTTCTTCTTCTTCTTCTTCTGTTTATCTGTAATTTTAGGTTCTTTATATTGAGTCCAAATGAATCTGAGCTCTGATTTGGCAGGTGGATATGGATGCTCTGGTACACATGAGTGACGAAGATCTTAAAGCTATGGGAATTCCAATGGTGATTATTGCCTATTGGGCTTTATTATCTATCTGCGCGTCCTTATTTTCAGCCTTGAGTAGCTATTTGCTTATTAAGGATTTCAGATCTTAGTTTAATTTTGTTGTTCTCATTTTTCTGTTACGTCATTGCTGAAGTAAGAATTGCAATTATCCTAAACCTCAGTTAAGTAGAGGAAGGCAAATACATCTGATGGTAATCATGGTACAAAACCTCATCTTAGGAGGGGAAAACTTTCTGTTGAGGGCCTCCAGCCATCATATACATTTAGAAAAATAGTGTGATTGTGTATATTTTCAGAAGAACTGCGTTTTAATGTTGTCTGGCTTTCATTTTCTTACATTCTGAGATTTCTGTCCCTAAATGTTGTCCGGTCTTGTTGAGTTTTGTTATCGTTGTTTCAGGGTCCAAGAAAGAAGATGCTTCTGGCACTGGAGTCAAAGCGCGATGACTGAGTGGGGTCAAACCGTTTGGCTTTTACGGATGCGGGCATCAGATATATCGTTGGCAGGGTTGTTTTTGTGTTTCTACACATTTTATATAGTTTTCTGTTGTAGTTTCAAGTTTTCCTTGGTGAAAATTGGCTTAAATGAGCTCATCTTTGTAATTGAAATATAAAATAACAAATTGAAGTGTGTTCTCATGGTGAGGTGAGTTAGTATTTTGTTGTTTATTCAATTAATCTTGTCAAGTTGTTCCTTTGATAGTATAGTTTATGATAATATAGATGTGTGCAAATGTCTGCCTAAGTTTTCTCAATTATTAGTTGTTTCGAGAGTAGTGGAGTCTATTAAATTATACTCGATAACTGGATAATTAGAATTGGATGTATGAGTATTTTTCAAAGAAAAAATGGGTTTAAAGTACATAGCAAACATGTGCCAAACATCTAAGAAACTAATTGTATTGTTGGAGGTGACTTGTTGATTTTATCGTCATTGAGATAGTGTTTTACAGCTTAAATAAATTATTTTTGAACTTTTTTATCGCAAATTTTTTTTATTAATATTTGAAATTTAAATTTTAAGCATAAATAGTTAAAAGTTGGTTATAAAAATTATTTGAAACACTGCTAAAATATTTAACTTGGCACCTAATAAAAAAGAAAAATAGCAACTTCCGTTCAAAATAAATCAAATACTAGCAAGTTCCGAGTTGATGGTTGTGTACATTATGCTTCGAGAGAGATTGTTTCTGAAGGACCTGAAATCTTCTCTCTTGAGCTGCATAAACAGTGTATCCATTTCCAAAATCCACGCAGTTCTGATTACATCTGGGATATCCAACAAAGGAGATTTAGCTGCCCAACTAATTGCATCATACGCTCGAACTGGCAACTTAAGTATCGCCCATAAACTGTTCGAGAATTTGCCAAAGAGAGGAATTGATTCTTGGAATGCACTGCTCATCGCTTATTCCCGCGCAAACAGCCCGTTTGAAGTCGTAAACCTGTATAGAAAAATGAACTCAGCAAGTGTGAAGCCGGATAGCTCCACTTTCACCGTAGCCATCAAGGCCTGCTCCGCCTTGCTCGACTTGAAGTTCGGTGAAGAAATTTGGAACCACGCGGTGGAATGTGGTTACGGGAGAGATATCTTCGTGGCTTCATCCGTGCTGAATTTGTTTACCAAGTGCGGAAAAATGGATGAAGCTATGAGTGTGTTCGATGGGATGAGTAGAAGGGATGTTGTGTCGTGGAGCACGGTGATGGCGGGTTTGGTTAAGAACGGCAGAACCGGAGAGGCAATAGATGTGTATAGGAGAATGCAGGAGGAAGGATTGGAAGGAGATAGGGTTGTAACGTTGGCTCTGATACAAGCTTCTGCAAATGTGGAGGACTTGAGAATTGCCACCTCTGTACATGGATACATTGTAAGGAGAGGCTTTCCTACGGATGTTATGATTCAGACCAGCCTCATAGATATGTATGCCAAGAATGAAAAGACGAATATAGCCTCTTGCATCTTTAGGAGAATGAGTTGCAGAAATGTTGTTTCTTGGAGTAGTTTGATTTCAGGGTATGCAAGAAATGGGCATTCCGGAGCTGCACTGAGGCTGCTAGTTGAGATGCAGGGTTCCGGGTTTGAACCCGATTCGGTCTCACTTGTGAGCGCACTTCTGGCATGCTCACAAGTCAGGTTTACGAGAACAGGTAAGGAGATCCACGCCTTTGCTATCCGGAGGCTTGAATTGGATCAACTTCTTGGAACTGCACTCATTGATATGTATGCTAAATGTGGATCATTGCTCTACGCGGAAACACTATTCAAACAGATGAGTAATCGCGATATAGTTCTATGGAACACGATTATCACGATTTACGGGATTCATGGCCAAGGGAAGAAGGCTCTATTAGTTTTTCTCGAAATGATCAAGACTGAGACAAAACCAGATCATGTAACATTTGCTTCTCTTTTCTCAGCAATGAGTCATTCTGGGTTGGTTGAAGAAGGGAGGTATTGGTTTGATGTGATGATCAAAGATTACAAAATCCAGCCAATGGAGAAACATTATGTTGGTTTGATTGATCTTTTTGCTCGAGGTGGGAGAGTAGAGGAAGCTCAGAGTCTGATTCAAGGCATGGAGTTTGAACCCGGGATTGGTATCTGGGCTGCTCTTCTTTCCGGCTGCCTCAACCATAAGAAGCTCTTGATAGGAGAATTTGCAGCCAAGAAAGTTCTAGAACAAAACCCAGATTGCCCAGGGCTTTACACTCTTGTTTCCAACTTCTTTGCTGCAGCAAGGAAATGGAAAGAAGTTGCTATGGTGAGAAGACTAATGAAAACAGAAGGTATGAAGAAAAACCCTGGTTACAGCGTGGTGGAAGTTGATGGAAAACTCCATGCTTTTCTTGTTGAAGATAAGTCCCACCCTCAGCATGAACAAATCTTGGAAATTCTTGAGGAGATGGAGGATAAAATGAGAGCTTTGGGTTATGTTCCAAAGACAGAGTTCGTGCTGCATTTAGTTGAAGAGGAAGTAAAAGTGCGGATGCTGCGTAATCATAGTGAGAGGCTTGCTATAGCTTTTGGGATTTTGAATACTAGACCTGGTACAAAGTTGGTGATCACAAAGAACCTTAGAGTGTGTGGAGATTGCCATGAAGCGATAAAGTTCATGTCGATTGTAGCGGAGAGAGAGATAGTTGTGAGGGATATGAAGAGATTTCATCACTTCAAGAATGGGAGCTGTTCTTGCAGTGACTACTGGTAGAGAGTTTGATGTTCACTAGTGAGTAAACTTACTATGATTTTTGGAAGAAGACGATGACGAAGAACAAATTCGTTCACAAGCCCTGCTGCTGAATCTGCACTTAAGAGGTCAGGAATACAAAAACTCAACATAAACTGCAATCAGTAGAGAGAACTATATAGCTTGCTTCCTAATTAATGTTTTCTTTAGGTATTGTGAAGAAAATAAGATTAATACTAATATTTATTTTTGATTTTTTGAGGCAAGCTGGTTTAGATCAATATCAAAACTCAATGTGCATGGATAAATAAACTTAGATCAAAATCAGAAGTCTAACAACATTCATAACTGAAACTTACGAAACTCATCAGACATACTCATCTTCTGTATCCTTGAGCTTGGTTCTGAAGATTTTGGTTATCCTCCAAGAGTCTGTCGTATTCGAGCAATAGATCCGCTGCTTGTTTCTGAAGAGCAGTAACATGAGCTTCTGCAGTTTCGACTTTCTTGTCCTTCTCAGTCGACTCAGACTTCAGCTTACTCAAGCTCTCTGTCAAACTTGATATCTCCTTCCTTAGCCTCTTCACTTCACCAGAAGCTTTTTCTTCCTTTTCCTTCAGCTGCAACTTTTCTTTCTCAAGATTCTCAAATTCTTGCTTTGAAACTCCAGTCTTGCTCCTCAATTTTATCAGTTTTAGTATGTAATGATGCATACGGTCGATTAAAAAGCCAAGGAAGAGAGAAAAGCCTGCAAGATCATAAGGCCAAATGAATATTTAAGGATAATACTAAATGTCACCCAGTTTCAGGCAACATGATCAAGAGAAGAACTTCAAATATAGAATTCATTATAAATCACTCTGCACAGAAAACTACCTTTAGATGGTTTACTCCAATTAATTCACCAATCGAACTTACACGAACTTATATGATTATGCCTCACAAGATAAACAAATATATGCAATCTAAAAGGGTCAGGAGGTATCTTTGACAACTTTTATCAACTGAATATTATTTTATTTCTTCCCCTTGTTATCTACTTCCAACTATTTTTTCTTTCATCCAAATCCAATTTTATCTGGTCATCTCCTTTGCCTAACCTCAGATAAGCAAAGTGCAACCAAAATCTCCGCTATTAACTCATTTACCATCCAAATACATCTCTACGCCAACATACATTGCAGGTAACTTCATGTTCAAAATTCACTTAGATATTCTTCCACACAACCTAGCATTTTATATTTTTATTACATCATAAAAGACTAATATAGAGATCAAGAAATAAAACAAGACAAGAAAACAATGATCAATCAAGCATCCAAGATTGTAAAAAACATACCCATGAGAGTTGCCTCTAGCAAGTTTGTCCTCCAAATGACTTGATCCATTGGTGTCATGGTGCCGTGTTTGGTGCCTTTGTTCTGAATCTTGAGTATGCTGAACAAATCTGACAACAAAATGACAAAGATAGTTCCAGCAATGGTTAAAACTGTAGCCCTCCTCATCTTCACTTGATCCAAACCCTTTATCACAAGTTCCCTTAAAGGGCCAATCTTCACCATTAGAAGGAATGCAACTACACACTCGGCGCACACAACCAGAAAGAACAGAGGAATCATCTTTGCAACAACAAAGAAAACAAACTTCCCTAAACACTAACAAAGTTCAAATCTTTTTTAATTGGAGACAATTTTCATTGAAAATAGGGAAACCCCACTTCCCTTCGGGATTGAATTTTTCAAGAAATGTGCAAACAAGATGGGTATAGAGCTAATTGATTTCTAGATAAGCCCTTTACTTCATGTGTATATTCAGAATCATGTAAGAAACTCTGTGTAAAAGAAGAAATAAAAATCAAATCTTTGAAGAACAAGGATCCTCGCTATGAGAAAGTACGAATCTTCTATTGACACTCGAATTCGAAAAGCAAAACCCTTTTCACTTTTAGCAGAACGTGATGGGTTAGTGCCACAGATCTGTAAAAAAAGCTCCCAAGACTCTCTCTCAGTTACTACTCCATTAATTCTAGATTAATGGTTTGCTTTTTTAGGGGACTAGTGGGATGATTATGCTTTACTGAGCGAAAAAAGCAGCAGCAGCAACTGTGGGGTGTGCTCAAATCAGTCAAAAAAGTTTAGTGTGCAGAATTGGAAGTGAAGTTAAAGCAAAGCATTCTTCTATTTGAGGCGTGAATTTGCATTTCTCTACCATCTCTTAAATTCACAGCATTCGGTTTCAGACCCAACTCACTCACAAGTGGATTGAGTTCTTGGTTGTTGGGAAAAAGGATTTTGAATTTAGGATGAGATTTTTGGAAATATAAATGCTGACTTACCATTTCAGGTGCATCATTTATGCATATCCAAATCTTTCTTGTAAAAATTAGGAAATTTTCCTCAAACATTGGACCCTATAGTTATGGTCAGATGTGTTTAACCAAATTCAAATGTCTACAAAGTTTGTAGAACATGTAAATAATTTCTTCCAACTTTTTATTAGGAGACGTTTGGTAAAAGAATTTTCAAATAAGCAATGAGTATTAACTTGTGTAAGATGTTCTAATTATTTCTATCAAATTAAGATTTTAGGACAATGTTTAAAAAATACTTCATTTGTCCCGTTAAAAACGTTCACCTTTCCTGATTAAACTGTCTCTATATAAGTGTCTCATTTCATAAAATAACAATATTAATTCTACATTAAAAAATGAGGTGGGCCCCTTATTACTCACTACACACACATTCTTATACACGCTCTCCTCCCAAAAGTTTTTATCTCACACGATTTCGCTCCATTCCAAACTCAAAAAATTATGATTTAAACTTTTTGGAAATTTTTGATTAATTATTTAATTACGCCATTAAAAAAATTCAAAAAAAAAAAATGATTGCCTCAACTATGCCTAACATAAAAATTTGGATGAATTCTCATTTATTATCACCAACCATTCCTCGAAATCTATGTAAATTTCTTAATACAGTTAAACCTCGATAAAGTAATATTCGATAAAGTAATAATCTCGTTAAGATAATAATTTATTCTGGTTCCGATATGGGTCAATGCACTAAAATAATATTCGATAAAGTAATATTCTCATTAAGTGAATATTTTTTCTCGATCCTAAAGTTATTACTTTATCGAAGTTTAATTGTACAATTAAAACTCATAAAATATATATTTAAAAAAAATATTAATCTCCGTACCGAAAAGAAAGAAGATGCTTTTAATAGGACGGAGGGAGTATTAATTTCTGATGAGCTATCCATTTCAGATAATGAGTAAGTGATTCCGAATCAAACCGATTTCAAGTTGCAAACTAAGTGTCTACTCACTTAGGTTTTTTTCCCTAATTCAGTGTTGAGATGAAGTTTTTGGGCCGAGGTGAATTGAACAAACCTTGCCCAATAAGCTAGTATTTTGAATGGGTTATTTTCCACCTCTAACCCGAATCTTGCCCAATAAACTAAACTATCACTAATCCAAGGAAACAACAAATGTAAGCTCCAAATCCAAATTCGAGCGCCAATTTAAGGCGCTCAATCAAAATTTCAAAAATGTTCCTAATTTCCAATCTTCCAATTGAACTTAACAGCAACTACATTCAAAATGAATTCAAATCATTTCCCTCCTCCCCTCTGCTTGAACGCCTTCAATTTGATTTTCAATGTGCAAAAAACCAACTGAATATGAGAATTTCAGGTAAATTTGCGAAACCCTGGATCAGTACCCGTTGATTTTTTTTTCCTGAATTAATCCCAGTCACCCAGTTTGTGCCTAAATTGGATCGTGCTTTGTGCATTTTTTGCATCTCATTGAGTTTATTGTTAGGGATTTAGTGTTTGACTCGTTGCGGAGGTGAATCTTCACTAATTGATGAGAACCGACCAGATAGATTTGCTTTTCTTTTTCTGGAGAGATTTTGATTACAGATCACAGACATGGGATTCAAGGATGCGTGCTTGTTTGGCTTAATACCGAGAAGAAACCATACGTTAAACCCCTTTTTTGTTGCTTTATAGAAGGTCATATAGAATTTTTTATTTTCTTATCAAACACGGTTTTGAATTTGAGAATGCGGGAGCTAAATATTGAGTCGTTTTACTCGCGGCTAAGAGAATCAGCCCGAGCTTCATCTTCATCTGCCCCTCTATTAATTTTTCCCTCATCTTCAGATGTGGATTCACTCTGTGCATTAAAAATCATAGGGCATGTTCTTGAATCCGATTCAATTAGGTATGCGTGTTACCCCGTTTCGAGTTTCAAAGAAATTCACAAGTATGCAGGGCCTAACCTTACTTCATCATCCTCGGATGATCACATCACCATTTTGTTGATTAACTGGGGTTGCCTTAGGGATCTTAGAAGAGTTCTGCAAATAGGCCCCTCGGCTCGAGTTTTCGTTGTCGATAGTCATAGACCAATTCATTTACATAACCTTAGCGACCAGAATGACTGTGTAGTGGTGCTCTACACTAGGGATGATGAGAACCAGGCTGATCTGGTTTACGATTTCGATGTGTCCACCGTTGCTAATGTTAGTGAACTCAACAGTGATGGTGAGGTTGACGAAGATTCGGAGAGTGAGGATGAGAATGAGAGTGATGTTGAGGAGGGTGGGGAAGTAGGTAGAAAGAGGAAGAGAGATTCGGAAAACGAAAAGAATCCGGATAAGTTGTTCAAGAAGTTGAAGAGAGACTACTACTATATGGGTACATATCATGGGAAGCCATCCGGATGCTTGATGTATGACCTGTCACATTCACTACGAAAGAACACTAATGAGTTGCTCTGGTTGGCTTGTGTGGCTTTAACCGATCAATTTGTACACGAAAGGTTAACTGAAGAGAGATACCAAGCCGGGGTTATGGAGCTTGAACAGCACATAAACAGCTCAGGAAACTTGGATGCTGTTACATCAGTCACGCTGAAGGACGGAACAAAAGTCACAGTACCGGATTCTTCAAGAATTGCTTATGCGGACGAGCCTAGGTTGATGTTACTGCAAGAGTGGAACTTGTTTGATTCAATGCTTTGTTCCTCATATGTTGCCACTAAACTCAAGACTTGGAGTGACCACGGGTTGAGAAATATGCAGCTTCTTTTGGCGCGGATGGGGTTTGCAAGGGAAGAATGCAAACAGAAGTACCAATACATGAGTGTAGAGATCAAACAAAGAATGAAGGATATGTTCGAAAAGTTCCTACCGGAGATTGGGCTTAGAGATTTCTACTATAGAGGTTTTCTGCTATTGCATGGTTATAGCTCCAAAGTCTCTGCTGCAGATGTGGTTTATGGAGTTACTGCTCTTCTAGAATCATCAGTGGAGGCAGATGGCTCTTCCGGTTCCAAACAGTTTGGTGTGGCTTATGATGCTTTATCCTTCAACAAGGTTGAGAAGCTTGAAATGGGAATGAGACAAGCTATTAAAGTCCAAAGGGCTGTTCTTAGACAAGGAAGCACAGCCATAACAAAGAAGGGGTCGATAAGAAGTGGGAGTAAGTTTAGATGGTTAAAACTCGAAGACACTGCAGATACAAAGCTTTTGTGTCATCCTCAAGCTCTAACTAAATTCGGGTTCTTCCTTATGGATGCTTTACGTGAAAAGGGAGCAAGAATGAAACCCTTGATATGCGTTTGCTACACTCAAGAACGCGATAAGGTTTTGATTGTGGGCATATGTGGGAAGCCAAGGCTTGGTGCAAGGAATGGGAATGCATTCGGAATTGCTTTCAGAAGCGCTGCTGAGGAGACTGGTTCGGAGTTCTTTCATGAGCTCTTTGAGTCATCGTGGATAGTCTTGGAGGCTGCTGCTGTAAATTCATTCATGATCAGGTTAACTGAGAAACTGCTATGATCAGCTTTACAAGTATGTTTCTCTTCATCTTTCATAGTACTGCAATGCAATTCATTGATGTCATTTGTTCTACTATGCTAATGCTTTGTCTAAATAGCTTTTAACTCTTCTGTAACAATATTTCTGGTCAATAAACAGATTGACTACATCCAGATTGTAAGTTCATTTTTTAGACATAACTCCAGCATTTGGATGGATTATGACAGTGGGGATGAAATATGTAACTTGATGAACTATATCAGCTTTATAACATACTGTATTTTCTTGCATATGGGAATGGCTTGGAGAAGTAGGAGAGCTTACACGTATATATATATATATGTATATATAGCTATACATTGTGAGATTCTGCCTCTAGCATATTCTTATGTATTTTCTCTATTTCCGCTAACCTGCCATGGACTTTTGATATGCATCTCTCTTTCTAATATCTTTGTGCTGCTGCAGCTGTTTATGGATTCTTTGATCTTTTATTTGATATGTTGGAATTTTTAGCAGATATTGAAATTATAGAAAGCATTTACATGTGAGATTTTGTACCCTGATATCTTGATTTGCAAGAGTTTGTTGCAGACATGAAATTGCATCACTTTTTGATCAACAGTGCAGTATTTCAGTTTTTGATCCAATTATCCAATTTTGACTTGTTTTGACCCGCGTTTGACCGTTGACATCAGCATCATGACATTATTCCTTTTTTATTTTTTGTTTTTTGTTTCTTTTTTTATTATTATTATTTTTTTCATTTTTTCCCCTTTATTGTAAGAACGGGTGTGTCACTCTTTGTATACAAAAGTGTGCCAACCTCCGCTAGTGATCCCTCTTTCCCGGACGAAGACCATAGGGCAATGGCAATTTCCACTCATGCGTGTATGACATTAATAATAGCCTGCAGTCTTCTATGTTATATGTTGTGTTAGTGGTATGTGTTAATATAGTGTATTAGCCTAGTCCCATAAAGACCAGAGTCAAACCACTAACCCTACTTCCCTCGGATCCAACACCAAAATCTAAGAATAATACATAGGTTACGGGCAGCAATTTGATTGAACTACGAGACATTAGCCAAATAGGAGGACTTCCTTTTCCTCTTCCCGTTTTGACTTCCCAGCCGTTGACAGCTCAATTCGTAAGTTCACACTAGTCGAGTACAGTTTATCGAAGGTTCAAGTTCTCAGGGATTGGAAAAAGTCCTGTTTCTTCGACCTCTTTCCACACTGAATTCAAAGTACGTGTAGAAGCAGGCCAATGCCTGTGCTACTGCGCTAAAAGGGCCTTCTTTGTCCCCTTGGATAAAACTCCTAAAATTGGAACTTTCTTGTTTACTTTTCATATTGTTGCGCAGCTCGTGAGATTCTTAATCTCGGACCTTTCAGTCGTTTGTTCTAAACAAATTTTTTATTTTTTTCCGATTTTTGTCCGATTTTTTTTAAGGGAAGCCGTGTCATTTGTATTTGAATAAAGTGTCACTTATATCATTTATTGACTATTAATTATTTTTGAAAAAAATGCGATTTGTTTCAAAAAAAGTGTAAATTGCAACGAATGAAAGTGTTATTTAAGTGTCAATCACACTGAAGTAAAGTGTCATTCGGAATTAAGGAACGTGTCACTTTAATCCAGTAATCACACAATAAAATATTAAGTATAATAATCAGAAAGATGAATACAAACAAAAGTGACAGTCATATTAAACAAAAGTATCAATTGTTAAGCGTGTTAATTGTTTAAGTTATTCATGTTATTTGTAATTGAAGAGCGTGTCAATTCTTAGTTGTTTATCCACAGTGTCAGTAATATATGAAAGTGTCAATTTAACTAATATAATGTGTCAATCATAATAATAAAAAAAAAGTATCAATTAAAGATGAAAGTGTCAATGAATGCACAATAGAGACTATATTGTCAATTGTATCTAATGTGCGTGTCAATCAAGATAAAAGAACGTGTCAATGATGAGCAGAGTGTCTGTTTAATCCATAATTCACAGTAGAGAGCAGATTGTCAATTATCTCTGTTGTGCGTGTCAATCACGATAAAAGAAGTGTCAATGATGAGTAGGGTGTCTGTTTACAACATAATTCACAGTAGAGAACATAGTATCAATTGTCTCTGTTGTGCTTGTCAATCACGATAAAAGAAGTGTCAATGATGAGTAGGGTGTCTGTTTACAACATAATTCACAGTAGAGAACATAGTATCAATTGTCTCTAATGTGCATGTCAATTATGATAAAATAACGTGTCAATGATGAGCAAAGTGTCTGTTTAAGCCAAAATTCATAGTAGAGATCAGAGTGTCAATTGTCTCTGTTGTGCATATCAATCATGATAACAGAACCTGTCAGTTATACTAAACAAAAGTGTTAATTGTAATCAATAATGTTAGAAGCTAAAACAATATAATAATCATATGAAACCACTGTCCAATGATTTAGTCAACAAAATATGATCACCATAATAACCAGAAATATTACTCAAAGTGTCTTGCAATAAATAAATATGTCGTTTATTCACAAAAAATGTCAATTATTTTGAATAAAAGTGTCATTTTTTTTAAATATAAGTTGTTTTAACAAACGACACAATCGTTCACAATAAAGACACTTTATATTACAAGAAATGATACTTCAATAAATTAGCTAACCAATAAAACCATAGCAAACACAAGAATCTCAATACTTCAAACAAAATCAAATTAAACTTCAATGGAAAGCAAAACGACTCTGAACACCGACTTACAACAACAGAAAATTAAATTTTCATGCATCCGAAAAGAGACAAGTCACATTCATCATTTCCTTTATCAAAATACTTGATAAAATCAAAGAGGAGAAACAAAGAAGAACTAGACCAATCAAGAAAATACCCAATGAACAAAACCAAATTGTTTTTTCAAATCCTTCATAAATTACCAGTTTCCATGATACACCAGCTCCAAAAAATGTTGATTACATAACATTGAACTATAAGACGATTAAACAATCTCAAAATGTTAAGAAACCAAAACATTATTCATTACATTTTTCTGCAATTATAAGAGTTCATGTCTATTTGGAAATATTATTGTTTGACTATCAAATCTCTAATGGTATAAGTGACTAACCTGAAGCAAAATATTTAATCGTTCCAATGGAGCAACGGAAGTTCGAGACCTGTGACAATAATGCAAAAGGTTTGTTAAACAAAAAATTTATTTTTTCAAATAAAAAAATAAAATATTTTAATTTTACCCTTAAGCTATACAATAATAAACAAAAAGGTTCAAATCAGAACTTACACCCCTCCGGCTACGCCACCGGCTATGAAAGACTTGCAGATGCTAACAAGTTGATGTTTGGAAGGCTTGATTTCCTCCTTGGCGAGCTTCACCTCCTCAGCCAAATTCACGATCTTCGACACCGCCAAGTTGCTCGTCTTCACATCTTCAGATGTCATTCCAGAAATAAATCGATAGATTAAATTAACAAGACAATAGATTAGATCGAGGCCAGCAATCTAATCGAAACTATCTCCAATCCGCGCGGTGGGTGGCGATGGTACTGGGGAGAGAGAAGAGAGAGAGCGCATCGGAATCTCAAGTCGTGGCGAAGACGGAGAGAGCGGAGGCAGATCTGGATGATCTTATGGAGGTGGATTCGGCCACCGAAGCGATGTTGACGAAGGCGGAGACTGTTGTTTCGGGGTGTGTCGAAATGACGATTATGACGTTAGCCGAGGCAAGAGTTGGACTCTTTCTCCGCAAGACGATAATGCTCCGCTACTCGGTGCAAGCGGTCTATAGCACTCGTCTCCAAGATACAACGGCTTATCAATTACGAGTAGTTGCACTACTTCTCGTAATTCCGGCGAACTACTTGATATTTGGGACTAAGGAAATAAAAGATAATATATATGTATGTGATGTATGAAACATGGAAGCAAAAGGAAGAATGAATTGATTTATTAACTCACGGTGGCATCATTTATTTATAGGCTTAAGATGCCTTTTGGTAAATAGTTGTAACCTTTCATGTTTACAACAATATGCAACGTATACTTCATTCAAAGAGTGTGTCCATCCAACAAGTAACAACGTGGCTTTTGATTTATCCAAACGAAGCCATGCAATGTGAACATATCATAACGTGGCTATTCATCTCATACAACTCATCATGTATCCTTTCAAATTGCCATGCAACGTTTCTTGCATAAGCTTTCAACTCATGCAACGTTATACATGCAACATAAGGCATGGTGGCTTCATGAATTGAAGGAAGTCAACCAACGTGCCCTTTTATTTCAAATTGAAGCCATGCATGCATGTGACACCTATGATGAGGCCAACGTTTCATGAAAAATTAATTTAATAATATAATCTTTAATCTAACAATCCCCCACATTAGATTATTAAATGCAAATGCAAAATGTTATGCAATTCCTTAGTCCCAATAATCTATTGTTGCATCAGGATAGGTAGTTTTTTGCTTTGAACCTTCCTTAGTATAATGTTATCGGATTTACTCGCTGCTCGGTGAACGCGATGTCTTGAACCGGTCAGCTTTTGTGTAAACCAAGACAATAACATATACACAATAATAGATACAATATCGTTCGTTCTCACGTTGTGTCCATTTTGGCTTTGGACCATATCTTGGATTCATAAGTGTTTTTCTATTTGAAGCGGCCACACTTCTCACTTATATAGGTGATCTCCTATTAAGAGTATCCTGCCATACTCCACCAATAAGGCTATAGGAATCATTAAAAGCTTATAAGCCTACCCTTTTACCACAAGCTACAGGTTTGCACTTGGGGCAGCTTCGAGAATGGATTTTTTTAGTTGTGTTTCCAAGTGCACAACTTGAACATTCTTAACTTAGTTGTCTCTTTGAACCATGTTCATGGGATCTCCAATTATCATGGTAGAGTTACCATTAAGAGCGTTCTTTTAGTGTGGATTTTAATCCCATTCCCCTAACTGCATTGTACAATTGATCACGGTTAATTCCTTTAGTAAACGGATCCGCAATATTATCTTTTGACTTCACATAGTCAATACATATTATTCCACTAGTGATCAATTGTCTAATGGTATTGTGTCTTTGACGAATATGTCGAGACTTACCATTATACATACTACTTTGTGCTCTCCCTATTGCAGACATACTATCACAATGTATTAAAACGGGAGGCACGAATTTTTCCCAACAAGGAATGTCCTCTAAGAAGTTCCGTAGCCATTCGGCTTCTTCGCCAGCTTTGTCTAGAGCAATGAATTCCGATTCCATTGTAGACCGAGCTATACAAGTCTGTTTAGAGGATTTTGATGAAATTGCTCCTCCACCTATGGTAAACACAAAACCACTTGTTGTTGGTCCCGAGTGTACGGTCAGGTGTAGAGGGGGAGGGTTGAATACACCTGATTCGATTTCTCAACTTCGAACTCGAACAGTCCTATTCAGGATGGTGTCTGACTGAAACAGTTCAGCAGACCAGAGAACTGTTCTGAATCGAGTTAAAGGCTAAGAGTACTGACTCAGCTGAGATCTGCTAACTGACTAGGTCAGAATTCAGTATCTACAGTAAGAGTTCAGTGCGCGGAATAGTGTAGGCCCAAATCAGTTTTTGTGAGAAAACGTTTTAAGTCTCAGTTCAGTAGATTTAAAAGTTCAGTATGCTGAGACAGTTGATTGATTTTAAATATGATGTTCAGTATGAATAGTAAAATCAATGCAGCAGTTAAGAAAGCAGTAAGAGACACAGGATTTTGAAAGTGGTTCGGATATCGCTCAAATCCTACGTCCACTGTCCCGAATGATCGGGGAGGCTATTTATTATCCTGAGTTAGTCTCGGTCGGCTTGCACACTCGGGCAAAGCCGCGTCTTGGTTTTTATGCGATCCAAGTCTCGTTTACAACACTATCAAACTTAAAGTGTTTGACAAACTTCTCCAACAGTGAAGGAGTCCTTATACAATAAGGATTGGGTTCAAATGTGAACTCCTTCGTCTAAGCTATAGATAAGAACGGTTGAGCTTAGGGTTAGAGGGATAGGGAATATGAGAGAGTAGCTTCTAGATCGACGAACAGCTGAAGGTAAGCTATAAGTTCGTGTAACGTCGATTGGATACTAGAGGCTTTATATGTTGGTTTAGCTTGATTCCCTATGAGCTAGAATGTAGTCTTTCGCCGAAGATTGTTCTTCGAGTTCTTGCTAAGACTTTATTCTTTGGAATTCGCTCTTTTTCGCGCTCTCTCTAGTTCTTGGTTTCTTGAGTGCTTCAAATCTTGAATGATCCCTCTATTTATAGAACAGAGATTGAAAATAGATCCGTTGGAGACGATCTTCTTCTCTCTCTCTCTTTTTGGTAGCAAACGGCTCTTTTGGTGTAGGTAATAGTGTACTTTCCCACCTTTTTAGGTAAAAGGTTGGATCGAGCTTTAGCGGTGAGAAGACACGTGTATGCTTGTCATTCGTTGAGGTGGATGGAGTGGTTGAGACAAAGACAAACTTCGAGACAGATCGAAGCCGACTTCTCTCTTCCTCGTACATGACAATGCCGATTGTCTTTCAAATGATTCGACGATCCCGAAGACTATCCGCCGTTGCTTGAGTCCGACCTTGTATTCGGTAGATAGGCTGGCCGAGATAAGTCTACTCGATGATCGGCTCCGAGTCCAGTGAACTACTCCTGCGAGTTCGGTTCAACCGACTCTCTCGCATATCGCTTCTCTGCGAGTCCAAGTATCACTGAGTCTTCTGCACTGGTGCTGAGGAAAATAAGCTACTGAGCGCCTTGACCAGAGCAGAGTGTCTACTGAGTCTGAAACCTCAGAGACAAAACAGATACAAGGGAGTGGTTCATCATTTAGATAGGGTTTTGGGATCTTCAAATCTTCAGACAAGTACAGAGCACAAGGCTGCGAGCTTAAGATCGGTGTCTAAGACCGAATCATTTCCCCATTTGAGTGAAACAAGTCTTGAGGATGGAATCATCACCCAACAATTTCCCCCTATTTGATGATGCCAAAACCTATCATCTATGTCCTATTAACTATGCTAAACACTAACTTACTCAGAAACAGAGCTCCTTACAAATATTACAAGTAGGATCAGTGGAGTTGTCTGGTAAGTACTAGACTACTGAGGGAGACAGGGCAGAACAATTTCCCCCTTTACAATAATTTCCCCCATGCAACAATTTCCCCCTAAGAGAAAAAAAAAACTCTTCGAAAGTCTAGTCTATCAGAGATCTAATCGAGCAAAAACTGACAAGTAAATAAACAAAGTGTGTGTGTGTGTCAGTAATCACTTCAGTGATTCTGAGTGTTAAAGCATAAAGCAAACACGGCTATTTAGACAACAAGTAGTTGTCAGAGCCAAAAGAAGATTTGTATATATATAATAAATAGTTCAGTACATTACAAATCTTGCTAAGCTAAAAGGAGAACTAAGAAGGAGAACCCTTAAACTGCTGAATCCTATTCATGAAACCTTGGGATTTATCTTCAGGCAGTGGGACTCCATACATTTTGAACGTGTTCTTCCTCAACTTCAGGTATTCGGCGAAGTCTGCTGGATCATCTTGTTCTAGACCTCTGTTCAACGCAGCATTCTTCAGTTCTTGTTCAATCATTCCGAGATGTACCGAGTCGTCTTGTCTTACGGGTGGAGGAATGATCCTTGCTTCGAGAACGCCGACTACTACCCCTTCGCATTCTTGCTCGTGCATATATGGGTAAAGATCAGGTTCAGTAATGGTCATCCACTCGACATAGGCATCATCCTTAGACATTTCAGGCCAGAATCGCCAGAAATAATTTCTCTTGATAAACTCTATCTTGGCCGATTCCCATCTCTGATTGAACTGAATAGGCATCCATTCGTCTGATCTCGGCCATCTATGTGTTTTCGGATCGTTTGGCTTCCCGAACCTACGTATCGATAAGGAATGTTAGCTTTCGAAGGAACTCTCGGCTGGCCTCTTGTTCGCACGCTTCCCGAGTGCCTCAAGGTCCGCCAAATATATCCTGCGTACGCGGCCTCTATCCGTCTAGCTTCCTCTCCTCTGTAGAGATATCTATCCATCTCGAGCAAAGATTTCTTCAATTTCGCATCTTGCTCTTGAGGCTTCGAGGAGCTTGTTACGATTCGGCAGGGGTACTAGATCTAGATTTGGATGTACCCCGCCTTTCGGTACTCTTTCGCTGTCTTTGCTCCTTTTCTTTTTCTCTGTCCTCTTCATCCGTTATGATGAGCTTTCTCGGAGGCGATCTAGCGGTTCTCTTTCCTCCCTCGGATGGGGCTTTAGTCTTTCCTTTGGCGTGCTTAGACTTTGGCTTGTTAGCTGCTTCGGCCTCTGTAATTTCTCGGCCGTTTCTCATCCGCAGCCTATTTGGGCTTCCTCCTCGCCAGATATGTATCTTAATCTCTTTGCTTGGAGGGGTTGGAATTTTAAGCTTCGTTTGCCCTTGCCTTCTTGAACTGGTGGTGGAAGAGGAGCCTCTTCTTCTTCTGAGTCCTCCACCGCCTGTTCAGCGTACTCAGCAACCTCCTTAATAATGTCTTTGGGAGTCTGGGTTGCCTGAGTAGTCTGCTGGGGTCCTGAGCCACTTGGGCCGGTTTCAGGTGTGCTCGCGGTGAAACACCCACGGGCCTCACCCTTCGGAGACTGAGTTTGAGTCTGGGATGACTTCAGTGTAGCTTCCCCCTTAGATTTTGGACTTTTGGTGGGAGTCAGCTTCTCAGTACTCTTCTTTCCTTCCCTTTTTCCTTCACTTTCCCCCTTTTTGGCATCATCAATGAGCACCGGGGTAGGGACTAGGACTGACTTCTTCAGACTTTTGTAGGAGGTTGACAGCCTCATCAAGACGATGGGGAGCTTAGTCAGAGCCTCATGCAACTCGTTCCTCTCCATGGTAAGGTCTTCCTTATGCTTGCTTGTGAGAGAGGTCACTTTGCTTCCTTGAAGTCTTTCGGCTTCTCGGTGATCTTGTCTTCCAAGGCCGGTTGGATATTCTCAAGTCTTTGTTCGGTGGCCTCGGATTGTTCGGTGATAGCGTCGGTATGAGCCGAGTTCGAAGCCAAAAATTCATCAAGTAGCTTGGCTTGGCTCTCCGAAAGATCTTAAGGCGAGCTTCGAATTTGACTTGCTGCTCGAGCCAACGCTTACGAAATAAGCGCGGAAACATCGGGGGCGGCCGATGAAGAGACGGAAGACTTCGGCCCACGAAGTTCTTTAGTCGTGGCTTGAGCGATCTGCTTCCATGTCCTATGGATAGCCTTCGCAAGATCTCGATTTTTGATCCCTTGGGCGGTTAAGGCTTTTGCCACCGATCGAGATCTCTTTGCGGTCCGGGCCGGGCGCCGCTTCGAAAGTCGATCGCAAAGCAAGAGCCGAGCGGGCTCTGCGAGGACGAAGCACCCGGCCTTGGACTTCTCGGGACCAAGGATACCGAGTGGTGGTCTTTGCTTCGGTATGGGTATCCTTATCCCGTGGATGTCCCTCATCGAGGCTTTCCGGGGGCCCGAATCACCGGGCGGGTCCCGACCGTCGTGGTCGGACCCATTCGAGGGCGGCGAGCCAGCTGCTTGGCGTCGATCAGCAATAATTACAAGCATGGCTGCCCTTAGATTCTCCAGCGTGTTGAGGTTCTCGGGCTCACGAATAGCCTATCTCCTCACGCAATCTCGGTTCTTCCAAGTGTAGGCTGGCGACGGGAGTAGTGTAGAATAAGGCGTTGAAGGCCGATGCCACTCCCGAAAGCGTAGGATCATATGGAGCCTTGCCGACTTGGCTAGGACGAGCAAATCCGAATGGTCGGCAAGCTCGGAATCTGTTGAAGGATCTCACGGGAGGCTCGAGATAAGATCATTGAAGCTTCCATCCCGATTGATTCACCTTCGGATGCGTCTCGAGACTCCAAGTCTATGTGTGAAGTCTGCTCTTCAGTTGGAGGGACTGAGCTGAGTGGAGGGACGAGAAGGGGGGCCGTCTAGGCGCCGAATATCTGCGCTCCGAGCTTCGAAGCATCCCCTTGGTCCCTTTCGGTGGAAACGATCTTCTCCATCGACCGAGTCTTCTCGGAAGACTCGGACTCATCAACCAGTGCGCAGGGCCGAGTAGTCTTCTCGGGAGCCCGTTCGGCGAGGCACTTCGGAACCTCCTCGCAGGCCGGCACCTCAACGGCTTTCTTCAGTTTCTTTGCCGGTGCCTTAGGAGTCTTAGTGGGAGGGGTTCTTTTCTTTGTAGGCGTAGCCTGCTGAGACTTTGATTGCGGAGAGACTGCTGAGGGTCCCGACCCTATCTCTTTGAAGCGCCTTGTCTTGTTGTGAAATCGACCTTCTTCACATTGAAGTACTCCTTGTCATTTGTAGGTGATAGGCTCGAATCCACATAAATATTCGATCATGATGGACAGTTTGAGTCCATACGGCAATTTGCCCTTTGCGCTCGGCATGTTCGATGCCTTGTCGAACTTAGCAGCCTGAGCCATGAATTCTCGGAGAAAGAACTCCGTCCAATTTATCTGGGCTCGGTCGTATATGGCCATCATCATCTGAATCTTAGGCCTCGACACCTGGTCAAACGACCCTACTTGGCTTGTCAGTAGCTGCGTCACTATATAAGCAAGTGCCCTGAACTGAGGCAACATGCTGTTCTTCGGAAAAGCAGCTCTGAAAGTAGTGGGCTTTCCACAGAAGACGGTAAGATATTCATCAACTCGGTCGTCTCTGTACCCGAGATCTTGGTCCCTTCGGAGGGCAGATCAAAACTCCGCTTCAAAGCATCCTTGATGGACATCTGCTTCAGCTCCGTAGTGGCGTTTTGGATAGAATGGGCAACAAATCTCGCCACTATGTCTCCAGACACTGCGTCTGAATTCAAGTATAGCTCTGCAACCTGTCTCGGGAGGAAGAACGAAGGCCTCCTAGACAGAAATTTCTCCAGCCCCGACTCGCGCAGAGCTGAGAATATATCGGCCATGTACTCTAGATCGCATGAATAGAAATCCATGGTGGGTTCAAACCATACGCGATCCTTCTCCAGAATGTTCTGCATATCCGCTGGAGATATCATAGAGATATTGGTTTCCGCCATTGTACCTGTTACATGAAGTTGTTATCAGTATCGATTTTTAAATAAAACTTTTTATATATGATACTAATCAATAATGATCAACACATAAGTAACTTCATGTAGGCATACCGAGAATTTGATCGAGGTGAAAGTAAGCAAATGAGGGTTTTTGCACAAAGGTATTCTCGGATTTTTCGGAGGTAAGATATGATCGAAATGTTAAGTGCGAATATGGCGGTTCTTAAGATTTGATCGAAATATGTACATATCTAGAAGATGAACAGTTATCGATCTAAGGCTGAGTTTAAACCTACTTTATGAGATGGACGGTTAAGATTCAATATTATAAAAGGTAATGATCACAAAAGCGGTCTAAGTCAATGCAAGTTGTAAACATGCCTAAAGAGTAACTATGATAAGACATGCATTTAATGCGCACAGAGTTCAGCAAAGTTGTGCATAGAATGTCGTGTATTAAATGTAATCTGTTATCAATAAATGACAAACTAAGAGATATTTAAATCATGCTGAATCTCCATAATAAATGCTTATCATTGTTGCATTAGATATTATAGAGTAGAGATACGCAAACCTGTCAGCTGAACATAGTAGTCAGCTGATACCTCGTGTAGATGGTTTTCTGAATCTCTACGTACTGATTGTATCAGTACTGATAGTGAACATTTCCCCTTACTAAAATGTCTCTCTCCTGAAACCTCTTACTGACTGGGGTCAGTAGGGTCCAACAGACCTAGCTTTACTGAAAGTTCTCTGAATCTGGATTCAGCTAGAGGCTTGGTCAGTATATTAGCCCTTTGCTTGTCAGTATGGATCTTCTCCATCCTGATATCCTTTTTCTCGACGTGGTCACGAATGAAGTGATGTCTAATGTCCACGTGCTTGCATCTCGTGTGAAGTACAGGGTTCTGAGTGATTGCAATAGCACTGGTACTGTCGCAGAAAATCGGCACTTCATTCTGAATGACATCATAGTCTCTCTCATTCTTTGTCTCGACCAAAGGATCTGGGCGGAACAACTTCCAGCAGCCATGTATTCAGCTTCAGTAGTCGACGTGGCCACTGAGTGTTGTTTCTTTGAAAACCATGAGATCAGCTTGCTGCCAAGGAACTGACATGTTCCTGAAGTTGATTTTCGGTCTATTCTACATCCTGCATAGTCGGCATCGGAATAACCGAGTTAGTTCAATATTATCATCAGTTGGATACCACAAACCCATGTCAGGTGTTCCTCGTAGATAGCGGAGAATCTTCTTTGCTGAGTCCATATGACTCTGCTTGGGATTCGCCTGAAATCGAGCACAGACACCTACAGCATAAGTTATGTCAGGAAGAGTAGCTGTTAGATATAATAAAGAACCAATTATAGTACGGTATTCAGTTTGGTCTACTGATACTCCCTCTTTATCAAGATCTATCTTCATATTCGTGTTCATCGGGATCTTGATTGATTTGCCGGATGTGCAGCCGAATCTTTTGATGAGGTCTCGAGTGTATTTGCCTTGGTTGATGAACGTTCCCTTTTCGGATTGCTTGACTTGAAAACCAAGAAAGTAGTTCATTTCACCCATCATCGACATCTCGAACTTATCCTTCATCATCTTTTCAAATTGCTGACACATGATGACATTCTTTGATCCGAATATAATGTCATCCACGTAGATCTGCACAAGTAATAAGTCTTCTTCCAGTCAAATGCTGAATAGAGTGCGGTCTACTGTGCCTTTCTGAAAACCTTTCTGAAGAAGAAACTCAGACAGGGTATCGTACCAAGCCCTGGGTGCTTGTTTTAACCCGTATAGAGCCTTCCTGAGTCTATATACTTGATGTCCCTGCTGAAAGCCGGGCGGTTGTTCCACATAGACTTCTTCTTTCAGCACGCCATTCAGGAAAGCAGACTTCACATCCATTTGATAAACTCTGAATCGTTGATGTGTTGCGTAGGCTAGGAATAGTCTAATTGCCTCCAATCTTGCAACTGGAGCGAAAGTTTCATCGAAATCTATTCCTTCAGCTTGACAGTAGCCTTTAGCCACGAGCCTTGCTTTGTTCCTGACTATAACGTTGTTTTCATCTCGCTTGTTTTTGAAGACCCATTTGGTTCCAATGACATGTTGATGCCGGGTCTCGTCTACAAGCTCCCATACTTCGTTTCTCGTGAACCGATTCGAGCTCTTCCCGCATAGCAATAATCCGGTCAGCATCTTTAAGTGCATCCTCAATATTCTCGAGGCTCTTCGATAGACAAGAAGCGGGAAAATAATGCGCTTTCTCCTTGTGACGAATACTGGATCTTGTCTTGACATGTCTTTGAAGGATCTCCAATTATAAGATCGGCGGTGTGAGCATCTAGCCACGATCTACGATGTTTTAACTCTTCATCCGAAATTTGTTCAACACGGATAGTAGGTGAGTTAGGCATTTCGGTTGTACTATTCGAGATTGAAGAATTTCGGTGATAAGAGTATGATCTACTGAGTCACCGAGGTTCGGGGGCATTCGGCTCGGGAACATTACTAGATGTTCCCCCGAGTTGTTATTCTCGGTAGTGGTCTCGATTACCTCTACGGTTTCCTCATCGACCTGAGTTACCCGGGATTGATTACGTTCGGGAGAATCAATCTACTCGCCTACTTGCTCGGTCAGGTTGAGATTCGATAGATTTGTCTTCGTTTCTTCGTCCGAATCATCATCCCAACATAGGCTGGATCTTTTCGATTTGTCTTTTAAGCTTAGATCCTGTAGGCGCTTACCGATGTCCTCGGATTCGGAATTTGAGTTATTGCTCCTGTCTTCGCAGCAAACTCGTTAAAAACAACATGAGGGCTTTCCTCCACGCAAAGAGTCCGATAGTTGAATACTCGAAAGCTTTGCTGACCCAAGAGTATCCTAAGAATACTCCCTGATCTGACTTGCTATCAAAAGTCTTCAGCTGATCTTTCCCATTATTGTGGATAAAGCATGAACAACCAAAAATATGGAAATAAGATAGAGAAGGCTTCCTGCCGTTCCATAGTTCATATGGTGTCCGCTTATCTTTGCTTTGTCGGTAGAGATCTATTCGAGTATAACATGCGGTATCGGTAGCTTACGCCCTGGAATTTGGTTGGGAGTCCCGAGTCCTGCGAGTAGAGTCCTTCTTTGCCTCTTTTAGAGTTCTGTTCTTTCGTTCAGCAACTCCATTCTGCTGAGGTGTGCGTGCAGCTGAAGTCTCATGCTCTATTCCTTCTGCTTTGCATAACTCCTTTACCATGGAATTAAGGAACTCAGTTCCTGTCTGAACGTATTTTTCTGATCTTTGGTGTTCTTCTCGACACGGAGCTTTTTCGAAGCGTTGGTAACTCTGTTTTGACGTCAGACTTGTTGGCAATGAATATGACCCATGTGTAGCGCGAGTAGTCATCTATGACCACTAATGCATATTTTTACGCCTCGATCGTCACCGGGGAGACCTGGACCGAACAAATCCATATGTAGCATTGAAGAATTCCATCCGTGGAAGGCGATGGAACCCGGAGGATTTTGATTCCTTGTTTGCTTTCCCTTCGGACATGCTTCACACTGAGTGTCTTTGCTGAATACTTCATTCGGCAGTCCCCTTGCTAGAGTGTTTCTTGCAAGCTTGTTGAGCGTCTTAAAGTTGAGATGGCTGAGTCTTCTGTGCCATAGCCACCCCGTGCGGTTGTCATTCTTCGCCAGCAAACAAGCTTCAGGTTCAGCTGAGTTCCAGTCAGCCACGTATATGTTCTTTTTGCGCGAACCTGATAACACTGTTTTCCCTGTAGATTTATCAATAACATCACAGAAACCAGCGTCAAATATCACTCTATTTGAGTTATCACAAAATTGACTAACAGAGAGAAGATTATGCTGAAGTCCTTCAACATATGATACTCTTGGAACGTTGGCAGTTCCAATGCTGAGTGTTCCATATCCTCTGGTATAGCCTTTTGCATTGTCTCCAAACTCAATTCTGGGTCCTTCTTCAGTGATATAATTCTTCAGTAGACTCCTTTGGTATGTCATGTGTCTTGAGCATCCGCTGTCCACATACCATGGGTCTTTACGCACCTGCAAAACAGAATTATATTCAGGTACCCTTTATTTTTGATTTTGGGTCCTTAGATGTTAGTTTTAGTAACCCAAATCTGTCTAACAACCCTGGTGGTTTCAGACATTTTCTTTCCTCTGGAGTCAACATATCTGACCACTGGACTGGTCACAGCTGACTTCTGAGGCTTCTGAGGTTCAGGAGTCCTGATCTTCTGAGTTGGTGGATTTCGCCGACCTTTGCCTTCGTGTGGCTTTCTTTTTCTTCTTCGACCTTTGGAGCCTCTTCGACTATAGGTTCATAATAGTATGACCCATACCGAGGCTGGATGTGTCGGCTTTGGAGGTCCATCTTGATCCGCCAATTTTGATTTCTTTGGTTCCCCCTTGGTCGAACCGAGGTTTCTTGGCACTGATCTTCTTGTCAGAATGCTGATGTGTGGGATGAGGTGCTTTCATCTTCTGTTTGTTCTTTGCTAGGGGGTTCATTATATTTGCGTTCATAGTCTCCCCTTGAACAAACCTATCAGCAAGCCGTACTTCTGAGTGTACTGGGGCAGATGAGGAAGCTCCCTGGCTGAATCCAAGTCCTTCCTTGCAGTGCTTTGGCTTATTGCTTGCTAGCATAGCTTCTAATTTCTTCTCAGCACCCATGTACCTCTCAATCATCAGGCTCCTCCAGACATCATCACTCTTCTTCAGTGTGTCGTGCTCGGTCTGAAGTCCTGACATTTCTTGCTTCAGCAGACTTAGTTCAGTATCTTTCTGAGTCAAGTCATTGGTCAAAACTGAAATTCGATCTTCTTGATGCTGAGACTTGGCCATCAGAGAGTTTATCTCCTCCCTGAGTCTCAACACAAGTCCTTCGGCCTCAGTAGCAACCTGACTCTCCTGAGAAAGTCTCTGATTCTCTACTTTCAGGGTATCCAACTCCTGAAGAGTCTTCTTTGAGTGCGAGACTCATCCGAATTTGTTCATCGAGCGAGTTCTTCGTATGCGGTCGCGACGTCCAAATTCTCATCTGCACCTGAAATAGTGTCGTGTGTGCAGTGTGAAGAGGAGTTAAGTGGTTCATGAGAATTTACCTCATCCTCTTCGCCTGCCATCATGCACTTTCAGCTGATTCTTCAGCTTCAAGCTCTAAGACCATGAAAGCTGCATCATCATCCGATGAATCCATAAAGGAGTCGACCTCTTCTGAGTCGTCTGAGATTTCGCCAGCTATGTAGGATTGTCTTTTCGGGCGAATTTCTCTCTCCTTGCCTTACGTGCTTTGCGCGTTCAAAGACTACTCGAGCTCGGAGACAATCATACCGATAATGTCCCGGCTTCTTGCGGTTGTAACAAGCGATGACTCTTTCTTCTTTGCTTTCGCTATTCTTTGATGGTTACGAGTCATCTTTCTTTCTGCATTCAGAAGATTGTGAGTCAGGAGTGTGTTTCGACATATAATTTGACTTTCCTTTCGTTTCCCGATAGGCTTTAGTCACTTTTCTGCGTCGCTCCTTCTCCTTCGATACTTTTACGAGCGGCGCATACTTCGAGCGAGACTTCCTTCTTATAGATCATTGAGTGAAGGTTCGGTCTTACTCGTCGTTTTGCTCGTTCTTTGGAGATCTTTGTCTTGACCGATGCTTTGAAAGCATGGTCGATTTTGTGTCGGCTTCGGCTCTGCTTTCTTTGAGGTCCGTCGAACTCAAACTCCTCTGCCTGTAATTCTGAAAAGATATGGTCAGGAGACACAACATCTAAGTCAGAATGTCGTAATAGAGTGGCAAAAGGTGTCCAGTGTCCATCCGGCAGTGCCCTCAGAATCTTCAGATTCATCTCTCGGTTGCTGAATGTCTTTCCCAGCCCATTGATAGAATTCATCAGATTGGTAAATCTGACGTTTAGATCTTCGATTTTGTCCCCGGGCATGAGAGACAAGCTTTCCAGCTTTTGGAGTTCCAGCGCTAATTTGTTGGCTTTAATCTTCTGAGTCCCTCGACTCAGTAGTGCAAGAGCATCCCAGAGTTCTTTAGCAGTCTTGCATTCCTGAACCCTACCAAGATAAGAATCACTAAGGGTGGTTAGTATAGCATTCCTGGCGACTCGATCTAGATATTGAAGCTTCTTCTCTTCAGGAGTGAAGAGACTTCTGTCTTTGGGGATCTTCTTCCCAGTCACCATTCCTCCTCCTTGAGCTTGGTCCTGAGTCACGACACTATCAATCATAGGAACGATAGGTCCATCTTCAAGCACTTCAGTCATACTGTCATGGAGGGATGTCAGATGAGCTTCCATCCTGACTCGCCATACTCCGTAGTTCTCCACCGAGAACATAGGTACCATCCTTATACCTGACATATCAGCCATGAAGAATAATGATATGAATGTAGAGTGATATGCAGTAAAAAAAATGCTTTCCCTTGGATCCGTTCGAATAGACCAGTCTCAAAGATAACAAGAGTCAAAGAACTCCTGCTCTGATACCAATTGTTGGTCCCGAGTGTACGGTCAGGTGTAGAGGGGGGGGGTGAATACACCTGATTCGATTTCTCAACTTCGAACTCGAACAGTCCTATTTAGGATGGTGTCGATCGAAGCAGTTCGGCGGACCCTGCACAACCGTTACGAATCGAGTTAAAGGCTAAGAGATCTCGACTCGGCCGAGATCCGCTAACCGACTAGGTCGAATTCGGTATCTACGTAAGAGTTCGGTGCGCGGAATAGTGTAGGCCCAAATCAGTTTTTGTGAGAAAACGTTTTAAGTCTCAGTTCAGTAGATTTAAAAGTTCAGTATGCTGAGACAGTTGATTGATTTTAAATATGATGTTCAGTATGAATAGTAAAATCAATGCAGCAATTAAGAAAGCAGTAAGAGACACATGATTTTTAAAGTGGTTCGGATATCGCTCAAATCCTACGTCCACTGTCCCGAATGATCGGGAGGCTATTTATTATCCCGAGTTAGTCTCGGTCGGCTTGCACACCTTGGGCAAAGCCGCGTCTTGGTTTTTATATGCGATCTAAGTCTCGCTTACAACACTATCAAACTTAAAGTGTTTGACAAACTTCTCCAACGAGTGAAGGAGTCCTTATACAATAAGGATTGGGTTCAAATGTGAACTCCTTCGTCTAAGCTATAGATAAGAACGGTTGAGCTTAGGGTTAGAGGGATAGGGAATATGAGAGAGTAGCTTCTAGATCGACGAACAGTGAAGGTAAGCTATAAGTTCGTGTAACGTCGATTGGATACTAGAGGCTTTATATGTTGGTTTAGCTTGATTCCCTATGAGCTAGAATGTAGTCTTTCACGGAGATTGTTCTTCGAGTTCTTGCTAAGACTTTGTTCTTTGGAATTCGCTCTTTTTCGCGCTCTCTCTAGTTCTTGGTTTCGTGAGTGCTTCAAATCTTGAATGATCCCTCTATTTATAGAGCGAGAGATTGAAAATAGATCCGTTGGAGACGATCTTCTTCTCTCTCTCTCTTTTTGGTAGCAAACGGCTCTTTTGGTGTAGGTAACAGTGTACTTTCCCACCTTTTTAGGTAAAAGGTTGATTGCAGCTTTAGCGGTGAGAAGACACGTGTATGCTTGTCATTCGTTGAGGTGGATGGAGTGGTTGAGATAGCACAAACTTCGAGACGGGCATCGAAGCCGACTTCTCTCTTCCTCGTACATGACAATGCCGATTGTCTTTCAAATGATTCACGATACCCCGAAGACTATCTGCCGTTCTTGAGTCGACCTTGTATTCGGTAGATAGGCTGGCCGAGATAAGTCTATCGATGATCGGCTCCGAGTCCGGTGAACTACCCGCCTGAGTTCGGTTCAACCGACTCTCTCGATATCTTGCTCCTGCTGAGTCCAGTATCACTGAGTCTTCTGCACTGGTGCTGAGGCAAATAAGCTACTGAGCTCCTTGACCAGAGCAGAGTGTCTACTGAGTCTGAAACCTCAGAGACAAAACAGATACAAGGGAGTGGTTCATCATTTAGATAGGGTTTTGGGATCTTCAAATCTTCAGACAAGTACAGAGCACAAGGCTACTGAGCTTAAGATCAGTGTCTAAGACCGAATCATTTCCCACTGAGTGAAACAGTGCTGAGGATGGAATCATCACCCAACACTTGTGGACTTGGAATCTTTTGTGTCGGATATCCAATTTGCATCACTATATCCTTCTAACACAGCGGGATATCTTGTGTAATGCAGACTATGAGTTAAGGTATGCTTTAAATACCTTAGAACTCTAGTTAGTGCGGTCCAATGATCCTTTCCGGGATTAGTTGTGAACCGACTTAACTTGCTTATAGAATATGCTATGTCGGGCCTCATACAATTTGCTAAGTACATTAGGCTTCCAATGACTCTAGCATAGTCCAATTGGTAAATTGGATCTCCTTGATTTTTGGCTAAGTGTAAGCTTAAGTCTACAGGAGTTTTAGCCGGAGGTAGATCAAAAGCATCGAATTTCTTAAGCACATTCTCTACATAGTGAGATTGTGATAAGATAATTCCTTCGGATGTTCTAGAGATCTTAATCCCTAGAATTACATCAGCTAATTCCTTCGGATGTTCTAGAGATCTTAATCCCTAGAATTACATCAGCTATTCCCATATCTTTCATGTCGAACATTCTTTTCAACATTGCTTTAGTATTCATAATTATATTATGATTACTTCCCATAATAAGCATGTCATCAACATACAGACATATAATGACAAAGTTGTTAGGTGTGCCTTTAGTGTATACACACTTGTCACACTCGTTTATTTTAAAACCATTTGATAACATTACATGATCAAATTTCTCATGCCATTGTTTGGGAGCTTGTTTAAGTCCATATAATGACTTAACAAGTTTACAAACTTTCTTTTCTTGTCCGGGAATAACAAACCCTTCAGGTTGTTCCATGTATATTTCATCTTCTAAATCTCCATTTAGAAATGTCGTTTTAACATCCATTTGATGTATCTCAAGGTTGTGCAAAGCAGCAACGGCAATTAGCGTTCTTATGGAGGTTATCCTTGTTACGGGAGAGTATGTATCAAAATAATCATACCCTTCCTTTTGCTTGTAACCCTTGGCTACTAGCCGTGCTTTATATTTGTCAATAGACCCATCGGCCTTATATTTCTTCTTTAGGATCCATTTGCATCCTAAAGGTTTACAACCGGGAGGAAGGTCAACAATCTCCCAAGTGTGATTGTTCATAATTGACTCAATTTCACTATTGAACGCTTCTCTCCATAGAGGAGCATTAGGACTTGACAATGCAGCCTTGATTGTTTGTGGTTCATTTTCTAATGAATAGACTACAAAGTCTGGACCAAAAGACTTTGCTATTTTTGCTCGTTTTCCTCGTCTTGATTCTGGTATTGACCCATCACTTTGGTCAATCTTTTCTAGTGAGCTTTCTTCATGAGTTCGTTTCTTAGAACTCACATCATTCTTTTCTTTCTTAGGGAATATAGACTCAAAAAAGACAGCATTTCTGGATTCTATAATCATTCCCTCATTTATGTCGGGTATTTCCGACTTATGTACCAAAAACCTATATGCGCTACTATTGCTTGCATATCCTATGAAGATGCAATCAATAGTTTTAGGTCCTAGCTTTACTTGTTTAGGTTTAGGTACTTCAACTTTTGCTAGGCACCCCCACACTTTAGTGTATTTGTAGGATGGTTTCCTACCTTTCCATAGTTCATATGGAGTTTGATCTTGTTTTTTTTAGGGTAACTTATTCAAAATTTTATTTGCCGAAAGAATAGCTTCCCCCCACATGTTATGTGGTAAGCCCGAGCTTATCAGCATAGCATTCATCATTTCTTTTAATGTTCTATTCTTTCGTTCAGCAACACCATTTGATTGTGGTGAATAAGGTGCAGTTGTTTGATGGATAATGCCGTTTTCACAACAAAAGTCCGCAAAAGGTGCAACATACTCACCGCCTCGATCACTTCGGATCATTTTGATCTTGGTGTTAAGTTGATTTTCAACTTCGCTTTTATAGCTTTTGAAAGCATCGAAAGCTTCGTCTTTGCTTCTCAAAAGATATACATAACAAAATCTTGTGCAATCATCTATAAACGTTATGAAATAATTCTTTCCACCTCTAGTTTGCACAAGTTTTAAGTCGCATAGATCGATGTGAATTAATTCAAGAGGTGTAGTCGTTCTTTCCACCGAATGGAAAGGTTGTTTAGCCAATTTTGCTTCAACACAAATTTCACACCTTGAATGTTTGTCAATTGACATTTTTGGCAACAATTCTAAATTCACTAATTTTCTTAGTGTATTTAGATTCACATGTCCTAATCTATCATGCCATAAATTAGGAGACTCAGTCAAATAGACAACGGGGGTATTTTTATTATCACGGATAGCATTTACATTGATACAATTCAGTTTGAAAAGGTCGCTATCAACATAGCCTTTTCCTATAAATTGTCCATTCTTGGACAATACAACCTTATCCCCCTCAATAACTATTCTAAATCCGGCCTTGCTAAGAATAGAGTCGGAAACCAAATTCTTGCGGATGTCGGGAACATGCATCACGTTTTGGAGAGTCACATTCAATCCCGACGTCATCTTGAGTACAACTTTTCCAATTCCATAGACCTTGGAAGTAGAGGAATTTCCCATGTATAGCATTTTCTCCTCCTTGACAACTTCATAAGTTGAAAACATTGATTTATCCACACATACGTGCTTGGTAGCGCCGGTATCAATCCACCATCCTATCGGATTACCGAACATGTTTACTTCATCTACGACCGCTGATAGATCGAGTTCAGACATGTTGACGGGCAAGTAATTTTCTTCCGTCATATTTGCTTGTGGACGGCCTTTGTATTCCTTCTTTGGCTTGCGGCAATCCTTTGCCATATGGCCCGTTTTTCCACAATTGTAGCAATTCCCTTTGATCTTTTTCTTCCTCTTTGAATCTTGCATCTTTTCAAAGAACTTGCGTTTCTTTGAGTTAGTGCTAGTGCTGCACTCGGCCAGATTAGCCCTTGCCTCTATGGAAGGCTTGTTGATCTTTCGATCTGCCTTGCGATTGTCCTCTTCAATTCTGAGACGGACTATCAGATCTTCGAGACTCATCTCTTTGCGTTTATGCTTGAGATAGTTCTTGAAATCCTTCCACATATGTGGTAGTTTCTCTATCACAGTTGCAACTTGAAATGATTCAGAAAGGACCATACCTTCGGCAAGTATATCATGTATGATCAATTGAATCTCTTGCACTTGTTCGACTACAGTTTTGGCATCCACCATCTTGTAGTCTAAGAATCGTCCAACGACGAACTTCTTTAGACCGGCATCTTCGGTCTTGTATTTTATCTCCAAAGAGTCCCACAATTCTTTCGACGTCTTTGCAGTCGAGTAGACACTATAGAGAGTGTCGTCAAGTCCATTTAGGACATAGTTGCGACATATGTAGTCATTTGTGAGACCATGCATCATACGCTATGCGTTTCTGCTCATCAGTTTCATTTTCTCCCATAATTGGAGGTGATTCTTTCAAGAATCGAGATAAATTTAAAGTAGTTAAATAAAACAGCATTTTAGATTGCCAACGCTTAAATTCAGAACCTGAGAATTTTTTCAGCCTTTCCGCATGAACAGGGGCGCTTGGAATCTGATTGTTCGTTGCTGTTGTAAAATTCGGCGGCATGTTACTACTGTTTGTCGTTACTTGGACAAGGGGATCGGGTACATCACTGCTACTTGTCGTCATCTCTTCAACACGATTATCGTCTTGCGATTGTTGTTTCGGGGTGTGTCGAAATGACGATTATGACGTTAGCCGAGGCAAGAGTTGGACTCTTTCTCCGCAAGACGATAATGCTCCGCTACTCGGTGCAAGCGGTCTATAGCACTCGTCTCCAAGATACAACGGCTTATCAATTACGAGTAGTTGCACTACTTCTCGTAATTCCGGCGAACTACTTGATATTTGGGACTAAGGAAATAAAAGATAATATATATGTATGTGATGTATGAAACATGGAAGCAAAAAGAAGAATGAATTGATTTATTAACTCACGGTGGCATCATTTATTTATAGGCTTAAGATGCCTTTTGGTAAATAGTTGTAACCTTTCATGTTTACAACAATATGCAACGTATACTTCATTCAAAGAGTGTGTCCATCCAACAAGTAACAACGTGGCTTTTGATTTATCCAAACGAAGCCATGCAATGTGAACATATCATAACGTGGCTATTCATCTCATACAACTCATCATGTATCCTTTCAAATTGCCATGTGTAACGCCCCAGCTTTAAACCAGATTCAGCGCGTCACTTAATTCATATGATTCAGAAGGCAACAACTTTGGAAAAATAATTACATAAACCTTAGCTTAAAAGGTTGCAAACATAATGCATAGCATCTCATACATGACCAAAGTATTCATTAATAAAGTCAAGCTATTCATAAATTAACAAAAGAGATGACGATATTTTTTTTTCGAGTAGAATTCAAAACGATTTTTTTCCGCCTAAGACCATCACCAACACGCCACCTATGCATCGCCCAGCCGACCACCTGAAAATATGTTAAAGCAACGGGGTGAGTAAATCACTCAGTGGGGTCGTATCACTTATCCAATTATACAGTATATCAGTTTTAAAAAACAACATGTACAACAAGATCACATAAAGGAACCATGGTAACCTTTGACCATGAACCCTTACTTTAAATCAAGTGGGTAACCTTTGACCCTTGGGTTAACCTTTGAACCCTGAGCTAACCTTTGAGCTCCGGACTAACCTTTGAGTCCTGGACTAACCTTTGAGTCCTTCAAAACATTGGGTAACTTTTGACCCTGAGCTAACCTTTGAGCTCCGGACTAACCTTTGAGTCCTGGACTAACCTTTAAGTCCTTCAAAACATTGGGTAACTTTTGACCCTGAGCTAACCTTTGAGCTCCGGACTAACCTTTGAGTCCTGGACTAACCTTTAAGTCCTTCAAAACATTGGGTAACTTTTGACCCTGAGCTAACCTTTGAGCTCCGGGCTAACCTTTGAGCCCTTCACACAATTCTAATACAAATACAATCACTTACATATAAAGCACATTAAAGGTAATTAAGAAGAGTTAGAATACATCCCCACCTTAACCTTGAACACGACTCAAATGCAACGTTGTACACTTAAATCCTTCGCGCATTTCCTAACGATGAGACCTCATTTCAATAAATGTGGATTAATGAAGTTTATGTTACACAAGTTTACGCACCAGAATTTGAAAACAAACAACTCAAAGTTCATCATAATCCTAAGCTTACATTCAAAACACCAAAACATGTATTCACAAAAGAATAGAACATCCCCATATGTATGTACCTATTCTGCCTAGACTAATCATTACATGAAACGATATTACATGAAACGATATGGCAAGTGCATTCCATGTCTCCAACAAGTCCTTAAAATAATATTTAATCCAAACAATTTTATACATAATTTGAGTTGTCTCTACAACTTCTCGGTAGCAACCTCTTAAGGTAGAACTCCTAAACATGCTTCATTCCATAAATTCCCAAACAACTGAAATAAAATCAAGAACTCCAATAGGCTCAAGAAGGTGCCAAATTATCATATCAAGGTGAGGTAGAGACAAGTATAAAAAAAATCAAGAATTAACCGTCACTCAACCAAAAATAAAAAATAAGCAAATTAATTAAATTATATTAGAGAAGGATGCTTGCTGGAGTTAAGAAAATCATTGCATGATATTCTATTTCATTTTAAAACATAGAAGTATGCCATAGGACTTCAGATCTGAATACATGAAAAAAAAGACTCCGACGAAACACCAATTTTCAGCATATAGATGAGGCTACAAATATATATACATAATCGAGCATCAGTCCTAGCCCAAACAACATGCAGAGGTTTCTCGATTCTCTCTCTCTCTATATACTATCTTATACAACACCAAGAAAAATATTCCAAAGACGGAGCTAGATCTAAGGTTACCTTATTAATCGAAATGTTTGGCAATGAACTGGAGGTGGAAACGATGGGAGTAGCAGATGATATTAAAATTTTTGCGAGGAAGAGGTAAAATGGATGTAAGCTGCTATCTTCAAACTTTTTGGGACTTTTTAATTTGGGTGTTAGACGGATTTCTCTAGGTAAATAGGATGGAATAAAAAAAATTGGGGCTTTTTCGCTTACAATAATCTCTCTCTATTTGTGGTAGATTTGATCCTTGAGTGACAACACATCACACAAGACTTTCGTGGAAGGTAATTAGACATACCAAGTGTTTCTTGAATCTCCTGGAATCGACACCTCATCAAGTTCAAGTAGATGTAATAATATATTTTAAAGGATAATGATTGTCACATGGTTATACCAAAATCGAGACCACATTGTTAGTTCCCAATAGCATTATTGCTTCACATGACAAATCTTATTACACTAATATTATTGTATTAATATATTTGAATACAAAATATATGATGATGATTTTTTTTTTTTTTTTGAATAAAAGAATTGAGGTGTTACACATGCAACGTTTCTTGCATAAGCTTTCAACTCATGCAACGTTATACATGCAACATAAGGCATGGTGGCTTCATGAATTGAAGGAAGTCAACCAACGTGCCCTTTTATTTCAAATTGAAGCCATGCATGCATGTGACACCTATGATGAGGTCAACGTTTCATGAAAAATTAATTTAATAATATAATCTTTAATCTAACAGAGACGAAGAGGAGCAATGGCGACGGAGACGGAAACAAATAGGACGGTGAGGGAGAGACATAGGGGAGGGGAGAAAGAGATATATATATATATATATAGAGAGAGAGAGAGAGAGAGGGACAGTGAAAGGGGAGGCGTGAGAGAGAGGATGATACTTTTAGTTTTTTTTTTTTTAATACTGAATTGGGTCTAACCCGAATCAAATCGGGTCAAAATTAGTAAATTGCATCATGTTGCATACTAGTCCATCTCATAGACACGTTGGCTAAATTCGGAACCTTTATTTCATCCATTGTATGTAGATTCGTTGGGTTAATAACCCAAGAAACTAATAAACCCTCATTTTAATGTGTGATCCGAACTTTAAACAATGTCTTCAAATGGATGATGAATTGAAAATTCAATCTGGGCGGTGCGGATTCTCTAATTCATTTTGTGTCTTATTTTATGGATTTTTAATAGAATAATGATACATATATTTTTTTAAAAATATTTATATAATTTTCCATCCCAATATTATTATTTCATTACTTTTGGATATGGGAATTGAGGAAGTTAGTATAAAAGAATAAAGTGTGGTATAAATATATAAAATGGTGGGATCTACTTAGTTAGATTAATGGTGATCTACACATTTATTTCCTTTTTTGAAGACAGTAATAATGGGACGGACCAAAATAATATATGAGACATTAATATTATGCTGGAGAGAACCCTAATACGAGTTTATTAATTTTAGAGATAAAAAATTATTTTAGGTGAATAACAATATGTGTCATCATTTCATTAGCAGTTCATAGAATAAGACACAAAAAAAAATAGAAGATCTTCATTATATAAAGTATCAAGTATCAACTACAAGATTATAAAACGGAGAATTGCATAATTAGTATAAAATAAAAATATACTTTCCCATTATATTATTATTGACTTATATTTTTTTTTATTCTTCCATTATTATTGTCTTGTTTTCTAAAATAAAAATGATTTATCCACCACGATCACTTAAAATAAATAGATTCTACTACTTATATACCTTTACCCAGTCTCTTAATTCGGTACCGAAAAAACTAAATCAATAAAAGGGAGGAGGGAGAATAAAGAATGTGAGATGTAATAATTATCCCATTAAGAAAAGGTAGGCGATGGTTGCTCCTTTACACCGCCAACCAAACACGGCCTTAAATCATCAAAATGGGGGAGAAACACATAAATGTAGTGTTTGGAACAGCTTTAAAAAATTGCTTATGGATTTTTTTATGGTATAAGCATTTTTTTTAAGTGTTTGGTTATTTTACTTCTGCTTTTTTTTGACTTAAAATAAATTGAAATAAACAAAAGCTTATAAGCATGTATTGAGATGCTTTTAGAAATGGTGACATTTATGTAATTTTGAAAAAAAAATTAAACTGCTTTTTATTGGACAATCCAAACACTGACAGCTTTTACTTAATAGAAACTTTAAGCAATTTTAATAAAAGCAGCTGCTTAAATAAATTGTGACGTGTTAATTAGTAGTGTAGAAATGTCTGCATTCGCGTAACTCCATTTCTCAATCTCTATTTAACAAATCGAAAGCCCTCTTCGTCTTCCTCCCCAATTCGAATCCCATTCATCAGGTTGTCATACACACGTATAGAAAGTCCGGTTTTGTTTTTCCGCGGTTTGCGAATCGAAGAAATCAGGTTAGGTTATCTTGATGGAGAGTTTAAAATTTTGGATATACTTATTTTTGTTTGTTTTCTTCTTTTTAATGGGGTTGATTGGTCTGTGGCAATTCAATCAACGATGTCCAATATCTGAGTTCAGGTATTGATTTTTTGTGTGTATGTAATCGTCTTTATTATGGTGTTGATCATTTCAAAATGCTTGCTTTCGGTGCGTTTATGGTGGATTTCCTGTTTCTTTCTGATCTTAGTGTTTGTGAGGCTGGGTTTTGGAACTTTATTTTTATTATTATTTTCTGTTTTGAATTTTGTGAGGCTGTTTCTTTCTGATCTTAGGTTGGGAGCATTTGATTCCTTTTTTTTTTTTTTTTCCTGTATACTACTTTAACCATCTTTATTTCAAGGGAATTAAAAAATAGATGTTGATAACACTTATCATCACGAGTCATCTTTCAATGTCATTTCATCTAAATATGCACTTGTTGGGTATTCTCATTAACTAAGTCAAGTTTGGCATGCCATGGATGATTCTCAGGAAGTCGGAGGCCTAGGAATTTGTTTTATCATGAGCAATACACAGGATATTAGGAGGAATACAAGGGCTAGAAGTAGGGGGTGGACTTTAGATGTTGATCTTAATGCTCCACCGCCATGTGAAACTCGGGATCAGGATACTCTTCAAAATCATACTAGGTCCCAAAGCAGGCAAGAGGCTGAAGGAAATGGTACACTGCCTCCACCAATTGATGTCGAGGCGCTTGATGATGATGTTATTATTTCTTCGCCTACGGCATTTGCAGAAGTATACAATTTCTGCTTTCTTCTCAATCCCCCAGTAACTATTATATATTTCAGTTCGATTCTGTTTCTAGATTACAGGTATAATCATGCATTTAGTTTTTGAACAATTTTCTTTCAGGCCAAGAACAATTCCAGAAGGAACCACGGGCGTACCGTTGTGGTTGATGTAGAGAATGGTACTTGAACTTTTGTATGTGTTCTCTTGTTTAAGATTGATTATGGTGTTGTTTAAACATTTGAGATTTGACATTTGTTACTTTCTTGATGGCTAATTCATCATGATTTGATGTATACCCTCCGAATTATGATTATGATCATAATATCATAGATCTAATCTTAAATACATGGCGTGTTAGGCATAAAATGATGTGAAAGATGGATCACTTAACTTCTGTCTCTTAGCTGCTCGTAACATCATAAATTGTTTCATATAAATCACTAGGTGTTTAAGAACTGTGTGTATTATATAATTGACGGCCCAACAGCTTTTACATTCCATGCCATATAGAAAAATGGACTCTCAGCTTTCCTGAGTCGGAAGGAACTACACTGTGGCTATACCGCTGCTTCAATGAATGTCATGGGAATGGTTATCACCATTTTCTTGTTAGAGCAATGCCTCTTTTTTCTGTCACTAGTTGAAGTATTTCAATTGTTCTAAAATATTCACCTGGTCAGTGAAGTGGAGATGTTTGTTTCTCCTACCACTATTTCAAAGAAGTCTTCTTGTAGTTAATAACATCGAAAGTGATTATCTTGTTGATTTTTTATGTATCTTTCTTGGGTATAGCTCTTTTTTATTCATTCGATATTTAGTTTCATTCATTATGTTTTCATGTTATGGAAGTGGCCTGCTGATTTATTTCAAAATTATTACAGATGAAAGGGCATCCCGTAACAAACGCAAAAGGGTCATCCCGAACCAGACAATTATAAATTGCGACCTTTACATAAACCTGGAAAATGGTAGCAATTCAATGGTGACAAACTGATCTGCCTGTCTTTGTTTGCTCTCTGTTTTTCTTTTCGGTTTGATTGAGTAGTGATATGGTGTATGGATTTTAGAGAAAGAGTGGGCAAAGCGCTGCAGTTCCTTCTGCACCTCCACCTCCAGTGAAGGAACCTACATTCAGTTGTTCGGTTTGTATGGGTACATTAGTTGAAGAGATGACCACAAAGTGCGGTCATATTTTCTGCAAGGCATGCATCAAATCGGCCATTTCTGCTCAGGGAAAATGTCCTACCTGCCGGAGAAAAACCACTGTAAAAGACATTATTAGGGTTTACCTTCCATCAACTAGGAGTGCTTGACTTCTCTGTAAGTCTCTCTCTGTAATATCTTGTCTTTATTTCGATGCTTCAAATTAACTAATTCATGCTCTGTTATATGGTATGCATAATCTTGATGGCTAGTTGATGCTAAAACATGGTTCTATTCTTTAGCTATATGACAAATTTATTCATACATCCTTCACTTTATTTTGTTACCAACTAATTTATTTCCTGGCCTTCATAGATCCATCCTTTATTTCATGCTTCAAATGAGTTGAACAAATGTGGAAGAAGCTACTGCAAGGGAGATCATGAAAGAATTGGTTGGGTGTGAATATGGAAATAGTTCCCAAATCAACTATTTTTAGGTGGACATAGATGGGGATCAAGGATGGGAAACTTGAGGAGTTCTGATGGGAACCGGTGCATTGATTTATTTTATTGTATCATCGTAAATCCAATCCAAAAAATATTCACTTTTAGTACTTCGTTTTTTGTACCATATTATGTGACAGGAGAGTATCAGCCCTTAATTCCAAACATGCTTTTCTCAAATCACTTCATCTTTAGTTTCTTGTTTAGTACACTATTTGTTTTATATCCTCTCTCTATATATATCTAAAATAAACACAAAAAATAATAATATAGGCTCTGAAGCTTAAAATTGTTTTATGCTTATTTATGAGGACGGTTGATGTTTGCATATATTTGTTCATTGTTTTTAATGAATGATATATTTAGTTTTTTGCCAAAAAATGAAATAAAAACCACATTGTTTCTAAGGATAAACCACTTAAGTAGTGAATAGTGTTTCCAATTTATCCCAAGATAGATAAATCTATATGGATCCAGTGCAATTAGTTTCTGTATATTCCAAAAAAAAAAAGCCTTCTTAAATTTAAGCCGAAAGATAGATTATTTATCCATTTAGAATTTAAAAAATGAAAGTATTGAGCTTGAATAATTAAAAATAGAAACATCAACACATTTAAGTCAAAATAATTAATAACTATATCCAATCTTGTTATCGAAGCCTAAGTTTATATGTATATATAATATTGTATATGTTGTAAATATATTTTATATATATACTTACCATTTAGTTTATAACACGTTATCAGCACGAAAAAGTTCTCCTCACAAAAAGATTCCGCCGAGTTGCTATCGAAGCCTCCATGTGACTATTACATCTAAATCTAAAACAAAGGTATCGTACCCTTTTCCCAAATTTTTTAAATTAGATACTCAATATCAAAACTTGTTTGCAATCATTATGATTTTTTTTATTAAAAAAAAAGTAAGTAGTGGCATGATGAAGTTATTTTTTGTGAGTGCGACAACATAAGCACTTCGATCCGGATACGACAAGATATCTATTATGGTCCGTTTTCATTAAGTGATTTATTCGATCTCATATATTGTTATGTTATAGTTGTTGTCCCAGAAGTGGCACAATACATGAATACTTCAGAAGAATATCACATATAACATGTCTAATGACTTGATTTCTTTTCAAGAAATGATATGAGATCTCGTAGATCCCATAATCTATAAAAGAAAGTATGTTATATTTATATTCTTGAAGAATATTATATGCTCTTAAAGAGCAATTTCAAAACATATTTTCAACTTGATTTATTGCTCCAGAAGTAGCACAATCAATATTCCTGAAGAATAATACATGCTCTTGAAGAGCTTTTACTTTACGTTTTTATTTATTTATTTGTTTGTTTGTTTATCTAATGTTAAATACTAACAATTGTTGCTCCTGAAGTAGCACAATTCATATTCATGAAGAAAAATAATGCTCTGAAAGAGCAATTCAAAACCACATTTTTAACTTAAATTGTTGCTGCAGAAGTAGCACAATCAAATTTTGAAATAAATTACATGTTCTTGAAGAGCATTTACAATCAATATTTCTATGTACGTTTTTATTTATTTATTTATTTATTTATTTAATGCTTTAATATAAATTATTGCTCCAGAAGTAGCACAATTCATATTCCTGCAGAATATCACATGCTCTTAACGAACAATTTGTTGAAATAATTTAATTGTTGCTCCAGAAGTAGCATAATTTAATATTCTTGAAGACTATTTCACTCTTGAAGAGTTATTAATATTATCTATGTATTTACTATATACCTCAGTTTTTTCTCTCCTGCATACTGTATAATATTTATATCTATGTATACATACAATCTTAATTTGGTGCTCCTGAGACAACACGCAATTAATATTCCTTGAGATTATTATGTACTTTTTATAAACAATTCATATAATATGTCTTATTGTTGGGCGAATCTTGGTTCTTGAATTGTTATTTTTGTTACTCCCGAAGTAGCACAATTGATATCCGCAAAGAGCACTATATCGATGTTCATCTGTCAATAAGAGCGCATGAGAGAGACAATAGATATGAAGCATCCCAGTAGGATTGCTTAAAGATATAATTAATTGTCCTCCCTAAAGCTCGATACGAGTATATGCATCCTAAATTGCGAGATTTTCAAATTCAGTGCATGTAAATTATTGACGGCTCCAGAAAAGCATGTGTCATTCTATCAAACGATACGAAATCAACTATTGAGTTTGCCCTTTACTCTAGTAAGTCTAGAAGGAACTTACTAAGTCTTAAGGATATCCGCTGCAATGGATACCATACAGAAATAATATACAAAGGTAGTGATTCTTTTGTATAGGAATAAATTTAAGTATATTAAACACAATCTTATTTCTATTGAAAATTCATTTGTGCATCGAGTAATTCAGCAATTCATGAAATAAATTAATGAAATCGTAAATATTTTGTCCTAAAAATTATAGACCTCTAACATGAAAACCATATTACATATACCATCATAAATAAAACTTATCATGATCAATAATTTATTTAATAGTATCCTAAAAACTTTTATTTGTCAATCTACATGCATGTTGACAAAAGAATTTGGCACATCAAAAAACAAATTAACAAATAAATAGTAAACGCATCCTAAAAGTTCTATATTTTTATCATGAATAAACCTAATAAATATTATATCTCATTAAAATTCAGAATGGTCTAAAAAAATATAAAGAAAACATGAAAAACAATTTTCCTATCGAGCTCATGAACATGCTGTCAAAACTGGTAGGTTACGAATAACAATTTTAAAAAAAGTACTTATCATACTTTTAAAATTCTACAAAAATATTATAATATACTAGACATACCGAGGAAGACAATCCTAAATTTTCAATGCGATATGACGAGGGAAAAGTATGTAAATAATTCTTGAAATAGTTCGTAGATATGCTGACAGATTTTCAAAAATTATATGGGATGCTATATTATGAGCGACTAAGGGGTATTTATAGGCCTATATTAAATTATATAATGATCCCTAATCATAAAAGGTATCAAATATATTTTATCCATATTTATTTTCGTACTTATATAATTTAGATAGAATTTAGTCTATCACCTACTATATAAGAGATTCAATCATAGTTAGATTAGGATATAGACACAATTAAAATTGATCCTAAACATGAATATCACACATAAAATATCTATTTTAATCATAAAAATAATATAAAATTATCTCCTAATTATTTCACACAAGTATAAAATATTCAATACTTTCATGAGTCCTAGCAGGTTTAGGAAATCATAAATAAATAAATATTATTCTTGCCTCATAATTCTAACATTATTTCTATCTCAACAATAAATAATATAATCATAATATGATATAAATAAACACATTCAAAGTTTAAAATAAATTTATATAATAAAAATGATTTAATGACAAATAAGATATATGCTTTAATTTTCATTTAAATTTCTAGGGCGCGACTTACAGAACTAAAATACTTGATAATATGCATGAATAGATATGCAATGCATTTTATATTGAAAATTTTTGGAGCGTTACACTTGATATCGATGTTCACCTGTCAATAAGAGGGCATGAGAGAGACAATAGAAATGAAGCAACGCAGTAGGATTGCTTAAAGATATAATTGATTGTCCTCCCTAAAACTCGATACGAGTATATGCATCCTAAATTGCGAGATTTTCAAATCTAGTGCATAGAAATTATTGACGGCTCCAGAAGAGCATGTGTCATTCTATCAAACGATACGAAATCAACTATTGAGTTTGTCCTTTACTCTAGTAAGTCTAGAAGGAACTTACTAAGTTTTAAGAATATCCGCTACAAGGATACCATACTGAAATAATATACAAAGGTAGTGATTCTTTTGTATTTACCCCTAAGCTAACAAAAAAAAGTTATCACACTACCACCTTGAATGTATTACACATTCATAAAAACAAGTGAGACGAAACATGTCATGAACCGAAAGTTCAAAAGAGCTTTATGCTTTGACATGATAAGTTTGGACATCTGCAAGCAACTATGATGTCCAACATAATTGAAATTCATATGGGTGATGTAGAGAGATCCTGAAGAATCTCTTAATTTCCATAAATGCTCGATTTCTATAAGAAATGTAGCACTTGGTAAAACTACAATTTCAAAAATAAAGAGCTCAACTCTATCAAGAAAATTTGCCTTGATAAAGCGAGTGAGTTTATGAAACTCCAAGTTCCTCATGAAGAGGATTTAATATTATTTGACTTTGGGATTGAGATTAAAAAAAATTAATTGCTATTGAGAATACTCAAAATGGTTTTTGTTCGTACAAATATGAGTCTCACAAGATTGTTATTATGATGAAATAATGTTCCCAACATTAGGAGGAACATATGTCATGTTAGTCTGGAGACGAGTATCAGGTGTAGGGGGGGGGAATACACCCGATTACAAGTTTTGCCTCAAACGCGAAGGTCAGCTGAGCTGAGAAATGCGACTGAATGAATAGTGTCAAATAAGAGCCTTCTGATCTCGGGTCAGAGTGTCTCAACTACTGAGTTTGTTCTACTGACTTTTGTTAGTATAGAGAGTTCAGTCGATGAGTTTCAGTGCGGATAAGTGTGGGGCCCGTAGGACTTCGTCTCTTTTGAAAACGTGTTTTCTTAAACCAAAGTTGTTTTGGCTGATGCACTTTTTAATACGTTTTATGCAAAGTATGAGTTTGTAAATCGGTTTGAGCACAATGCAATAAAACAGTAAATAACACAAGCAGTTTTTAACGTGGTTCGGATACGCAAGATCCTACGTCCACGGTCCTACAGAACATGAGTTCTTGTTGATTAACCTGAGCAAGCCTTAACAAGGAATCTGTACGCTGGATAGACCCTTCTAAGTTATAGTCCTTAGCGACTTTACAAATCAAACCGAAGTTTGAAGGGGAGGGGATTTTCTCCAACAATGAAGGAGTTCTTACAATAAGAACAATTCACAGAAAAGTGAACTCCTTCGACGGTTCTAAGCTATAGAGATAACAATGGAGCTTAGATAGAGAAGAGGGAACTAAAGAATCTCTAGAGAGAAGAACTACAGATATTTAACTAAGCAAGTTCTTCGCTGGATCTACTTTTTAATGCGCTAGAGAGTTGTATGCAATAAGCGTGTATTCCCTTGATGTCCCGTGTGTTGAGCTTGGAGACTCTTCTCTATTTATAGCCGTGACCTAGGCATATTTTCATTGGAGAGGACGATGCCATGTGTCACAAACATCTAAGGAAAACGACCATAAATTTTCGAAAGAGCGTCATAGAGTGGTTGACTTCTGTACATGAGAGCAACTTTAATGTCAGAGCAGGTAAGGCTTTGGTTGCTTTTCATTGGCCGAGGTTTGTGGTAGGTGAGATTTATCAGACATCAGTCTTCATCTGAGTTGACTCTCTCTAATCCTCGTATTAAATAAACTCTGCTGACATTCAAATGATAATAGTCGGGCAGTTGTTTCCTTGTCGGCTCTGCAGCTGATCATACTGACTTCTTCATCTGAGTCTGCTGATAAGAATCTTCTACTGAGGATAGACAACTGGTGACTCTGAAGATACTGAGCTCTTCACAAATTCAGTAGATAAATAATCGTACTGAGTCTTCAAACTGGGGTCTGCTGGAAGAATCTTTTACTGATCAGAACAGTCAGCGGGAGGACCTGCAGACACGAGCTCTACAAACAGATGACATGGGATTCTGGAACTTAACTTCTCTATTGAAGTTCAGACTAACATCACCCCTTACAGGACTTAGAAAAAATAATCAATAAGAACAAGTCTAGCCTATTACATCATCATGTTCAAAACACACATTGGGTTCAGGACAGGTTTTGGGATCTTCAATTCTATAGCGATGAAAATCACTACAATTTTCCCCAAAAACTAATATTACAAAATGTCCTAAGTACATGAACTTCTGACGTCAGTTCAAAGTATCCCCTAATAATGATCTAAACGACCACTGACTCATGACCCAACAATTTCCCCCTAATTGATGATGCCAAAACCACTAAGTACTAAACTATTAACCCAAGAAGATTCAGTAACTACTGATCAATGATAACAAGGTTAACAACTTATAAAAGATAGCATATCAGAAGAAATCAGGATATGTGAGTGTGTGTAAGATCACTTTAGTGATCAGAAAGTGTTAAGGGTGAAGATAACACAGCCTTAAGACAATGAGTAGTTGTCTGGCTAACAGCAAAAACTAATATATTAATGATATGGCATGAGGAGTACATCAGTCTAAGCTATTACAAAAGATAGGAAGAAAAGCTGAATCTGCTAGCGCCTGAATTTCTTGATCTTGGCCTTGAAATCAACAGACTTCACAGCAGGAGGATCCAACCCGTATGATCTGTAGATTCTTTCCCTCAGGGCCTGGATGGGAACAAGATCATCTTTAGTCTGAATATCAAGATTGTTGCGATGAACAACTGTCTTCACCTCTTCTTCAATCTCCTTCGTACAGACGACTCCCTGAACTGTCTTAGGAGGATTCAGTGGGCAATAGGCAGGAGCTGTGAATAGCAGTTTTTCTCTGAATAGTAGGAGCTTGATCTGAGCTCTGAAGTTGGGGTCGTGATTGTATAGGAATTGATCAAATAGTTCGACCACCGAGACTTCTGCTGGATAGCTCTGCCACACATAGTATGCCTTGATGAAATCTTCCTTAAGCTCTTCCAAACTCCTCGTTCAGGTTCCAAGGAATCCATTTGTCGACACGGCGATGCAGGGTTTTCTTCAAGTGAGGCTTCTGAGCACCGCGCCTGAAGAACTTGGACGTCCTTGGAATCTGCTTGCTGAAGTCTAAGATAGGCTCTTTGGCTGCTTGTTCAGTCAGCTCTATGATCTTAGCCAGATCAGCCTGTCTCTTCTTCTCTTCAATTCAGCAGCACGTTTATCTCTGGATCTGAGGTTGAGGCCTTTCTGCATCGCGTCCCAAGTGGCTTTGTCCTCTGCTTCTTGCTCAGCTGTAAGTTTGGGAAGATGTTGGTCCGGAGACGATAAGTCAGGTGTAGAGGGGGGGGGGGTGAATACACCTGAGCTCAGTTTCTTTTTCTCAGTGAAGGTCAGCTGAGCTGATGATTGCAACTGATGAACAGTGCCAAATAAGCCTTCGATCGCGGGACAGAGTGAGTCAGCCAATGGAACTCTCTCCTACTGACTGTTGTCAGTACTTTGAGAATCAGTCGGAGACTGTTGTGCGGAAAGTGTGGGGCCCGGAATTCGTCTCTTTTGAAAACACGTTTTAGCAAATTAAGTCTTTTGGCTGTGCGCTTTGTAAAATACGTTTTATGCAAGCTTATGATTTTAAAGTCAGTTTAATGCTATGCAATAAAACAGTAAAAGAACACAAGCGATTTAACGTGGTTCGGATACCCAAGATCCTACGTCCACGGTCCTGAACAAGGCAGGAGAACTTGTTGATTATTCTGAGCAAGCCTCAGCGGGGATACCGTGCCTTTGGACAGTTCCCTCTAAGTTATAGTCCTTAGCGACTTTACAATCCAAACCTAAGTTTGAATGGGAAGGGAATTTTCTCCAACTGAGAAGGAGTTCTTACAATAAGAACAATTCACTAAATGTGAACTCCTTCGAATCTAAGCTATAAATATGACAATGAGCTTAGTCTAGAGAAGTAAGGAATGTAAGAACTCTAGAGAGAAAAACTAAGAAATCTTCTAAGTATGCAAGTTTTCCTCTGGATGATCTTTGAGTGTTCTAGAGCTTTTATGAACTTGAGTTTGTCCCTTTTGAAATTCTGTTATTCTTTTTCTTGGAGCTTCAAAAAACTTCTCTATTTATAGTTGTGAGTTATGGCATATGTCCGTTGGAGACGACGATGCCACGTGTCACAAGCTTCCAAGGAAAACGGCCATTAATTCGAACTTGTTGCGGCGAGGCGGTTAATGCACTTGTTCATGAGAGCGACTTTCTTGTGTAGAGTAGGTAAGCGTTGTCGGCTTCTCATTGGTCGAGGTTTGTAGTTGGTGAGAATGTCGAGTTGACCGTTCAACAACCTCGTATGTCTTCTCGCCGAACTTTTCGAAAAGACTTGAATAGTCGGGTCGCTTTTCGTAGGATACGATGGGCGAAAAGTCTCTCGTCTTCTTCGTTGAGTCGGCCGACACGGCATCTACCGAGTAGGTCGGTGGCGACCGCGAAGGTGCGTGCTTGTTTTCGTTCTTCCGCCGATGACTATCGGTTGGGAGTAGTCTTCTCCGATGATTTGTCGGTGATGCGCGTCTTCGACCGAGTGAAGGATCACCGCCGACCGAAGAACACAAGCGATTACACCGATGACGTGGGGTTCGAAAAGTATCTTCAACGGAAGATCGGTTCAACAATTACCCCGTACGAGGACTTAGACAAAAATAATAAACAATACACCAAGTCTAACCTATACATCGCCTAATCCTAACGACACACTAATCTCCGATATCGGCTAGGTTTTGGGATCTTCAATTCCATAGTACTACTATGATTTCCCCCAATTTTCTTTTAACCAAACAACAGCTGAGTATCATCTACTGACTCATATCAAACAATTTCCCCCTAATTGATGATGCCAAAACCTTTACCTCTACCTCTTAAACTTCTTAAGTCTATAAAAGATGCTATCCTACTGACAACAATTTCCCCCTTACAACATTCTGAGGAAAAATAAAGATAAAGTAATTTCAATACTTCAGTAGGTGGGAGATAGGCAAAATCAGAGAAACTGTCTGTGAGTGTGTGTCAGATCACTTAGTGATCAGTCGTAAAAACACGATGCAAAGAGCTGAAAGACAATGAGTAATTGTCTGACAAGCGTAGGAACCGATATATATATAATCAATGAAGTACAAGCTCCTACGGCTATTACAACGAAATAAAAAAGAAGAGAAATCATCGCCGACGCTTGAAGCGTTGAGTCTTTTTCTTGAAATCGGCGAGACTTCTCAACGGGAGGATCCGGGATAATAATACTTGTAAACTCGATCCCGATCTCCCGGATTTCTTCGTTGTCAAGAGGATTGTCGGGCAAAGCAAACCCAGATGGAAAGCGGCTTCCTCTATCTCTCTCTCAATATCCTTCGTGCACAGCAGTCCACTAGCAGTTCTTGGCGGAGGAAAACGTCGGAAAGCTGGGGCACGGAAGGGAATATTCGTTCTTCCATAATCTGTCTCGGCCGATCTCTCGAATGAGATATCAAATCTCGAGATAAGTTCGTCGAATAACCGATCACCGGACGGTCGAGAGGATAAATGCGCCATACAAAATAGCCTTTAATAAAATCCTCTTTCAGCCTTTCCCAATGGTCGTTCATATCAGCCGGCACCCATTTATCCACATGCGGGATAGGAATATTCTTAACATATGGGCTGATGAACTTGGATTTTCTTGGGATCTGCTTCCTCGGATCAGCTGCTGGCTTGAGAGATAAGCTACGCATTTTCGCCAAGTCGCCTATCCTTTTCTTTTCTCGGAGTGCGGCCGCTCTCTTGTCTCCTCGTCCGAGACTCGGACCTTGCGGCGTCGCCTCCCGTGTCGCTTGATCTTCCGCTATCTGCTCAGGTGTTAGAGTAGAAGTGGGAATACTCTGAGCAGTAGCTTGGATCTCAGTCGGAAGAGCCTTAGTAAAATCTTCTTGGGCTTTCTTCTTCTACTCTTCGACCGACCCGACCTTTTTCTTGCCTTTGCCTCTAACAGCTTTACCCTTAGGCTTCTTTGCTGCTTCTGCTGCCTCTTCAAGCTGACGCTCATGGTCGAGCTCATCCTGCAGCTGTTGGGCAATTTTGAGGTCATAAGCCTCTTGCTCCGCTTTTGATTTGAACTTATGGACCCGGGAGGAAGGAGGAGTAGATTCAGTTGCAAACTCTTTCCCCGGCCTCTGCGGTGGCAATTGTTCCGGCTCAGGCTCTTCTTCTTCTGTCTCCTGCTCAATAAAATTTGCTACTTCTTCAATGTGAGCAGCAGAAGAGGAGATGGGGGTTGGCTGAAGTGGGAATTCTAGGAGAAGGACCTCAGAAAAGTTCTTATCCTGAGTTGTAGAGGGTCCTTCCTCCTGAGCCCTTTCCCCCCCGAGTCCGTGCGGGTTCTTCAGCTGTGGAGGGTCTCTCCTCCTGAACCCTTTCCCTGATAATCTGTACATCAGCTGTATCCGTTTCAGGTTCATCTTTTATTATACCTTCCCCCTTTTTGGCATCAGCAGCCTTATCGAGGTTGTTACGGATAGCTGTGACCTCTTTCTCAAGCTTGTATACTGAGTCCTTGATCTGAGTAACTGTAGAGTCGAAGTCCTTGACCAAGTCACAGTATTTCTCCCAGTCCTTCTCTTGATCTGCCCTAGATCGATTGAGATGAGCGGTGACTCTGGCGGAGTTTCGAAAGGGGCTAGATCATTAGATTCCTTCATCTCCTTCTCGAATCTCTTTCAAGGCCGCGCACTGTTGCTTAATAGCGATCGGAGGCCGCTTGTAGCCAACTTGTTTCGCTCTTCCATTTGAGCTTGGACTGTTGTGAGAGCATGAGTCAGCTGCTCAGTAAATGTTTTGTGCTGAGCTTGGAGCAGCAACTGACTCTGTGCAGATAGATCTGCTTTCTGAGCTATCAACGCCTGCTCGATCATCTCCTTAAAGTCAGGCTGCGGAGGAGCCTCTTGAGGAGTGGAGATGCCAGCGGCTAGCTTATTCAGAGCTTTCGTCTCGCGCCTCGTATACTTCTCCCATTTGATATGGACGTCTTTGGCGAGAAGTCTCGTTTTTAGCACCTTGGCGTCTGATTGCCTTATTCACTGATTTGGAGGACACGGAACCAATGGGTTGAATCTGGTAAGAGCTTGTTCCGAGCCTTTGATTAGAAAACATGAGGAGCTGCTCCCTACTGTACTTCGGAGCGCCCTGAGCCTCACCTGATGTACCAGGGGGTGGTGATTGGCTCTTCTCATGAGGAGTTGGTCCCTCAGCAGAGCCTCCCAACTCTGCATCCTTGGGGTTGCCTTCCATCTCCTGATCTTGTTCTTGGTCATCATCCTCATCAGCAGGAGGAGATGGAGGCGGAGCATTATCAGCAGGAGTTGTGGTACGCGAGGCTAAGAAGATAGAGCATAGCGGCTCGAAGATCCTCGAAGGACGCCAAATCGGTGGCTCCCCGAAACCGATCTCCGCCCGTAAATCTTGCTCCTCCGTTAGTAGATCGATGGGCCGACCGAGTTTTTGCAAAGTCTATCGGAATATCCCGGTTTAAAAACCTCGGTAGCATCCGAACTCTTGCCCTGATGGCAATGTCAACCAAGTCTTCATGCTCAGCTATCTCTGGAATCTGATCGTGAATCTCAGCTGTAGCACGCAGACGAGTGGTATGAGTTGTTGTCCATTCAGTCTCTTTAGTTGGCTCTCTAATGTCCGACTGAGTGTCATCAGAGCTGATGACTTGAGCTTTATCCTTGAGGGTGGCTCCTTCCATCCCTGTGTCGGAGTCCAAGGTTTGCTCATCTTGAGGTGGAGGGGGGGCATGTTCCATGACAGTTATCGGCTGAGCCACAGTGACCTCAGCTGGTCGTGGCTTTGTAAGCCTCCTCCTCTTGGGCACATCAGCGGGAGATGGCAGGGCAGTAGCAGCTCTCTTCTGCTCAGGTGGCCCTTTGCCAATTGACTTCTCCCTCGCTTCTTTGGTCTTAAATTTTATCAGCTTGGTGTTGTACAGCTTTGAGTCTTCGAAAGCTGAGTTCCTCTGTACAACACTCTCTATTAGGACAGTACATCTTAGTCCCGAATAGAAGTTTACCCGTCTCGGCCAACTTCCTCTCGCCGATGGGTTGAGTAGTGAATTTACGGGCCCGGGCTTTCATCTGAGTCGTGTAATAGTCTGCCCAATTCACTTCTACTCCGTCATCAATAGCCATCATCAGCTGAATCCTTGGCTTGGACAAGTTGATCATACGATCCAGTGAGCTTGTCAGTATGTGTGAGACCACATACGCTAAACCTCTGACCGAGGTAGCAAAAGGTTCCTCGGGAGAGCTGTCTTGAACGTCAGATCACTGCGTCCACAGAACTTTTGTACATAGGCATTGATCTCCCTCTCCTTATATCCGATAGGTGAGATACCAGAATTTGGAAGCTGAAATGCGAGGACTAGAGCCTCTCGGATGTTGAAGGTGTGCTGAGTCGGCTTCCACTTGTTCGGAGTGGATTCTCTCATGTATGAGAAAGAAGCTTCTTCTCCTCCGGCAGCCACTGAGTTCCAGTTAAAATATGCTTCTGCCACTTGCCTTGGCAGATGGGCACGCGGATGCTTGGTCACAAGGGTCTCCAACCCAGAACTCTCCATAGCATCGAACATAGGCTCCAGTTATGAAATGTCCACCTGGCGGAAAGCCATTGTTGGTTCGAACTGGATTCGGATGGCCATGATCTCCACTATGGGTTCAGGAGTCTGTACGATCGCCATAGAAATCTGCAAAACACATGTTAGCACTTGAAAATAGAGTAAGTCAGTAGTTGTCAGCAGATTTGAATACATTACCGAGTATGAGAGCTTGAGAGATGCACATGCAAAGCAGTTACAGGAGTTTTGAGATGGAAAATGATTTGCGATAAAAGCTCTTAGGTTTTGATAATGGCGAAAAGTGAGGAAAAAGATAGAAGTTGAAAGATTTTGTATATATTGGCTTGATTGCAAGTTTTAATTCAACGACTGAGTTTTAATCTTCCAAAAACTATGAACGGCTAAGATTTAATGTTAAAAGAAGATGATTACAAAAGCCGCCTAAAACATAGATCGACGTAATAAAGGTAAGTGAGAAGACATGCATTAAATGCGCGACAGACAACATTAATTACTCAGTTTATGTAAATGAAAAGGTTTCCTACTGACCTTTCCTTAAAACTATTAATGGCGGGAAATGAATGCACATTAACTACTGAGTGTGAGCGACTGATGCAATAAATGCGAGCATGCTTCAAAAGAATTTAAGTACACATAATTACGCAAACCTCTTCAGTTGAACTTATCAGCTGGTTACCGATCTTCTTCAGCTGAACTTATCAGCTGGTTACCGAACCTCTTCAGCTGAACCTATCGCTGGTTCTTCGTTACGTATTAGGAGAATGGTTGTCATGCCGATGACTATGTTCCCCCCTTGCGTGTGTACGGTGTGACTTTCCCAACCGAGTCATCTGTACTTAGTTATCCGACCTGTCGCATCGATTCCTTATGCCTGATCCCAATTGTTACCAATTGTTGGGCAATGATGTTCTCAGTAGTCGGCATCTACTGACGCATCTCAGTAGGATCCAGTAGACCTAGCTCAACTGATAGTTCTCTGAACCTGTTCTCAGCTAGTGGTTTGGTCAGTATATCTGCCCTTTGCTTGTCAGTATGGATCTTCTCCATCCTGATATCCTTCTTCTCGACATGGTCTCTATGGAGGGGTTGTCGAATATCCACGTGCTTGCATCTGGTATGTAGAACTGGGTTCTGAGTTATGGCAATTGCACTTGTGGAGTCGCAGTAGATGGACACTTCATCCTGAGTTATACCATAATCTCTAAGTTGTTGTCGAAGCCAAAGGATCCGGGCAAAGCAACTTCCTGCAGCCCATGTACTCGGCCTCGGTAGTGGACGTTGCTCCGAATGCCGCTTCTTTGAAAACCAAGAAATCGACTTGCTTCGCCTAAGAACCGACAAGTTCGGAAGTTGACTTTCGATCTATCCCGCATCCCGCATAATCGGCATCGGAATAACTCTGTTAGTATTAAGTTATCATCGGCAGGATACCATAACCCAAAGATCGGGTGTTCCTCTTAAATAGCGCGAGAATCTTCTTCGCCGAGTCTAAATGACTTCGCTTGGGATCCGCTTGGAATCTTGCGCATACACCTACAAAGATAAGTTATGTCGGGACGGCTAGTTGTTAAATAAAGTAAAGAGCCTATAATAGCTCTATAATCGGTAGAGTTAACGAAGCTCCCTCTTTGTCTAGATCGATTTTAAAGTTCGTGTTCATGGGGATTTTGGATCGGCTTGCTTTGGAGTCGCGGCCGAATCTCTTGAGAAGATCTCGAGTGTATTTGGCTTGATTGATGAAGATTCCTTCGGTGTGATTGCTTCACTTGAAATCCAAGGAAATAATTCATCTCTCCCATTATGGACATCTCGAATTTCTCCTTCATCATCTTCTCGAAGCTGCCGACATATGACTTCGTTTCGCGGCCGAAAATGATGTCATCCACGTAGATCCGCACCGGTAGGATGTCATCTCCCGACTTTATGTTGAATAGGGTGCGATCTACCGTCCCCCTTCGAAAACCTTTCGAAGTAGAAAGTCCGATAGGGTATCATACCAAGCCCTGCGTGCTTGTTTTAACCCATACGAGCTTTCCTAAGTCCGTACACTGATGTCCCCGCTGAAAGCCGGGCGGTTGTTCCACGTAGACTTCTTCCTTCGCACGCCGTTCGTAAAAGCCGACTTCACATCCATCCGATATACCTTAAATCCCTTATGTGTTGCATAAGCTAGGAAAAGACGAATGGCTTCCAATCTAGCGGCCCTGGAGCAAATGTTTCATCAAAGTCAATTCCCTCTCGCCCTGATTGTATCCTTTAGCAACTAGTCGAGCTTTATTTCGACGATGACGTTGTTTTCATCTCGCTTGTTCTTGAAGACCCATTTAGTTCCAATCACGTGCTGATGTCTAGGTCTGTCAACAAGCTCCCAAACTTCATTTCTGATGAACTGGTTCAGCTCTTCTTGCATAGCAATGACCCATTCAGCATTTTTAAGTGCGTCCTCTATCGACTGAGGTTCTTCTGTAGACAGAAAACAAGAGTAAAGTGAGCTTTCTCCTTGACTTAATCTTGATCTCGTCCTTATAGTTGCTGATGGATCTCCAATGATAAGATCTGAAGAGTGAGCATCGAGCCACGAACGCCTGAGTCGGGCTTCTTCTTCTGATACTACTTTTGCACAGTCAGTAGGTGTATTAGGCATTTCAGTAGTAATGCGTTACGTGACCGTAGCAATTCAAGTAAGAAGGTTAGGATCTACCGAGTTTCCGGGTTCGGGGGCATTTAGCTCGGGAACATTAATCGTTCCCCCCGAGTTCATATTCTCGGTAGAGGTCTCGGTTACCACGGGGGCTTCCTCATCGACCGATGTTACTCGTTGTTGATTACGTTCGATAGAATCAACTAGGTTAGCTACATTGCTTGTTGGCTGAGTCCGAATTTCTTCATCTTCGACTCATCATCCCAACAATCTTTGGATCTTTTCGGCTTTGTCATTCGATCCGAGATCCCGTAGCTTGCCGCCGACATCCTCGATATTTGACTTTGTATCTTTCCCTGTTCTCGGTAACAAATTCATCAAAAACAACATGAGGGCTTTCCTCCACGCAAAGAGTTCGATAGTTAAAGACTACGAAGGCTTTATCGACTCGGGAGTATCCTAAGAATACTCCTTGATCAGATTTGCTATCAAAGACCTTCAACTGATCTTTCCCATTGTTGTGGATAAAGCAAGGACAGCCGAAAACATGAAAATGAGAAATAGAAGGAATTCTCCCTTTCCACGGTTCGTAAGGCGTCTTCATGTGTTCTTTGCGTGTCGGTAGTGAGCGATTCCGAGTGTAACAAGGCGGTGTCGGTAGCATCGGCCCAAAACTTTGAGGGTAGTCCGAGAATCTGCGAGGAGTGTTCTTGCTACTTCTTTGAGTGTTTCTGTTCTTACGTTCAGCAAGTCCGTTCGCCGAGGGGGTGCGTGCGGTGATGTCTTGTGCCGAATTCCCTCTTTATCGCAAAGATGTCTTAACTACCGAGTTTAGAAACTCGTTCCTCCATCGAGCGTATCTTCTTAATCTTGATGTTCTTTTCCACACTGAGTTTCTTCAGTAGATTAGGTAACTCAGTCTGAACATCAGATTTGTTGGCGATGAAGATGACCCAAGTATATCTCGAGTACTCGTCTATGACGACGAGGGCATACTTCTTGCCTCTTATAGTCACTGAAGATGACCCAAGTATATCCCGAATAAGTCCATGTGAAGCAGCTGAAGGATTCCAACAGTGGAAGGTGACAGAATAGGTGGATTGCTCCTCTTTGTTTGCTTTCCCTTCAGGCACGCTTCACAATTTCTGTCTTTGATAAACGATTCGTTGGGCAGTCCTCTGACTTTAGAGTTCTTGACTAGCTTGTTCATGGTCTTGAAGTTCAGGTGGCTGAGTCTCTTGTGCCATAGCCAACCTGACTTGTCACCTGATTTGGTCTGTGCGAGCAAGCAAGCCTCAGGTTTTGCGGTATTCCAGTTTGCAACATAGATCTTCTTCCTCCGCGAACCTGATAACACTGTTTTCCCTGTAGATTTGTCAACAATATCACAGAAACCAGCGTCAAAGATTACTCTGTTAAGATTATCACGAGAATTGATCGATCGAAAGGAGATTATGTTGAAGTCCTTCAACATATGTTACTCTTGGAACCGTGGAGTCCCAATGTTCGGCGTTCCGTATCCCCCTTGTGTAGCCTTTGGAGTTGTCACCGAATTCATTCTGGGACCATCTTCTTATACGTAGTTGGTCGGCAGCTCTTTCCGGTAAGTCATGTGTCTCGAGTAGCCGCCGTCCACTATCCACGGGTCCTTATGTACTGCAAAAAAGAGGCATTTTTAGGTACCCTTTGGTTCGGTTGGGTCCTTACGGGTTAGTGGGTGATTTCGGAACCCGGATCTGTCTCGGGACCTTAGAAGTTCTAGACTTCTTCTTCGAACCTTGTCGCCTTTCTTCTCCATAGGACTTGGAGATACCGACTTTCGCGATAATTTTGGGTTCGGGCGCTTTCTTCTTCGATTCTTAGCGCTTCTCCCGACCTTGGGCTCATAGTAGTACGAGCCGCACCGAGCCGGGTGCTCATACTGGTGGCTCCTTGTACTGCTCTGCCCATCTGACCTTCTTGGTTCCCCCTGAATTTGATCGCGGTGTCCTGGGGCTGGAACCTTTGGTCAGCTGCTTGTTGCTACTCAGCTGAGGTGTAATCATTTTCTGTTTGTTTTTCGCCTGAGGTGTGGTGTCAGCAGCTTGCACCTTCCTCTGACGAACCTATCAGCCAGGGTTGCTGAGCTTTTGGAGGTGGAAGCTTCGTGGGTATAGCCAAGGCCTTCTTTCACAGCAGTTGGCCGTTGTGCTCTAAGCATGCTTTCAAGCTTCTCCTTCGCTCCCAGGTATTGTTCAGTCATCAAACCTCTCCAGACCTCGTCACTCCTTCGGAGTGAGTCATAGTCATTCTGCACGTCTATGAGCTTCTGACTGAGCTTGGCTATTTCAGTCTCTTTCTCAGAATTGTCCTTGGTCAGAACTGAGATCTGAGTCTCTTGAAGCTGAGACTTAGTTATAAGAGATTCAATCTCTTCCTTGAGTCTTGCAACTAGATCCACTGACTCAGTAGAGACCTGACAATCAGAAGAAAGTCTCTGATTCTCAGCCTTTACCTGTTCAAGTTCCCTGGATGGTTCTGCTTGAACTCTGCTCGGTGAATCTGTTCCTCTAGCGATCGTCGTAGGCTTGTACCACATCTAGAGGATCATCTCGTGACCGAGCACGTGTCTTGTGTCTTTGTGTGAAGAAGAGGTAATAATGCGTTTAGAATTTACCTCGGCCTCTTCTCCGGCCATCGACGGTATTCGGCCGACTCATCGAGAACTGTCTTTGCGACCTCAAGCTGCGACGAATGCGGCTTCGTCTTGCGAAGAATACATGAATGTATCCTCCCCCGATTGAGTTGTCGGATATCTCTCCGGCTATATAGGCCTGCCGTCTCTCGGCGAATTTCTTTCTCCCTGGCTCGCCGTTCGCTCTTTGAGCGGTGAGAGTTCCGGACAATCGTATCGATAGTGTCCCTCCTTCTTACGGTTGTAGCGGGTGGATGTTCTCGCTGCTCTTACCAGCTGAGTCTTTAGACGGATCCGGCAAAGAGACTCCGATTTCCCGCATTCGGGAGAAGGATTAGATTCTTCTTTCTTATGATAGTCTTTCTTACCCGAGGAAGAATCTCGGTTGTATTTCCTCGGCTTTCGACTCTCTCCTTTTCCCTCGATATTTGTGAGCCATCAATGCTAGGCCGGTCGGGGCTCGAAGTCTCGGAAGACTTTGCTGCGATGTGGCCACGGCTTTGCTTGAGGAAATAGGCTTGGCTCCGGTATTGTCGATTGTTGCCTTGAAGGCGTGGTCGAACCGTGTGTCGGCCTAGAGCGCTTAAGCACTTTTGGGGTAAGGCTATGCTCGAATTCCTCCGATTTTAATTCTGAAAATATAACATCAGGAGTTAGAGCATTTAGATCAGAGCGACGTAAATAAGTAGCAAATGGAAGCCACTTCTGTCGGGGCAACGCTCTCAAGATCTTGGTGTTCATCTCCTTGTTGGTGAACGACCTCCCCAGCCCATTGATGACATTGACTTGATTGGTGAATCTGACACTCAGCTCGTCAATGGTTTCAGTAGGCTCCATTGCAAAGGCGTCGAACTTCTGAAGCTCTAGCTCGAGCTTGTTTTCTTTGATCTGAGGGGTTCCATGGCTCAGTACAGCCAAGGCGTCCCATAGCTCTTTCGCCGTTTTGCAATCTTGTACCCTTCCGAGGTGTGAGTCACTGAGCGTAGTCAGTATGGCATTACGTGCAACTCGGTCAAGGTTGTGCAACTTCTTTTCTTCAGGCGTGAAGGCAGATTTGTCTTTGGGAACCTTAGCACCAGTTTGTGCTCCCACGCCTCCTCCAGCAGCAAATACTAAGCTGTCGATCATTGGAATGATCGGTCCTGACTCTAGGACATCTGACATGCTGTCGTGGAGTGACGTTAGGTGTGCCTCCATACGTACGCGCCATGCCGTGTAGGTCTCTATTGAGAACATCGGTACCATCCTAATACCTGACATATCAGACATTGTAAGAGTAAGAGTATAAGGATGCTGAAAAGATGCTTATGCAGTGAAAACGGTTTTCAGGATCAGTTCGAGAGGACCAGTATTTCAGAACCGGCGATCAGTTGAACACCGTGCGCTCTGATACCAATTGTTGGTCCGGAGATGATAAGTCAGGTGTAGAGGGGGGGGGTGAATACACCTGAGCTCAGTTTCTTTTTCTCGGTGAAGGTCGGTGAGCCGATGATTGCAAACCGATGAACGAGTGCCAAATAAGCCTTCGATCGCGGGACAGAGTGAGTCGGCCATCGAACTCTCTCCTACCGACCGTTGTCGGTACTTTGAGAATCGATCGGAGGCTGTTGTGCGGAAAGTGTGGGGCCCGGAATTCGTCTCTTTTGAAAACACGTTTTAGCAAATTAAGTCTTTTGGTCGTGCGCTTTGTAAAATACGTTTTATGCAAGCTTATGATTTTAAAGTCGGTTTAATGCTATGCAATAAAACAAGAAAAGAACACAAGCGATTTAACGTGGTTCGGATACCCAAGATCCTACGTCCACGGTCCCGAACAAGGCGGGAGAACTTGTTGATTATTCGAGAGCAAGCCTCGGCGGGGATCTGTGACTTGGGACAGTTCCCTCTAAGTTATAGTCCTTAGCGACTTTACAATCCAAACCTAAGTTTGAATGGGAAGGGAATTTTCTCCAACTGAGAAGGAGTTCTTACAATAAGAACAATTCACTAAATGTGAACTCCTTCGAATCTAAGCTATAAATATGACAATGAGCTTAGTCTAGAGAAGTAAGGAATGTAAGAACTCTAGAGAGAAAAACTAAGAAATCTTCTAAGTATGCAAGTTTTCCTCTGGATGATCTTTGAGTGTTCTAGAGCTTTTATGAACTTGAGTTTGTCCCTTTTGAAATTCTGTTATTCTTTTTCTTGGAGCTTCAAAAAACTTCTCTATTTATAGTTGTGAGTTATGGCATATGTCCGTTGGAGACGACGATGCCACGTGTCACAAGCTTCCAAGGAAAACGGCCATTAATTCGAACTTGTTGCGGCGGGCGGTTAATGCGACTGTTCATGAGAGCAAGACTTTCTTGTGTAGAGTAGGTAAGCGTTGTCGGCTTCTCATTGGTCGAGGTTTGTAGTTGGTGAGAATGTCGAGTTGACCGTTCAACAACCTCGTATGTCTTCGCCGAACTTTTCGAAAAGACTTGAATAGCTGGGTCGCTTTCCGTAGGATACGATGGGCGAAAAGTCTCTGTCTTCTTCGCTGAGTCGGCCGACACGGCATCTACCGAGTAGGTCAGGTGGCGGCGCGCGAAGGTCCGTGCTTGTTTTGTTCTTCGCCGGTGACTATCGGTTGGGAGTAGTCTTCTACCGATGATTTGTCGGTGATGCGTTGTCTTCGACCGAGTGAAGGATCACCGTGCGACCGAAGAACACAAGCGATTACACTGATGACGTGGGGTTCTGAAAAGTATCTTCAACAGAAGATCAGTTCAACAATTACCCCGTACAGGACTTAGACAAAAATAATAAACAATACACCAAGTCTAACCTATACATCAGCTAATCCTAACGACACACTAATCTACTGATATCAGCTAGGTTTTGGGATCTTCAATTCCATAGTACTACTATGATTTCCCCCAATTTTCTTTTAACCAAACAACAGCTGAGTATCATCTACTGACTCATATCCAACAGAAGATTTTTCAGCCTTTGAGCGAGAGGAAGGTTGTCGGTATCAGAACATTCAGTAGGCTCGGGTGCATATTGTTTTGCAGCTTTCTTCTTCTGCTGAGCCAATATCAGCTTAGCTTGACTCTTCGACGCCCTAGCTTAGGAACTTTTGGCTTTCTTTTCAGCTTTGCCTCATCCTCCATCCTGACTTCATAGTCAAGAGTGCCCTGCAGGTGTTGTGCCACTCGTTTATCATGCTCTTCATGCTCTTCTCTGCTTTTGAACTTAGGCGACGGAGAAGGAGGAGGAGTGCTCTCAGTAGCAATCTCCTTTCCAGGCCTTTTGCTTGGCAGGGGAAGGGGCTCCTCATCCTCTTCAGAGCCTTCGACAAACTGGGTCACATCATCTATTTGCGCCTGGGCTGAGGATCCTTCTCCCGATCCTCCAGCCTACACAGTCTGCTGCTGCTGAGGCTCAGATGTCCCTGCTGCAGGAGCAACGGGCTGAGCCTCTGTTTGGACTGAGGGAGGGGGGAGAGAACTGGTTCCGACTTATACTGAACCTTCCCCCTTAATCTGTTCCCTCTCTGTTCCTGCTGACTCCTTCAGCACTTCCTTCCTTCTTCCTTCCCCCTTTTTGGCATCATCTGCCGAGGTTAGGAGAGTTTTAATCGCTGCTACTTCCTGCTGGAGGGTGTAGACAGACGTCTTGATCTGTGTGGAAGTGGTGTTAAAGTCCTCGAACGCATCACAGTAATGCACCCAGTCATCCTCATGATCCTTCCTGATTTGTCGGATTTGGGCATTTGTCTGATTCCGCTGCTGTAAGAGCCATGCGTCGAGGGAGTCTTTCATCTCCTTCTGGATGAGCTGTAGGGCTGCTGCCTGAGTTTCAAGTGATGTGGAGACACTTGAACTGGCAAACCTGTTGCTCTCATCCATCACATTCTGGACGTTGGCTAGTGCTGCAGACAGTTGCTCTGAGAATATCTTCTGCTGAGCTTCCAGCAACTACTGACACTGTGCGGCCAGGTCCGCCTTCTGAGCTGCCAGCGCAGTCTCGACGATCTCTTGAAAGTTTGGAGGAGTAGCATCCGATATCTTCTTGACTTCGCCAGTCAGGTTGTCAACCCGCTCCGTCTGAGCCTTCGTGTAATGTGCCCATTTCAGGTGCACATCTTTAGCTAGGAGACGATTCTTGTCCCCTTGCTTCTTGATTGCTCGGTTGACAGACTTTGAGGACACGGTACCTATCGGTTTGATCTGCTCAGAGGCAGCGAGCTGTTGCTGTCTTGAAGAAGACGCAACTGGGGCAGCACCTGATTCCGGAGGAGGTGGTGAATCGCCCTGCTCGCTGGGAGTCTTGCCCTCAGCAGAGTCTCCCTTCTCTGCCGAGGAACAAAGTCATATAAGATGAATTAATATTCCCTAGAAAGCCGGAAATATTTGGACCTGTAGTTCCAAAATCTGGAAAGTATATCCCCGAAGGATACAAATGTGTCTTTGTTACAAAGAGAAATGAAAAATTACGAGATATAGGGCAATACTCGTAACACAATGTTTCTCTCAAAGACCGGAAATTAATTATGTACTCTTCCATAAAAGACGCCGTTGTATTTTAAAATTTGATTAATCTACTTATATCACAAAAGGCTTGTTATGCGCCTTATGGATGTAGTAAATATCTATCAATATGATTCACTAGATAGTGACATATATATGAAGATCCCTAAAGGATTTAACTTACTCAAAGCATGTAAATCAAAAAGATGTTTTCAATTTGACTGCAAAAGTCATTGTAAGGGCTGAAATAGTACATCTGTATATGATATAATAAGAACGACGAGTATTCCTTGACAGACGGGTGCAAAAATGATCACTTGAGTTTGATTGAAACTCCTGAAAAGCATAATACTTATATGTATACTCTGTCCAAATGACTTACATAGAGCAAATCATTATGAATTATTTTATTCATTGATATGTTGATTTTATAATCCAACTCACATTTTTGTCGGCATTAGAGGGAGATATGAAACATAAATGATAGAATGCCGCAAATATCTCATTGGATTAATTATTTAGATTCACGCACTATGAACTAGAATTTCATTAAATTATTTAGTGCAAAAGGAGTGACTAAAGTCTCATATACCTGTTGTATACGCACCATGAAAGAACTGAAGTTTCTCATAGATAAAATAAATCAATTAATTCTCATTGACGCCAGAAGCGTGAGAGATTTATTGGTGCTAAGAGAAAAGAAGTCCGCGGAATACAAAATTAGAACACATCACTCCAAATTCCTCTTGAAGAGGATACGTGAATCATTATGTACAAAAGTACTTGATGAAATCAACTCATGCCTAAAGACGGAGTTATAATCAAAAGATTTGGGTTGAACTAATAATTTTCTCGACCTGTAGATTGAGCATCTCCCTGATGGAGTTACGCTAGTCGACCTACCTGAAAGGTCTTTAAAGAGATTTTATTGTATCGCATCCACATATCTATCTAATGGTTGATTCAATCACTTAAAGTAGATAGAGACTCATTTAGACCTATAGAAGATAACAAAGATGAGGACCAGAAGTTCCTTAATTATATGCAATTGGAGAATTTGAAATGGTATTGATCATCCTTTGTTATTTTTTAGACAAATAGGATATTGGTCTATTTATGAGAGTAATGATATATTGACATATTTCATGCTATTATCTATGCTGATAATTAAACTTGTGTTGCACATATTAGTGTAGACCTTAAAGATAACCTTGAAGATTGTTATCTTGAGGGGGAGTAACAAATTGTAAATAATCATGAAGATTAGAATGATTCCTAAAGGTCAAATGACCCTGAAGGTCAAATGGTTGTACTCTTTTCTCCTTTCTAAGTTTTTCCCAAAGGGTTTTCTTAGTTAAGGTTTTTAACAAGGCATCCAATGCAACACACGAGAAAATGAGTCATTGAGATTGATTCATAAAAGAGTCAATCCAACACATGATCTCTAAAAAAGTGGCGACATCAACATCCAACAAATTCGCTCAAGTGACAATCTAGCGGATTCTTTTACAAAGACATTACCAACGTCAACATTCAAGAAGTTGTTGCACAAGATCGATATGCGCCGACTCAAGGATCAAGAATGACTATATTAAGGTGGAGCAGCTGTACTCTTTTTCCTTCGTATAGTTTTTATCCCATTGGATTTTCTTGGCAAGGTTTTAACGAGGCAACAGTTTCTTTTAGGGATGGTCAATCAAGGGGGAGTGTTGTAAATATATTTTATATATATACTTACCATATATTGTGATGACAATGTAAACCCTAAAAGCCCATGAGCTTATCTTGTACTCTATAAATAGAGGTCTCCACCCTCATAATAATACACATCTATTTCTCATTCTCACTATTATTCTCTTATTCTATTTAGTTTATAATATATATATATATATATATATATATATATATATATATATATATATATAATACTACATGTGTTTAAATATAGAAATCATACTACTAGCTGATGGATTCTTAAAAAATTCTCAATCATGTCCCAATTAAAATTACTAAGTTTTAATATAAAACTAGGTAATTTAGATAGTAATTCAAATATCATATAGGGCCGACTCTAGAGGTAAAGTTGGTGAAGCCACCGCTTTAGGCCCCCGGTTGAGAGCACGGCCCCGTCGAGCCGTGTCTCGAGGGTTGAGGCCTTAAGTTCTTATATATACTTTTGTTTCACATACAATTATGATTTAAAGACATAATCTAGTGGTAGAACACTACTTTCATGCATCATAGAGATCTTTGGTTCGAAACTTAATAAAAATCATGAGCATTCATGCACTAAGGCAAAGCCACTCATTATACTTTTTAGACAAATTGGCATAAATGGTCCCCAATGTTTGCTACTTTAGATGAATTGGTCCCTAATCTTTTTTTTAGTTTATTGGTTCTCAATATTTGCTAATTTGGATAAATTGGTCCTTCTGTTAAATTTTAAGTTAATTAAGTGTTAATCATATGGGTATTTATGGAATAAAAGTTTCAGGGACCAATTCATCCAATTTTTAAATTAAACTTGATTTTTTTTAAACTTTTTTTTTTTAATTATGATATTTTTCAGAAAATAAATTAATTTTTCAAATAATTTTTTTTTAAATTAATTTTTTTTTTCGTTTTTTTTCAAAGATATTTTTTAAAATTATAATATTTTTTGAAAAATAATTTTTTTCAACTAATTTTTTTTCGTTTTTTTAAAGATATTTTTTTAAATTATAATATTTTTCAAAAACTAATTTTTTTATCAAATAATTTATTTATTTTTGAAAAAGATTCGTAATGAAAAAATTTATTACAAAATTAACTATTAGTACTAGTTTTATGAACCAATTCATCCAATTTTTAAATTAATTTTTAACTATTTTTTCAATTAATTTTTTGAATTAACTTTTTTTCAATTTTTTTTATAATGAATATAACACATTCCTCAACCGTTGTGTTAACCCGCTCTTCTCATTCACCGTCAAACGTAAAATTATTAGTTAATCTAAATTTACTTAATTTTTATTTAAATAAAAAATTTGAAAAAAAGTCAATTCAAAAAATTATTTAGATGAATTGGTCCCTAAAATTATTATTAATTAATTTTTTTTGTTTACCAAAAAAAATATTTGAAAAAAAACGAAAAAAAAATTAGTTGAAAAAAATAAATTTTTAAAAAAAATTATTTGAAAAATTAATTTATTTTCCGAAAAAATCAGAATTTTAAAAAAAAATTAAAAAAAATTAAGTTTAATTTAAAAATTGGATGAATTGGTCCCTCAAACTTTTATTCCATAAATACCCCTATGATTAACACTTAATTAACTTAAAATTTAACAGAATGATCAATTTATCCAAATTAGCAAACATTGGGGACCAATAAACTAAAAAAAAAAAAGATTAGGGACCAATTCATCCAAAGTAGCAAATATTGGGGACCATCTGTGCCAATTTGCCTACTTTTTATGTAACAAAATATATTTTAGTGTTGCGTTTTAGGCTCCTGAAAACTTTTAGCTTACTCGGATATCATTTTACACTTTTGCTCTTTATTTTTATTAAAACTAAGGGGCCGTTTGGTAAGAATTCGGGAATGGCAATAGTAATGGGTATGATAGTAGGGTGATTGGGTATGGGTATGACTGATTCCTATAATGGTGTTTGACATTTACTTGTGAATGAGTATGATAACCAAATATGATGTTTGGTTGTACTTAAGCCTCAATGGGAATGCATAATATTACGAATATTGTAATATTTTAAATAATAATGATATGAGTCTTTTTTTTGTGAAATTTAATACACTAATATTTTAATAAAAAGCAAAATATCTTTTATTTTGAGTATTTACAAAAAATTAATAAGTATTTTTAAAAATAATTATAAAAATACTTTTTAACATATTTTTACGAGATTATCAAATATTTATTTTATAAAAAAATAAAGACATTTTTATAAATTATGTTAAAACATTTTTAAATAATAATGTTTACATTTGACAAAATTTAAGTTTTATTTAATATTCTTAACGAGATTACTATATTTACTTTTAGTTTAAAAATTAAATTTTTTTTCTAAATTATGTTTATTTTTTTTCTTAATAATAATGTTTATTCTGAAAAAAATGTAAGTTTTATTTAATATAATAATTATTTTTTAAATTATATGTATTTTAGCTAAGTATTGTAAATTAATTTTATTTTTTAAAAATAATGTATAAAAATTAATTTTGATACCCGGTTTAGAAACTCAAACCCAAGTAATACATGGGTATGAGAAAATTCATACCTATTCGGGTATGAAACCCATAGTAGGGCTTCGAAACCCACATACCAAACGTATTATATGGGTATCATTCCTCCCCCATTCCCATAGTAGGGCTGTAAACCCACGTACCAAACGCCCCCTAAGTTATTTTAGCTATAACTTGATTAAGACATGAGATTTTTGGGATAGTATATCTCAATTAACTCGATATATGATTCATTCTGTCCAAACACATTGTCGTACATCAATTATTGTCCGATTTATATTTCAAATAAGTATTACTCATTTTTCCTATAATTGTGAGAGGCTTTTTATGGTCATACAATTTTTATCCTACATCGGTGGTCAATGCATGAGGAACAATATAAATGACGTCTGGTTGACTCTGTTAGTCACGTGGCAGCCAGGTATTGGTTGTGATAGCTGCTGACTCATCACAATTATTTGTGGGGCGTTTGAACGAAGAGATAAAGTCTGGCAAGGTTTACTACTAAAGCCTATCGTTCGTGACATATGTAGTAATATAGGAAATTGTAGTTGAATAACTGATCATTCTGTTAAGTAATGGTTAATCTACGCTTGAGCATAAATAAACTAATTATCGACAACATGAAGCTTAATTGATATTTCTCACTTTTATACAGCAGCTACGCGCAATAAGTGGTTGATTTTGTGGTCAATCCTTACTAGCTAGCTAGAGTAGATTTAAATATAACAATAGCACAAATATACTAATTATCTGTGTGATCAGAAAAATAATCAAAATAAAATTGGGAATTTAATTTATTTATTATTTTCTAGAAGGAAATTGGGAATTTATTGGTATTTTACTAATTACTTATTAGAGATTGACTATCAGGACACGTTGATCTCCAGGACTTGATAGCAAGTTTGACCCACAATTTACTCCATAGTTCAAGGTCAAATTTGAATCTTTTTTCTGCATGGATCCAAAATACAGACTATTTTTTGAAAATTCGTGGCTCAATAATTAATATAGTGATTTGAGTCAACCACATACTAACTACTTCATCGCCTATACCAACCAGCTGTCAAATCGGTTAATTCGAACCGAGTCGAATCAAAATTCAGGTTAATCCAAAGTTTATTATAAAATGTTTTCGGTTCAATTTGGGATTTATCGTAAAATTCCGGTTCGATTTCTATTCTATCCAAACTTTCAACGAGAAAAATAAGCAAAAAAATGTAATAGAATGAAATTGTTTTTTTATAAAGATATTGAAATATTCTCGTTTTGCATTAGCTCGGTTTAACAATATGGTTTAACCAAAATTGAAAACCAAAAAAAAAAAAAAAATCAACTACCGATCGAACTAATTTTTCTTAGTTTGATTTGATATGAACCGGTTAAATGATAGTCCTACACTCCTACTCCGACCGCCTTCTCTATAAGACAAATAAAAATTATTGTTAGCAATATTTTGAGATAAAAATAGCAATTACCAAAAATAAAAATGGTATATACAATAATTATCAAGATCAATAAAATCTATTTAAACAAGCAGCAAAAAAGACGTAACGGCTAACGAATCTACAAATTTTAGTTTTTCATCATATGTATATTACTTGAAAGTTGAAACGTTTCTAAATTGTTGCTTTCCCCGCAATTAATTCCTTTTTAATTTATAACTTGGCTACTCCGGATCACTTTCTAGTTTGAACGTAATCTTTTCCAACGGTAAAAAAATATTTAACAGCTGTCAATGTTTCATCGTTTAAACTAGGAAATTAAATAAGGATACATATCTACTAGGCAAGTTTATAGTATTTCGTCGTTTAAACTAGGAAATAAAATAAGGATGCATCTCTATTAGGCAAGTTTACAGTATTTCGTTTACTTCGTCACAACGCATTCTGTCCTATAAAACTTCAATAACTCTCTCTCATAATCTCACAAGTACATCTCCAATACTCTCTCTTCAGTCTTCATCAAGAAGAATTCTCTGCATCAGCCGTCAATCATGTCTCGCCGCCACATTACTCCACCGCAAGATTTCCTCTTCGCTGAGTGCTGGATTCTTCCGGCCGACGAAACGCTGTTTCTCCACCACCCTCATTATCAAGGCCTTTCAGTTCCTCTTGCTCATATTCAAAATCAAGGGTCTGTACATCTTCATAATCGCTTCTACTACCCAAACGGTGTTCATGAGTTGATGATTCTCGACTCGTGGGATCAAAATCAATGGTTACTGAATCGTCACCACGGCGTCGTCGATGAGACGCTAATATTCGACTCGTCCGACGGAAGCGCGTCCAGCGAGGGGCCGTCTGAAGAGGCGATTGCGAAGCACGTGAGAAGTAGGAGTCATTATCAAGCAAGCTGTGATGACGATGGTAATGGTGATGGTAAAGTTTGTGTTGTGTGTCAAGACAATTTGGTTGAAGAAAATCGAAGATTGATAACAAGGCTTGATTGTGGGCATGAATATCATGCCCACTGCATCAAGAAATGGCTCATGATCAAGAACAGTTGCCCCATGTGTAAAGCCGCTGCTATCCAACCATCTTGAACAAATACTTTTATATTCTTGATTTTATTAGGGTTCTTTTGTTCATAAGTTTGAATTCATATTGAAATTGATGAGAAATTTTTGACATATTGGCTTAAATACATCTCAATTGTTTTTTACGTACACTAATTGTAACAGTAGACATACCTTAAGTCGGATTTGCACATACACCACAAACACTAATATTCTGACTTTTTTTTTTTTTTTTTTAACTTCAAGTCGGATTTGCACATACACCACAAATTATCTAAATTACAACTTTTACTAATTTCTTCTTAAATAAGAACTTAAAAAAAAGTTGAAGTTATTGCAAACACCAACCAAATCGTAAGCATATTATACAAAAACAAAGAAGCTTCAGTTGACAGACACCAGAACAAATGCCCAGCAGAGATGATGAAGAAAACAATAAAATAACTAAACTGAGAATGATAGATAAGAAAAATTAGATAAATGGAATCAACAGCATCACTCCTTGTTCAAGACTTTGGGAACTTTGATATAAGAATCTTCATAGTTGGGTACTGCAGCTATTATAGCATCCCTGCAACACATCCACAACTTAGTTTAGATGACTATAATCACAATCCTCTCATTGTATCAAAAACATTTCTTTACCTATTATCGAATACACCGGGCACATCATCACGCAAATTGTCGCCTTCAGTATCTGTACTTCCAAGAAAACAAATAAGTTCCAAAATCTAAGAATCATATAGTTAGAGCCAACATCAATGTCTCTTCCAACATAACATGGCCTAAGAAGAATTCCATTAACAAAACAACAATACTGTCCAACTATCAATAGTACTGGTTTTAACTTATGGGAAGGGTAAACAGTTTAGAGTTCTTACAAGTTAAACAATTTTGTATTCAAGAAATATCATTTCTTGCAAAAGACAAATAAAGTTTAGTTTGATTGTTGGAGAACCTGCTCTGATGGCTGGTTCGATGCTCTGAAGGTCAACGGCCTGAAGCTGCCCAAACCTGTTCCATTTGCAATGCTTATTTAGCAAACCATGGAACACTTATAGAAATCATAGGAAGGTAACAGTATGAAAGAACCAACAGCATTAGAATAGGCAAAACAAGACAGAGGTGTCTGTAGCATTAACAATGGCAAAATCATTAAAAAAGTCCCGTAATAATCATAGGAAGGTAACAGAGTATGGAAGAATCTACAAGAGTTATCCTTGATGAAGTTGAGAAGTTTCTGTAACAAAATTTGTCAAGTGTTCTTATTCTTCATATCAACTCGGATGGAACTAAATATCCTGCTGAAACAAGAACCTCCATGAAGCCATTCCCTCGCCCAATTTTCCCAACCAAAACACAATCTAAAAGATATAGAAACAAGCATATACATCAAATCAATGTCCCAATCCTACATTCAACACAATTTTTGATAGAATCTCGTGTTTTATTTAACTATTATACCATGTGTACAATGGGATATCATTACCATTGTTGGGATTGAAACACAATAAAATTCGCGAGCAGCCAAATTGCTGCAAACACAGAAGGCATCTACGCACATTATCTATACATTAATCAACAACTGCATATCGATAAAGTATAAACGTATCAAATACACAAATGAACGCGCAAAAAAATTGTAATTTTACAAAGAGAGAGGGAATACCAGTCAACCACTTGCTGAATTTTTGGAGCAAATTCATCGACCTAGAGAATTAAAAAATCAAATTAAATAGATATAACAACCAGAAAGTATATTTACATTACTAACGAATGAATTCTAGTACTTGTTTGGGGGTGAGAGTTATCCGAGCTGTTTCAGCCAAACGCGCAACATTCGGCGCCTCGAGGCTCGATTTGACGGCGTAAAATCTCTTCTGTGGCAAAAGAGGAGCGGTTCTTCTGAAGCAGGAGAGCAGCGGATTAGGTCGAAGAAGCTGAGCAGCTCTGCCACCCATTCTGATTTCTGATGATGAATGAGAGTACTGATTTTTTATGTTTTATTTTTCTGTCTCGAATAAATTGGGTCTTTGTTGGGCCAATCGTCTCTACTCCTAGGTGCACATTTTCATATAATTCTGACGCAAGAATAAATAGTACAATAATAAGTTTGGTTGGAGAACCTCGTATGTTTGGATTAAGAATCGCAACTAAAATTTTAAAATCATATCTAACAAATAAGTTTCTAAAAGCCGATTATATTTCTTTGTTTGTTCCTAGATTTCTCAACTAAGATATCTACCACCAAATCAAAGAGTTCAGAATAAAACTTGATAATGAAGTATAAGACCTACAACATAGGTAGTTTCAGGAACCAGACTTTATTACTCAATGTACCATGTGTGATCACATAAATAATACACAATAACGCTCCAATTTTCATATATTTTACAAGAGAACATCTTTTCATACATGACTTTCAAGTAAAATAAACTTTAAGAGAGAATAATTTTCATTAAAAGAGGTTTTCATTCAGAAATATCATAAACAACGGAAGTTTTAAAATAATAAAACATGTACATCTATTAGTTTCAAGAATTTAAAAATGGAGAAAAATGCAAAGTTTTTAATAAGACTAAGTTAATGCGATAAAAGAGTTTTCGAATCCTTTCATGTGTGACCATCACCATCAGCCACCACAAGCATCTGTCGGACCATGATCTGAAAAGGTGAAAATATAAGGGGGTGAGTATGACAACTCAGTGATGTCAAACACTATCCAAATTATAAACTATAAAGAATTCAACATGAGAGATTAGACAATCTAGCCCGGAAGCTTAACCCGAAGGGTTTACTGCGTGAATTGTCCGAAGGCTAACCCGAAGGTTTTACTGCGTAAATAGCCCGAATGCTCTGCATGTACTGAATAACACATAAGAAACACTATATAGTGTATAATAAAGATAAAAAAACTCCACCTTGACCTTTTGAATGAATGAAAAATAATGTATATCAATGTTTAAGTCATGTGCACCGATCCTATACATGGAAATCTATCTTAATGACTCTATATGAAATGTCATGCATGTACCAACAATTTCAATAATTCATAAATATAAATAGATCATAATAATCAAATAATGTATATCATACATAATCTACTTATTAACATGCATTTTAACGATTTCACATAGTAATAATCTTAAATATATTAAACACAATCTTATTTCTATTGACAATTCATTCGTGCATCGAGTAATTCAGCAATTCATGAAATAAATTAATGAAATCATAAAAGTATTGTTCTAAAAATATAGATCTCTAACATTAACAACATATTTCATATTTCTATCACAATAAAACTTAACATAATCAAGAATTTATTTAATATTAACATGAAAACTTTTGTTTTTCAATATATATATACATTGACAAAAAAAAATCTGGCACACAAAGAAATATATTAACAAATAAATAGTAAATGTATCATAAAAATTTTATATTTTTAACATGACTGACCTAACATATATTATATCCCATTAAAATTCGGTATGTCAGAAAACAACATAAAGAAAACATAAAAAATAATTTTTCTGTCAAACTCATAACATACTGTCAAAAACTGGCAAGTTACGACTAACAATTCTTAACAAATATTTATCATGCTTTTAAAATTCTACAAAAATAATAAAGTACACTAGACATACGGAGGAAGTCAATCCTAAATTTTCACGACCATATGAGGACGAGAAGATGTGAAAATAATTCTCGGAACAATTTCTAGTTTTGGTGACAGAATTTCGAAAATCTCATGTGAAACTATATTATGGACGACTAAGGGTATATTTATAGGCTTAGAATAAATTATCTAAAGAACCCTAATCATAAAAGGTATCAAATATTTTTATCCATAATTATTTTCGTCCTTTTATCTTTTATATAGAATTGATTTTATCACTTATAGACACAATTAAAATTGATCCTAAAACGTGAATGTCACACATAAAATATCTATTTTAATCATAAAACATAATATAAAATTTTCTCTTAATAACTTAAAACAATATAAAATATTATATTTTTTTATGAATCCTAGTAGGTTTAGAAAATCTGAAATAAATAAATATTATTCTTGTCTCATAATTATAATATGATTTCTATCTCAATAATAAACAATATAATTATAATATAATATAAATAAACACATTCAAAGTTCAAAATAAATTTACATAACAAAAATGATTTAATGAAAAATAAGATAGATGCTTTAATTTTCATTTTAATTTCTAAGGCGTGACTTACAGAACTAAAACACTTGATAATATGAATGAATAGATATGCAGTGCATTTTATATTAAAAATTTTGTTTCAACTCACAAATCCGTAAAAAAAAAAAAGAAAACCTTAAACAAAAAATTCACTGCTTAAGGCTGACGAATCATAACAAATAGGCGAGCAAGGTTGAAGTTTGTACCTACGTGAACCGAGCAACTGGATACTACGGAACATGACTCGAACGTTGAAAGGCAGTACGGAAGATCTCAAGAATCAAGTTTTTTTGGTTTCATGATGTATTCTGTGATACCTGCAGCCCCAACATTGGCACATTTCTGTCCCAGGAAGCTTGGTTGATTGGTGGAAGATAGAAGCCTTGCCCACATCCTATCTGTTATCACAACCTTGTTTTGCCTTTCAGTAATACGCTGCGTAAAAGTGATTATCAGTCGAGTTAGTAATATCGTGTAGCACACGGAGCATCCATCAGAAAACGCGCTCCAATCATCTAAAAATTTGTGTAGATATCTTAAACTGGTGGTGCTTCAGTATTCGGAAATATGCAAATTTCTCTCAAGGCTTCGACTAAGAGTAAAGAGTAGAGGAATGAATGAACAAGTACTAGCAAGAGAACAGCATACAGAAATCCCGATTTTATCCGGTCTAATTCCAAAATTTGAAAAATATTTCTATGCAATACATGACTTAACACCTGCATATCAAGTTGAATATAGTAGCTTATTTCAATCTATGTTAATATAGTAAAAGCAACGGAGTACAGGGAGACCATAAAAAGGGATATTTATTGGCTATTGGGAGCCTCATATAGAAATCATGATGAATCAAAAACACTCAATGATGGAAAAGGAAAAACCCAAAGAAATCTAACCAACAAATGTCTGATACTAATCGAAAGGTAAGACTGTTAGTGCATGAATCAAGAACTTGGATAGGACAATAAAAGAACATAAAACCTGTGAACTCTGAAGCATATTTAACATCACTCAAAGTGAACTCTATTTTGTAATAAAAATCACGTTTATCAAAGTTTATTTTGTAATAAAATCCACTTACATTGAAGGGAATGTATGTATGGCGGCCATGGACAAGCCCACTTGTGAAGCCTGTGTATCCTGCCATTGCTCCATGAACGGCACTTTGGGCCAGGAGTGTGCAGTAAACGTTGTCGGATGCATTGCTAGGAATAGCACGAATCATGTAAGTTGGATCTGCATGTGATGAAGTTTAGAGACATTATTTTAAGAAAAGGCAAAATCAACTGAATACGAATATACTAACCTATATATTTCAGAGTAATTGACATTTTCTTTTCCTTGGCAAAATGTTCCTGTCAAAAGAGGAAAGGTAACTTACAATGTTGTTTGAGACAAAGAAAACTTGGTTTCGTAATATGTCAAAATAGTAATTGAATTACAAGTAGGCATCCATATGCACAACCACAGAATGTGAGGCGATCAGGCTAGGCTGCTAACTAAATTCTGAGTGATGGCTACGTTAGCTTATAACTACAGTGACAAATAACAACCGTGCCTTTTCAGTTCCAAAACAATGCAAAAGACTTATTGTACTCCCTCTGTCCCATATAAGTTGTCTTGTATTCATTTTCGGGCTGTCCGACAGAACTTGTCTTGTTTCCTAAAATGGCAAATTATTACAAGCACTTCATTTGAGGGATCCACAACTTTACGCACAACCAACGACTCTCTTGAATAACCGCGCCGGAAAGAAACAAGACAACTTCTATGGGACGGAGGGAGTATTATTTATCAATGTTGGACATGTTATTCCCCTCCTTTAATGGGAGTATGATTTCGCTAATAAAAATTGTACATGAAAGAAAAAATCCAAAGGGAAACCAGTATTTGTATAACCTGTACCTTTATTCTTTGAGAAATCCACAACCCAACATCCTGAAGTAGCTTGTTTCCTGAAGCATCTTGTTCATTTTTGGCTGCAAGAAGCTCCTGTCCCGCTCCTTCAGCAACAACAATGACCATATGCCCATTTTCTTTGAGCTTTTTCTCTATATATTCAAAAAGCCCTCCTTTTCCTTCAAGATAGAAAAGCGTTTCTGGAATCAAACAGCAGTCCACATCTCGGCTGGCAAGAGTAGCATGCATAGCAATGAAACCTGTGCAATGACTCCAACAAGTTCAGCAGAAAGTACAGAATGTGTTAACATAAAAGAAACTGCAGCGGAATATATAGCAGAACGTCATAAACAAGGTAAGTTATGATTTCTTAGATACTCATATTAATTTTTTTGTTGTTTATGGACTACAACCATTGTGTGCTTATATAGTATGCACCATTCCTGTTTTAGACAGCACATAACAGCTTAAGTTATTGTGGAAAACCCAGAGATAGAATAAACTTAAATTATGAAGTGCTACACTTTAAATCATAATGGTCAAGATTCCTTAGTAGTATAGACCATCTTCTTACCGCTATAGCGACCCATTAGTTTCACCACACCAATTCCATTCTCTGCACTCTCTGCTTCAACATGTGCAGCATTTATGGCACGTTGAGCTTCTTCTACAGAAGTATCAAAACCAAATGACCTGTCAATAACCTGATAACAGAAGAGAGACGGAATTTGTCAGAAATGAAAAGGTCATGAGAAGGGTGATCAATTCAACATAAAACAGATTATCTCGTTTTTGTTACAGAAATTTCAAGTTGGTTATCTAAGACATTTTGTACATGTAAGACAACAGGTTATCCATGCAGACCCAAACGATAAGTTGTAACTCATAGGTGATCCGTGTGAAATGCTGAAAGACTTTCCTTAAACTACAGAAATCAATACAAGGAACAAGGTAAAAAGAAGTCCATCTAAAGGAATGCATGGTGACTGATACCGGAATGTCATTGTCAATTGTCTTGGGGATACCAGCAACAGAGACTTTTAGACCACGTTTTCTGATTTCCTGCAGAACAAGTTAGACACAAGTGAGGCCAAAAATGTTAATATCAAGAACAATGAGCTTCAAGTCACATGCTCTAAATAGATGAAAAAATGAAAAAACTGTCAGTTCATACTGTTTTAACCTTCAATAACAGCAGGAGAAGAATAGGATATTTTTTTTGAAAACTTATTAGCATCACATGAAGACATAAAAAAGAAAAGGTCCATTATAAGCATTTTACAAGAGAGGGTAACAAACAATTTCCTGAAGCCTTGTTAGCGTCACATGCAAGATCTGCTCCAGAAAGTAGGTTCATCACCTAAAATTTTCCCAAAGTGTTTCTTGGAGTCCACCCTTTCTCAGCTGAACATCTTTTAGGTAATCTTTTCTCTGAAACAGCAAACATTGTTCGAAGTTCCCACTCTACTGTTTATCTTTTCTTTCGAAAGTGGTTTGAGAAGTATGGTGATATTGTTGGAGTTGGGGGACGGGATAAGGTATATATTTCTGTGAGTATTAATGAAGTGCTCAGTGATACTATGGGGTTTTATATATATATATATATATATATATAAAGTACTTTGAAGGATCCAATGAGTCACAAAAACTCATCATGCTTGACATGTTTGATTTTATTGTTCCAAAATGTTTGTGACTTTTCTAAAAATCTATGATTTTGCTTCACTCATTTTCAAGATAAAATATAATTTTATATGCAAGTGTTACTAAGTTGAACTTGGAGAATGGAAACATGGCTTATAGATCTAAGCCTATTCCCTAAGTAATAATACCTCAGAGATTACAGCTGCTCCTTTCAGTGTGCCATCTCCTCCAATAATATAAACCTGATCCAGTAATATTGTTCTTCAGAGCCATTAGGCAGTTTATTAAAAGCCAATTATTGGCAGTAAATGATACGAAGGATGTAAATTCCAGAAAGAGTGATGTATAGATTTCTTCTGCATCAAGTACAAGCTGACACACACAAAAAAAGGTACAATCTGACACATGCCTGATTAATTCCACGACCTTGAATGCTGTCGACAATCTTCATAGTATCATGGCCACCTCGAGATGTTCCTAAGATTGTTCCACCACGCTTGTGTATGTCGTTAACAAGCTTTGGCGTCATATTGATGGTATTCTTTGCATAAAAGCCCCTATAGCCTCCCTAAGAAAAGAGATGGTACCATTGTGAGATTTATAGACATATATATATATATATATATATATATATATTAATTAGCCTAATCGTAGAAACTTTAATGAAGAATATACGAGATTTTGGCACTTTCTTAAACCAGCATGGCTGCTGAAGATAACAGAACTCTTGCATTGCATAAATTGGAAGATTAAACATCCATCATAATAATATAAGGATGCAGGCTTGACAGGTAAGAGCTACAAAAATCTCTAACCAGCACAAAAGACGTAAGGATATAGGTTAGAAATTTGTAAACAAACTCTCTTTGGAGAAAACCTAACAGATCTTGACCAGGTGGCATAATTTACTGAGGATCGAAATTCGAATAAAGAAATTCAAAAAATATTCAATTGTAGTAGACAACTTACATCTATTCCGAGGACTTTGGTGACCCCATACATGTAATCGAGGCTGTGTACAATTTCTCGAATCACTGTGTTTAGCCCTGGACATAAACCACCACAAGTGACAATACAAGCAATCACGTCATCTGGTGCAAAATAGACCTGCAGACGTCAATGAAAATATAAACATATTTAGCTTTAACTTCGTAAAGGGTGAAAAACTAAAAAAAAAGTTGTATATACCTGCTGACGAGGTCCAGCACGCCGGAAATGTACCCCTCTTGGAGTGTCCTTGTGAACAATAATCTACAAAATATACCAAACATAACTATAAAAGCTCGACGAATGAATTACTGTGGGCTGGCGCGGTAAGGCTTGAAAGTATATATTACGTCTAAAAGTTGGAAATCTATGTATAATGAAAAAATATACTTTCCAGCTATATGAAAGCAAATTATATTAGAACAGGGACAGAAAATGTACAAATATGACGTCAGAGAAAAATAGTAACTTAAACTAGGATGCCTTTCAAAAACACTTTTATACTCCAGCTTTGGAGAACATATAACAAAATCCTCTTCACTTCAAAACCTTAGTTTTCCTTTTTCCTAGTTATGGTCCATGACATTACTATCTATGGCTGCCATATGTTTTTCAGAAACCCCTGTAAGCATTAAAGCACCTAGTATGCACGCGATTGGATCCATTAGCCATGATCAGAGTTAAGGTCACAGCGAGAACTGAAAAGAATAACCGCAACTCCCTGATTCATGTTGCAAAAAACAAGTTGTACACTAGAACATACCTTTTCGGGGACACTATCATCTGTGTCAACAAAGTACTGCCTGGAATTAGAAGTAACAACATATATTGTTAACCATTGTGAGCAATAATATAAAGCTGCAAGAAGGTAAAATATCAACATGGAAATGAAAAAAACAACTCACTTAACCACTGAATATGCAGGATTGGAGCGCAGGGGATTCGGATATGTCTGAAAAAGGAAATGAACCACCAATGTAAATATATTAAAAAAGGAGTAAAAGTACTTTAAAGCAATATCCAGGAAACACTGACCAAAGAATAAAGTATGATTTTTAATAAAAAAATCCATGCAAATTTTAAATGAAGAAAATTCCAATTTTTCTTTTTATTCCACAACAATGTGAGACTTCTCACCTTAAGTATGGTGTACTGCATGGGGATTATTTAATTTAATATGTGACAGAAAATAAAGGAGCTATGAAATTACAATTCATTCAATACAAACCAACTTTGAGCAGCCAACATCTGAAATGGTTTAATTATAAAGCTCAAAAGGATATTAGAAAGATGTATCCATCAAGAATAATCACCAGAACAATTTTTACATATTACTGAGAATATGTTCTCGTTAAACCATAGAATCCCAGATTTCTACTTATTAGATGCAACGATATTTTAAAAAGGTTACACAAGTATTTGATATACAGAAACGTCAAACTGAAGTCAACGACTCCATCCTACAATCAATGAAACAACATGCTTAAAGACTAGGAAAACGAAACCATACAAATATTTGCTATACATGTTCAAAGCCACAAAAGAACTGCATTACAAGAAACCACAACCTGAAATCCATGACACAATCCCACAACCAATTAAACAAACACAGTCTGAAAGTAACATTAATAATTCAAACAAATAATCCAGCGATCGGGGTGTGATTTCGAAAGATTAAGACCGAATCCGAAAAAATCATGTATCGCCAGACGGTGAATGACAAAATTAAAGACGCAATGTACAACAATTAAGCAAAAACACCTCATACATTTCATCAAATCACGATTACGCAAAACATCCGCGTATTACAATTTACAAAACAACAAGCTGATGCGCGCAATACCGGCACGCAGTACAACATTCAACCATAGATAAGCAAAAGTTAACAAATGAATTACCTGGAGATCGGAAATATAATCGGAAAAATGAGGTACGTCTTGGAGAGCGTATCCGAACTCCCCCGGAATCATCTTCGTCTGAGAATTACTCTGCGAACTCATAATCTCTGGCAATTTTTACCCGATCACGAAAATCAAGGTTCGGAGAAAACAAACTTGAAATATATTGAATGTAGAATTTTGCTGTCGATTTCGATCAATTAGTGGTGGGTTTGGACGCTAAAACAAATCATTTCCTTGATTCTAGGAATTCAACTGTCATGTTATTCAATACAATTGGTGGAAAAACAGGTGGCGCCATTTCATGCACTTGATTTGAAACTGCATTTTCCTCCGAGTTGTATATATATATATATATATATATATATATATATATGGTGTGGGTTTGGTTAGAATTCTTCTATTTGTGAGAACTAGGAACTAATCGTGGCCTTAGATTTTGTTAATTTAATGGTCTTGATTTATTTTGTTTCCATGTATTTTTAAATATAATTTTAGTTTGTTTATTTAATGAAGGTTAAGATTGTAAATTTTATATTTATAGATTTATAGATAAGATAAGTTTCTTAATATCTAATTTAAAAGATTATTTATAATTAAGGCAAGTTTCTTAATATCTAATTTAACTTTTAATTAATATATTAATTAATGTGGATAAATATAGCCACAAACGAATTGATTTAAATAACTTCCCATATTATTAATTCTAAAATCATAATTCAATAAAAATCTACCATTTAAAATTATATTTTATCCATAAAAATATTCAAAAAATCTATTTTACTATGCATAAAAGTCTCTTTCATTATGCAAAAAATCACACATTAAAAGTGTATTCAATTATGCATAAAACTTTCGTTCATTATGCATAAATATCTCTTGCATTATGCATAATATTCTCTTGCATATTGCTACAATCATGTTAAGCAAACATAGAATTGATGGATTTGTAAAAATAAATTATTAATATATGCATAACACGTTCATATTTGTGCATAACAGACAACTAATATATGCATAAAACTTGTAAAGATAAATTACTAATATATGCATAACTAAGTTTATATTTTTGCATAATAGACAACTACCATATGCATATTACTAATTTTAATTTGAAAGTTTGTAATAACATACTAATAATATATGCATAAGCCAATTAATATTTATGCATAAAATATTAATTATATAACAAAAACTAATATGAATATAGAAGCTTGTATAATAAATTATTAATATTTTTATGACCTTTAAATTGATATATTCACCCATTGTATAAAAGAGAGAAAGAAACGTGAATAGATGAGGAAAAATGAGGGAGAGAGAAAAATAAGGGAAACGGTTTTAAATGTGGAAAACGGTTCATGATCCATGAAATAAGGAATGAATTTAATTAATGTTAAATGATAAAATTATACATAAGCCAATAACCGCATAGTAATTGCCGAATGGTGTAAATTACCATAAATTCATAAATATAAAATTATAATTTTACCCTTCATTAAATAAACAAACTAAAGTTATATTTAAAAATATCTGAAAACAAAATTTAAATCTGGACCATTAAATTAATAAAATCTATTAGTTCCTATTATGCATAATGCAAGAGATATTTATGCATAATGAACGGAAGTTTTATGCATAATTGAATACACTTTTAATGTGTGATTTTTTTGCATAATGAAAGAGACTTTTATGCATAGTAAAATAGATTTTTTTAAATATTTTTATGGATAAAATACAGTTTTAAACGGTAGATTTTTAATGAATTATGATTTTGGAATTAATAATATGAGAAGTTATTTAAATCAATTCGTTTGTTGCTATATTTATCCACATTAATTAATATGGTAATTAAAAGTTAAATTAGATATTAAGAAACTTGCCTTAATTATAAATAATCTTTTAAATTAGATATTAAGAAACTTGCCTTATCTATAAATCTATAAATATAAAAATTACAATCTTAACCTTCATTAAATATACAAACTAAAATTATATTTAAAAATATCTATAAACAAAATTTAAATCTGGACCATTAAATTAACAAAATCTAAGGCCGCGATTATTTCCTAGTTCTCACAAATAGGGAGGGTTCTCACAAGATCCACTCCCTATATATATATATATATATATATATATATATATATATATATATATATATATATATATATATATATATATAGGGGTGGTTCAAATAGGAACACCCCTTAGAGTGAGAAATAAGAACAATTATAGGCCTTTAGGTTATGTTAATTGATGGATGAGATTTGTTTTTATTTTTTTTCGGCCGAAATGCACAATATACTTGTTAAATTTTGCACAAAGGGTATAATTGTCAATTATTTTTTAACAAAACCTAAAACTGTGTATAAAGAAAAAAGTATATCGAAAAGCACCAGATCTGATTTTTCTATTTCGCGTTTACACCTTTCGTCTTCATTCTGCGGTTTGTTTTTCTTCTCTTTGATTTTTCTTTGGTTTTTTGTTTCTCCTTTCTTTATGGTATTGTTTATCGCGTTGTTATATAATTTGTTTTCGGATCTTCCTTGATAATTGTAATTGCAAAATAGTCGAGGTTAATGTTGTTTGATAAACTTGTTTCTCTAGGTTGCCCTATACATAATGATTGATTATCTAAAAATAGTCGAGCAAGTATGAATCTTTTTGCAAGATTCGATTAGAACTACCATTTCTTTGCTCTATTTAATTCTTTAGGTAGTGGTTAGGGTTTATGAGGTTAGTGTTGTTTGATTCCTTGTTGCAGTGGAATTTGGGGAATTTATGCAAATAAACAATAGCAGCCCTAGAGAGAGAACCCTCAGCCCGGGGGTTCAATATTTGCTTGATTATTTGAAAAGAATGCAGTCTGAGAATCCCGGTTTCTTTTATGCATCTGAGTGTGATAATGAATCTTATTCATATACATTCTTTAGTTTTTTTTATATATTAGAACTCAATTAATATTTATGCACAATTTTGTATATCATTATGCACTCTTTCGAATTAAATTATGAACATTTATTTGAATTATTATTTAGATGGCCTATTTTTTATATGAATAAAAGTTTATGAACAATTATGTATATTCAAATGCACAGTTTAGTCTAAAACCTTATACATATACATTGTTTATGTTTTTTTTAATGAACAATTTAGTTTTGTTTTTTTTTTTGCACTTTTTTCAATTTTAATTTGCACTTTTATGATTTTTTATATGTACCATTTAAAAACAGCAATCTCAGAGATTGAAATGAAATTAATCAATAATTAGCTTCCTTAAAACTGTTTCATGTATTTTTTTGTTTTTCAAATTATTATCTTCATTTGATATGAGTAGTTAAGCTTCAATGGGTTTTTTTTCTTTAAAATATAAAGTTTTTAAAAAATATAAATTTATCGATACTAAATTTTATATTTTTCAGTGTTTTCAGGATAATGACAAAGATAAAGAGGATTAATGAAGAGCAGGGTGGTACATCTAAGGTAGCAGAGATGTATCCAAGGTTAGTGAATCGAACCAGCCTGTCTAGATTAGTTAAATGTATGAAAGAAATGAACGTTAAGCAGAAACAAGTCGTGAATGAACTTGGTTTTGGCAATCTAGGAAAAATGAATATTACTGAGATTCCATTGCAACTTGGATATTGGTTAGTAAAGAATTTTGAAGCTAGAAATTGTTCATTAAGACTGTCTGATGGTACATTTTTTAACATTGAAGAGAATGATGTTTAAAGAGTTTTCGATTTCCCTAGAGGAACTAGAGCAATAAAGAAAACAGGGATCGGGAACACCAACAGTTTATTAGATGAATGGAAGGGGTTGTTTGGTGGCAATTCTAGTGTCAATCCAAAAAAGTTGATAGAGGTTATTTTGAATGATATTGATGGAGGTCCGTGGTTTCAAAGGAATTTTCTCATACTAGTTGTTTCATGTTTGGTTGAGAATTCTCCAAATGAGTATATAGTATCATCAATTCTTGAAACTCTAGATGACCTGTCACTGGTAAAAGAGTTGAATTGGGGGCAATTCTTACTAAACACCTTAGTCAGACACAGATTGATATGGAACGAATTGAAGGCATTTAATGGACCTGCATTATTTCTCACGGTATGTTTCATTACAAAAACAATTAAACATCTACTCCCTCCGTCCCATTCAACTTGTCTCTGTTTCCTTTTCGGGCCGTCCTACTTAACTTGTCTTCAACCCAAAAAAGAAAGTTTTCAAATTGTAGGACCCACACCTTTACAACTAAATCTCATTATTTAAATTGTAGGACCCACACCTTTACTACTAAATCACATTATTTAAATTGTAGGACCCACACCTTTACTACTAAATCATTTTATTTAAATTGTAGGACCCACATCTTTACTACTAAAACTCACTTCACCTTAATAACCGCGCCGAAAAGTTTAAGGACAAGTTGAATGAGACGGAGGGAGTATTATTTACGTGTTTATGTATTTATAATTAACTACTTTCTTATCCTTTTTTTGTCATATGCAAACAACAGATTCTGTATGCAGATAGAATACAGGTTTTTAATGAGCCGATTGAAAGAAAATATCCATCAATGTTAAATTGGGATATTAGCCTACTGCACAAACGTGAGAAGAAAGAGATACAAGCTGGAGGTTTTTGTTGGGGATGTTTACTACCACCAAATGATAATCCTATAGATGAAGCTGCAAAACTGGACAACAATGATCAACATTCTAAGTACTATTCCTCAAGACTCATTGAAAAGGCAAATTTGGTAGCCAAACATATGGTGGAATTGATGAAAGAAATAGAGGCTGCGCCTGCTACTATAGTTCAAACAGAAGAATTTGTAAGGACAGTTGAGGCATTTAATGATCTCATCGGCATTGAGTCTCAAAAACCAGCAACGCAAAGAGCTACCCCCGATAATGCATTTAATGATGAAACATTTTGGACCAACAACCAGCAACCATGATTATCCTTGCCAGTAAATGGTGCAAATATCATATTGTACCTGCGAGAATGTAGTATGTAATTGTAAAAATTTTAATCATTGACAGTGCATAATATTATAACTAAATCGTGCATTTCATAAAGTCTAATTAAAAAAATTTGTAATAAAAAACACAACCATGGTTATCCTTGTCAGTAAATGGTGCAAATATCATATTGTACCTACAAGGATGTATTATATAATTGTGCAAATTTTAAGGATTAAAAGTGCATAATATTTTAAATAAAACGTGCATTTTATAAATTGTAATTAAAAATGTGTAATAAAAAAATTAACATTCCTATAATCTGAAACGTTGAAGAAAAAAAACATTATTGTTCACGCTATAATAAAGCATTCACTCAGATCACACTAAATTTTTTTTATAAATCATGTCATACAAATTTTCCGAAACCATAAAAGAAAAAAAAACTTACTTATTTGTAGAGTATGTAGCATCAAAAGAAACTGTTTCACCAAAAATTTTGTAGTGTTGAATAGAAGTACTATCCGACCAAAAAAGACGAGTAAGTTTATTACGTTGATCAACACAATAATCATAAGAGAAAGCAGGGTCATTTTCGCGACGTCTACTCAGTTTATCCAAAATAATTTGTGTATCAACACCATTTACTGAGTCCCTCAAATCACGAGAGAAATTCTTAAAATCAACACCGGTACAACCAATATTGTCATAACTTCCAACCAGCTCCTTAAATAACTTGAATGACCACATCGGACCAATTTTGACTTTAATACCATTCAATATAAACCTCTAATGTCCAAAATCCAACTTCCTATTCAATTTCATAAAGTGCTTATGCTTATCATGCACAAAGGAATGAGTGTGAGACTCAATAAACTTCGTTATGACATATCCAACGCCAGCATTAAACTTCAACACAATGCGAGCCATACATGATGCCCTAAATGACATTGTTCGCCTCTTTTTCTTTAATCCAACTCCATTAACTTCACTTTCAGATGAATATGAATCATCAACCTTTTCCCCCTCACGATTACATAAGACATACTTATGCAATGTAAATCAAACCCTTCTTACGATCAGTTCCGAGACGGATATCGAAACCACAAAAACCACCATTTTCCTATAAAAAAGCAATCCATCATCCAATGATGCAAATGTCATTCCAACAAATGGCTTAATATCATTCGGACATTCTGGAATGAAATTTTGGCTGTTTTCCGTTGTCATGTGAGATTCATCAAATATGATTTCATCACCTGAAACATGTCAAAAAGTAATAAATCCATAACTGAGTAAATAATAATAATATGAACTATAAACGTGCAACAAAACAATGAAATGTTGTGCACAAATTAACTCCAAAAAAATAAATTAAACAACTAAATAATAAAAGAAGATTTATATGGAAAACATCAAAATAAACAACAAACCTTGTGTAGACATCATAATCAAATGATGAAGATCAACAATTGAATGAAAAAAATAATGAATCTATGCGCCGTATTTAATGATGAATACTTAAAAAACTAAACGTATGCGGCGTATTTGATAAAGAAGATATAAAATACTAATCGAAACCGCCGAAATTGATGATGAAGAATTGAAATCCTAATTGAAACCGCCGAATTTGATTATGAAGAATTGAAATCCTAATTGAAACCGCCGAATTAGATTATGAAATACTAATCGAAACTGTCAAAGGATGTTATAATATAAGGGATATTGATAAATTTACTGAAAAGACCTTTGTGCAAATTATTTACTTTAATTGTGAAAAATGTCAACTTAAATGAAACTAGGATCTGGAGCCTCGAATTACTTGATCAAATGGATATAAACTGTTCTTATTTCTCACACTAAGAGTGTTCTCATATGATCTCCCATATATATATATCGTAGAAAATTTCAATTTGGTAATGTGGAATCTCCATAAATTAATGTATGAGATTTTAATGTACAAATGGGTAGAAATAAGCAAACTAAACACACACTGTAAGAATAGACAAAATATTCCAAATATTGACTTTCTCTTTTGTTTCTGTTGCACCTGTCACTTCAAATAAGTCTTGAGTTGTTGTTCCCTAATACTTATATTTACTATAGTATTTCCCCTGAGTGACAATTACAGCCTCCAAGACCTAATTATAATTTTCGACTACTAATAACCAAATTGAAGCTAATCACATTTTAACCAACTATATAATTTATACACAAATATCCACCATTTAAACTAATTTACGGGCATTAAGTTAGTTTAAATAGGGGACAATTATGTATAAATTATGTTTGATTACTAACTTCACATTGGTCATTAGCGCCCGGAAATTATAATTAAGTCATCGACTCGAGGCAATAATTGTTACTCGGGGAAATACAGTAGTAAAATATATTATAAATATTATGGGACAAAACATACTACCACATGCAAAAGACTTATTTGAAGTGAAAAGTGCAAGGATAAAAAAGGAGTGTCTGTTTAGGGGTGTTTGCAATAATTCAATTTTTTTGAAGTACTTAAATTAAGGAGAAGTTGTAAAAGTGTCTTATTAAAAAATTTGGAGTGTGTTTGCAAAAACTGCTTAAAAGAAGAAAAATTTGAAAAATAATATTTACAAAATTTATATTGTTGTAGTTTATTTTGAGATTTAAAAGTAAAATGTCAAATCATAGCTTATCCGAAATTACAAATATGTCATTAATTTGGAGAAGTTGGTTAAAATCAACTTAACCAACCTCAACTTATTCAACTTAAATGAAGAGAATTTTAAATAATTAAAGTTGTTGCAAACACTCAAAATCAATTTTTCCTTAAATTAAGTCATAAACTAAGGGCCTGCTTGGTATAATATTTAGGTATGGTAATAGTAATGAATATGATAGTTAAGAGTATGATAATGGGTATGAATTATTTTCTAAGAGGTGCTTGGTATTTACTAGTTTATAGGTATGATTATAAAACATGATGTTTGGTTTAATAGCTATTATTATAAAATATGATCCACCTCAGTGAGCTTGACATAACAAAATCCATTAAAAAAGAAATGTAAATCAAAGTAGTAGATATGATCGCATATTCAAATATCCAAAACAAACACAAAAAATATTAACGATAACGACATTGTTCAAGACGACGTGCAATTTATGAGAGTAGAGCGATGATATAATCATACTTTTCATCCTCTTCAAGTTGAGAAAAGACTTCCAATTTGTGACCGTGTTGTGCAAGAACATCTGTTGCCGCCCATTTTTCTTCTCGAGTAAAGCCAATACCACCAAGGTTTGCAATAATGGTCTTCTTTCTATTAGATAACTCTGATTCTCTAGCTTCCTCACTTTCCATCACAGCAACAATGCTCTTGAAGTGTGTTGATAGTCCAACAATGCAAGAAGTAAATTATTTTGTAGCCTCCTCAAATTGTGACTGAAAAGAGTCCAGAGTCTTCAGTTTTTTTGGTTCTTTGGCAACCATATGAGATTGTTTTTGCTTGCGGGAAGAGCATGTGCTACCAGCAGTTTTGTTATCAACAGGTTGGTCCGGAGAGTTATCTTCAACAAATTCGATTGGATCATCCAATGTGCAACTGAACTTTGCATTGTTATTCTTCAACAAATCATCCGCATAATTCACAGCATCCCCAAAATCTTCAGCGTACTTTCCAGTTGCTCGGTCCTTTCCATACACAAGATCAAGGTCTTTCAATTAAGGAAAACTCATTTCCCAAGTTCCTCGAGCTTCAATATGTTTCTGCAATTTACATCAATACAAGAAAAGGGTCATAACTATACAACATTACTTGACAAATAAAAACTCTTGTAATCAATCAATTATCATTACCTAATTACCTTCACCCAATTATCATACCACTCTTTTTCACATTGAATTTTGTGCTCTTCATCATTCCACGAGCATCCAGATTCTTTGAGCATTTCACTTATTGCATGATATTTGTTCTTCAACCACTTGAGTTTTGAAATGATGTGAGGGTTAACCTGTTTTGTGAATGTAGGCTCCTTAAGCAAAATCCTTTTATGCAGCTCGATCATATAATTGTTCTTAAATCCACAATCAGTCTTCCACATGGGATCACTAGCAAGTTCTTGGAGCTCCCTAATCAGCAGCATAATCTCATTATCGTTCCAGTAAAGTTTGTTTTTTCATGTACCTCTGATAGGTTGGAGTTTTTGTCGGTTATCAACATTTATCTTAAAAACTTCATCCATCCTGTAATTCACATAAAAAAAAATACCAGCAGAAGTAGCAAGCATTGCATGAAAGAAATAAAAAAATAAAAACCAAATGTATTATAATAAGAACAAGAAAACATATCCCAAATCATAATTACGTTATAAATTAATTGATATACAATATGTAACCAGGGAGGAGTGGCTGCAATTATTCAACGATTACATTTAACCGTAAATAAACAACTAGGTGTTCCAAATAGCTTTAAATTTAACTCCAATACAGAAAGTGAAAATGATTCTTCAGACTAATATAATAATTTTTAAGCTCACGTGATGACCATTACAAGATTAAAAAATTGAAAAGGTTATGCAATTCAATTGCTATTTTAACAAAACTGCTACTCTTAATAGGATCAATCACACGTCAAATGACGATCAAACAATAAAATTATATAAGACGAAGACACTAAAGATTTTTAAATGTCTATATTGAAAGAATTCCAGCCCAGCATATGCAGACTACGCAATACCAGAAAAAAGAAGAAAACCAAGACAACTTTTACATAATAAAGTTCAACAAACTCAATTAATCCAACGAAATCCTAGCAAAACCTATCTCCACGTTTGCCATCAAATACGAGATCGAGCTCCTCAGAAGAAAAAATACGTAATTTAACTAGGTTATGAGATTACCTGCAGCAAGCGAAAAATCATTGGTGAGCGCCGCTAGCGAGAGAGAAAAGTCTATAGAAGAAAGTGAGAAAAAGGCGTCTTTTTAATAAAATGCGCGCGCCGTTTTTCTAGTTTTCAAACCCAAGGGTTTGAGATTTCATACCCTCGTGTGGGCTTGGATATGAAAAACCTTAATTTTATCTGGGTTTCATTCTTATAATAGGGTGTCCATATTTAAGAAACAAACATTATATATGGGTATGCATAATAGGGTAGAAAACCCATATACCAAGCAAGCCCTAAATAATTTAAGTTGCAAACTCCCCTTTAGTGCATGTTGGAATAATTTGCGTACTTTTACCTATTGTATTTAGTTTCCCTGTTTTCCCATTTGCACTTAAGCATAATTCAGTTGTGTCCATTTTTTATGAATGTTCATTTAAAAAAAAAATATTCACTATATCATGTTTTTTTTAAATAAAAATAAAATAAAAAATTATTATTATTTAATGTAAATTAAAAAATAATAATTATGTAATATATAAAGATTAACTCATTAAATTCATATAATCAAAATTTAATTGTAATGAATTTCGAAATGCTCTTTAATTTAATAATTGATCAATTAATTAATATTTTTATAAAATAATAAAATATTGCGGTTTCATCCATATTAATTTATTGATTTTTTTATTATAACTACGTTTATGTTGGCCGCATAATGGGTCACGTTCATTATAATTTATCGGTGATTTTTTTTTAACAGTAACATGATCTTAAGCACGTGTGACACAAATGAAAATATGTTAGGAAAGAAAATATATATTCCTTGCATCTCATTATTTATGTTTTGTTGAGCAGAGCACGAGATTTAAGATTGTGAGTGTAAATGTTCAATGTAGGAAATATTTGAGGAATGTGGAAAAATATTTTTGGCCTGTTAACTTGGTACCCGATTCTCTTTGGCTCGTTATTTCGGTCGAGTTTTGTTTTAGTCCGTTAATTTAGCAAATTGTCTCTTTTTAGTCCGTTTTACAAAGTTGATCAAATTTGTCCAATTTTGATCCATTGGATTAATAAAATAAATTTATAAAATAACTTTTTAAATATTATAACATATTTGTAATATCAGTTTTCATCCTTTATATTATAAATGTTCAATTTTAACACATTATGTTTCAAAAAAATCTAAAAATGGGGTTGATTTTTTTTCTTAATATTTATTATTTTTAGAATTTTATTAATTACTCAAGTCTATCATCAAGTCGGATTTTCTTAAATTATTCGACAAACAGCATAAGCAATATTAAGAAAAATAATCAAACCTATTTTTGAATTTTTTTTAATAAATATATGGGTTTAAACTGAACATTTATAAAATAAAAGACTAAAATTAATATTACAAATATGTTCTAATATTAAAAAATCTGTTATAAACTAAATAGAAGTAGAGAATAATAGAGAGAATGAGAAATATATGTGTATTATTATGAGAGTAGAGACCTCTATTTATAGAGTACAAGATGGACTCATGGACTTTTAGGGTTTACGTGGTCATCACAATATATGGTAAGTATATATATAAAATATATTTACAACACTCCCCCTTGATTGACCATCCCTAAAGAAACTGATGCCTCATTAAAACCTTGCTAGAAAAACTCATTGGGATAAAAACTGGTCGAAGGAAAAAGAGTACATCTGCTCCACCTCACTATAGTCATTCTTGATCCTTGAGCCGGTGCATATCGATCTTGTATACCAACTTCTTGAATGTTGATGTTGGTAATGCCTTTGTAAAAGAATCCGCTAGATTGTCACTTGAGCGAATTTGCTGAATGTTGATGCCGCCACTCATTTGGAAATCATATGTTACATTGGCTCTTTTATGAATCAATGACTCATTTACTCGTGTGTTGCATTGGATGCCTCGTTAAAAACTTTTACTAAGAAAACCCATTGGGAAAAACTTAGAAAGGAAAAAAGAGTACAATCATTTGACCTTCAGGGTCATTTGACCTTTAGGAGTCAGTCTAATCTTTAGGATTATTTATAATTTATCACTCCCCCTCAAGATAACAATATTCAAGGTTATCTTTAAGGTCTACAATAATATGTGCAACACAAGTTTAACTATCTTCATAGAGAATAACATGTTTGTCTCGAAGATAACAAAGGATGGTCAATACCATTTCAAATCCTCAAATTGCACATAAGTAAGGAACTTCTAGTCCTAAAACTTCTTTTTTATCTTCTATAGGTCTAAATGAGTCTCCATCCACTTCAAGTGATTGAAGCAACCATTAGGTTGCTATATGGATGCGATACAATAAAATCTCTTTAAAACCTTTCAGGTAGGTCGACTAGTGTAACTCCATCAGGGAAATGCTCGATCTGAAGGTCGAGATAATTATTAGTTCAACCTAAGTCTTTTGATTCTAACTCCGTCTTTAGGCATGAGTTGATTTCATCAAGTACTTTTGTATATAATGATTCACATATCATCTTCCAGAGGAATTTTGAGTGATGTGTTCTAATTTTGTATTCCGCGGACTTCTTATCTCTTAGCACCAATAAATCTATCACGCTTCTAGCGTCAATCATAATTAATTAATTTATTTTGTTTAGGAGGAACTTCAGTTCTCTCATGGTGCATATACAACAGATATATGAGATTTTAGTCACTTGCACTAAATAACTTGATGAACTTCTTGTTCATAGTGCGTGAATCTAATAATTAATCCAACGAAATATTTGCGGCATTCTATCATTTATATTTCATATCTCCCCTAATGCCGACAATGATATGAGTTGGATTATCAATGAATAAAATAATTCATAATTATTTGCTCTATGTAAGTCGTTTAGACAGAGTATACATATAAGTATTATGCTCTTCAAGAGTTTCAATCAAACTCAACTCATCATTTTTGTACCCTTCTGTCAAGGGATACTCGTCGTTCTTATTATATCATAGACTGTTGTATTATTTCAGTCCTTACAATGACTTTTGCTGTCTAATTGAAAACATCTTCTTGAGTTACATGCTTTGAGCAAGTTAAATCATTCAGGGATCTTCATATATATGTCACTATCTAGTGAATCATATTGATAAATATTTACTACATCCATAAAGCGCATAACAAGCCTTTTGTGACATAAGTAGATTAATCAAATATAATGGTGTCTATCAGAGGAGAGTACATAATTAATTCCCGGTCTTTGAGAGAAACATTGTGTTACGAGTATTGCCATATATCTCCTAATTTTTCATTCTCTTTGTAACAAAGACACATTTTGTTCGGTTATGAGTCAGTAGATGATACTTAGCATTTTGTTTGAATAAAATAAAATTGGGGGAAATCATAGTGTTCATGCTATGGAATTGAAGATCCCAAAACCCAGCTGGTATTAGTAGTGTAGTGTCGATAGGACTAGATGATGTAATAGACCAGACTGTTTTTGACTTCTTTATGTTTCGTGTCTATGTCCTGTACGGGGTAAAATGTTGGACTGATCTTCAGTAGGAAGTTACTTTCCAGAACCCCACGTCATCAGTGTAAGAGCTTGTGTTGTTAAGTCATCAGCTGATCTTCGCCTCAGTAGAAGACACCTTATCAGCTGACAGACATACAAAGCTCAGTACCTTCGCAGTCATCAGCTGACAACACTCAGTAGAACATCTTGTCAGCCGACTCAGACGAAGAAGACAGAGACTACATCAAGTCTACTATATCCGACAGGAAACAACCCAGCTTTTAACATCACTCGAAAGTCAGCAGAAGATCATACGAGGATAAGTGAGAATCAATTCCGAGAAAGACCGATGTCTAACATATCTCACCTACCACAAACCTCGACCAATGAGAAGCCGTCAACACATTATCTACTCTGACCAACTAAAGCTGCTCTCATGAACAGTATCAACAACTCTGCTGCAACAATTCGAATATATGGCCGTTTTCTTCGGAAGCTTGTGACACGTGGCATCGTCCTCTCCAACGGACAAATGCATGGGTCACGACTATAAATAGAGAAGAAAATCCGAGCTCCACGCACGGGATTTCAAAGGGACAAACGCTCAAGCTTTCGAAACAACTCTTGCGCATTCAAGATAAATCCAGCGAAGAACTTGCTCAATAGAATACCTTTAGTTCTTCTCTCTAGAGTTCTTTAGATCCCTCTTCTCTAGCTAAGCTCAAAGTCATATCTATAGCTTAGATTTTCGAAGGAGTTCACTTTTAGTGATTGTTCTTATTGTAAGAACTCCTTCCTAGTTGGAGAAAATCCCCTCCCCTTCAAACTTAGGTTTGATTTGTAAAAGTCGCTAAGGACTATAACTTAGAAGGGTCTGTCCAGTGCACAGATACCTTGCTGAGGCTTGCTCAGATTAATCAACAAGACCTCCTATTTAGCAGGACCGTGGACGTAGGATCTTGCGTATCCAAACCACGTTAAAAATTGCTTGTGTTGTTTACTGTTTTATTGCATTACATACAAACTGCTTACAAAGTCATATCTTGCATAAAACGTATTCATAAAGTGCACGAGCCAAAACTGTTTGACTTGTGAAAATCACGTTTTCAACTAAGACGAACCCCTGGGCCCCACACTCTTATCCGCACTAAGTCTTCGACTGAGAATCAACCACTGACTAAAGTCAGTAGGAGAGACTCAGTAGTTGGCACACTCTGACCCGCGATCGAAGGTTACTATCTGGCACTGTTCATCAGTTGCATCCAAACAACTCAGCTGTTCTTCGCGTTTGAGAAAAGAAGCAGTACTCAGGTGTATTCACCCCCCCCCCCTCTACACCTGACTCTCATCTCCGGACCAACACATTTGTATACTTCGGGGGTATACTTTTCGGATTTTGGAACTACAGGTCCAAATATTTCCGGCTTTTTAGAGAATTTTAATTCACCTTGTATGACTTCGTTCCTCTTTGGCCATTTATTTCTATCTTGACAATCTCTTATTGATCGTCGTTGAGGATCCTCTTATCATCTCAAAAGTCATATTAAAAGCGAATATATCGTCATGCATCCACGACGATATTTGATCTCTCAAATATATTGAGATCTTATTAATTTTAGATGTTGGCAGTTCTTCAGGAACTTTCACTTGATTGATTAATCATATTCGTCATTGTTTGTGTTTAGAATACTATCTGGCACTGTTCATCAGTTGCATCCAAACAGCTCAGTTGTTCTTCGCGTTTGAGAAAAGAAGCAGTACTCAGATGTATTCACCCTCCCCCCCTACACCTGACTCTCGTCTCCGGACCAATAATTGGTATCAGAGCAACGATGTTCTTCTGATTATCGGTTCTGAAACTACTGGTCTTCTCGAACAGATCCTGAAAACATTTTTCACTGCACAAGCATCTCTTCATACATTCTTATACTTTTATCCACAATGTCTGATATGTCAGGTATTAGGATGGTGCCGATGTTCTCCATAGAGAACTATATGGTATGGCGCATGAGAATGGAGGCGCACCTAACATCGCTGCATGACAGCATGACAGATGTCCTTGAGACAGGACTCATCATTCCCATGATCGACAGCGTACAATTTGCTGCTGCGGGAGATGTAGGAGCACAGACTGGTGCTAAAATCGCAAAAGATAAATCTGCCTTCACGCCAGAAGAGAAAAAGTTGTACAACCTCGAACGAGTTGCGCGGAATGCAATCCTGACTACGCTCAGTGACTCACATCTCGGGAGGGTGCAAGACTGCAAAACGGCAAAAGAACTTTGGGACGCCCTTGTTGTACTGAGCCAAGGAACCTCGCAGATCAAGGAAAATAAGCTCGAACTAGAGCTACAAAAGTTCGATACTTTTGCCATGGAGCCCAACGAGACCATTGACGAGCTAAGCGTCAGATTCACTAATTTGATCAATGTAATCAACGGGTTGGGGAGGACGTTCACCAACAAAGAGATGAACACAAAGATCCTGAGAGAGCTACCTCGACTGAAGTGGCTTCCTTTTGCTACTTATTTACGTCGCTCAGATCTTAATGCTCTGACTCCTGATGTTATCTTTTCAGAATTAAAGACAGAGGAATTTGAGCACAGTCTACCCCAATGATGTTCTAGTGCTCCAGCTGACACACAGATTGATCATGCTTTCAAAGCAACAGTCAGCAAAATTGGAGTCAACCCATTTCTTCCAGCAAGGCAGTGGCCACGACAGAAGCAAAGTCCTATGAGACATCTGGCACTGACCAACTTGCACTTATGACTCTCAAATATCAAAGATAAAAGGAGAGAGTCAGAAAGCTGAAGAAATACCACAGAGATTCTCCCTCAGGTAAGAAAGATTATCGAAAAAGGGAAGAATCTAAATCAACTACTGATTGCAGGAACACAGAACCTGCTGCTAGTCCATCCAACGACTCAGCTGGAAAAAGAAGCAGATCGTCTGTTTGTTACAACTGCAAGAAAGAGGGACACTATCAGTTCTACTGTCCCGAACTCTCAGCTGCTCAAAGAGCAGAACGGCAGGCCAGACGCGAGAAATTTCCCCAAAGGAGGCAGGCCTATATCACCGGAGAGATATACGATGACTCAATCGAGGAAGATACATTCACGTATTCTTTTGAAGACGAAGCTGCATTTGTCGCCGTTGAGGTCGGAGAGACAGATCCTGAATCAACTGCAGAACACTGTCTGATGGCCGGAGAAGAGGCTGAGGTAAATTCTAAACTTAATATAACCTCTTCTTCACATAGCACACACGACACATGCTCGGTCACAGATGAACCTCTAGACGTGGTACAAGCCTACAATGATCTACTAGAGGAGCAGATTCAGCTGAGCAGAGAGTTCAGCAGAACCATTCAGGAACTGGAACAGGTAAAGGCTAAAAATTAGAGACTTTCTTCTGATTGTCAGGTCTCTACTGATTCCGAGAATCTGGTTGTGAGACTCAAGGAAGAGAATAAATCTCTTATGACTAAGTCTCAGCTTCAAGAAACTCAAATATCAGTTCTGACCAAGGACGATTCTGGGAAAGATACTGAAATAGCCCGACTCAGTCAGAAGCTCGCAAGAGTTGAAAAGGATTATGAATCACTTCGAAGAAGTGATGAGGTCTGGCGAGAACTGATGACTGAACAGTACCTAGAGCTAATGAGAAGTTGGAAAGCATGCTAAGAGCTCAAAGGCCAATGGTCATGAAAGAAGGACTTGGCTATACTCATGAAGCTTCCACTTCAACATTAAAAAGCTCAGAAATGATGGCTGATAGGTTCGTCAGAGGAAAGGTTCAGGCTACTGACTCAACACCTCAGGCGAAGAACAAACAGAAGATGATTGCACCTCAGCCGAGCAACAAGAAGCAACTGACCAGAGGTTCTAGCCCCAGGACACCACGATCAAATTCAGGGGGAACCAAGAAGGTCAGATGGGCAGAGCAGTACAATGAACCGCTATATGAGCATCCAGTACAGTATGATTCGTACTACTATGAGCCCAAGGTCAGGAGGAGCACACAACCCAAGAAGAAGAAAGCTCCTGAACCCAAAATTGCCAGAAAGTCAGTATCTCCAAGTCCTGTAGAGAAGAAAGCTGACAAGGTTCAGAATAAGAAGTCTCAGACTTCAAAGGTCCCGAGATAAATCTGGGTTCCGAAATTACCCACTAACATTTAAGGACCTAAACTGAACCAAAGGGTACCTAAAACAGTTTCTATTTTGCATGTGCATAAGGACCCTTGGATAGTGGACAACGGCTGCTCGAGACATATGACTTATCAAAAGAGCCTGCTGACCAACTACGTACAAGAAGATGGTCCCAGAATTGAGTTTGGTGACAACTCTAAAGGCTATACAAGGGGATACGGAACACTGAATATTGGGACTGTTTCAGTTCCAAGAGTAACATATGTTGAAGGACTTCAACATAATCTCCTTTTTGTCAGTCAATTCTGTGACAATCTGAATAGAGTTATCTTTGACGCTGGTTTCTGTGATGTTGTTAAGAAATCTACAGGGAAAACAGTGTTATCAGGCTCGCGGAGGAAAAAATATCTATGTTGCAAACTGGAAAACCGCAGAACCTGAGGCTTGCTTACTTGCACAGACAAAATATAGTGACAAGGCAGGATGGTTGTGGCATAAGAGACTCAGTCACCTGAACTTCAAGACTATGAACAAGCTAGCCAAGAACTTTAAAGTCAGAGGACTGCCCAATGAATCGTTTATTAGAGATAGAAACTGTGAAGCATGCTTGAAGGGAAAGCAGACAAAGAACAGCAATCCACCAATTCCTTCACCTTCCACTGATGGAATCCTTCAACTGCTACACATGGACTTATTCGGGCCAGTTTCTCCAGTGACTATAAGAGGCAAGAAGTATGCCCTCGTCGTTATTGACGATTATTCAAGATATACGTGGGTCATCTTCATAGCCAACAAATCTGATGTCATGACTGAGTTACCAAGACTGCTGAAGAAGCTCAGCGTGGAAAAGGACATCAAGATACAGAGAATTTGCTCAGACAGAGGAACAAAATTTCTCAACTCAGTAGTTAAGGAGTACTGCGAAAAGGAGGGAATTAAGCATGAGACATCAGCAGCTCGCACCCCTCAGCAGAACGGACATGCTGAACGAAAGAACAGAACACTTAAAGAATCAGCAAGAACGCTCCTAGTAGACTCCAGACTACCCTCTAAGTTCTGGGTTGATGCTACTGACACCGCCTGCTACACTCAGAATCGCTTACTGCTCACACAGCAACACATGAAGACACCTTACGAATTATGGAAAGGGAGAATTCCTTCTATCTCTCATTTTCATATTTTTGGTTGTCCTTGCTTTATCCACAATAATAGGAAAGATCAGTTGAAGGTCTATGATAGCAAATCTCATCAAGGAGTATTCTTAGGATACTCTCGAGTCAGTAAAGCCTTCAGAGTCTTTAACTATCGGACTCTTTGTGTGGAGGAAAGCCCTCATGTTGTATTTGATGAGTTTATTATTGAGGACAAGAAATCTACAAAGACAAATACTGAAGATGTCAGCAGCAAGCTATAGGATCTCGCACTAAACGATAAAGCCGAAAAGATCCAGCGTTGTTGGGATGATGAGTCAGACGATGAGGAAATTCAGACCTATCCCACAGGCAATGTAGCTGACCTGGTTGATTCTACTGAACATAATCAACATCAGGTAACAACGGCCGATGAGGAAGCCCCAGTGGTAACTGAGACCTCTACTAAGAATACAAACTCAGGGGGAACGACTAATGTTCCTGAGCTAAATGCCCCTGAACCTGGAAACTCAGTAGATCCTAACCTTCTTACTGAACTGCTGCATTCATAGAATAGTACTACTGAAATGCCTAACACACCTGTTGACTGTGCAGAAGTAGTATCAGAAGAAGAAGCCAGACTCAGACGATCATGGCTCGACGCTCACTCTTCTGATCTTATTATAGGAGATCCATCAGCAACAATCAGGACGAGATCTAGATTAAGTCAAGGAGAAAGCTCACTCTATTCTTGTTTCTTGTCTACAGAAGAACCTCAGACAATAGAGGACGCGCTCAACGATGCTGACTAGATTATTGCCATGCAAGATGAGCTGAACCAGTTCGTTCGAAACGAAGTTTAGGAGCTTGTTGATAGACCTAGACATTAGCACGTAATCGGTACTGATGAGTGGTTTTTATACCATCTCATCGTGTTCTTTTTAAGCTTATTTACATTGTTTTCTATTCATTTTTAGCTTTTGTTTTGCTTGGAATTGTATACTTTCGATGGTTTTTTGTTTTGTAGGTTTCTCACGTGTTTTGAGCATATTTGGTGGTATTTGATACCAAAATGAAAGAAACCATGACCATCGATGCATTGTTGGCAAAGATGGAGTTGTTTGGATGAAGAATGAAGAGGTTTTGAAGCCGGATGTTGAAGAAACCGTATTTCGGAGCTCGTGTAATAAAGCAGTTGGAAAGTCGCGTGGCAGACGGATCTAACGATCTTAAAATCCAATCTCCACCGTCCACATCGTAGTTCTATGTGTTAGGAACATTGTGGCAAAGTTTCGTGGCGATCCAACGGCTAACGAAGGAGATATCGCGTTTTTCCCAAAACGCAACAGTGCAGAAAAAAGTGTTCAGCCTAAGACGTCGGACCGCGGTCCACCTTTTGTGCTGGACCGCGGTCCGCTATGTTCTAAATCAGAAACTGGAAAATCCATGGGGTCGGACCGCGGTCCGCATTTGTGCTGGACCGCGGTCCGCGTCGTCTACAGCCTAAAAATAGATTTTTTTCGGCCCGAAACCTATATAAACCCTTCCGGACTTCTTTCCTTCGAACCACACACCATAATTTCGACCTCTTCCACCCTCCAAAGCAGAGAAACACCCAAGGCATCCCTCTGTTGAAGATTCAAGACGAAGATTGAAGACCACAACCCGAGAACCAAGCGCGAGGATCAATCCGCTAGATTCTAGGTTGTATTATTCCTTCTTAGTTTTGTTTAGGGTTTTTGATACTTATTTTCTATGGATTATTTTTTGTATCTTTTGTGATAATTTTCCTACGAATATGAGTGGCTAAATCCCCTTGTGTGGGGGTTTAGCAGGATCTATGTTTTGATGAATTGATCCAAACCCTAGTTTTTCAATGAATGATTTGTTTTGTTTCTTAATTGTTGAGCCTGCTTTTGATTTCTCTATGATTCTTTAATGCGACTGGCCATCATCTTAGATAATTGTAGAGAATATAGGTAATAGGTAACACGGCGGATCATACCCGGTTATTTATTTAGACCTGCAATTAAGTGTCTAGATTGTCACCATTGGTTTGAGATAGTTTAGATGGTTCTTTAAATCCTTGAGCATGATACGATCCTTAGGTTCATGATATGATCACTTGATTGACCCTTAGAATTATAAGTTAGAGATCTCCCGCCATCATACGGAATCCCTGGAGCCTTAGTGGATGAACCAACAAAAGAAATTCATAAATGCTAGCTAGAGAATATGAATGAATCGATCATCTTAGGAATAGTGATTGTTAAACCTCCGCACTCTTCATCAATCATGAAACTACACCCATATCCAATTTACTTCGCTTTTATTTGTTTTCTTACTTTCTGCTATTTTAATTCCGTAGTTTTAAATAATCAAACCCAGTTTAGGACCAAGTAGATAGTTAAATAATTAGAGTAATTAGAACCCAGCTGAGTCCTTGTGAGATCGACCTCGAGAGTTGCTAGATTAGATATTACACCGATTCGTGCACTTGCGAGAATTGTAATTTATTCATCAAGTTTTTGGCGCTGTTGCCGGGGACTCAGTCGTTTTGATTATTCTTTTTACTAGCTGTTTATTTGTTTAGATTTTATTTTTAAGTTTGTTTCTACTTCTCCCGATTTTTTTTTCGTGCGTCAAATCTTACTCTTTGAGTTTTCTGTAGGTTTATGCACGGTAGAAGGTCGCAACATCCCGAACTTGCGCCTTTTATCGATAACATACAAAGAGTGGGGACTCGTGTTACGAGGAAAGAACCGGAAGACAAAATTATAATGGATCTAATTGGGAACAATCCTGAACCAGAGAAGTTGCAGGGAGACTACACAAGGCCGATACTTGGAGCCAATACCACCTGTATCGTCCTCGAGGAGACCACAAGAAATTATGATCTGAAGCCAATCTACTACCATATGCTACCATCTTTCTACGGGCTAGCAACTGAAGATCCTCTTGCTCATATGAGGGAGTTCTATGCTACATTGGGGACTCTTCCTCTCAGCGGGCTCACTACTGATCAATTGGGAAGACGATTGTTTCCCTACACTCTGAAGGATAAGGCCAAGAATTGGTTGAACACACTGCCTGCTGATTCTTTGCGGACAATGGAGGACGTGTTCAAAGCATTCACTGAGCGATACTACTCCCGAAGCAAGAGCCACGAGTTGAGACAGCAGATTGCTACTTTCTCTCAGTTTGACAATGAGACATATCATGAAGCTTGGGATAGATTCAAGGGACTCCTCATCCAATGCCCACATCATAATTACCAGGTCGCGATGCTGAATGAGTTCTTCTACAATGGATTGCTCTTGCCGTGTCAGATTATGATTGACAACATGGCTCCAGGAGGCATTCTTGCACTGACCCCAAGTGCATTGCATGAACTTTTTGAGACGTTAAAGGCTCGTTCCGTACAAAGAAGTCAGAGTGTGAGACAACGTGGAACAAAGGATGTACGGGCTGCATACGCAGATGATACTATTAAGGAGCTTCAACTGCTTAGACAAGAAATCAAGGAGCTCAAGCAGACACAAGTGCAAGCCCCAAAGATTGGTGAGGTTTGTACCATTTGTGATGATCTACAACACTCAACTGCCTAATGTCAGTTTAATATCATCCATAGCCAATTTCAAGAAGAAGAAGCTAATTGGGGACAAGGCATAGGACATCAGGAAAGGGAGGAGAGAAAGCAATATCAGAGGCCGCACCAAAATTTTGTCCATAAGCAGCAAGGGTACAATCCCAACTATAAGAGTTACCATAATTATGGAGGACAGAATACCAATCAACAGCAGCACTTTGGAGGCACATCATCATCTCGCCCTCAGCAAAAGATTGAGGAAGCTGAACCGAATACCATTGTCATCTTGCAAGACACCTTAAACTGCTTTATGAAGAGTTCTAGGGAGCAAATGGAGACACTCACCACTTATGTTAAGAACGTGGAAGCAACTTCCAAAAAATTGGGGACTCAACTTGGCCAGCTAGCGCGGGAAGTCGCTTTGCTTAAAATACAACAAGGGAAACTACCCGGACAAACTGAAGAGGCGAGATCCATTACTATTTTGCTTGGTGATGATCTGGAGAAGGCTAAAGAGAAAATCGACGAAGTTGCTATGGCTATTGTTGATGAAAGGACAAGAGATGAAGAGAAGAAGCCTACTGTTCGGACTCCTTTGCATAAAGCTGTGAATCCATACAATCCCCCACCTCCTTTTCCAGGACGCCTCAAGGTTAACAAACAAGAAGAACATTTTGGATCCTTGTTCAATATACTCTCTAAATTGAAGATCAATCTGCCGCTCTTAGACCTCGTCAAGAGTATTCCAAGGCAATCCAAGTTCTTCAAGGAGCTCATCACCAACAAAAAAGATTACGAGCAGAGTAAAAATCTTCCTACACTTGAATCGGGGGGTGTTGTAGTTGATATATCGGCTCTACCGCCCAAGTTAGCAGATCCTGGAAGATTCGACATCAATATCTCTATGGGCAAGGATAGAGTTACATGAGCTATGCTAGATCTTGGAGCTGGTATCAACCTAATGCCCTACTCTGTCTACAAAATACTGGGAGTTAACAATTTGAAGCCTACACCTATGAGGCTTCAATTTGCTGATAACTTGGTGAAGACCCCAATGGGGATTGTTGAAGATTTGTTGGTAAAGGTAGATAGGTTTATTGTTCCAGTTGACTTTATTCTTCTCGATGCAGATGATACTTCTCGAGGGCTAAGTGACCAGCTTATCCTCCTAGGGAGGCCATTCATGGCAACCACTAGGACTTGTGTTGATGTACCATCACGAACTGTGAGGATGGAAGTCTTGGGGGAGGTTACAGAATTCAAAGCACTAGCTCCAACCACATTGGGAACTAATGCCTCAACTGCTGAAGTTAACTTTGTGCAGCCTGCATATGATGTAGTGAAGGATTCTGATGGTACAGATGGATTAGGAATACACACATTATTCGATGAGGAGTCAACTGATGTTGGTGTTCCGAACTTGGATGAATGTATTGAAGATCAAAAAGACATGTTCCCGAAGAAAACCATCTATGTCAGACGCACTAAAGCTGCTTGTGGGAAGAGCACGCTGGGTAAAACACTCTATCCTGGTCTTAAAGTTCTTTTATATGACGATGGTTCTAGAGTTTTTCTAGGATACCCAAGTTTTACATTCTCCGGACCATTTCATGTGGTGGAGGTTTTGTCGCATGGTGTGGTGAAGTTGATGAATCCATGAACCAAAAAACATTTCAAGGTGAAGGATGTTTGTGGAGCATCATCAAAGTAGGCGTTCGACAAGGCTGTAGTCGGGCGTCTAAAGTCGCCAAGTTTCTAATCTGATTCAGCAAAGTCGAGCCAACGACTCTAACCAACAGCGCTTCGTGGGAGGCAACCCATGTTTGTGAGTTTTTCTAGTTTTCTTAGTTAGATTTTTCTTGCTTTCCATTAAAAATAAAAAAAAAAAACTGAGGAGGAAAAGTGACATATATCTTCACCTATTGATTTTTAATGTACAATAAGCTATATCAGAGCAGTCGTGGAGCTGATACGGTGGGGATTAACTTTGCATCTGAGCCTGCCAGATCAAGCTTCGTATATGTAGATCGATCGGACATTACCTAGACATCGGGGAAGATTTGTTTACCCAATTTTCTTTATTTCACTCTATTTTCGCGCTAGGGACTAGCTCGTAGATAGGTTTGGGGGGGGGGGATGTATAATCTTGAAGCCTATTGATTTGATCTATATTATTATGATTCTGATGATTCTCCATGTACTAGATATTTGAACTACTATGACTTCTGCTATTTGATGATTATGCATTTCTTGCCTTAAAATTTTTGTTTGGTGAAGCATTGTTGGATTGAATTTGAGCATGATGAAATTTTCGAACATGTAGGATGTAAAAGTATGGTAGTCCAAAAGCCTTTGTGAGAATTTGAGTCCTGTTATGAACTGACGATATCCTATGTCGGTCTCAATTTCTTTCATGTGTGATACTCGCTTTAGGGAGAACATTTAGAACTTGCTTTGAGTCTGTTTGAAGTTTATTGAACACTTTTCTATATGGCATTGATATGATCTTAGGCACTATCTTGTTCTTTAGCTAGAGCCAAATATGATTCCTACCTTGAACATCAACCTAGTAAGCCCCTTTAAGCTTAATGTATCATTTTTATTCATGTACCTCCACTTAAATTGCCTAGCCTATCTAGCCTTAACCGAGGATCTAGTAGAGTCATTAGTGTTGTGGAAGGAAATGGAGGCTTGTAAGGGTTTGGTGATCAAGGGACAAATATTTGCTGAAAAGTGAGATTGGTGTGAATTGATTTTGATTATATCCAGCCTGGTACCGAACTTGATGACACCGTGTTATACTGAAATCTTTATCTAATTATTGGTAGAGAGTTGACAGGTAAACAATTGGATAGAATATGGGAGACTTGTGCATGTACTCCTAACTTTGATTGAAATGGGTTTATTGATGATGTATGTTATAGTTGGAAGATGATGAAAAAAAAAGAGAAGAAAAAAAAAACAAGAGGATGAAGATGAAAAAGGGAGTTTATTTTGGAAAAAGTGAGAACTTGGGGGTGACTTAATTTGTTTGATTATGAGTGAGTCAAAGGTGGTTGGTTTTAAAGGTTTATTTTTATACATCATCATTTGGATGCTGCGATTGTTCGTACATTATGAGTCACTTTTCCTATATATTCCATACCCTTTTTATTACATGCCTTAGCCCCATTACAACCAAAGAAAGACCTTCGTGATCTTTGCCATGAATTGTGTTCATTATGAGTAGAATTAGATAATCTGCAAGCTTATGAAGACGTTCTCCTAGGGTTGAGTTTGAGTGATAATTTTACCCTTATACACTTGAGTGTTTGAGTGATACAGATTTCTGGAGAGAGACTACACTACTTCTATGTTCTATTTTGTTTTGAAGGTGGCATCAAGCTTGAATGATTTTCACGTGCTAATGATGTGTTCTTCCAAAAAACTGAATTAGGCTTGAATTGTTATGCTCATTTTTTTGATATTTAGTCATAGTCTTTCTTTTATCTTGTTTCTTTGCTTGAGGACAAGCAAAAGCTTAGGTTTAGGGGGATTTGATGAGTGGTTTTTATACCATCTCATCGTGTTCTTTTCAAGCTTATTTACATTGTTTTCTATTCATTTTTAGCTTTTGTTTTGCTTGGAATTGTATACTTTCGATGGTTTTTGGTTTTGTAGGTTTCTCACCCGTTGTGAGCATATTTGGTGGTATTTGATACCAAAATGAAAGAAACCATGACCATCGATGCATTTTTGGCAAAGATGGAGTTGTTTGGATGAAGAATGAAGAGGTTTTGAAGCCGGATGTTGAAGAAACCGTGTTTGGGAGCTCGTGTAATAAAGCAGTTGGAAAGTCGCATGGCAGATGGATCTAACGATCTTAGAATCCGATCTCCACCGTCCACATCGTATTTCTATGTGTTAGGAACATTATGGCAAGGTTTCGTGGCAATCCAACGGCTAACGAAGGAGATATCGCGTTTTTCTCAAAACGCGACAGTGTAGAAAAAAAGTGTTCGGCCAAAGACGTCGGACCGCGGTCCGCCTTTTGTGCTGGACCGCGGTCCGCTATGTTCTGACTCAGAAACTGGAAAATCCGTGGGGGTCGGACCGCGGTCCGCATTTGTGCTGGACCGCGGTCCGCGTCATCTACAGCCCAAAAATAGATTTTTTTCGGCCCGAAACCTATATAAACCCTTCCAGACTTCTTTCCTTCGAACCACACACCATAATTTCGACCTCTTCCACCCTCCAAAGCAGAGAAACATCCAAGGCATCCCTCCATTGAAGATTCAAGACGAAGATTGAAGACCACAACCCGAGAACCAAGCGCCAGGATCAATCCGCTAGATTCTAGGTTGTATTATTCCTTCTGAGTTTTGTTTAGGGTTTTTGATACTTATTTTCTATGGATTATTTTTGCATCTTTCGTGATTATTTTCCTACGAATATGAGTGGCTAAATCCCCTTGTGTGGGGGTTTAGCAGGATCTATGTTTTGATTAATTGATCCAGACACTAGTTTTTCAATGAATGAATTGTTTTGTTTCTTAATTGTTGAGCCTGCTTTTGATTTCTCTATGATTCTTTAATGTGACTGGCCATCATCTTAGATAATTGTAGAGAATATAGGTAATAGGTAACACGGCGGATCATACCCGGTTATTTATTTAGACCTGAAATTAAGTGTCTAGATTGTCACCATTGGTTTGGGATAGTTTAGATGGTTCTTTAAATCCTTGAGCATGATACGATCCTTAGGTTCATGATATGATCACTTGATTGACCCTTAGGATTATAAGTTAGAGATCTCCCGCCATCATACGGAATCCCTAGAGCCTTAGTAGATGAACCAACAAAAGAAATTCATAAATGCTAGCTAGAGAATGGGAATGAATCGATCATCTTAGGCATAGTGATTGTTAAACCTCCGCACTCTTCATCAATCATGAAACTACACCCATATCCAATTTACTTCGCTTTTATTTGTTTTCTTACTTTCTGCTATTTTAATTTCGTAGTTTTAAATAATCAAACCCAGTTTAGGACCAAGTAGATAGTTAAATAATTAGAGTAATTAGAACCCAGCTGAGTCCTTGTGAGATCGACCTCGAGAGTTGCTAGATTAGGTATTACACCGATTCGTGTACTTGCGAGAATTATAATTTGTTCATCAGGTACTAAGTGGGTCTTCAAGAACAAGCGAGATGAAAACAACGTCATTGTCAGAAACAAAGCTTGACTTGTTGCCAAGGGATACTGTCAAGCAGAAGGAATAAACTTTGATGAAACGTTTGCTCCAGTCGCTAGATTGGAAGCTATTCGTCTGTTCCTAGCCTATGCAACGCATCAGAGATTTAAAGTATATCAAATGGATGTAAAGTCAGCTTTTCTGAATGGCGTACTGAAGGAAGAAGTCTATGTGGAACAACCGCCCGGCTTTCAGTAGGGACATCAGGTGTACAGACTTCGAAAAGCTCCTTTTGGGTTAAAACAAGCACCGAGGGCTTGGTACGATACCCTATCAGACTTTCTGCTTCATAAAGGTTTTCAGAAGGGGATAGTAGATCGCACCCTATTCAACATAAAGTCAGGAGATGACATTCTACTGGTGCAAATCTACATGGACGACATCATTTTTGGTTGCAGAAACATGACTATATGTCAACAATTCGAGAAAATGATGAAGGAGAAGTTCGAGATGTCCATGATGGGAGAGATGAACTACTTCCTTGGATTTCAAGTAAAGCAATCATTTAAAGGAATATTCATCAATCAAGCCAAATACACTCGAGATCTCCTGAAGAGATTTGACTGCGACCCAAGCAAGCCAGTCAAGATCCCCATGAATACGAATTTCAAAATCGATCTAGACAAAGAGGGAGCTTCTGTTAACTCTACTGATTATAGAGCTATTATTGGTTCTTTATTATATTTAACAGCAAGCAGACCTGATATAACTTATGTTGTAGGTGTATGTGCAAGATTTCAAGCGAATCCCAAGCGAAGTCATATGGACTCAGCAAAGAAGATTCTGCGATATCTGAAAGGAACACCTGACGCTGGGTTATGGTATCCTGTTGATGATAATCTTATACTGACAGGTTATTCTGATGCTGATTATGCAGGATGCAGGATAGATCGAAAGTCAACTTCTAGAACATGTCAGTTCCTAGGCAGCAAGCTGATATCTTGGTTCTTAAAGAAATAGCATTCAGTGGCAGCGTCCACTACTGAAGCTGAGTACATGGCTGTTGGAAGTTGTTGTGCCCAGATTCTTTGGCTTCGACAACAACTGAGAGATTATGGTATATCTCATGATGAAGTGCCCATCTACTGTGACTCCACCAGTGCGATTGCTATAACTCAGAACCCAATTCTTCATACGAGATGCAAGCACGTGGATATCCGACACCACTTCATCAGAGACCATGTCGAGAAGAAGGACATCATAATGGAGAAAATCCATACTGACAAGCAAAGGGCAGACATACTGACCAAACCACTAGCTGAGAACAGATTCAGAGAATTATCAGTTGAGCTAGGTCTACTGGATCCTACTAAATCGAGTCAGTAGAAGGAAACAGTACGACAGGTCAGAAGACTCACTACTTTGATTCAGTCGGGTGAATCAAACAGTACACAGTAAGGGGGAACGTGATCATCAGCACATCAAATGTCCTCCTGAGTCTTAACGATAACCAGCTGATCATAAAAGTTCAGCTGAAGAGGTTTGCGTAATTTTATATACTTAACTTTATCAGAAGCATGCTCGCATTTATTATATCAGTCGCTTGCACTCAGTAGTTAATGAGCATTCATTTCCCGCCATTAATTTTTAAGGTTTAAGTCAGTAGGAAACCGTTCTCATTTAAAAGGCTTAGACTTTAATGTTGCCTGTAACGCATTTAATGCATGTCTTCTCACCTTACCTTAACTGCGCATATCTTACGTGGGTCTAGATTAGAGGCGGCCTTAGTAATCATTCCATTTATAACATCAAATCACAGCCGTCATTAAAAAGCGAGATTTAATCCCAGCCGTTAGATAAAAAACGATATGATATGCATATCTTATAAAATCTCTCGCTTATCACTCTAATCTATTTTTCGCCATTTATATCCTCAAAGAGCTCTCTGCATTCAGCTTTTCATCGTCTATTAACTGCTTTTGCATATCTCTCAAGCTCTTTGTATACGGTAATTTTCACTCCTCTCTACTTAAAACTCTACTAACCCACTCTATTTTCAAGTGCTAACAAGTTTTTTGCAGATATTCATGGCGATTGTGATGACCCTACCCAACGTTGAGGAGCTCATAAAGTCGAAGGTTCAGTTTGAGCCTACGATGGCTCTTCATCAGGCGGAGCTTCCCTATCTTGAGCCCATCTACACGGCTCTGGAAGCAACCGGCCTAGAGCTTCTTGTTACGAAGCATCCCAAAGCTTATCTTCCCCGACAAGTCGTCAAAGTCTACTATAAGTGGAGGTCGATGGAAGATACGGACGGGGAAGTATCCCAGTTCGCATATATGAGGGAGGTGACCCCTCAGAAGTAGGAGTCTGATCACCACGACATTGATATCTGGGCCGCATTACAGGCATCTTTCGATCTTCCGGCCCACGGGATCTCCCCTGTTGGATATAAGGAGAAGGAACTCAACTCCTATATCTAAAGGTTCTGCGGCAGAGACGACATCACATTCAAATCTGCACTGCCAAAGAACCAGCTCTTACCAGAATATCACGGGCTCGCCTACATCGTTACGCATATCCTAACGAGCGCTGCCGGTTCCTTTGATCAGCTGTCTAAGCCTCGTCTACAGCTGATGATGGTTATAGAAGATGGTGTCCAGGTTAACTGGACGGATTTCTACGTGACTGAGCTTAAGGCTCAGGCACAGAAGTTTGTTGCCATGCCTACTGGAGAGAGAAGACTCATTAGTGTGGGCAAACTTCTGTACGGGACGAAGATGTCCGTACTAATTGAGGATTCAATATCGAATCACGCATCCTTTGCTGATTCTAGATACTTCGACAGCAAGCTCATCAAGTTCAAAACTAGAGCCGCTGCTGAGAAGTCAGTCGGGCGAGGACCAGCCGCACTGAAGAGAGTCACTACTGATCTGCCCCCTCGTACCGACCCACCTAAGAAGAAGAGGCTTACCAAGGCTAGAACGTCTGAAGTTCCAGCGAAGCCTGTTTCTCCCCCACCTACTCAGGAGGAGAATATACTGGACGCTGACACTGGCATTGAAGGTGCCACGCTGAAAGACAAAGTCCAGCGTATCAGCTTCGAGGAGACACAGTCGGATGAAGCTGAACCGACTGTGGAGACATCTCCTGAGTGGACGACCATACAGTCGGCTCGTCTCCGAGCCACAGGAGAAGTGACTGCACAGATCCTAGAAATCGCCGAACATAAGGATCTGGTCGATATTGCGATCAGGGCGAGGACACAGATGCTGCTGAGGTTCCTGAGTTGGGACATCCTCGAAGATATGATAATGACTCAGTTAGCATTGTCCTTACTGACAGAGGAGCAGAGCCTTCAGTCAGCCATCGGGTTTGGAGAACCCGCTGACCTTGCTTCGTTCGAGGATCTGAGAGCCGCAATGCTATATCTACTCAGTGTAAGATCCTCAGAACAGCAAGTCAGCAGCCCATCGTAGCCATCCCATCACGATGACGACAACGATGACAATAACGATGTTGTGGATCAGGCACCACCCAAGGAAGCAGACCAGGGAGGATCTGCTGAGGGTAAAACTCCCAGCGAGAAGGGCAAATCACTACCTCCACCGTCGACATCAGGTGATGCCCCAGTTGCCTCGAAACCCAGTCGAAAGCAACAACTCGCCACATCTGAGCAGAGGCTCGGAACTAACAACTATCAGATCAAACCAATCGGTTCCGTGTCCTCCAAGTTTGTCAACAGAGCCATTAAGAAGCAGGGAGACAAGAATCGTCTCCTCGCTAAGGACGTTCACCTGAAATGGGCTCAGTACACAAAGTCTCAAATTGAGAAAGTTGACAGACTTGCCAACGAGGTAAAGAAGGTCTCCGAAGCTCCTACCTCTTCTATCAATATTCAGGAGATAGTCGAGACCGCCCTCGCAGCTCAGAAAGCGGTCTTAGCCGCTCAGAGTCAGCAGCTTCTTCAAGCTCAACATAAAATGTTTTCTGAGCAGCTGACTCAGAGCCTCGCCACAGTCCAAACAACTATGGATGAGCGGAACAAGATGGCCACCTCCAGTGTACAACAAGCCATAACCATTCAGGCGGAGGCCCTCAAGCTCATTCAAGTAGAGATGATAGCTTCCTATGACGAATCCCTCCTGAAACTGAGACAGGAGACAGGAGCCCAGATCAAGCAGATTCGCACTGATCAAGAAAATGACTGGGAGCATTATTGTGATGCCGTCAAGGACTTCGAAACCACCGCCGCTTACATCAAAAATATGATCTTCAATCTTGAGAAGGAAGTGGTAGCCATTAGCACTCGTCTCCCTTAGCTGATGATGCCAAAAAGGGGGAAGGAGAAGATAAGAGTGAGGCGGAAAGGGCTCAGGTGGGCGAAGAAGAAGAAGCTGAGGCAAGCGAAGGAGAAGAAGCTGAGGCAAGGATAATTGCCAAGGGGGAAGGTTCAGCTGAGCCAGCTGGAACTAGCTCAGCACCCCCTCCCGAAATCGTCCAAATCCCAACAGTCCAATCTACTGAAGTGCATGAGCCGGCTGCAGGATCTGGTGAAGGATCCTCGGCTCAGCACATAGAGGAGGTCGCGCGTTTCGTCGACCAAGAGGACGAGCCACTGCCACCGCAAAGGCCGGGGAAGGAAATTGCTACTGAATCAACTCCTCCGCCTTCCCCGACGCCCAAATTCAAAACAAAAGCGGAGCAGGAGGCATATGACCAGCAAGTTGCTCAAAAGCTCCAGGATGAGCTTAACTATGAGCGACAGCTCGAAGAAGAGGCTCAGAAGGCCAAAAAGAAAAGGAAGCCTGTGGCTAAGATAGCCAGGAGCCAAGCTAAAAAGCTCCTGGATGAACAGAAAAAGAAAAAGGCTCAGGACGAGCAAGCCACTGCTTCTGATACTGATCTTCAGCCCTTGGCTCGGAGAATGAAAGAATTGTCCAAGCTTACTCCTGAGCAAGAGGCAGAAGATAGAGCCACCTGGAAGACAATGCTGATGGGACTTAATCTCCGAAGAGGAGACACTAGAGCAGCTGCCCTCAGAGAAAAGAAAAGACTGGAAGACTTGGCCAAGATCATCGAAGCTACTGATAAGATGGCTAATGAACCAGTCAATGACTGGAAGAAACAGATACCCAGGTCATCCAAGTACTACAGGCGAGGCGCTCCGATAGCTACTTATCAGAAGAAAACTCATCACCGCCACGTAGACAAATGGATACCGTGGAATCTGAACGAGGAATGGGAGGAACTCAAGATCGAGTTCATCAAAGGGTATTACGTATGGCAATTCTATCCGACTGAGATTCCGGCAGATTAACTTTTCGATGAATTCCTTCATCAATCAAATGCCAGACTCAGAGCGCAAATTCATCTGATCCTATCACATGAGAAGTTGCCACTCGTTGCTCCTGCTTTCAGAAGAGTACCTCCTCCCAGGACCACTCGCGGTGTTTTATGCACCAAGGAGATTGAAGACGAGGTCGACGCAGCAGCATACCATCATGATCTCAGTTCTCAGCTGCCCGGTGATCTCGAGGAGATCCAAACTCTCCATGCAAGAATCTACAAATATTACGATTTGGATCCTCCTGCTGACAAGTTTGCGGATTTCAAGAGCAAGACTAAGAAGTTCAGACGTTAGCAGCAGTCTTCATATTTTGTATAGAAGATAGGAACCTTGTAACTCATTTCTCATATATAACAGTTCCTTCTTCTAGTCAGACAATCACTCATTGTCTTACGGCTTTATTTGTGTTATGTTTATCACAACTGATCACTGAAGTGATCTGGCACACACTCACTCATAACCGTTTCTCTGATGTGCCTATCTGTCAACTGCTGATTTCCTTAAGTCAATTGCTCAGTTTTACTGAAGTTCCTCTATGTCAGTAGTTTAGGACTTATTCTCTTAGAACTTATAGAGGTTTTGACATCATCAATTAGGGGGAAATTGTTGGGTTATGAGTCAGTAGATGATACTTAGCATTTTGTTTGGATAAAATAAAATTGGGGGAAATCATAGTGTTCATGCTATGGAATTGAAGATCCCAAAACCCAGCTGGTATCAGTAGTGTACTGTCGATAGAACTAGATGATGTAATTGGCCAGACTATTTTTGACTTCTTTATGTTTCGTGTCTATATCCTGTACGGGGTAAAATGTTGGACTGATCTTCAATAGGAAGTTACTTTCCAGAACCCCACATCATCAGTGTAAGAGCTTGTGTTGTTAAGTCATCAGCTGATCTTCGCCTCAGTAGAAGACACCTTATCAGCTGACAGACATACAAAGCTCAGTACCTTCGCAGTCATCAGCTAACAATACTCAGTAGAACATCTTGTCAGCCGACTCAGACGAAGAAGACCGAGACTACATCAAGTCTACTGTATCCGACAGGAAACGACCCAGCTTTTAACATCACTCGAAAGTCAGCAGAAGATCATACGAGGATAAGTGGGAGTCAATTCCGAGAAAGACCGATGTCTGACATATGAGAAGCCGTCAACACATTATCTGCTCTGACCAACTAAAGATGCTCTCATGAACACTATCAACAACTCTGCTGCAACAATTCGAATATATGGTCGTTTTCTTTGGAAGCTTGTGACACGTGGCATCGTCCTCTCCAACGGACAAATGCCTGGGTCACGACTATAAATAGAGAAGAAAATCCGAGCTCCACGCACAGGATTTCAAAGGGACAAACGCTCAAGCTTTCGAAACAACTCTAGCGCATTCAAGATAAATCCAGCGAAGAACTTGCTCAATAGAATACCTTTAGTTCTTCTCTCTAGAGTTCTTTAGATCCCTCTTCTCTAGCTAAGCTCAAAGTCATATCTATAGCTTAGATTTTCGAAGGAGTTCACTTTTAGTGATTGTTCTTATTGTAAGAACTCCTTCCTAGTTGGAGAAAATCCCCTCCCCTTCAAACTTAGGTTTGATTTGTAAAAGTCGCTAAGGACTATAACTTAGAAGGGTCTATCCAGTGCACAGATACCTTGCTGAGGCTTGCTCAGATTAATCAACAAGACCTCCTGTTTAGCAGGACCGTGGACGTAGGACCTTGCGTATCCAAACCACGTTAAAAATTGTTTGTGTTGTTTACTGTTTTATTGCATAACATACAAACTGCTTACAAAATCATATCTTGCATAAAATGTATTCATAAAGTGCACTAGCCAAAACTGTTACACTCTTATCCGCACTAAGTCTTCGACTGAGAATCAACCACTGACTAAAGTCAGTAGGAGAGACTCAGTAGTTGGCACACTCTGACCCGCGATCGAAGGTTACTATCTGGCACTGTTCATCAGTTGCATCCAAACAGCTCAGCTGTTCTTCGCGTTTGAGAAAAGAAGCAGTACTCAGGTGTATTCACCCCCCCCCCTACACCTGAATCTCATCTCCGGACCAACACATTTGTATACTTCGAGGATATACTTTCTGGATTTTGGAACTACAGGTCCAAATATTTTCGGCTTTTTAGAGAATTTTAATTCACCTTGTATGACTTCGTTCCTCTTTGGCCATTTATTTCTATCTTGACAATCTCTTATTGATCGTCGTTGAGGATCCTCTTTTATCATCTCAAAAGTCATATTAAAAGCGAATATATCGTCATGCATTCACGACGATATTTGATCTCTCAAATATATTGAGATCTTATTAATTTTAGATGTTGGCAATTCTTCAGGAACTTTCATTTGATTGATTAATCATATTCGTCATTGTTTGGTTCATATCTTGCACCCCTTTTATTAGGCACAAATATCTTTTAGAACCAATTGATCAACCATATTTTTGACGAACTTTATATTCATTTGCTACCATTTGTACTTGTCCTTCAGGGACATTTATGTATGCAGGGGTATTTGCAACAAATGTATAACATTGTCACTTCTTTCATATATATATATATATATATATATATATATATATATATATATATATATATATATAAGCATCAAGAAGTTGATTTGCAATATTTTGCAAATGAATCTTTCGACTTCTTGTTCACATTGATTACTTCTAAAATCAAAATGCGACTAGTTTGTTCTTGTGCTTTTTGTTGGATGTAGATTTCACACTGATTACTTCAGGAATCCAAGTGTGACGTATGTTTCAATTAATGTTGAAAATGTTATTTCATCATAATAACAATCTTAATGTGAGACTCGTTTGTATACGGACACATACCATTTTGAGTATGGATATGAGCAACTAATTATTTAATCTCAATTCCAAAGCCATATAATACTAAATCCTTTTCAGGAGGCATATGGAGCTGTAATAAACTCACTAGCATGATCAAAACAAATATTCTTGAGGGAATTGAGTTTTCATTATTTAAACTTGTAGTTCTAACAAGTATTGCATTTCTTCTAGAAATCAAGCAAATCTTGAAAATTCTTTTATTAAGAGATTCTTCAGGATCTCTATGTTACGCCCATGTAAATTTTTAATTATGTTGCGCATGAAAGTTGCTCGTAAATGTCTAAACCTCTCATGTCAAAGCATAAAGCCCTTTAAACTTCGGGTTCATGACATGGTTTGTCTCACTTGTTTTCATAAATGTGTAATACATTTAAAATGGTAGTGTGATAACTTTTCTTTTGTTAGCTTCTGGCTAAATAATAAAGAATCACTACATTCTTATATTATTTCAATATGCTATTCGTTACATATCCTTAAAACTTAGTAACTGTCTTCTAGACTTACTAGAGTAAATGACATGTTCAATAGTTAATTTGGTATCATTTGATAGAATGATACAAGCTCTTCGGGAGCCTTTTAATGATGTTCAATGCGCTAGATTTTAAAATCTTGCAATTTAAGATGCATCTACTTATATCGAGCTTTAGGGAGGACAAACTATTAATATCTTGATGCAATCCTGCTGGGATGCTTCATTTCATTCTATTATTATCTCCCTCATGCCTCTTATTGGGAGATGAACATCAATATCAAGAGTGTATTAATGTCAACAAGACATAAATAATGTTATCCATTCAGGAATAACATATATTATCAAAAGTACGAGTTGCTCTTTAAGAGCATTTAATGTTCTCCTAGAATATAAATGATGCTACTTCAGGAGCAAAAGTTAAATAGTATATAAAAATACTACATTTTAGGCATTTCCATAAACATGTGATGGTAATGTTGGTCATTCTTCAGGAATGTAATTGCGCTACTTCTAGAGTAACAATTTAGTTTTATTCAAGATATATGAAATCAATAATTTCAAATTTTGAGATTTACCAGATCTCACATCTATTCTTAAAAAGAAATTAAGCTACAATAGGATTTTGGAAATGCAGTTGTCATTCATAGAGGAGCTCTTGCTACCACTCCAGGTAATACTTTAAATATACATTGTTCTTTATGAACTTTAAATTAATCCACAATAGGATATTTGTAACGCCCCAAAATTTTCGATATAAAATGCATTGCATATCTATTCATGCATGTTATCAAGTGTTTTAGTTCTGTAAGTCGCGCCTTAGAAATTTAAATGAAAATTAAATCATTTATTTTATTTGTCATTAAATCATTTTAGTTATGTAAATTTATTTTGAACTTTGAATGTGTTTATTTATATCATATTATGATTATATAGTTTATTGTTGAGATAGAAATAATGTAACGCCCCGAAATTTTCAATATAAAATGCATTGCATATCTATTCATGCATGTTATCAAGTGTTTTAGTTCTGTAAGTCGCGCCCTAGAAATTTAAATGAAAATTAAAGCATCTATCTTATTTGTCATTAAATTATTTTTATTATGTAAATTTATTTTTAACTTTGAATGTGTTTATTTATATCATATTATGATTATATTGTTTATTATTGAGATAGGAATAATGTTAGAATTATGAGGCAAAATAATATTTATTTACTTAGGATTTGCTAAACCTGTTGGGATTAATGAAAGGATTGAATATTTTATATTTGTGTGAAATAATTAGGAGATAATTTTATATTATGATTAAAATAGATATTTTTTGTGTGATATTCATGTTTGAATCAATTTTAATTGTGTCTATATTCTAATCCAACTATGATTGAATCTCTTATATGGTAGGTGATAGACTAAATTCTATCTAAATTATATAAGTACGAAAGTAATTATGGATAAAATATATTTGATACCTTATATGATTAGGGATCTTTAAATAATGATTTCTATCCCTATAAATACCCCTTAGTCGCTCATAATATAACATCCCATAAAATTTTCGAAAATCTGTTAGCATATCTGCGAACTGTTTCAAGAATTATTTACACATCTTTCCATCATCATATCACCGTGAAAATTTAGCATCATCTGTATCGGTATTTCTAATATACTTTATTATTTTTGTAGATTTTTCCAAGCATGATAAATATTTGTTAAAATTGTTATTCGTAACCTACCAGTTTTTGACAGCATGTCCATAAGCTTGATAGGAAAATTGTTTTTCATGTTTTATATGAGTTATTTTCGACCATGCTAAATATTAATAATATATAATATATGTTAGGTAATTCATGTTAAAAATATAGAATTTTTAGGATACGTTTACTATTTATTTGTTAATTTGTTTCTTTATGTGTCAGATTCTATTGTCAACATGCATGTAGATTGAAAAATAAAAGTGTTCAGGTTACTATTAAATGAATTATTGATCATGATAAGTTTTATTGTGATGGAATAGGTAATATGTTGTTAATGTTACAGATCTATAATCTTTAGGACAAGCTTTAAGATTTCAGTAATTTATTTCATTAATTGTCGTATTACTCGATGCATGAATGAATTGTCAATAAAAGTAAGATTATGTTTAATATACTTAAATTTATTATTATGTGAAACCGTTAAAGTTGCATGTTAATAAGTGGATTATGTATAATATACATTTGTTTGATTATTTTGATCTATGTGTTTAATTATTTGAATTATAAATGCATGACATTCCATGTAGATTCATTAAAATAAATTTCCATGTATAGGATCAGCGTGCAGGACTTCAACATTGATATCCATTATTTTTCTTCAAGTCAATGTTAAGGTGGGGAATCTTTTTACGTTTATCCTTATTATATCATTTACTTGAGTTTTTCATGTGACTATAGTACATGATCAATGAAACTATGAACGATGGATATAAGGTCGACGGACCTATATCAACGAGGGACCTTCGGGTCAAGCCTACGGGCTGCTATGTCTATGGATCTTCGGATCAACCATGCTATGTTACCATGTCTATGTTATCATGTTTAAATTCGGTATCGTTTATAATCTGGATAAATGCATTTTCCCACTGAGTAGTCGTACTTAACCCACTATTTTAACATTTTTCAGGAAATAGCTCGGGGCGATGCGTAGAGGTGTTGGTGGTGATGGTCACGAGGAGGACTTATCGTATTTAAATTATTGTTTTTAGTTTATGAACTTTTTGTTATTTCTTTTGAAATGTTAGACTTAATAAATTTTTATTTAAGACTTCCGCTGGGTATGAAAGAACTTAAGTTATGCAATGATTCTATTCCATGGAATTTTTTTGAAAGAATTGAAATATGCATGTTAAGTATTAAGTAGCGTCTCTAGTTAAGTTTTGAAAATTGGGGCGTTACAAATAAAGTTAGAATTATGAGAAAAGAATAATATTTATTTATTTTGGATTTCCTAAACCTATTAGGATTCAAGAAATGATATAATATTTTATATTGTATTAAGTTATTAGGAAATAATTTCAAATAATATTTTGTGAATAAAATAGATATAATATTTGTGATATACATGTTTTATGATAAAATCTAGTTGTGTTTATTCATATCCTAATTTATCTATGATTGATTTTTTTATATGGTAAGTGATATACTAAATTCTATATAAATTATATAAGCACGAAAATAAATATGGATAAAATATATTTGATACCTTATATGATTAGGGATCTTTAGATAATGATTTATAGACCTATAAATACCCCTTAGTTGCTCATAATTTAGAATCCCATATAATTTTCGAAAACCTGCCAGCATATATGCGAATTGTTTCAAGAATTATTTACACATCTTCCCGTCGTCATATCGTCGTGAACATTCAGGGTCATCTTTCTAGGTATGTCTAGTATACTCTATTGTTTTTGTAGAATTTTCAAAGCATGATAAATATTTGTTAAAAATTGTTATTCGTAATCTGCCAGTTTTTGACAGCATGTCTATGAGCTTGATAGGAAAATTGTTTTTCATGTTTTATTTATGTTATTTTCGACCATGATGAATTTTAATGGGATATAATCTATGTTAGGTCATTCATATTAAAAATATAGAATTTTTAGGATACTTTTACTATTTATTTGTTAATTTGTTTCTTGTTATGTCAAATCCTTTGTCAATATGCATGTAGATTGAAAAAAAAAAGTTTTTCATATTACTATTAAATGTATTCTTGAATATGATAAGTTTCATTGTGATGGAATATGTATTATGTTCTTCATATTAGAGATCTATAATTTTTAGGACAAGATTTTTACGATTTTATTAATTTATTTTATGAATTATCGAATTATTAAATCCACGAATGAATTGTCATTAGAAATAAGAGTATGTTTAATATACCTAATTTTATTACTAGATGAAACCATTAAAGTTGCATGTTAATAAGTAGATTATCTATAATATAGATTATTTGATTATTCTGAAATATGTCAATTTATGAGTTATATGAATTATTGATGCATGATATTCCATGTAGAGTCATTAAGATAAATTTCAATGTATAGGATTGGCGCGCATACATCTGATATCCATTATTTTCATCAAGTCAAGGTTAAGGTGAGGAATGTTACGTTTATCTTTATTATATATTATATTCAATATTTCATGTTTTGACGACAGACATGTAAGAAAGTGGTATGTGTGGCCAATACAAGTTCATATGGTCTGTGTGGCCAATACAAGTTCATGAGGTCTGTGTGACCAAATTACAAGTTCAAGTGGTCTGTGTGGCCAATATACAAGTTCATGTGGTCTGTGTGGCCAAATTACAAGTTCATGTGGTCTATGTGGCCAAAATACAAGTTCATGTTACATGATCTAGTTATTCATGTTTATGTTTGATATAATCTATAGTTTTGATAAATGTGTTTCCCACTGAGTAGTCGTACCCAACCCACTATTTTAATATTTTTCAGGAAATGGTTTGGCCGATGCATAGAGGTTGGTGGTGATGGTCATACGAGGAAGGATTTATGAAAATGAATATTGCATTAAACTAGTTTGATCATGAACTATGCGTCTTCTTTGTGCATTTTATTTTCGAGAACTAATTGTTGCACTTGCTTTTATTTTTATTTAAGACTTCCGCTGAGTATGAAAATAAATTGAGTTTTTCAATGATTCTTTTCAATGAATGTTAAGTATGAAGTAGCGTCCCTAGTTAAGTTATGAAAATTGGGGCGTTACAATATTAGAAATATATGTTGTTCCAAGAACATGTAAAGTTAATTGCTAATTCAAGAGCAACAATTAGAATTATGAACATATAACATTTGCCAAAATAAAAAGCTTGAATCGTTCTTCAAGAACATATAGTATTCTTCAGGAATACAAATTGTGCTACTTCAGGAGCACCAATTTTAGTCTATATTAAACTACTTCAGGCGAAAGGCTAATATTTTCGAGAAACTCAATGGCTCTTTAGGAACATATAGTATTCTTTGGGGTATCAATTGTGCTACTTCGGGAGCAACAACAATAACAATTCAAGAACCAAGATTCGTCCATCAATAAGACATATTATATGAATTCCTCATCAAAAGTATGTAATATTCTTCAGGAATATTAATTGTGTGCTACTTCAGGAGCACCAAATTAAGATTGTATGTATATATGTAGATAATATTAATAACTCTTCAAGAGTGTGAAATATTTTTCAAGAATATTAAATTGTGATTCTTCTGGAGCAACAATTTAAATGCAATACAATGATTACGAGAAGATAGATTAAATTGCTCTTCAAGAGCATATATAATATTTAAAGTCGGTGAATTGCTCTACAGGAGCATATGATAATCTCTCATAAATTATTAATTATGCTACTTCGGGAGCAATAATTTAGATTAAAATATAAATTTAAATTTAAATATGAGCATGTACATATAAACAATATAAATATGGAAGTATAATAATTATTCTCTTATGACAAACGTTCAAAAATTATAATATTTATAAAGATTTTTGTTAGTTCCACATCATGACGAGACAACCCTTTTTTTCTCTAAATAGTAATCATCATATTGCAAAAAGCATTTGGCAGCCATACAATTGATGAAAGAGAAAAAAAAATTATACCTTCCAAACGTGATTTTCTTTTCTAGTAGAGAATAATAGAGAGAGTGAAAAATAGATGTGTATTATTATGAGGGTGAAAACCTCTATTTATACAGTACAAGATGGACTCATGAGCTTTTAGGGTTTACATGATCATTACAATATATATTAAGTATATATATAAAATATATTTGCAACAAAATACATTTTTTTTGTATTAACCCAACGGACCAAAATTTGTCAAATTTGGCCGATTTTGTAAAATGAATTAAAAACGGATAATTTATCAAATTAATAGACTAAAATCGAACTTAGCCAAAATAACGAGCCAAAAATAATTTTTTTCCCAGTGAAAAAAATTAATAACACGTCCTCTTAATCCATCTATACTCTCTAATCAAATACTACCAAAATGAAACGATTGTTTACATTACCAAATAAAAGATGGACGGCACCACGACTAAGATTGAAATTTTCGCTTATGTGATATGGAATTTAATTATAATATACTATTACTTTATCTCATTATAAATGCCACATTTTCTTTATCGGAATGTTTCACTACAAATAACACGAGTTCCTAAAAATGTCAATGATTTTGTGGACTATATTGAATATTAAAAAGTCAAACAATCAACACAAAATAATACTATTTTTTAATTATCGGGCCCAAAAGAAACTTATCTTTTTTATAGTGCAACCGAGGGAGTAATGCATATAAAAAAGTAGGGGTGTAAATCGGTTTTCAGTCATATGTGCTAACCGAAAATCGAAACCGAAATTATTAGTTTTCGGTTTCGGTTCCGGTTAGCACAAATTCTATCGGTTTGGTTAACGGTTAATCGATCGATTATCTAATTAACCGATAGTTAACCAATAACCTCTATTAGTTATTTAATTATTAATTTATTTATCTACTTATCAGAACTTAATAAGTAAAACTTATGATTATATTTATGATTTATCTGAGAAAGAAATTGTCAAGATTCAGATCCCCAATTCCCAAATCATTTGGCTCGTCCTCCTCCAGACGAAATCGGCGAAATCGCTCCTCCTTCTCCAGACGTAAGACGGCAGACGCCGCAGACCCCAGTCTGAACAGTGAACTCTGAAGTCTCCCTCGTCGGCTCATCCATTCATCCTCTCCCCAGCCCAGCCCAGCCGTTCGCGGCTCCGCCACCGCCACGAGAGTCGTCGGTCGGTCGCCTCCTCCCCCTCTCGACCTCTTCCTCTCTGGCTCTCAAGTCTCCCTCGTCCAGTCGTCCTCGACTCCTCGTCCCTCCCTTTGCCTCTGGCATCTGCACTCCATCCCTCCCTCTGATATCTGAATTCGATTTTTTAATAGATTTGTAGAATGTAGAGTAATTCCTTTTCGTGTTTGAGAGTAATTCCTTTTCGAATTATACTCTGATTTAGTGATTTATTAGCGCATGAATACGGTGTGTCGGTGTTTGAGTTACTCTTTGATTTATGTCCACCTCCCTCTACCCCAACAATGTTAAAAAAAAATCGGTTTTCTATTGACTAACCAAAACCGAACCGATTTCGGTTGGCTGGCAAAATAAGTCACTTTCAGTTTCGGTTAACCGAAAATACGATTTCGGTTAACCGAAACCGACCGATTTCCACCCCTATAAAATAGTCAATGGTATGCTATTTGTAAACGAAATTAATGTGTACAATTAACATCTCTAAATTAATATTATGAGGATAGTGATATTTTATTATTTTAGAGATATATTAATATTATAGAGAGAGTTTTCGAACTTCAATAAAATTGAATTTTAATTATATGAATATAAGGAGTTATAAGTTTATTTATATATATATCGTAATTAATGTTATTTTACTATTTACTATCTATGAACAATAAATTATATTAATTCATTAAGAAATAATGAATTTATACATTTAAAGAAAGAAGTAGAATGATATTGTTAACATTTATTGACAATGAACACCAAAACATACAAAAGATAATACAATTCCATATGAACCAGTTACGAGCAAGGAATCACTTATTACGTTTATGGGTCTTTACTATTTTATGGTGCAGTTCGAAAAAAAAACACCATAACTTTTTGATACACTTAGAAAAGTTAGAGTGTATATTCAATTAGATCTAATTTTAAAAAAAAAAAATCAGACAAACACGCAAAACATATTTCACAAAATTGACTTAGTGTTGTTGGTAATTTTAAATGATTATTAATTTATGATAGACGGGACCATATATATTTACATATGAGTTTTTTTAAAAATTATTATCTTATTGTCTTATCGAATTTGATGATTACACTGACCCGAGTCAGGATCAGAGAAAAATATTATGACAGAGGTTATTAATTTAGTGACTATTAAATTATAGAGGTTCTACTTAGGGCTGTAATTGCGTCGTGCCGAGCTTTGTAGAGGCTCGATTTGATTAGCTGTTTCAGGCTTGGACTCGAATTCGGGCTCGAGCTCGATACGAGCTTTCAATATGGGGCTCGAGCTCGATTCGATAAATAGTTATAGTATTCGAGCTTGGCTCAAATGCTCGATAATTTTGTACTCCTTCCGTCTCGCCCGACTTGTCTTGTTTTTTTTCGGTACGAAAATTAAGATGAATGAGTGATTGCGTGTAGATGGGTGGGTGACTGTGTGTAGATGAGTTAGTGATTGTGTGTAGAAAGGTAGGTCCCACAAAGAAAAAGTGGGAGTTTGTGTAATAATTATTTTCTATTTTAAGAAACAAGACAGATCAAGCGGGACAACTTAAAAAGGAAAACAAGACAAGTCAAGCGGGAAGGAGGGAGTATTTTTTTAAAAAAATATTATAATATATATATATTTATAAATAAATAAATGGATACTATTATTATTTAATATAATATATAAATTAAATAATATTATAATTTTATCGAGCCGAATTCGCGAGCTTTCGAGCCGAATAGGCTCGGACTCGAATTCGGCTTGAATAAGTTGTCGAATATTAAGTCAGACTCAAGCTCGAAACTTTTGAATTAGAGCCGAATCTTGTCGAGCTCGAACTTGAGCTCAAGCTATTCAAATAAAACTCGACTCGTTTACGACCCTACTTCTAAATTAGTTATTTAAATATATTGAACAATATTCACGTGAGACCGGTTGATCCCCAAATTGAAGAAAAAGGAATAAGAAATTCAACGGCCTGCTTAAAGCAACCTTGGTCGCACCCCCCACCCGCCGTCGCCGACTTCTTCCACCTGCCGTCGCCAATTTCCTTCACCCACAGACTGCTTTTCACGTCTATTCATTTTTACTCTGATTCGCATCATTAATTCTAAATAACTACTAGTTAATATTGAAAAACAGTATAACTAGAAAAGCCCTAGGTCCCATTTCTCAGCTTCTTTCACTTTCTCCATTTCCCCATCAATCAACCTCACACCGCCGTCTTCGGAACCGCTGCGGCGCCGCATTACTTATCTTCCTGTTCCGGACTCCGTATCCAGCTAGGCGTGGATTACACCGTGAATCGGATGATTCTGCAATTGAGCTAATTGAAATGTCAGCCGTCTGATACTCTTCTAAAGCTTGGTGGAATTCTGTTAGTTTCTCTATCTAATTTCTATATTTTATTATTTACTTAACGCGTATGATTCTGGCGATATTTTGTAAATTCTGCGACTTGTTTCTTCTATGAGATACGGAGGGGCTTAGTGTACGTAAACTTCAAGAACTGGTCTTTTGGTGCTTCTTAACTAATAAAAGAAGAATGTAGCGAAACATGATTTTTTACTCCCTTCAATGTTTGGCAAGATGGACCCTTCAGGCATTCCATATCAAGCTTCTGCTTTTTGTTTGTCTTTAATAAATCGTTCAGTTGTGAAGCATCTGTTATGTTGATGTTAGAGTTTCATTAATAATCAAATTTTAAACATGAAGCCTCGCTGATAGTTCTAGAGTGGAACACTTTTAGTGTGTGTTCTTTGGGCTACAAGCCTAACTAGTTGCAGTTTCTGTTTCTTTGATGGTTGTAGACTTAAATAATTTTGGATTTCTTGGATTAGACAAAGGATTGAGTTGACTATGCCTTTCATTAGTAAAGCACCAGAGTAGCACATTCTAAGATGGTGATTATGGTATAGCTATTGAGTAATACGAAATGCAAGGACTCATCCTTATTCAAAAAAGGAAGTTCTGGGATAATATGGACCTAGTAAGATTTTATATTTGTCCATCAGGATCTGTGTACTGTCAAATGTCAGTATGTGGACATAAAAAAAGACAGACACACAGAAAACTTGTCAAACACTAGCATAGACCATTTCTCGATCAAATGAGATTGAGCTCGAGTATAATATTTACTGAAAGAGTTTCTAACTAACTGAGCTTGAAGCAAACCCAAACTTTTTAGTGATGAATTGAGCCGATATCAAGCACAATAATTTCTTACTGAGCTGAGATCGAGCCTCCAGGTGTTATATAAATATATATATATATATATATATATATATATATATATATATATATATATATGTATCCCAATTGTTGACCTGTTATGTCCACAATTGTGGACATGCCTTCCGTAGCACCGCTGTATGCAACAGCATCTCAGATATAGCTCTGCATATCATCTTATCTCATCTCATGTCTACTAGTACTCCTTATTGATGCATCCCCTTTCTTCATCTTTATTCTAGTTATAATTAATTTTATTTGCCTCTCTACCCATAAAAGACTCGAGCCTAATGAATTATTTGAATTATCTGATAACAGAAGTTGCATTGTTTCACATAAACTAAATTAATGATGAAAATACTAGTTATTACTGCATTGGTTTTTTACTGTGTTGTTTTCTTTTCTGTGATGATGCATTTTGATACCATGTTTATGCCTCAAAAGCAGGCTGCCATGATGTTGTCCTACCTGAGTTTATTTGAAGTCCCTGAAAAGTTATCATAAATTTCAGGCTTCCATTTTAACTGTACACTCTTTCTCTGACTTCTATGATATGATCCAGTTCTTCTTGGGGAGATTTCCTAGGAACTATATGTAAGAACAATGGATGGAGATCTTGAAATTTCACTAGACAAGCTACCGATCAAACGGCTTGATGCCATCGAGGAAAATGGCTTTGAACGCTTTCCCACGTCAGTTCTCTTCCTTTTCACAATATGTATTAAATATAACAACTCAATATAGATGGATGGCGTGATATTGGTGAACATATATTTGTTGCAGAGATGTGGGTTATGATGAGAAGAGAGTGAACTTGATAAGGAGAATAGACTTTGCATGGGCGCTGGAGAGAGAGGATCCTAGTAAGAAACGAAAGAACGAAGGTGCTAGCACTAAGGAGGCTGGAACATCCAGTCAGCAACAATGGCAATGGCAGAGCTTAGTGGAGAATCTGCAGTTGGCTCACCAAGAGCTCTCTGTCATAATTGATCTCATTAACACGGTAAATAAGTTATATGTTTTAGTTGCTTATTTACTTGATGTGCACAGCGATTGTAAAGACAATTAGTTATGCATGCAAATGCCCAATTGAAGCTGCTGAATTGTGTTCAAATGGTCAATAACAGTATTATATATGAGTAACATCGGTTAAGATGAATGCTTATAATGGTCACCCTTGGATAAATGTTGTTGCTGCTTAAACTTCTGGTTATATGATGGTATATTAGTTTGGCTTTTAGTCAGTGAGTATTTTAATCGTTTTGGAATTGGTTCATATGTGGGCCTCGGGTTGATGTGAGCTTTGGTCAATTAGTTATAGACATGTTGCTAATCTCACTTATAGGTTTTCTCGACTTAGTAAATTCTGAGGAGTTTCTTGTTTAAACCATGCAAGACCTTCTACATGAACCCTGAATTGATAAGTTCCCACTCGATTGTTTCAGTTTGTATCATTTGCTAATGCGTTCTTTTCCTCACTCTTTTTTTCTTGCCTGGTATTTAAAAGCAACACCATTCGGACAGGGCATGATCCTGCACTAAGGGTTTAAAGCATGTAAAGGTTTTAGTACATTTTCTTCTCTAATGTGACCTGCACAGGTAGAGGCCAACGATGCTGTGACAGTTGCGGGCATGACACGACCGAAGCAGTTGCCAAACGAGCATCTATCTGACCTTGCTGTCTCTACTGCAACCAAACTACAGTGTTTCCGGGTACTTATGTCTTCCTATGTTGTTGTCTTTGTCATGAATGAATTGCTTTTCAGGACTCTTATTAATTTTCTCACTTTTGTACTTTTTGTGTTTCTTATAAGCTGTAATATAAGTGTTTTGATGCAAACTTTCTTGCACTCAAATGCTACGTTGCAGTGTGGTTAAGGTCTCATGTAACTTTGCAGAATCTTGGAAAATATTTCAAGCAATCTGCCAAAGCGTTGGAAAAGAAAATAGCAAGAGAGGCTAGATTTTATGGTGCTCTCATTAGGTAAGTATTAAAAGCCCGAACAAACCATATTTTCTGTTCTCCCAGTGAGTAATTGCCTAAAGCAGGTGGAATATCTTCTGTCCCCCTCCCATGGTAACAAAGCTGCGTTTTCTTATGATGACAGATTGCAGCAAAATTGGAAAATTAAACGTCATCGAATGGTTGCAGCTGCCTCTGGCAATGAAGGCTTCTATATCGATCTATTTGACAATTCGTTATATGATTTGGCTTCTGTATTTCGTCCATCTTCTATGTCAACGATTCCTATTGAGCATGATGCAGCTGGAATGCTCACAGTGAATTTACCCCGGAAGTCGTGCCACTCTCTTCACTTTGAGTTTCTTGGCCTCGATTCTGCTTATAATTTGAAAAAATCTGGTGCGACAAGGATGCAAGCAGTGTCGGATGACTCTTCTGGAGTAACTGGGAAGGAACATGCTACTGATGAAGAACGTGTGAGGGAAATGCATTTAACTCTCCGTGAAGTTCATCGAGCAATACATGATGGGCAGGTAATTATCTTATTTCCTTTATGGTTGTCTCATTATTTCTGATTTATGTAATTTTGGAGCCAGTTATTCTATATCTAACTTTTGAAGATAATCCATATTCAGGTGTTTGATTTGGTAAATCGTGAAGCATGTAATCCATCACTTCGTGTGAACCTGACTGGCATAAAAGAAAATTATTTACGCCTAAGCATCGGCCAAGGAGCATCAATTTCCCTTTCACTCGTGCCATCCAGTCAAGATGATCAAGCAATCAGTTCATCAGACAGAAACACTGAAGAAACTTCAAATGTTGATGTGAGATCATTTGACGGAGCAAGGTTTGAGAAAGAAATTGACAAAGCCGATAAATCAGGGGTCCCGAGACAACTCTGCTTTGAGATTTATTTGCGACAATTGTTTCATGAGTATGTGTTTGTGCGAGAAAAATCCAAAGCTGTGACTTCTCGTAGGAGTCAATTTCCTGGCCAGACGCTTAAGGACAATTCTAACATTCTAGGGCATTTCTGCATGTCTCTTACTCACAGAATATTCTCAAATAAGGTTCTGTCCGTGCTGGAAAGCCTGGTATGTACCACATTTCTTGACAACTTGCAGTATAAAGATCTAAATATAACCTACATGTTTACTTGAAATGATCGTCTACACACAACGTCAAGAATTTTGAAGACATTATTTGGGTTATATTTTTATGCACATATTATGGATTTGAAGGTTCACAGGACACCATATGTCCAATTGATTTCTCATCCTACTTGGCACTCTCGGATATCTTCATGGACGCTTTCAATGAAGATTCCTGAATCCATTCTTCATGCTGCTAGGCAATCTCAGACACCTGCCATTGGCAATATGAAGGTTGTAAGATATCAGTTCTGGACTAAGGTCGTAGTGACTGATGATTCCATTAGTGTACAGGGTGAAGGTGCTCCTAATGTTCTTAGTCTTTTCAAAGGAAAAGCTGAAGGTGTTAGTTCTATTAATGGATATGACTGCGACCTCGTGGATCTACCTATAATACTCCTTCAGCAGGTATATATATGTATATATATGTATTCTGTTAGTCGATATATTTTGTATTGTCTTTGGAAATCATTTTGAAATGAACTCATTAACTGTCTTACATATATATATATTCTTTAACTATTTTACATGAACTCTCTCATATTTCCCATTTTTCTGAAAGTGGTCATATTTCCCATTTTTAGATTTGCAAATGGGTATTTGGTGAATTTCATAAATGAACTTTCTTCATATGCAGAACTATTCTAAGATTTATGGCATGACTTGTATGCTCTTAACAATTAGACCGTATTAGGATTGTTATATGGCTATGCTGGTTCTGATGCTGGCAAAACTCTTTTACAGGTTGCAAGCCAGATTATCCAATGGCTGCATGAGGAAGCCCTCACCATTGGCATCAAAGCAAACAGAGATTTCTTATCACTGGCGTTCGAGCTGGAGCAGGGTGAAATTGCTCGATTGGTGGCGCATGTGGACCCTGAAGATACCCAAGGATGCATCTCATGGTGGCTAACGTTAGACGATGGGCTCACCGAGGAACAGAAGTTCCGTTCGGACATGTCCTATTTTGAATCACAGAGCAGGAAGTTCTTGGGATATTTACCTCTTGATCTCTTGTATTCTACATTGTTGGACTTTCTCAACTTGTGCAGCTACTGAGGTATTATGCCCAAGTTTTTCGGTTTACTGCGAAATTTGTGTTGAAACTTTGTAGCAGACAAGAACCTAATGTGGTAACTTTTTGGTCATATGTATTTTAGCTTTAGTGACCTGTACTTCACATGAGGGCAAATGGATCCAAACAAAGTGCTATAATATGGTTGAATACGCCTTTTTTATTCAAGACTCTTCATCTTCACGCATAAGTGTGTTTTTCATGATTTATTTTATTGTAATACGTCGCATTATCGCTACTTAAGATACACACTTATGTCTATTTGTGTACATTAAAAAAGCGTACTCCATCCGCCCCATTTAACTTATCCTACGTTGTCTTTTAGGTTGTCCAAGTTTCATTTCTAAATGAAAAAAATACCTATATAATTTCCCTTTTTATTTGTGGAACTCACTCATGGGTTCATCATCTACAACATCACCGACAATTCATTTTTTTAAGTCTTCATATATATTAGTCTCTCCATCTCAATTATATTGTCCATTATTTTTTGCACCGTTTTTAAAGAAGAGTTGTAATTATAGTGTTGTGGTGGACCATCTACTTTATACCAATTCTTAATCCTTCTCTCTCTTCAATTTAATTGCTTTTGTTCCTTTCTTTTTTATATATTATTGCTCACATTTTTCTACTAATATTTTCTTTAAAAATATCATTTTAACAAATCGAATAATCTATGCAAAAATTATGGAACGAGAACCGAGTAACTAAAATTTAACAAGACAGACAGTAATCGGCAAAACAAGCAGAGACATATAACCAAAGATAAACAAAACAAAGAATTCATACAAATAAATGAAAAAGGAGTACAATTGAAGCTTCAAATTTGGTGTCAATATTTTCCAAATATTCCCTCCAATTATCTTACTTAAAGTACCTAATTCCTCTGCTCCACACTTCGCTATTTACAACATAATTAAAGAAAATGCCAAGTAGAAATGATCTCTCCACGCTTGAGAAGAATGACATCATCAAATTCCTTCTTCCCAACAACAAAGACGGAAAGCCAAAGTACGGCATGATCCAAGCGGTAGCCTTAAAGTTCGGGTGCTCACCAAGGACCCTAGCTAGGGCGTGGGCTGCAGCAATAAAAAAACAAGAACAAGGCTAAGTAGTTAACCTTGTGTCTATAAACAAAGGCAGCAAAGGCAGGAAAAAAGTTTCTATCAATCTCTCACTAATATAAAGTCTTTCGGTGTTGAAGAGATCAACCATACGACGGTCAACAAAAGGTATAAAAGTGAGTAAGAGCACTGTCTTTAGATGGTTGAGTGAGGGTCTAATCAAAGCACACACTAATAGCATAAAACGACACTCACATTCAATAAGAAGTTCTAAGGTTTTCACTAGAAGTCCTAAAGTTCAATAGAATTCTACGACGACTAAAATTCAAAAGCATACATAACATAGTTCTTATAGATGAAAAATGGTTTTATATGTCTAAGGTTTCACATAGAATGTATCTCACCCCAAATGAGCTAGAACCCGTATAGATCTTGCAAAACAAGAAGCTTATACAAAAAATTATGTTTATGTGTGCGGTATGTCGCCCACTCTTTGGGGAAAATTGTGAAGTGTTATTCGATGTTTCCCTTTCACACAAAAGGTTGCTGCACAAAGAACGAGCAAAAATAGAGCTACAGGAACTTTGGAGACCAAATTGATTGAGTACATAACCAAAGAGGTCATAAAGTAATGCATGATCACAAATGTAATGTTCAATTATGTTTTCAAGTTCATCACGGCCCTCATGGCATCCCCTATTCTACGAGACTGCGGTAGATTCGTCGGGAGAAACGGCGACTCAACACCTTTATGGATAGAGGGCTTCAATTCCGACCGGCGACTGGAGCTTGCCTAACCGTAAGTCCGGTAGCGACATTTCTTCACCGTGATCCAGCCTCCATCAACAACTGGCAGAGGATGGTAGAAATCCTCCGTTGTGAGACCAACCCAAGGTTCCGATTTCATAGCCCCGTTCGGATGTTCTTGCAGAATCAAAGAAGACGAAGAACTAGGGTGCAAAGGGGGAAGAGCGGCGTGAGTGTAAATGTGTAATCGAGGTTTTTTGGAAATAAAAATATGGAAGAGAGAGTGTTAAGGATTTTAATAGATAAGTTAATTAGATTAGAGTTAATTAGATTAGTATTTTAATTAATTAGTTAAGTGTGTTTTAAATTTAGATATTTTTTTTTGTTATTTTCAGAAAGTGGATAATATATTTGGGATGTTCGAAAACGAAAATATGGAGAAGATAATTGGGACGGGGGAGTATTAATTTTAATTAATCATGACAGGGATTGAACATTAGATAAGTTCTAGATTAATCACTTACGCAAAAGTGAGAATACTAGCTATATATTATTTGTTGCCGGCATACACATAACTAACAATTAATTTTAATCTTCATACCGAAAAGATAAGAGAGCACTCAAGCGGGATTAATAGAGTATTATGCATTAAAGTTTCGTAGAACTACTGATCTTATCTCAATAAAATATTAAAAAATGACATAGATCTGTCATATTTTTTATGAACGATCCGATAATGGCTTTGTGTTGAGGACCGATAACGAGAGACTTCTAAACTTTTTGTTCAATAACTAGTTTTATACATTTTTGTTCTTATGAAATTGAAGCGTGAGAAAATATAATATAATCACTTGGAGAAAAATCATACTATAAATGGTAAGATCATAAAAATGGTATTCATGTTGTCTAGCTTTGCTTTTCAAAGCTTTATTTCTTGATTGATATCTTTGGATGATTCGTTAACCGCTTTTTCATTTTTGTTCTTTCCATTTCGCTCTTGAAATGATTTGCATAATTAATTCGAAATAACTACTCCCTCCGTCCCAAAATTCTTGTCCGCTATTCCATTTTGGGTTGTCCCAAAATTCTTGTTCACTTTCCTTTTTTAGTAAATTATTACACACAATTTTTTTGTGGGACCCACAACTTTATACCAATTTACGCACAACTAACAACTCTTCTTAAAAACCGTGCAAAAAGTAAATTGGACAAGAATTTTAGGACGGATGGAGTACTTATTATTGAAGAACAATATATTTAGAAAAGCCCTAGGTCCCATTTCTCAACTGCTTTCACTTTACCTATTTCCCCGTCATTCGCACCGGTGCCTTGCTGCTCCTGTTACGCTTTAGTCCTCGTCTCCATTCGGCGTGGATTTCACCGTCAATCGGATGATTCTGCGGCTCAGGCAACTGAAATGCCAGCTGTCTGAGACTCTTTGAGAGCTGGGTGGAATCTCAGGTAGTTTCTCTCTCTAGATTTTATAGTTTATTATTTACTTCACGCGTGGTGTTGTGGCGTTATTTTGTAAATTTTACGACGTGTTTCTTCCATGGGATTGTGATTTGTCCAGTTTTTTTCCTGCGCTTGCTTTAATTTTTCTGGAGTTATTCATGGCGTTAATATGTGCATATTAGCTGGTGGAGCACCGAATGGAATGAAACGTGGATTTTTATGAAGCGATGGTGGCTATGAGATTATCTGTTGCTCTGGTTATTCTGTTTCCTAATTTGGAATTTGACAGTCTATAGGTTCTCCTTTATAAAATATGAACGTTTGCCATGCAATTGCTGGAACAGCTTATGAGCTGAGCGTGGATGTGTGTCCCTGATGTTTCATTCTGGTTCGATATGGAAATGGATTTAGAAGATTAATAATGTTATTCTAAGCATGTTCAATCATTCATGCCTTACTTTTTCATAAACGAGAAGTCAAAATTGGTTTTTCTCATTTGATCTTCACATATTTTGTATGTTTAAATTTTTATTTCCTTGAATTACCCTTGTTGGAAGGGGGTTAGGTGGCGAGCTTGTGTCATGGGATATGGAGGGGCATATGTTTTACTTGAACTTCAAATCCTGTTAACTAATAAAAATGTAATGAAGCTTTACTTTTTTCCCTATGCTTCACAAGATTGACCCGTCAGGCATGATATGTCAAGCTTCTGCATTCTGTTTATCTTTGATAAATTGTACTGTTCGGTTGTGAAGCTTCTATCATGTTTATTGCATAAGCACGTTGATAATTCAAGAAGGAACATGTTTGTTTGTGTTTTAGTGCTAAAAGTCCTACTACTTGCAGTTTCGTTTCCATGATAATAGTATCCTAAAGAATTTTGGGTAAGCTACTGTTGATGATATCCCTCTTTGGATAAGCATGCGACCTTTGGCCTTTAAATTTTGTTGTTTGAGAGCTAGCACATAATATATGTTACACATTTCTAATGACATATTGAAAGACTACATTCACTCTCGCAGATGAGAAATTGTTTTTTTCTTGCATTTAGTTTGCTTGTAATATAATTGTTATATGTTTCAGAATTGTGTTCATGACCGAGAAGCTTTTGGTCTGCACTTCAATAGCTTTAGCAATGAAGCCAAGAGGCAATGAGGCACCTCGGAGGTCAAGGAATGTTCAGGGAGAGGCCCCAAATTGGATCCTTATTGCAGGGAGTGCGCTTCTGAGTACATTGTCAATTCGCCTGGGATACAAGCTCAAACAGGTTCTTGATGCTAAACAACTGAACAACAGTAGTCCAAGTTTAAAAGGTGTTCGATGCCATGTTTATGCAACTTATTCATGAAATTTTATTTATGTTATCTGAGAGTTGACTCTAATTGCAGTTAATGGAAAATCTACTGATGGGAAGAAGTCAGGAAGCTGCCACATGCATTCAAATGCCTTTTCCTTTCCCCATGATGATGATGGTTGCTACAATCATTATTCAGGTAATGATGTCTTGGTCCTAGTCAAATTCCTAATCTAGATAGTCTCCATTTTTCTAATATGTGATATAAGTTAAGCTAATGTTTCCCTAAAATACATAAGTTTTATATATGCATATATGTGATAGTGTGACGTTAACTTAAATTATTAATATCTGGTTAGGAGAAATGTCATTACTGATAATACTTTCCTAGATCATATAAACGAATAACCTTCATGCCTGCCTCTTTTGACATACAGTATCTAGTATTTGGATTGTTAAGTGTTACATCTAGATTTTTCTGTCTTCCATATTCTCATCAAGTGATCTCTAGTTTTCTTCAATAACTTTTCTGAATGTTACAATCATAAACAGGATCAAGGAATGTGGTGGAAATCAAACATCACATGAATGGGCAAACAATTTCTGAACATGAAATGACTCTTCCACTTGTGACTGTTCCAAATTCGCAGTTCAATAAAGAAAACGGTGTGATGTGGTCATCTTCTCCTGACCGCCTGGAGCTGCCCCAGAAAACTTTCCACCACTCAAACAGCTCTGAGTCCCCATGCGTCTCAGAATCTGGTTCTGACATTTTCAGCAAGAGAGAGGTGATACAAAAGTTGAGACAGCAGTTGAAGAGAAGAGACGACATGATAATAGAAATGCAAGATCAAATCGCAGAGCTGCAACACTCTTTCAGCGCACAGGTCTCGCATTCTTCCCATCTGCAATCTCTTCTAGATACTGCAAACAGGGACTTGTTTGATTCAGAACGGGAAGTACAGAGATTACAAAAGGCGATAGCAGATCACTGTGTTGGACACTTTAACTCCGGTGAAAAACCCCCTACAGTTCCTGTTTGGCCTGCTGATGGGAGGAATGGCCATGTGAACGGGTACCCAGAAGTCGAAAGCAGTATAGAATCTCCAGAGAAACCGAGGGATGGGGGAAAGATCGAGATGTTGAAGATGGAAGTGAGCGAGTTGAAAGAGTTGGTCGACGGGAAAAACTACTTGCTGCAAAGCTACAAGGAGCAGAAGTGTGAGCTTTCCATGAAGATCAAAGAGTTGCAGCAGAGATTGGATTCTCAACTTCCAAATATTTTGTAGGTGAGTTTAGCTTCTTGTGCATTCTGACGCAGCTTTCTTTTTTTTTTTCTCTCTCTTCCCTTATCCAGTTTGAAGCTCTCAATTTTGGAATGGTTTATCTTGCTGCCTTATCTTGTTTTTCCTCATTCTTCTTCCTTGTGAATATGTGGAAAGGTAGAATGAGATGCCCGACTCTGAGTGTCACGATTTTGAATGCCTTGTATATTTTGGACACATTTTTACTTGCCAAATACTATTTGAATGTCAGTGCTGTTATTATTTTCTTATATACCCCCTCCGTCCGACCCCCTTCACTCCAATTGTTCAATTTTTTTGTGGCATAGAAATTAAGAAGTTATTAGTAGTGTCGTAGGACCGAAAAGCAAAGATGGGCAATTGAAATGATATGGGTTTGCAACTTCAACTCATTCCATACAAATAACGCTACAGAGAAAATCAAAGAGCAGCAATAAAAGACATGATTGTTAAGTTATCCCAACAAACTTCCTGAACGCCTTAACGTGCTCAAGCCTCTTGCTCTGGGCCTCATCCTTAGCATCAGCTGCAGTTAATGTCCTGTATAGATTCCTATGAAGCTTCAAGAACTCAGTTTTATAGCACCACTTATCCAAGAACATCCCATTCTGCATCATAAAGTTTACAACCTCCATTACTCTCTCCAAATAACCTCCTCTAATGAAACTCAGTAGCAGCAACTCATACAACTCTCTCGAGTATACTGTATTCCAACTCTCCATACTCCTCTTGATATCACTCCATAAGACCGTGATTTCGCGGTACATCCCCACAGAGATATATCCGGACGTAAGATAGAAAAATGTGGAACCACTTGGCTGGATCTTCATCTTCTGCATCTTCCTGTATGTCAGTCTAGCATCTTCAATCATTTTCGCCTTTGTGAAGAAGAAGATGGAGGAATTCAACTGGTGAACCATAAATGGCGGAAGTGCTTGATCATCTTCTCTCATGGCTTGGATGATGGAGTTGCCTAAATCTGATGTCTGTTTATCTTCACACTCATGACAAGTATTTATGCAAAACCCAAGTTTTTGCACTTGCCCTACGAGTCCTTCTGCTTCCCTCATCATCTTTTCATTCTGATATGCAGTCAAAAGTGATGCATATGAGCCTTCTCCCACACACTGGTTTTCACCTTGCAAGTCATCGATAATGTCATGAGCTGTTTCGAGCCATCCCAAACGAATACAAGCATCAATTACTTGAGTGAAGGGTGTGCTTTTATGTGGTGGATTCAGCATATTCTGAATCGTAATGAGAAGTCTTGAGAGCTCATTAATTCTCTCCTCCTTCCTGTACCCTATCACAAGCTTAGCCAACCCTTTGTTGCTTAGGACAAACTTTCCATTCCTATGCAGGAGAAGCTCCTGCTTGTGGTCCATCTGATATACAAAATCCTTCTGCAACTGCTGAGGCTGAAACTGCAGCTTCAACCCCATCTTGAGATTGTCTGAACCAATTGATACACTGCAGGATCTTTGCTCTTCCTCCTTAGCTCTTTTCAACGGCTCACTGAATCGAAACAGATCTAATAAGAGCCTCGATGCACCATCAATATCATTGAACTTAAAATGTAAACTCAACAAAGAGTCATAAAACTGCACATAATGATGAGCCAAACTAGCAGGAACCATATCAACACAATCTTTGAACTTCTTCAACTCATCCCTTGCACAATTCATTTCATGTATACGAGCAACAATCACCGCTGTATGAACATCTGCTGCTACTCCTACTACTGCCATCAGCTCCATAATCTGTTGCCCCTTTAGAGAAGCTCCAAACCTCACACAAGCAGCAAGAACAAGGTTGAAAATCATAACATTAGGCCTCCTCAACTCCACTTGAGTTTTCAAACAACAACAAATCTCTTCCAAAATATTGCATGCCAGATATGTTCCAGTGCTTGTCTTCACCAAGTGAAGAAACACCATCTGCAACATATCCGAAGAGGGTAAACTCCTCTTCTCCAACATCACTCTAAGAACACTTGCTGCTGGAACAATAATCTGAGACCTGGCCAAAGAAAGGACTAGCTTAGTCATCAGCTGAGGCTTAAGCAAAACAGGCTTCTCCTTTGAAAGCTTAAGAACTAAACGACTAGCCCTACGAAGAGATTTGGAGTCGGACGAATATGAGGATTCAATTATCAGATTAGCCACAAGAAACTGATCGTGGAAACCATAAACCCCAACGAATTTCTTGTATGATTCCCAAGCCTCATTCACTTTGTGTTCCTTCAAAGCTCTCTCTATATCTCCCAATAAACTCCAGCGAGAGGGGCCTTTACACAAATTTTCTAGCGTTCCACAAGCCGTAGAATTTCCTTCCGGAAATTGATCGCCGAGATGCCTATCGTATCCATTCACTTCGTGAAAGCTCGTGCTATGATTTAAGGCAAATTTCACACCAAATACTGATCTTAATAAACCTAAGCCTCTTTGGTTCTCTCTAATCAATGATATCATCATGAATAGCGCAATGAAACATCAATCCACCACATTACGAAATCATCTCAATAGATTTCCACACCTTAGGAGATCGAAAAGCGAGACTCTCACGACGACGATTTGGCTGGAAACTTAGCTAATTTCTCAACATACAGGAAGATGCAGAAGATGAAGATCCAGCCAAAATGCACTTTAAGGAACTGTGAAAAGCGACATCTACAGCTTCAATTAATTTTGGTGCAGGTCACCTAACTACAAAGAGTGACATCTACAGCTTCAGGGTTGTTCTTCTAGAATTCCTTACTGGGAGAAAAGCGATGGACAGAAGCCGGACCCAACACGAGCAAGATCTGGTGGAGTTTGCCCGCCCCTCTCTCACAAGCAGCCGCAGATTGCACTTTATAATGGACCCCAAACTTACGGGCCACTACTCCGTTAGAGGGGCCAAAGAAATGGGCCTTCTAGCCCATCACTGCATCAGTTTGAACGCAAAGGACAGACCCAAAATGCCTATCGTTATTGAGACTCTTGAAAATCTGCAGAATTTGAGTGATGTGGCTGTTACTCAGGGTTATTGGCCCGTTTCTCAACAGTCGGGCTGGAATGCGGGCTGTGCTGCAGAAGGAAGGAGGCAGAATGGGGTTGGGCGAAGAACTGCTGCTGTGGCTGCCAGCCCCAAAACAAAATAAATTGTATGATGATAATATGATTCTTGAAGACAAGGGAGATTTTTGTGTGAATTGCTTATGTAATTATCTGGATGATAAACATGTAGAGTTTTTTCAAATTGCACATGTAAGCATGAACGGAATTAAGATTTAAAATTAGGAAAGGGGAAATATACAATATTTGGGGGGGAGTGTAAATATTCTAAAATGTAAATTAATAAAGATAGGTCCACAATTTGGGGAAGGTAGGGAGGAACAAGCCCCCTTGCAGAAGAAATAGCACAACCTGTAATTTGAATAAGGATTGCCACTAGAGCAAGAAATCAAAAAAAGTCTCAAGTTGTCTATTTTCAAAAGTAAGGATAGTCTTGTGTTACAGAAAGTAGTAGATCATATGCATCTCAATTTAACCAACAATCTCGCAATCTATGCGTTGTAGTTAGAGAAGAATGCTCAGTTGTCCTTATATTTTGGGTCAGCCATAACGTAATGGTAAACAATCACCGGAGCAAATATGAAAATACCCAGGAAGTTGGCAATAAAGCCTAAGTCTTGATCATCAATCATCTTATGTGAGATTTCACAAGTAATTCCAAAAGATTCCGAGCAGCAGCAAAAGAAGACAACCTTGGTAAAGATATTGGTTCTAATGTATGTTGTACTACAAGCACATTTGACAAGCATATAAACAAGCAAACAACTCCAACCCTGATTCCGAGTCTTATTTCATGAATCCTCTACTCCACTTTCCTTCAAGAGTAACACATGAAACACGAAACCGCATATTGATCACGAACAAAAGGGTAACTACTTATCTAAATACACTTAAAAAGCTGCCTAGAAAAAGATGAACTAGTATCCCCACAGATTGAACAATTCAAGGAGTTGAAGTGAGAGGTTTGTAAGAGGTATTAGTAACAAGAAATCTAAACAAATTCACAAGTCAAGATTCTTCCACCAAATCCTAAGGAATTTCAACTTTTACAGCAAGGGATTGGAATCATATGAAAAACCCATAGCAAAGCAAGTTACTCAGGAGAGATTAAGATGCATATGCGACCAAAGACTTTATCTTTCGTCATGCTCTAGAAACTCTATATGTTCAGACTTTACGATATCAAGTCCACTAAATGCGTACTTAGTTCCTTGAATTATCATCTGCTATCTGCTCCTCGAATAATTTATGTTTTCTTTACGCAATTGATGCTGTAAATTGTGCTGCATTCCATTATTTTTTATTTCGTCACATCAAGGGTTCCTCCATAATCAACAGAGTACCAAATCAAAAGCTTAAACATATCATGGATCAGATGCCCCAAACCACGTAAAACACAAAACTCAATCCAATTAACAGAACAAGAAACTGCAAATGAATTATATAATTCCCTCCCCATCAATGCCGTTGTAAATTCAAGAATCTCAATAAATTGAAAAGTAAAAAAAGAGAAAAAAGAAGAAGACAGAATTGGAAATCTTACTTTGGGAATCGAAGAGATCAAATCTGTTGTCCTGCTAACTGAAATCGAAATAGTAATGAAATTTGTGATAGTTAAAACTGCAAATTGGACCAATTGGCTATATAATTGGAGCCGAACGACGGCGATTTTGAGATTTTGGGTTTTAATTTTTAAAGAAGCTAAACGATATCGTTTCCATATTTATAATTTTAGGACACCTAACTAGTTTACAATTCGTTCTGCAATAAAACTTAATGAATATCCCAATTATTAAGCTAAACACTAGAAAAGACTTGAAAGGAAATTAAGTGCTCTAGAATTATTTTTTACCTTCAAACTTATATCTAGTTTACAAAACACGAGCACAAATTTGTTACGCACGTTCAAAAGTGAAATTGCAGGTTACCAACAAGAGTTACTCAAAAACCCTATGCATTCAGCCAAATTAGATTCCTCGACAAGCATGAAACTTTTTCAGAAGTATCTTCAACTAAAATCAAGAATCTCCAGATCAATCAAGGATACAATAAATTAGCAAAGTAATGAATAATTAAGAGATTCACAAACTCTTTCAAGAAAAGATAAATTCACAATGTATTCTACTACTCTCCAAAAGCTGTCTCTCTATGCCTCAACTTCAAACTCAGCCCCAATGGGAAGGTGATCGCTGGGATGGGAGTAATTTGGCAAGCCGCCGCTCACTTCAGTGGATTCTGCTCCGGGAAGCTCAAGATAGCTAACTGGTTTCATACCTTCCGACGAGAAAAAGATGTAGTCAAGAGTGCCTGTAAAGCCAGGGGTGCAGTTTGTGAACTCCGGCTCCCCTCTTGCGAATGCATACACACTTGACAATGGAATCGGGATATCATCTGCGGTCTCTGGCCCCATCGGATTGGTGCCGGAGACTAGGTATTGATACACCTGAAATAGTTGAAACATTTTTACCATTGAACAACTGATCTTTATTTTACGGAGTAGAACTAATCATGAAGGAACTTTCAAAGTCATCTTGGTGGACTCAAATTAAATCTTGTTTTCTGTGATCACATTACTGACGAGAAGGATGATTCAGAGAGTTTACAATCAAGGATACTTCATCTAACTAGCTGGGAGTCGTGAAGATTCTTGAAAAAGAAAGTATGTAAATCACTAATTGTACCTGATCTCCAGGGACTGAAACTTTTTTGATACTAGCATCTTGAAATCTGCTAGACGTGATAACAAGTACTTAGCCTGTGCAATTTTCATCGGCCCATTCTGGATCCCTGCATCAGATATGAACCCCAGCACAACATTTGTGAAAAGGGTAAGGATATATATAGAAGTTCGAATTAGAAGGGGAATTATTCACAAGTATCATCCTGGAGAAGTATCTTTTTTGGTGTTAATGACACAAAAAAGGACATGCCGACTAACCAATATATATGAGTGTTCGCAATAATAACATGGTGGCATGTAGGGTTCTTAAGTCTAAAAGCAGCCAAAAAAACACTGTAATCTTAAACTTTTACCCCTCTATATAAAACATATTCCCTCCGTCCTATTGATCTTGTAGGGTTCGTCATGATTTTTAAGATAGTAGATATAAATGTGTAAAATAGTGGTGTAAAAATATAAAATGGTGGGGTGAATTTGTTTAGATGATTCTGGTCCACTTATTTATTTCCATTTTAGGAAACGGTGCAAAATCAATGAGACAGAGGGAGTATATGTTTTATGTATAATGTAAAGTTACATATTTTTTGCGTAAAAAATACTCCCTCTGTCCCATTCCATCGTCCTATATTCCTTTTTGGAGTACTTTATAAATTTAGTGGACCCCACTACTTTATCACTTATTCACTCACAACCAACAACTTTCTTAATCATCACGCCAAAAAGAAATTGGACAATTGAAGTGGGACGAAGGGAGTACAATATAAGGATTATGCATAGTTCATAATTCTCACATTAAATGTAGGTTCATACATAATCCACTTCATATAACCTGAGAACCCACATTTAACGTGAGAAGTAAGAACCATGCATAATCATTATATGTTTTAATCTGGCATTTTATATTAGGAGTTCAAATGATAACAACCCATCTTGTTGGAATTAAGAGTGAATTACGACCTTTTGATTGAGCAATCATATGGTCTAGATCATTAGTTCACTTAAAAGCAGACGCTGCACTTATAGTGTAAAAAACTACACAAAAGGGTATTTTTGTAATCTGACACTTTATATTAGAACATGTGGAAATTTTGGTCGGGGAGTATTCTCAAATTGAAACCCTTTCTTCTCGTTTGAAAAATTTATTTTCGTGTGTAAAACAATTTATGAGTACTGAATTAAATGATATCAGAAAGCAACAAGATAAAGCAGTAAGTATGCACACGATTTATAGGGGTTCGGAGATAACTCCTACATCCACTCTTCTTGACACAGTCAGGGATATCCCTTATAACAAAACTTGGCCGAGTTCTGTTACACGTCTTCTTCGTCGTCGTCTACTTCGACTTCCACAAAGATTCCAACAAACACTACAAATTCTTCAACACTTCTAGGTTGGGTTTGAGTTTAATTTCTCTAACAAGAGAGGTCCTTACAAGATTTTGGACCTTCTCAACTGAGCAAGTATGAGGATTATGGCTTAGCAATTCTTAGAACTTTTGAGCTTCAAGATATAGACACAATTAATAATAAGGGTCTTAGTAAGAATGAGAGCTTGAATTCTTGAAGGCTTAAGGATATGCAATAGTTTCGTAACCTTGTTTGATCCAAGGTTCTTCATATATATAGTCTCCTTTCTAAATAGATCCGTTAGAGTGAGATATACTAGGGTAGGTGAGCTAGGGTTGAGGCAACAAATATAATTCGAATTAAAGCTGCAACACCGTTTGCCTTCAACCGCAATGGTTAAAAGCACTGTTGACTACTGTTCCTCGAACATTGCATATGTCAACGTGTCACAAGCTGATTTGCTGAAGAAGATATGGTTGTTGACTCCATATCAAAATTGGCGTGAATACCTCGTACTGCTTTGAGTCAGTCATAAGTGATTGAGTCCCACTTATGAGAGGTCAGTGTTGCGTCAGTCGAGGACCGTCAGTGTCCATAGGAAGGAGATCAGTATCTATTAGAAATAAGGACGGATACTGATTCTTGTTCGTCAGACAAGAGGCGTACGGTGACATCCTGAAGCGAGAACCATTATATGACCTGGTTCATCATCAGCCAGGGTTTTGAGATCTATATCAAAACTCTATTATTAAAATCATATCCCAACAATAAATTTACTATTTTATCCTTTGTGCAATCATTTTATACAGAAAGCGTAGCGCCTAACGTTTAAGTGAAGATACAATCTCAGCCTTTGCCTCGACCTAACGACCCATATCCATTCTAAATTCCTACAATATAAGCAGTTCTCATCGAAACCTACCCCTATATGTGTGTGTGTATATATATATATACACACACATATATTTGCTAATGTAAATGGGCATGGTTTGTTACTAGATCGACATGGATGGATCCTAAATTACTAGAGAGAGGAGGTGAGATTTGAATTTTGATAGAAAATTAATCGAAGTGTAGAATTTTGAAGGGGCTAGTATCAAAAAATTCAAAAATTACGTATAAAAATCGAATTTTGGCAGGATTTTAGTATAAGTAGATTGGTGTATATTTGGCGAGGTGTAAGATAAGCTCTTATTAATGCTCCCCATGTTTTGATAACAACAATAGAAAACTTCAAATATATGGTAGCAAATCAAATAAATTTAGTAGTATTAGACTAAATTAGCATACAATCCTAATTCATTACAAAATTGACAGATGGAGAAGTTGGGAAGATATAATCTTTCATAAAATGATTTCCATACTAAAAAATGTGAAATACTTAATATTCGACAACTACTTTAACACGATTGCTGGCAGGGAAAAAAAACCCCAAAACCAAAATGATTTTCGAGACAAAGAAAAACATGAGATGGATCAACTCCTCGTACCTAGCTGGTCTCATCGTCTTAACTCTCATCACCATTGCTCTTCATCTCATAGAAAATCCTCGAGTAACACTTAAAAGGGGCTGCATTCTCGAAGATCAAAAGCTCAAGAAGGAAAATATCACAACACCAAACAAACAAGGCAAGAAAAACAAGATAGTGTACGAGGAAAAGGAGAGCAGTGGTGGTGATGATGATGGTGAGTCAAGGTGCGACTTCTATTCAGGAAGATGGGTTTTCGACAAGGCATCGTACCCTTTGTACGAGGAGGCGCAGTGCTCCTTCATGAAGCCCGACTACGCCTGCCACAAGTATGGTAGAAAGGATCTGAGGTATCAACACTGGACCTGGAAGCCTCACGGTTGCGACCTTCCGAGGTTTTGAGTTTGAGTTTGCTTTCTCTCATAATTTCCTACATTTTCAAACTATTTTCGATTATTGAATATGATTGCTTCAACTGCAGGTTCAACGGGACAGAATTGATGGAGAAAATTAGGGGGAAAAGGGTTGTATTTGTGGGGGATTCTTTGAATAGGAACCAATGGACGTCGCTGCTTTGCTTGATCGAATCATCTCTACAAAAATCGTCCTTAAAATCCGTAGTCCGAATTGATAATTTGTTCATCTTCAATGCAACTGTAAGTAGTTGTTTTTGTGAAAAGGGCAAAAATAAAATAAAAAGTACTTTGCTGTTAACGTACAATTTAACTATAAATTTCAGAAGCTCCATATTGTTTCACCCATTTATTAATAAAATTACATGTGATATTTTTTATTTTTTCCTTATGATTCTTTAGGTCGCCCTTAAAATCCAAGATAAAACTTGTTCTACCAGATTTTCTTGATTCTTTTTGTAGGAGTATGATGCAACGATCGAGTTCTATTGGTCGCCGTTGCTAGTGGAATCCAACACCGATGATCCATACAATCATTCCATAAGAAACGAAATCATTATGAGAATTAATTCAATCGAGAAGCACGCTAGGGTTTGGACCGATGCAGACATACTCATCTTCGACAACTTCATGTGGTGGGTCAAGCCAAACATGACCCTCTTGTAAGTACTCTCTCTCTCTCTCTCTCTCTCTCTCTCTCTCTCTCTCTCTCTCTCTCTCTCTCTCTCTCTCTCTCTCTCTCTTCCTCTCTCTCACATCATAATTAACCCTATACATGTTCATGACATTTCAGATGGGGATCATTCGACAGCCCTAATGCAATCCACAAAGTAGTAGACAAAAACCCTCGCCTCTACGAAATGTGCTTGAACACGTGGTCGGACTGGCTCGAAATCAACATCAACCGGACCAAGACAAAGCTCTTCTTCATGAGCCTCTCCCCCTACCACTACAAGTAATTAGATACTTCGATTTCTCTATTACGTTTTCATGTTACGCCTTCTCACTTACATAGTATCATAGCGGAGAGACGTGGGATGGGCAACAATGCTACAACGAGACGGAGCCGGCACTAAAGGATGACTATTGGGGAGTGGAGACGAATCGCGAGATGATGCGCACGGCGGAGTCGGTGTTGCGGAGGCTCGAGACGAGAGGGCTGCGCATCGAGTACTTGAACATAACGCATTTGTCGGATCATAGAAAAGATGCTCATACATCGATTAACAAGAGATATAAGATACCTAAACCTAAAGAGATGGACCCTAAAGAGTATGCGGATTGTGTGCATTGGTGTTTACCGGGAGTTCCTGATGTGTGGAATGTGATTCTTTACCATTATATTGTCAATTCATGATATGATATAATCCTTCACGAAAAGTTAGAAATTCCATATATTTTGATCATAAATATTGTAGTTTAATTTAGCTTATAGAAACATATGATTTGTCACATTTGCATAGTTGGGACAAGTGATCCACAATATATATTCTTATTGTTCGTGGACAGTTTTGGTTATTAATTTTCACTTTAAATCTATTACGTTCTAATAATTATTAATTAGTCTAGTTTATTTACTTTTTGTGGTTAAATAGATTAAATATGATCGAAATTGTAAACCGTGAAAGAATTGAAAATAGAAAACACAAGATTTTATGTAGTTCAATGAGAGACGAAGAGAGTAAAGTCTTACTATTAAAAAGAGTAACGTGTGGTACATCAATAATATGTGTATATTTTTGCATTTAATAAAAATATGTATAGTTTTGGAATTTTACATTTTTACATATGTATAGTTTTGTATTTAGGATAATATGAGTACATTTTTGCATTTACATAAATCTAAATGTATATTTCTGCCCTTCTCCCTAATATTTATATCAAATCCTAATAGCGATTTGTCCCATGAGAAACAAAATCTCGAACACGTATTATTAAATATCTTAACAATAGGAGACACTATTTCCATCATTTACTTTATCAACAAAGTTTTAGTTGATATTGTATTTTCATGTATTTATAATTTATTTGATCAAGAGAAGGATAATATTTTTATCTTCAATTAATATTGACGTTTTTAGATTCAAAATTAAAGTTCTTTACCAATGTAAAGATTTAAATTTGAGTATTGCATATATGCATTGGGATGAAATACTAGGTCCAGGGGCGGTAGGGATCATGGATCCTCTACACATGACCTAATGTGAGGAACTAGTCTCCTTATTTGTGGTCTAATGTGAGGAATGTAATTTTTCACATATGACCTACTACAAATAAATTTTTGTCACATAAGATATCTTTTATTATGGCAAAAGTACACTTTTCTCACAAACCATCTAAGATGGCTATTGTGATGGACGTGTAATGAAATTTTTTCGTCACAATAACTTAATTGTAATGAAACTATAACTTTTTGTAACAATTTTGTTTTCTTCCAAAAGGTCACTTTTTTGCAGTGACACTTATATATAAACTACATTTACTCCAAACATCTATTAAGTCTAATTGATAATATATTTCATCCAAATTTCAATAAATATATTTGCATAAACATATACGACTAGTTTTCACCTGAATGGAAACTATAGTAAATGTAATTTACTAACATATCTTTTAGATGTAAAAACCCTTAAACATCCTAGTCAAGATAGGAGCATGAATCTAACTTCATTCGATGGATGAGATTTTGTTATATTTTATGCTCAAATCCTAGTCCTTTAAGGAAATTAAGTCATATTCCACATTGGAGAATTAATGAAGTTTATCATTAATTTCACCTATAAATAGATAGGTTCCTTCATTATTTAAGATGTATACATCTAAGAATTAGTCTTTGGGCATAGAAACATAATTCGGGGGCCAGAATTTGTATTCTCCTCTTTTATAGTGAAGTTTCTCCCCTCTGCCCGTAGACGTAGAGGTCTATTGACCCAACCACATAAATTCTTGTGTTCTTATTTATTTTCTCGTATTTTGTTTACTCGTATTTTATAACAAGTGGTATCAAGAGTTTAAGTTACGACCTCAGGTTTAGGATGGCGAGTATGAAGTATGATATTCCGTTGTTGGATCGAAACACCAGTTTTTCGTTATGGCAAGTGAAGATGCGTGCAATTCCCGCTCATATGGATTTAGACTAGACTTTTTTGGGATTCGAAATATGCCTAATTCATGGACAGATGAGGAGAAGAAAAAGAAAGATCGTAAGACTCTCTCCCACATACACCTTCATCTATTAAATCAAATTTTGCAGGATATCCTGAAAGAAACAACCGTTGTTGGCTTATGGTTGAAGCTGGAACAATTGTGCATGACCAAGAGTCTCACAAGTAAGGTACATCTAAAGCAACGTCTATACTCTCATCATATGGTAGAAGGTACGTCCCTGCAAGAGCATATTTCAACATTTAGAAGCTTTAGAAGTAAAGTATGATGATGAGGATTTGACTTTGATGTTATTGTGTTCGCTACCTTCATCTTATAGTATGTTTTGTGACACTATTTTATATAGTCGTGATACTCTGTCGCTTGATGAAGTTTTTTATATAGGTCTTATTGCTCGAGGAAGGCCACAAAAAAAGAAATTCTAATGGTGAAAGGAAAGGGAGATCGAAGTCAAGGAATCCTCGCATTAAATGTTAATAATATTGCCACAAGCCCAGTCACTTCAAATCCGAATGTTGGAAGTTAGAGAAGAAGAACCAGAAGAATCATAATGACAGGGCTGGTGGTAATACATCTGGAAAACACAACAAAAAAGAAAAGGAACAATAAAGTGGAGAGGCCGGAGTAGTTGATGAAGATTCGAGTGACGGTGATCTTCTTGTTGCTACCAACTTGGTTCGTGAGCATCATCATGAATGGATTTTAGATTCTGGTTGCACATATCATATGAGTCCCAAGCGGTATTGGTTTTCATCATATGATTCAGTTACAAAAGAAGTTGTGTTTATGGGAAATGATGCACCCTACAATGTTACAGAGATTGGAACCATCAAAGTTAAGATGTTCGATGGAGTGGTTCGAACACTTGGAGATGTCAGGCACGTACTTGACTTGAAGAGGAACTCAATACCCTTGAGACTAAAGGGTACAAGTATGTTGGTGAAAATAGAGTTCTGAAGGTTAGCAAAGGCTCCTTATAGTGATGAAGGGACATAGAAAAATTGGAAATTTGCATATCTTGCAACGCTCCACGATCACGGGAGGTGCTGCAGTAGCTACCACATTACTGACTGACAACGAGATCACTCGATTATGGTACTTACGTCTTGGCCACATGAGTGAGAATGCGATGATTGAACTAAGCAAACGAGGACTTCTTGATGGACAGGGCATCAACAAATTGGAGTTTTGTGAACATTGTGTTGTTGGTAAGCAAAAAAGAGTTAAGTTTTATAGGGAACACACAATACAAAAGGTAGTCTGGATTACATCCACTCTGATGTTTGGGGTTCGTCTAGGGTGCCTGTAATACCCCGAGAAATAATAATAGATAAAATCAGTAAAGATAGTGATTTATTTTAATTAAATCCATCACGAGAATGAAATTTCGATAGATTTGATTATTGTTGCGTTCACGGGTAAATTCGGGGCATTATGAATATTTTGCGACATTTCGGATAACTTCAAGTTTTATATTGGCGAATATATATATATATATATATATATATATATATATATATATATATATATATTCGCACGAGAATGAAATTTCGATAGATTTGATTATTGTTGCGTTCACGGGTAAATTCGGGGCATTATGAATATTTTTGCGACATTTCGGATAACTTCAAGGTTTATGGTATATATATATGTAACCTAAACCTTAAATCTTATTAACCCTATATGCGTATATGTATATCTATATATATTTAGAAATAATTATATAACTAGATAGAGGGATTTTTGGAGGAAATAAATTGTATCAGAGAAATTATACGTACGCAATTACACATATATATTTATCTAACTATTATAGCTTCCAGATAAATAAGATGTGGAAATAATTATACTTACATAGATTAACCACAAATCTCTTCCACATCATCAATCCACATCAATCCTCACTTACGCTCAATCCTACACAAGATATGAAATCTTAGCACCTATCCAAATCCTTCCACTACCATCGAGAGAAGCGCAACGTGAAGGAACGGACAACACCTATGTGTAGAAGTATAGGGGAATGATTAAACACTCTCCTCCCCATTGGCGGTCCCTGGTAAAAGGAAGACAACCTTCTCTCCCTTTTTCTTGCTGGCCAAGACTGTCGCAGAGGGAGGAAGATGAATCGTTTGAGGAGTGCAAGATTGGAAGAAGACACTCTTATATCCTCACAGCTCTGCATTCCCCCTCTCTTCCACACTCTATCTCTCTCTCTCTCTTCTCTCAAATTCTCGCGAGCAATACCAGTAGGAGGAGGAAGAAACACCGTCGGGAAATCGAGCTCGAAGTTGGAAGAAGAAGGGAACTAGGGTAAAGTCCTTTTCCTTGTAACTTAAGTTCTATCTTCTTATTTTCGATTCCGAGAATGGACTGTGTTTTGGTTGTGGCTGAGAAATACAAGTTTTCCCTTTATAAACTGCTTTCTTTCCGGTATACGAGTTCATGTTATACGTGTTTACATATATTCATAAGAAGTGGGATTCGACGTTCTGTTTTGAACTACTGCCTTGAATGGTGTTGTTGATTGATGATTAAGTTAAGCATATTGAACATCTAAAATGCTAAATCCATGAATACTCATGTTTTTTCTTCCTCTACGTTTTCCCCTCATTTCTAAGACAATAATATATTTATCCATGTCGTATCTATCTCTTAAAAGTGTTGAATGGAAACTGTCTTGATTAAAACATGTCAAACTACTGAAAATATGTATCCCATTAAGTGCTCGATAAAATGCCTAAGACAGTGTCTTGCCTTGTTTTTGAATCTGCACATATACCTTGTAAAACGCCAACTTGAGTTCATTATCTAGGCCACATGTCTAACGAAAAACTTAGCAAGTCAGATACCATTAGGAAGCGCTTCTTACTGATTTTTTCAATGCTTCAAACCGTTCGTGCATCGGACCTCAAATCGAGGAGTTATCCGCTGTAAAAATGGCTCCTCGAACTGCCCTTGTGCTACGAGCAGGGGAATGGCCATTTTCAAATGACTCCCAATCACTATAAAACTGATTAATGCCTATCGATGCTCATACCTTTGGAAAACCCTTCTTGTTGGCTTTCCAAAGAGACGCTTTGCGTATTTTTCGGAGCGGAGAAGGAGATACGAAGCCACAAAGTTCAGCTATCAAGCTGCTTGCCGAAACCAAGGCAGTACCTCAATGCCAATATATCGCTTGTCTCCGCATACCTAAAATTGTAAAGGGATACACCTGTGGTAAGCTACTTGTATAGGCTTTCCAATGCATCTCGCGGTTCATGAAACGGAGCCTCGATTGAGAAGATATACCTCGAAGAAAATTGCCAAAGAAAACGTTTCTTTAAGAACCCAGAATTTCCTGAGAAAAACATCCATTTTATTTGCAACTTTGCGACTGAATTATCGGTCAATTTCATGAACCGTAAAACCCAAAAAAATGTACCATTATATAGAACTCATTTACATCTTTGCACAGCGTTCCTCCGTTCATGATTTGGAGAACGGGCCGAAGAGTTTCACACCCTCGAACACGCCTGCAAAACCAGCCCCAACCCCATACTGTCCCGATCGCTGAGATACGCTCGCTTGAAAATAGCCCAGAAACTGTTTGACTTAATGCCTCAACCAGGAAAATTCTAAGTGTTGAACAAAGGCTTAACTAACAACCGTTTTGCGAGTTCAATTATGAACGACCCTCAAAGCTGGTAACCCCAAGCCCCATATTGTCTTAAACCTTGTCATACAGGCCATCTCCAGACCCTTTTCGTTCGCAACTTGGAGTTCATATCAAGAAGTTACACACCGGAGAAATCGCATTGTTGAAACACCCTATTTTCCCGGAACATACAGATCATTCAATTCAAGACAGTCTATGAGCTTCATTCCTTCTCGAAACTCAACAAACCTTATACCGATAGAAAACTGAGTTCATTGGCTTTCCAAAACCATGCTCGATGCATAAAATAGAATTCGAACGAAGAAGATATGAACCGCCAAAATACCGCTGGCAGAACTGCCGCAGTTTCACCGACTCGTGTTCGGGGACTACTTTCAATACCGAAATAGTGTCTGATCGAGAAACTTATTTCGACGGTCTTGTACCTTTCCAGGAAAGGAGTCCAAATATAAATTCTTACCGAAGACTGACGGTCGGATTGACGAGAACTAAAGCCGGAAGTTGCAGCGAAAATCTTTTCCAAACTATACTTTATATTTAAAAGACAACCTTAGATTCCGAAAATGAAAATGAATAAATACCAAAGCAGCTAAATCACCCAATGTAGAGGGGCTGCTATCGAAGATGTATACGGGGTATATCCAAGCAGGAATATTGAAGACGAATTTTATCATTTCGGGAAATAAAAGTAAAATAAACATTCGCTCTTTGTTAATGGAAACCTTATTCGCTAGAGGCGAACCTTGTGGTCTAGAATTTGAAGAAATTCTAGGATGACTAAGTTTGAACTACGACTAAAGTTAGGGTCTCTCTTGTAGGATCCGAGGAAGGACGATAACCCGAGAATCGCAGCTACGATAAGACAGCAACCACGAGGTGGGTTATATCTTCATCTAAACTTGTTCTGACCTAACACGTCAGATTGAAATTGTGTACACCCCCGTTAGTTGTGCAGTGGGTTGATCTTCACTGTGCTCTGAGTAACGGCTCGAGACCCTAGATGAAATTGGATCTGACATGTGTTCTGGGATGGCAATAGAGATAAAATTGGATCCGACGATGATGTATTCCGGGATCACAATAGAGATGAAATTTGATCCGACGAGGATGTGTTCTGGGATCGCAATAGAGATGAAATTGGATCCGACGAGGATATGCTCCGGGATCGCAAGAGTAACTAAAAGAATGTTGCACACGCGCGCAAAGAAAATGGAAAATGTTTCGTATACTTAGGAGTATCTTTTTGTTTTTAAAACCTAATAAGCTATACATTTATGCTCTGGATAACAAGTTTTATAAAAAGTTTTATTTAATGCTTGCCCACTGAGTACATTAGTAATCAGCCAAAAATCTTTTCGAAAACATTTTCTGGTTGAGCGCCCACTACTGACGAACGGAGCCGAGGGGAGGGTTGCTGTCAAATAAATTTAATTCCGCTGTGCTTAAATGGTTTTTACCCAAATTCAAGGAATGTAGTTCTTTTGTCAATCGTTACTCTAGACTTATCTTTATCCGAACTGCTTTCTATGTGTTCAGATACATATCACCTTTTGAGTGAATCTCTAACTGAAGATCCTATATTTAATTTTTGAATTATTTTGTATTATCTTTTAATTATGAATTCTCGATTTATTTATCTGTATTGTACCACACTCGGTCACACGCCTTTCTCGAAAATCGAGCTGTGACAATTTGGTATCAGAGCAGTTCGTTCTGCTCCGAACCTAAACCGTCGTTCAAGCGCTTCCCTAGATTTCAAGATTTGTTTCGCTTTTGAAAATCAAAAAGTGCATTTCATGTTAGTCAAGAATAGAATCTCTGGACTATTATGATATTCGACAACCCTCGGCTCGCCGTCGCAATGCCCTCGACTAAAGGTTGCCTTCTTTCAAAGACTTAATTTAAAAAATTATTTATGGAAGTGTGCGCAAACGACATTTGCTTGAAAGGAAGCATGAAATGAGGGAGTTGTCATGTTGAGTCATTTTGAAATCACATGATCGGATAAGAAAATGTGGTCGTATTAGAAAAGTCCACTCGACGAAAGGAACTTATGTTCTTTAATTCCCTTCGAGCTCATATGATAAAGTTTTACGAAAAGAAAGGTTTTCATATCGGGAATCTATGAGATCCCACGGCTATGCAAAACTACATCTTACGATTATTATTTTTATTATTATTATCAAAAGGGTTTATTGATGGGTTATTGGAGCCTGTTTGACGAAGGTTTTATGTGAACCGATTTGACGATGATGTGTTAATGAGAAAATGATTATCTTATGATTTTATGATGATAAGCTACTATAGTAAATGATATGGATGAACACTAGAGAGTTGAATATGGTTGATTAGACTTCTTGAACATAAGATTAGTGCTCTAAGTGTTTACCTACCTGCTTGGAATGGTGAGAACCTAGTAGGTACTATTAACACCACTGACATATTTGCTGCAATACTTATGATGTCAGAGCTTCACACTCTCTTATTTCAAGTGTGGTATGTTGAACCTAGATGCTAAAAGAACAAATAGTAATCTAGAAATGGATAAAACTAATATGACAATGACTTCCAGGCTTAATTGCTTTAACCTAGAACTGAACTTCGTTTGCGAGAATTTTTAGGCAGATATGTATGTTACCTCCATGAAATCTTAGGAATGGACTTGCTAATTGGGAATTGCACCACATTGTAGGAATACTATTCCTCAATCCCTTGAAAGGGAAGAAATGATTCTTCGTGATGTGAAAGTGGATGGAGGAGTTTCAACCATCTCTACTATGAGAGCTGCCAAGATGATCATGGTATAGAATTGTCAAGCTTTTCTGGTCAGCCTAACAAGAAACGACAAGACAAGGAAGGCCATAGAGGCAAGCCACAATCCCGTTTTATGGGACCTTTTGTAAACATTGAGAAGATAGACTCTGTGACCTATAGGCTGGTTCGACCATCTAGCTAGTAGACAATAATGTCAACATAGATGTTTTTCTCGATTTCCATTATAGAAAAATATTGGCACCAATCAAGAGACATAAGTTGTTGTACAAGAACAGTCACAACAATTCCTAATGCTTGAGATGTTATTGACAGAATGTGCGAAGAGTAACTGCGATTGATGCGTTTGACGAAATGCTTGAGGGACGAGAGGAATATTATCGTCTCTTAATACCCAATTATGTACCCATGTACAGTCGTTCTCGAGAGATTATATAAGGAAAACCTTTTTATCTTAAAGGAGTGAGGACGATGGAGACACGAATCCTAAGGAATCAACATTAGGTTCTAAGTAGATGATTAGGAAAAATATCCTTTATCTCCTTGATTTGCTCAGTATGTTGTTAAGATTTTTCATTTGATACGAATCATCCAAACTTTTGACAGAGAAGTCGGGCCTTGTGTTTCGTGGTCCAGAATCTCCTTGATAACTATACCACTTTCTTGAACATTGTAAAAGTCTTCTCATAGACGACTTCTTATAACCAGTCATCCATGACCATGGTCATCTTTTACTTGATTATATATTGTTTGAAATTTCTTTTCAACAACGCACCATCTTTGTGACTATTGTTTCTTTTCCTTGAGTATAAATTTGAATTTTACCATACAATTCTATCAGAGTAGTTTTGTTTCGCTTTGAAATTGAAGGATCTTTCATGTAAGTCTAGACTATAATCGCTAGACTTGAAAGTTAGTCAGCTATTCTGACCGTCCTCAAAGAATTTTTTTTTTTGTAAAAATGTGAATATTACTCGAGTTTTCTTACTTTGGTAATACGGTTCTTTTATGATAGGGATTGTAAGCCCATATTACCTAGTTTCTGAAAAGTGTCATTCGATTTTTCCCATTCTTTTGACTCAGCTCCAGTAAAAGGAAAATAATTTGAGATTCCTTATTCCTTGGTAAAACAATTCTACTTAATGTACAATTCAAATTGATTAATGAATTGTCATATTAGGTTCCCTCAACCTTTGTGACTCAGAAGCTATAAGTTCAGAAAAGTGATCATCTTGTAGTTGGAGCAACACACTAGATAATGTCGTGTTTTGACTTCATCCCTTATAAGTTTGACTTTTGGTCTAAACAGGGGTATAATGATTATGAAAAAAAAAGGATCTAGAATGCTTATAGAAGATAGAGATTTAGTTGGACTTATCTTGTGAGTCACATTATAGATTAAGATCTTTATAAATGACGAGAACATTGGCATGCTTAACTAGCACGTTGTGAGAATCAATACCTTGAGACAAACTAAGAGGTGGCAGTAAGTTGATGGAGTACCTCGGCAGTGGGAAGCTCGTGGAATGGCTCAAAAGCATGATGTACTTATCTACAATCAACTAACATATTTACTAGTAGTCAAACTTCACTCCAAACGATGGCTCTTCAGCTCCACTGTCTGCACAACTCTAAGATAAATGTCCTACCTAAGTACGTGATACCTCGAGTGCTACTTCCTTGCGGCTTAAAGCTTCACCTCTTCGCTAAGGATGATGCGACTTTAAGGCACAACCTTCGAACACGGTTAACGATTATATTAATGATATCATTACTGACAATTCTTCAAGCCTGCATGCATAGTTAGAGGTAATCGTTGCGAAATAATACCATGAACTTAGTCTACTTGAGATGGTAGATCAAGACCACCCGATGTTGAGGCGAACGATGTGAAGATAAAGGAACGAGTAAGATACTACTAATTTACGATATCTTACTATAAATCTCTAATGTATTTCTACACTAGATCTCGGGTTATGAGGAAGAGGACGTGGCAAGGAAAAGCACGTCACACCTACTTCATCCTAAAGTTAGCATATAGAAGCGTCCCCACGTAGTTAAGTCAATCTGAGAATGAGGTCAACGCATTTTCTACCAATTCGAGTCACGCTAGTGTCACACGAAGAGTCGGAAATGACTATTTAAAACTCTAGAGTACATAGTAATTTCATATCCTAGTCAAACTTGAATAAGTACTTTGCCTTAATAGAATGCGTCTATAACGAAAGCCATCAAGCAATGATTGCCAAGGCTACTTGTGAAAATGTACATCACACATGATGGGAAAATATTGAACAATAGTTAGTCCAAGGACATCTAAATTATCGTAATGACCAAGATAATGTTTTCTTCAAAATATTTCATTCAATGAGAGTTAAACGATTTAAATTCCAAGCATATAGGACCTGTCGAAGTCCTAGATAAGATAGACTTAACTGTTTATGGGTTGGATCTGCAACCCAATTCAATACATTTACATAATGTCTTCCAGATTTCTTGGTTAGTTGATCCCTAAACGCATAATAGTGTATGAAGGAGTGATCTTAATTAGATTCGGACCTAAGATGTGAGGAAAGATCAGGGCGAGTACATTGAAACGAGGCATTGTACGGTAAAAAAATGTAGATCACCACTTTATTGGGATGAAGTGGGGGAAAGAAAGCTTTTGGGACTAGAGTTGGTGCAACAGATGATAGAGAAGGTGGATTTAATCAAACAAAGAATCAAAGAGGCTCAAGATAGACAAAAGTCGTATGCGGACAAACGTTGAACCGATCTAGAGTTTAATGTCAGCGACAAAGTCTTTTTCAAAGTTTCCCCTTCAAAGGGAGTCATGAGATTCGGCAAAAGAGGGAAATTGCGACCTCGTTCCATAGCTCCCTTCGAAATCATAGAAAGGATTAGACCTGTAGCCTATAGTTTGGCCCTGCTGCCTAGCCTTGAAAACATACATGGCGTGTTTCACGTATCACAACTACGAAAGTGTGTTTTCAGTCCAAAACACGTGATCAACTATGATGAGATAGTCTAAGCTCAAGACTTGAGTTATGAGGAACGACCGGTGTGAATACTCGATCGGAAGATACAAAACCTAAGAATCAAGCTGATCTCCTTAATCAAAGTATTGTGGAGTAATCACGGACAAGAGGAAGCAACTTGGGAGCTAGAAGATAAGATGAAGACTCAATATCCGAGCTAGAGTTCCCAAATGCGTAAATTTCAGGACGAAAATTTTGTTAAGGAGGGGAAGATGTAATCCAATTAATAAAATCATAATAAATAAAATCAGTAAAGATAGTGATTTAATTCCAATTAAATCCATCACGAGAAATAATAATAAATAAAATCAGTAAAGATAGTGATTTAATTCCAATTAAATCCATCACGAGAATGAGATTACGATAGATTTAATTATTGTTGCGTTCACGGGTAAATTCGGAGCATTATGAATATTTCGCGACATTTCGGATAACTTTCGAGTTTTATATTGGCGAATATATTATTATATATGCGTGTGTATATATGTATATATATATATATATGTGAACAATTATATAACTAGATAGATGGATTTTTGGAGGAAATAAATTGTATCAGAGAAATTATACGTACGCGTTTACACATATACATTTATCTAACTATTATAGCTTCCGGATAAATAAGATGTGGAAATAATTATACTTACATAGATTAACCACAAATCTCTTCCACATCATCCATCCTCACTCACGCTCAATCCTACACAAGATATGACATCTTAGGCCTTTAGCACCTATCCAAATCCTTCCACTACCATCGAGAGAAGCACGCAACGTGAAGGAACGGACGATCCCTATGTGTAGAAGGATAGGGGAATGATTAAACGCTCTCCTCCCATTGGCGAACTCCCTGGCAGAAGGAAGACAGCCTTCTCCCCCTTTTTCTTGCTGGCCAAGACTGTCACAGAGAGAGGAAGACGAATCGTTTGAGGAGTGCTAGATTGGAAGAAGACACTCTTATATCCTCACAACTCTGCATTCCCCCTCTCTTCCACACTCCATCTCTCTCTCACTCTCAAATTCTCGCGAGCAATACCAGCAGGAGGAGGAAGAAACACCGTCGGGAAATCGAGCTCGAAGTCGGAAGAAGAAGGGAACTAGGGTAAAGCATTTTCCCAAGTAACTTAAGTTCTATCTTCTTCATTTCGATTCCGAGAATGGACTGTGATTTGGTTGTGGCCGAGAAATACAAGTTTTCCCTTTATAAACTTCTTTCTTTCTGGTATACGAGTTCATGTTATACGTGTTTACATATATTCATAAAAAGTGGGATTCGACGTTCTGTTTCGAACTGTTGCCTTGAATGGCATTGTTGATTGATGATTAAGTGAAGCATATTGAACATCTAAAATGCTAAATCCATGAATACTCCCTTTTTTCCTTCATCTACGTTTTCCCCTCATTTCTAAGACAAGAATATATTTATCCATATCGTATCTATCTTTCGAAAGTGTTGGAATGGTAACTGTCTTTATTAAAACATGTCAAACTACTGAAAATATGTATCTCATTAAGTGCTCGATAAAATGCCTAAGACAGTGTCTTGCCTTGTTTTTGAATCTGCACATATACCTTGTAAACCGCCTACTTGAGTTCGTTATCTAGGCCACCTGTCTAAAGAAAAACTTAGCAAGTCAGTTACCGTTAGGAAGCCCTTCTTACTGATTTTTTCATCACTTCAAACCGTTTGTGCATCGGACCTCAAATCATGGAGTTATCTGCTGTCAAAAATGGCTCCTCGAACTGCCCTGTGCTGCGAGCAGGGGATGGCCATTTTCAAATGACTCACAATCACTCTAAAACCAATTAATGCCTATCGATACTCATATATTTGGAAAGCCCTTCTCGTTGGCTTTCCAAAGAGATGCTTCGCGTATTTTTCGAAGCGGAGAAGGAGATACGAAGCCACAAAGTTCAGCTGTCAAGCTGCTTGCCGAAACCAAGGCAGTACATTAATGCCATTATATCGCTTGTCTCCGCTTACCTAAAAATGTAAAGGGATACACCTTTGGAAAGCTACTTGTATAGGCTTTCCAATGCATCTCGCGGTTCATAAAACGGAGCCTCGATCGAGAAGATATACCTTGAAGAAAATTGCCCAAGAAAATGTTTCTTTAAGAACCCAAAATTTCTTGCGAAAAACGTTCATTTTATTTGTAACTTTGCGACTGAATTATCGATCGATTTAATGAACCGTAAAACCCAAAAAAATGTACCATTATATAGAACTCATTCCCGTCTTTCCATAACATTCATTCGTTCATAATTTGGAGAACGGGCCGAAGAGTTTCACACCCTCGAACACGCCCGCAAAACCAGCCCCAGCTTTGGCGATCAGCGAAGTAGCTACTTTCCGTCCAAATTTTCAGAACTCTACGGAGAACCCAAAACCTAAACAGCATATCCCTAGAACGCCCTTACTTCAAGCTTTCTAGAACATCTCTCCGTCTATGAAATGAAGTCCCGATCAAAAGTTATGCCCCGAGCAAAACCATCCCTTTAAACTCCCAGCCTAAATTGTCCTCAGACCAGCAACATTATGGCTTGTTTGCCGAACGGCCTCGTAAACCAACAATTCAGAAACTTAAACCATCGAAAAGCTTTCTCTACAAGGTTTCCATAACATTTTTCCGTTCATAAAACCAAGTCCCGATCGCTAAGATACACTCGCTTGAAAATAGCCCAGAAACTGTTTGACTTAATGCCTCAACAAGGAAAATTATAAGTGTTGAACAAAGGCTTAACTAAAAACTGTTTTGCGAGTTCAATTATGAACGATCCTCAAAGTTGGTAACCCCAAGCCCCATACTATCTTAAACCTTATCATCCAGGCCATCTCTAGACCCTTTTCATTCGCAGTTTGGAGTTCATGTCAAGAAGTTACACACCGGAGAAATCGCATTGTTGAAACACCCTCTTTCCCCGGAACATATAGATCGTTCAACTTCAAGACAGTCTGTGAGCTTCATTCTTTCTCGAAACTCAACAAACCTTATACCAATAGAAAGCTAAGTTCATTGGCTTTCTGAAACCATGCTCGACGCATAAAATAGAATTCGAACGAAGAAGATATGAGCCCCAAAGTACTGCTAGAAGAACTGCCGCAGTTTCACCGACTCATGTTCGGGGACTACTTTCGATCCCGAAACAGTGTCTGATCGAGAAATTTATTTCTACAATCTCATACCTTCATGAAAAGGAGTCCAAACATGAATTCTCATTGAAGACCGACGGTCGGATTGACGATAACTAAAGCCGGAAGTTGCTGCGAAAACCTTTTCCAAGCTATACTTTATATTTAAAAGATAACCTTAGATTCCGAAAATGAAAATGAATAAGTACCTGCTAAATCACCAAATGTTGAGGGGCTGCTATCGAAGATGCGTACGGGGTATATCCGAGCAGGAATATTGAAGACGAATTTTATCATTTTGGGAAATAAAGCAAAATAAACATCCGCTCTTTGTTAACGAAAACCTTATTTGCTAGAGGCGAGCCTTGTGGTCTACAATTTGAAGAAATTCTTGGATGACTAAGTTTGAAGTACGACTAAAGTTAGGGTCTCTCTTGTAGGACCCGAGGAAGGACGATAACCCGAGAATCGCAGCTACGATAAGACAGCACCACGAGGTGGATTATATTTTCCTCTAAACTTATTTTTGAGTTATTAAGCTCTTAAGTTATATGAAATGTTGTTATCCACAGAAATTTGCGCGTTCGATTAAGTTTAATGCTCTTGTATGGTTGATCGAGGTTTTTGTTCTAACCTAACATGTCTGACTAGAATTGTGTAAACCCCCCCCCCCCCCCTGGTTGTGCAGTGGGTTGATCTCCATTGTGCATTAATATTTATAATGGATTATCTGGGGAAAGGCTCGATATCCAAAGCTGAAAAGGGTGCTCTGAGTAAAGGCTCGAGGCCCTAGATGAAATTGGATCGGACGATGATGTGTTCCGGGATCGCAATAGAGATAAAATTGGATCCGACGAGGATGTGTTCCAGGATCGCAATAGATATGAAATTTGATCCGATGATGATGTGTTCCGGGATCGCAATAGAGATGAAATTGGATCCGACGATGATGTTTTCCGAGATTGCAAGAGTAACTAAAAGAACGTTGCACGCACGCGCAAAGAAAATGGAAAATGTTTCGTATTCTTAGGAGTATCTTTTTGTTTTTAAAACCTCATAAGCTATACAGTTATGCTCTGGATAACAAGTTTTATAAAAAAAATTATTAAATGCTCGCCCACTGACTATACTAGTACTCAACCCAAAATCTTTTCAAAAATATTTTCAGGTTGAGCAGCCACTACTGACGAACAGAGCCGATGCGAGGGTTGATGTCATATAAATTTAATTCCGCTGTGCTTAAATGGTTTTTGCCCAATTCAAGGAATGTAGTTCTTTTGTCAATCGTCACTCTAGACTTATCTTTATCCGAACTGCTTTCTATGTGTTCAGATACTTATCACCGTTTGAGTGACTCTCAAACTGAAGATCCTAAAATTTAATTTTTGATTTATTTTGTATTATCCTTTAATTAGGAATTCTCGATTTATTTATCAATATTGTACCACACCCGATCACGCGCCATTTCCTGAAAATCGGGTTGTGACAGCAGAGGTGCGCATTATATGCTGACAATTATCATGATTACTCTAGAAAGGTTTGAGCTTTCTTTCTGAAGCAGAAAAGTGAAGTGTTTTCCACTTTCAAAGAGTTAAATTTTATTATAGTGAATTTTCCCCCCTCTGCCCATGGATGTATGTCTATTGACCGAACCACATAAAATCTTGAGTTTTTGTTTATTTTCTCGTATATCGTTTACTCTATTTTATAACAGATTTCTGTAGGAGATATTCCTTCATTCTAACAATAGTAAAACAAACACATATGGCATATGCATCATTATATGTCACAATTTTTAGATGAATGACATGTGAAAATATACTTAATTAGTGATTTCATAACTTTCCGAAACAAAATAACTACGAAGTCTTCCACTATATATATTAGAGGATATATCCTTATCGTGGAAGATCTAGTGACCATCGTAAGAGCTTGAGGGTCGTGATTAGGGGTGTTACGTTATGTTGAAAAACCTGTATACCGCAGATACCGTGCCTAAAATATACCAAAAATATCGAATTTTTGGTATATCGAGATTTTCGGTATGGTATGATATCGTACCGAAGTTTTTCGGTACGGTAACGGTATGTGATTTCTCATACCGCGGTATATCAATTCATACCGAACCTCGATATATACCGTGGTACATATCGTGTACCGATATACCGCGGTATACCGATTAATATCGAACCTCAGTATATACCAGTACCGATATACAGCGGTATACCAGCTTCATGGTTTCCCAGAATGGTGGGGAGATCGGCCTCGAGGAGGACGTGGCGCAGGACGTGGGAGTGGCAACAATCGAGGAGGTCGTGGTGGTGGTCGTTCTGGCAGCCGTGGTAGATCAAGTGGTGCAGCGGGTGTTCGTACAAATGCAACCGTAACTGAATCTACCTCCAGTGCAAGAGGTGTTGAAGCTACTGCAGGTTTAGCCGGAATTTCTTCTGCACAGATACAACAACTACTTGAGGTGCTTACACAAGCTAAAGCCAAGGAACGGTTGTATGATAAGAAAGATAAGAATGGTTGGATTATTGATTCCGGTGCTACTAATCATGTTGTATGTGACTTATCTCTCTTACGAGATGTTCGGCAAGTGCCTTGTTGCTCGGTGAAAATACCGGATAATTCTATAGTTGAAGCACAACAAGAAGGAAAAGTGGATTTGCAGGGGGGATTGGTTCTTCATAATATGTTATATGTTCCGCATTTATCTTGCAATTTAATCTCCGTATCACAATTGATTGATGATTATGATTGTGCGGTGCAATTTGCTAAAGGTGTATGTGTTATACATGGCCCTCCGACGAAGATGGTAATTGGAGCGGGTGAGAGGCTGGATGAATTGTATTTTTTCCGAGGTGTTCCAGATATGCGTGTGTTGGCTCTAACTGGAGTTTCTTCCTTTGAGTTGTGGCATTGACGAATGGGACATCCGTCAGATTCGGTCTTGAAGTTGCTTCTGCTATGAGTCGGTCTCCTTAGAAACAAAATAAGGCATGTAATGTGTGTCCACGTGCCAAACAATGTAGGTCCAGTTTTCCCATTTCCACGAGTCGTGGTAGTCGAATTTTTGAACTTCTTCATTTGGATTTGTGGGGGCCTTACAAGCATCCTTCATCTTGTGGGGCTACCTATTTTTTGACAATCGTTGATGACTATTCGCGAGCCGTTTGGATTTATTTGTTATGCAATAAGACGGAAGATTTGCCTATGTTTACTGATTTTGTTTCTATGATTGGACGTCAATTTGAACAAGTTGTCAAACGTGTGCGTAGTGATAATGGGACCGAATTTCGTTGTTTGGATGCATATTTTCGTACTCATAGTATTTTATTTGAAACTTCATGTGTTGGGACTCCACAACAAAATGGAAGAGTTGAAAGAAAACATAGACATATTTTAAATGTCGCTCGAGCTTTTCGTTTTCAAGGTCATTTACCTATTCGATTTTGGGAGGAGTGTGATGGCTGCATGTTATTTAATTAATAAAACAGCTACTATTTTACTTGACGGTAAATCTCCTTATGAGGTGTTGTTTGGAAAATCACCTTCACATGCCCCACTTCGAGTTATAGGGTGTTTGTGTTATGCTTATAATCAACGTCGTGATGGAGATAAATTTGCTAGTCGTAGTAGAAAATGTGTTTTTGTGGGTTATCCGTTTGGCAAGAAAGGTTGGAGATTGTATGATCTTGATACTCAAGAATTTTTTGTATCTCGTGAAGTTCAATTCTTTGAACATGATTTTCCATTTGAACCAAAATCTTCCTTGACCACTAAAGATTTAACACCTCAAGCTGCTGAGTTTGGTGACGGTTGTAGTGATGATGATACAAGTGTTGTTGATGGTGGTGAAGATGATGTGTCAGATAATGTTGTAGATGTTGAAGAACAATCTTTGGAGCATGATGAATCACATTCTCCTTTGGTTGAAGATAGAGAAGTCCAAGTTGAAGATGATTTGGGTTGGGGAAAAAGAACTAAGATTCCCAACACAAGGTATCGGGATTATGTGATTGACACCGTATGGAAAATAAGTCCATCCACGCACTCATCGGCTTCGTCACCTTCTTCAGGTACACCTTATCCTATAACTCACTTTATTAGTTGTGCTTGTTTTTCGGAAAACCATCAGCATTTTCCTGCAGCTATAACTATGGGATGTGAACCAAAGAATTTTAAGGAAGCTATTCGTGATCCTCAATGGAGTGATGCCATGAATAAAGAAATTCGGGCCTTAGAAGAAAATGGCACTTGGAAACTGGAATCTTTACCATCAGGTAAGAAGGCGCTTGGAAGTCAATGGATTTATCGTATTAAATATAAATCGGATGGCACTGTGGAGTGTTTAAGGCGCGATTGGTGATTTGTGGCAATCATCAAGTAGAAGGTATTGACTATAACGAGACATTTGCTCCCGTTGCAAAAATGGTGATTGTTCGTACTTTCCTCACTATTGCTGCTATTAAAGGATGGGAAGTGCATCAAATGGATGTACATAATGCATTTCTTCACGGTGATTTAAGTGAGGAATTGTACATGAGAGTGCCGCCGGGATTTAAGAATGCGAAGCCGGGCATGGTGTGTAGGTTGAAGAAGTCTTTGTATGGTCTCAAACAAGCGCCTAGATGTTGGTTTGCCAGACTATCTACCTCGTTGAAAGCTTATGGTTTTGTGCAGTCGTGCTCAGATTATTCGTTGTTTGTCTTCCGTAAAAATGGTATTCAACTTTCGGTCCTTGTATATGTTGATGATATGATTATTGCTGGAAATGATAAGGTGGTATTGGAGGCTTTCAAGCAGTATCTTGGAAGTTGTTTTCGTATGAAGGACTTGGGAATCTTAAAATATTTCCTAGCTCTTGAAGTAGCACGCAATAAAGAAGGCTTCTACTTGTGCCAACAGAAATACGCTCTTGAAATCATTTCGGAAGTGGGGCTTTTGGGAGCCAAACCGACCTCATTTCCTCTTGCACAGAATCATGGTCTAGCACAAGCTACTGGAGATTTGCTGATTGATCCAGAACCATATCAACGCCTGGTGGGACGTCTAATTTATTTGTCTATAACACGACCGGATCTTGCATACTCGGTGCACATATTGTCTCAGTTTATTTAGCAGTACTCTCGGGATGAGCATTGGGAGGCTGCACTTCGTGTCGTCCGCTATCTCAAGAAAAGTCCGGGTCAAGGGATTTTTCTTGCCGGTAATCAAAATCCTCGCCTGGTAGGTTGGTGCGATTCTGATTGGGCTAGTTGCCCTCAAACAAGACGTTCCATAACTGACCTGTTTGTGACTTTGGGTGATTCACCAATCTCTTGGAAAACCAAGAAGCAACAAACGGTCTCACGGTCTTCTGCCGAGGCCGAGTATAGAGCCATGGCAGCTGTTGTGTGTGAACTCAAATGGTTGAAACAATTGTTGGACGATTTGAGGATTGAGCATGGTCAATGTATGAAAGTGTATTGTGATAGTCAATCTGCTTTACATATAGCTCAAAATTCAGTGTTTCACGAAAGAACTAAACATATTGAGGCTAACTGTCACTTTATTCGTGATGCTATCAAGGAAGGTTTGATTTGTCCCTCGTACGTGTCTACTAAAGTGCAGCTCGCGGATATTTTCACCAAGGCGTTAGGCAAGGCGATGTTTGATTCTATATTGTGCAAGTTGGTTGTGCGAAATTTGCACACTCCACCTTGAGGGGGGATATTAACGGATACCATAATTATGGGGATTTGCATAATTATAGAGATATGCATATATTTGTATACCATAATTATAGAGATATGCATAATTATAGAGATATGCATATATTTGTATACCATAATTATAGGGATATGCATAATTATAGGGATATGCATATATCTTTTTCCTTTTATATAGTTTCTTTAGTTGTATATATATGAGATGTATGTATGAGACGGTGACGAGAAAAGATTTACATCAAATCATTTTGTGTTTTTGACATTGTGTTTTTCACAGTTGGTTAATGAAAGATTAAGGGTGTCATTATTCTTGATTCATTGTATTTTCAGGTTTGGTCAAATTTTTCACTTCTCCTTTGCTTGTGTGTTGTACAGTTGTATTTCCTAGGTTTTTTCTTTCTACATGTTGATAGGGACTTGTGTCTTTTATGGTTTGTTGGTTCGTTTTGTGTTTATAGGGTAGATATATGGGAGTAGTTGATTTCTGGATTGTTCTCAATGTTGCGAAGTACAGGGTCGCGACTTAAAAAGCCTACAAAAACAATGCGTCCAGCTTCACAAATAACTGAGTATTTTGTTTCTTTGTATTTATTGTTTTAGTATTTGTATTTGCTATTTTTTCCGATGATCTAAAAAGCACTTGTGAGGGAATGTAAATAGGTGATATTGTCTTGTGTTCTACATATATCAGTTGAGAGAGAATGGAAAAATTCAGTTAGTCTATTGACTATGTATCCGCGTCTGTCGTAACCTTTGTCGTGACCCTATTCAAAATAGTCGGTCTATTACCTTTTCCATATTTGTGCCATACTTTCGTACATATTCTTTTATTCTTTTATATCTAAATCTATACGGTGCTTGTGGTGGATACGTCTTTTGTTTTTGTTAGGTTGCTTCACTCGATAGTGCTGCCAGATATTGCATTTGTGCTACCTAAGAGCGTTGGGAATACGGATCGTATTTCCAAAGCGTGGGAGGCTTGCGAATTTCTCAAGTATTATTGTCAGTGTAAAAGATATATGTATATTACTAATTATCAAATTTTATACTCCCTCCGGACCAATTATTTTGGGAGGGCCCTCAACATCAACAAGGTACTACCCGTCGCTGTAAGTTATACTCCCTCCGTCTCATTTAACATAACACGTTTCTTTTCTACGCGAGAATTAAGAAAATGGATAATAAAGTATGAGAGATGGGTAAATAATAAAATAAGAGAGATAAGATGAATAAGTTTGTGAGATACTAAATGATAAAGTAGGTGAGAAAAATAATAAAATATGAGAGATAAATGAAAAAGTAGGAGAGAGAATTAAAAAGTAAGAGATAATATATTGTTGAAAGTTATTTTCTTTTAAGGAAACGTGTCATTTTAAGTGCGACATCCCGAAAAGAATAACGTGTCATTTTAAATGGGACGGAGGGAGTATTTTACAACGTGTTTAATTTTTAACAAAATGTCATTAGGTAGACGGGTACGGGTTGCATGTGGCAGTTAAACGATCTGCCCGCCGCTTCCATTGTTCTCCTCTAAAATTAAAATTCATTTTATTCTTAATGTATTTTAATCTCTTTCCTTCTTGTCGATATATAGTGTTATGCTATATCACATGGATTTACGGATGGGGAATGTGATTAGGTATTGGTTTAACGTACCTTGTGCATTTTTTAATTCCAGTTCAATGCATAATTGCTTTATGTGACTGCGTGTTCAGCAAAGAAGGTAAGGGATGGATCTGACGATATACAGTGTTACGTTGTACTGCATGGATTTACAGGCATGGGTTATACATAGACATTTTTTTTAACTATTTAATTATTGGATTATATATTATGTATGTCTTCTCTTTTGTGTTTGCGATTTGAATACCTGAACTAAAACATTGTCTTTCTTTGCGCTTTGATAATATAGAGTGACAGGTGCTTTACTTTTCATTGTAATTGTTTCTGCCTATCGAGGATTAACAGCTAGGCACGTATTGATGATGTTTGTTATGTTTGCTTGTACACGGTTGTAGTTGTGACTTTGTTGATGATGTTTCATGTTATGTTTTAGGATTTGCTCTAATGGATGTTCTTTTTAAGAAAATGAAGACAATACCGATGGCTTAGTTTGAAGATGGAGATATTCTTGGTAACATTCTTTTGCGTTTATCGGTAGAAGATTGAAGCAGTTATAACTGGTATCTAAGCGTTGGTATGATATCATTTTTTGTTCTTGTTTTATCAAACAACAAGAAGTTAATGCTACATTGAACCGAATATCTGGATTTTTTTATTAAAGATGTTTTGACGTGAATTGAGGGTTCGGATATTGAATCTGTTCCTTATGTTCCTTATGGAGGGGATGCTTTGTCTGTTAGGTACAATAAGTTGGACTTTTTAGATGAACCAGTGAACGTGATGTTTTCTAGTGTTACGATTTTATGTTACCGAAGTTGTTTTCCATGTTTGGAGCCTAAATATATATTTGTAATCCTCTGAATAAGCATAGTCTATTTTTTGTCCTCCTAATCACTTGTCATTGAGGTACAGTGTGGCATTTATATTAGATGTATCCGGTAACTTGGATGTTGATATCGTTGATATGACTGTGGTTGCTATGTTTGGAGTTGAGTTGGGCAATGCTGATTACCGATTTTTGTTCGATATTTATTCATGTAAAAAAGAGATGTGGTGAAGGTCTAATGCTACTTGTGATTCTGCATTTTATATTGGTTAACGTATCATAATGGTGTGCTTGTGTTTGATTACAGTAGTGATCTGTCTCATTTTATTTCTCCTCCAATTCCTTACGTTCAGTTTTTGGAATCCTTTCCAAAAATGTGTATTGGTAGGGTAAATGATGAGATTCATCTTATATCTTATCTTATATAATACTAAAAGACAATGCAATACGTCCCTATTCATTCAGTTAATTCGTATACCTCCGTCTCACACAATCCCTATCCCTCTGCCGTGTTCATCGACAAATTTCCATTTTATTTCGCGCCAACTGTTAGGCGCATTCCGAGCGTCGTCCCGCGGGCTTCCGCATTCTCGAGGCGAAACCGACGCGTCGTCATTCCTTCTTCAAATCAAATCCCTACCAGTCCTTGCTTTCGTAGTAGTTGGTGTTGACCCACACCTTCTGCCATTCTTCGCGCGGAAAATTTAGTATATTTTCCGTATATTGTTCTCTGCTTATAATTGGTCTTTTGTTTTTTGTTTCATTGCATTTCTGATGAGCGGTGTTGCTAGGAGTGTTGTAGTTTTTGGGCGTGGTACCAAGAAAAGGGCGAGGTGTACTTGTACTGGTGTGTATTATTATGTTGTGGTTAATTATTGGTTTTGATCGATTTGTAGTTTTTTTTTTTCTGGTTTCGTTTAGGTGCAATTGAAGTATTTGTAGGTGGTTTCTCTGAATCGACCAATGGTCCGAATAGGTCCGGTCGGTTTGCTGCTGGGAGTTCTCAAATGTGTTTGTTAGATGATGTGAGAGGTGGTGGTGGTGGCTTTGTGGTTCCTGTAATTGATGAGGAATTGGAAGGTATTATCTTTTTAGTTTTGTTTAAAATTTATTGATCAATTTCATATTTTTTCTATTTTTATATATGACCTGTCGACTGTTGATTCCTTGCAATGGTCATCGCTAAAGTATTCTTATGAATTTGTGGTATGATACTAAAAGACCATGCAATACGGCCCTATTCATTCAGTCGATTCGTATATACATCTAACATCCCTCTCACATAATCCTTGTTCTTCCGCCTTTTTCGTCCGCGATAACTAATTAATGGGTATGGGGTATACCCCTCTTTTGGTATTTAGTGGTGTACACCACTACAAAAAAAAAGTATATAATAAAATTACATAATAATTGTATAAGCATATACAGCTAGATACATTGGGATTTATGGGTTTCTTTCATATTTTATGCAATACTTGATAGTTATTAAGATTTATTAATATTATGTAGAGTGTAATAAGATGTGTAAAATTGGCAGGCGTTGTTTTCTGCTAATGTATATGTATCGTTATGTTTAATAGTATGTTTAGGTGATCCGATAAATCAAATGATTTTTTATTAATGATGCATGTATGGGAGCGTCGATTCAGAATTCTGTTGTGTATTTTGATTGCAGAAAATTATGCTTCTTCGTTCGGTCGTGGCATGCGTGTTGCGAAGATTATTTCAGATCATGTATTGAATGGGGGAGTTTCTATAAATGATACTGGTTCAACATTTATTCATGTGCGTCGTGGTGGAGGTTGGGGAGTTATTGGTTCTTCCTCTGAGGCAGTATTGACGCGAGGATCTGAAGGTGATCTATTGTTGTTTTTTATTGTTTGATTTGTGGTTGTTTTATTGTTTGTTTTGTTGCAGGAAATTGTCGAATTCCATTCCGTTTTGGGACGCGGATTGCAAGGATGGTTTTGGATGATGTTTCGGGCGGTTTTGCTTCGTCTGTTGTTGTTGATGTTGTTCTTGCATTGTGATGAACACCGATTTTCGAGATTGTAGTTGTCACGGTTGAGATCTTAGTTTTCTTCCTGAAAACCCTAATTTCAATATAACCACAGTTGCTGATATGGTTATTATGTTTTTGATAATTCAATTCCCACGTATGATTAATAGAAAACAACGAAATAGAATATGAGCTAAATATCCAGTAACTTAGAAAAACAAACGATAAACAAATAAAAAGTTCCTTCGAAACCGAAGTTCCGCCCTCAAGACTCAAAGCCTTGCCCCATTCGAAATCCCAAAATCTGCATACCCTATACTACGAGTTCTCATCCTATTTATACGGATGGATACCCACAAAAACATACCTAAAATAAATTACTTGAATTATAGAAATAAATATAAAAAGAACGAATCCTATTTTGAAAAGGAATAAATCTTCTCTTGCCTTATCTTGAGTTATATCTTTCCATCTTGATCGTGCCCAATCTTTTATCGCCATGCATGCATGGCGTTTGCTTCTATTTCTCGCGATCTTTCCTTGCACGCCTTACATAGAATCTTGCGAAATGATCTTCCCGATCCGGTGCTTCGTTCCTCGTCGCGTCTCTTACTTGCTCCACATCAACTCCTTCCTCCTCAAAAACGGCCTTGTCCTCAAGGCCGAAATTTGGGAATTGGTGCTTAAATTCTTCTAATTTAACCCATGTTGATTCCTCCTCACCTCTATTCTTCCATTTTACCAAAATTTCACGACATGTGCCTTCTGCCGAAACCCGATCTCGTGCGCGCACTATCTTTTCTGGATCAAATATGTCGCCCTCTTCAAATGTTATGGAATCCGGTAGTGTTGGTTCAATGGAATGGTTTCCAATTACTCGTTTAAGCTGGCTAACATGAAATACCGGATGAATACCACTCCCCATTGGTAACTTCAGTTCGTACGCTACTTTCCCGACTCGTCTCATCACTTCGAACGGACCATAAAATTTAATAGCTAATTTGGAATACGAAGAGGACCTAACCGATTTTTGACGATATGGTCGAAGTTTAAGAAAGACGTGATCCCCAACCGCAAATTCTACTTCGCGTCGACTTTTATTCGCATAAACCCGCATGCGTTCTTGTGCCTTTTCCAAATTTTCTCGTAACTGCTTCAAAATCTCGTCACGGGACATGAGAACGTCCGATACAGCTGCTACTCGGCAGTCCTCCGGCAAATGCCTCCTTAAATTCGGTGGTGGTCGGCCATAAACAAGCTCAAATGGTGTGGTTCGTGCCGCCGTTTGAAATGAGGTGTTATACCAATACTCCGCCCACGGTAGCCACCCCGCCCACTTTCGCGGTCGTTTCGCACAAAAACAACGTAAGTATGTTTCCAAAATACGATTTAAAACCTCCGTTTGACCATCCGTTTCCGGATGGTAAGCGGTACTAAATTTTAACTTCGTACCTTGTGCCTTGAATAGCTCACCCCAAAAAGTGCTAACAAACACGGGATCACGGTCACTTACGATGGACGCGGGCACTCCATGCAACTTAACGACAAATTCCATAAACTTAGAGGCTACATGACGTGCAGTAATCGGTTGGCGCAACGGTATGAAATGGCCATACTTTGATAAACGATCCACCACCACCAACACACACGAATATCCCATGGACGGCGGTAGACCGGTTATGAAGTCCATTGAAACATCTTCCCATATGCATTCTGGAATCGGTAGTGGTTGTAATAAGCCGGCCGATGACTGTGCATCGTATTTCGCTTGTTGACACGTCAAGCAACTTGCTACATAATTTTGGACTGTAGCGAACATGCCTCTCCAATACACACTTGCAGCAATTCTTCTATACGTTCGTAATACTCCGGCATGCCCCCCGATGGAGTGTTATGGAATTCATGCAGAAGTACTGGAATACATTTGGAGTTGGTAGACAAAACCAAACGGCCTTTGTGTAATAATCGATTGCCGACAACTGAATAGTGTGGATGTGAATTTTCATCTTGTGCTAGTGCCGTACGAATTTCCCGTAAAGTTGAATCCGTTTGCTGCTCTCGAATTATGTCGGGCAAATCATTCCAAATGGGTAAACTCACTGCGAGAAAAGATCCCTCTTGACAATCCGACTCCTCGTGACGTCGAGACAGTGCGTCCGCGGCTTTATTTGAAACTCCGGATTTAAATTCGATTGTAAAATCATACCCGAGTAACTTAGAAACCCATACTTGTTGCGCTGGTGTTGCTACCCTCTGATTTAGTAAGTGCTTGAGACTATGATGATCTGTGCGCACCACAAACCTTCTTCCAATTAAATACGGCCGCCAATGTTGGATCGCCATGACCAAACTCATCAATTCCCGTTCGTATGTGGACGTGATATTGTTTTCCGCACGAAATCCCTTACTATAAAACGCGATCGGGTGCTTCTCTTGCATTAACACCGCTCCTATGCCGGACTTGGAGGCATCACACTCGATTATAAAGGCTTTCGAAAAATCGGGTAGGAGTAAAACCGGAGCCGATGTGATAGCAGTCTTTAGTGCCCGAAAAGCCTTCTCCGCGTCCTCATTCCACTCAAATTTTCCCACGGTTGCTTCTTTTTGTAATAAAGTCGTTAATGGTTTAGCAAGAATTCCATAACCCTTGATAAATCGACGGTAGTAGCCGGTCAATCCCAAAAATCCTCGCACTCCTTTCAATGTCATCGGCGTCGGCCACTCTACCACAGCGTGTACCTTGTCTGGATCCATAGCTACGCCGTCAGCTGAGATTAAGTGCCCTAAATAATCCACTTGAGTTGCGCCGAAAATGCATTTCTTTCGATTTACATAGAATTTATGCTGCTGCAATTTATCCAACACGAGGGTTAGATGTTTCACATGCTCCTCCCACGTCGAACTATACACCAATATATCGTCAAAAAAAACCAAAACTCCCCGTCTTAGAAATGGACGAAAAAGATCATTCATAGCCGATTGAAAAGTCGCCGGTGCATTAGTGAGACCGAACGGCATGACTAAAAACTCATAATGTCCGTTATAAGTTCTAAAAGCAGTTTTCGGAATGTCCGACTTCTTCATTCTAATCTGATGATACCCTGCACGTAAATCGAGTTTGGAGAAAACCCTTGCTCCTGCGAGTTCATCGAGTAGCTCTTGAATTACCAGAATAGGATACTTATCTCGGATAGTGGCTTTATTTAGTTCGCGATAGTCAACACAAAATCTCCAGCTTCGGTCTTTCTTTTTTACCAACAATACTGGACTTGAGAATGGACTATAGCTGGGCCGCACAATTCCTGCTGCTAACATATCGGCCACTAACTTCTCCATCTCGTCTTTTTGCAGGTGATTGTACCGGTACGGCCGTACCATGATTGAGCCCACCCCCGGTTATAAAGGAATACTGTGCGCGACACCATGATCCGGAGGAAGTTCGCTAGGTTCCTAAAACACATCCGGAAAATTTTCCAAAATTGAAACAATATCTTTCGGTACCTGTGCCGACTCAAGTTGTCCTGCCAAATTCCAGCCGAGCGCCACATCGAAGACCCATACTGCCATTTCCACGTTGTTCAACTTTTGAATAGCTTTCAATGCCATTAGGGCTCGAAGCCGTGATCCATCGCCATGCAGCCGTATCATTTTTCCGTTAAGCTCAAACATGAGATATAACTGCTCATAATTTACACGTAATTCTCCGAGAGTTTTAAGCCATGCAATACCGAGTATTAAGTCCACTCCACTTAACGGAAAGATATGACAATCCATCGTGATCACTCCCGGTTCCAGTTTAATATTCACGCCGGTACATAAGCCTTCGGAAAACACACGGTGGCCGTCTCCCAACCGTACCGGAAAAACCTTGGAAACATCCGCGCGTAACCCTACTTCCGCCACCAGCCGATTTGAGATAAAGTTGTGCGAAGCCCCACTGTCCACGAGTATGGTGACTCCTTTTCCTCTGAGCTTACCCAGTAATCGAAGCGTATCCGTTCCAGAAAACCCATACGCCGAGAAGGCGTTTAAAATAATGCCTCCTGCTGAATTTGAGCCCTCCTTCTCTACTACCGGAATCAACACCTCATATTCTCCTCCTTCTGTTAAGACTACTTCCTCCAGCTCCAAGTGGTCGGTGTCGTCCTCATCCACCATCAAAATTCGTAAGTTTTTAACCGCGCAAACATGATTGGTGGGGTGATGCGGTAACTTACACTTAAAGCATAACCCTTTCTGACGTAGCTCCTCTCTTTCGGTCTCCGTCATACGACGGAATGGTGCTCAGATAATTCCAGCACGCGCGGTAGAGGTCGCCGCTGCTGGTGGTGCTGGCAAAGCCAGCGGAGTCGGTGCGGGGATCGGGGTTGGCCGCAGATATTGTAACGAGGGTTTTTGCGGGGTCCATTGCTCCTTATATCCACCCCTCATGCGGGAGCTATTTCGTACCGTGATCTCGGCCTTCCGAGCTAGCTTTATGGCGGTCGAAAAGTCTGTTGGTTCGACGAACCACACTTGATCCCGTATGGATTCTTGTAAACCCATAATAAACAAACTCAAAATATTTTCCCGTGGCACCGTTTTGACTTGATTTGCGAGGTGTGTAAATTGGTCAATATACTCCGAAACGTTGCTTGTCTGCTTAAGTGCCGCTAACTTGGCGAACGCGCTGCCTTCACGGCCTTCGTAAAATCTCTCCGCCACGGCCTTCGAGAATGCCGGCCATGTATACTCCGGTGTTTCTGCCGTAAACCAACCATACCAATTTAATGCCGGACCTTCCATTGCCACGCCCAACAATTGCCGTCGTTGCATCGCCGTACTGCCATACAGCTCGAAGTGGTGGTTTACTCGGGATATCCACCCTAATGGGTCATTGCCATTGAAATTCGGCAAAGGAGGTGGGATATCCACCCTGATCGGATTCGTTTAAAGAAGAAAGATTAATTGAAAACATAAAATAACCAAACGAATCCGATCAGAATTCGTCCCAAATCAAAGCACACGGCTTTGCCCAAATTAGTCCAAAAACCAAGATGACTAAACTAGGGTTCTCATCCCCTTTTTATAGGATGGAAGCCCACAATTATTGACGTAAATAAACAAGCCCAAAATACGGAATTATTAAATTAAACTAATACGGAAATAGAATAATAAAATACTTAAGGAAATACTAAAACTCCTTCAGCCATGATGCCGGACTACTCTTGTCTTCTTCGTCGACGGACATAGACTTGGAGAACCTATTTTTCGGCGGTGCTTCTTCCATCTCCGTCCCCGCCTCCGAACGCTTCACATCAACTTCCTTCCCCTCAAAAACAGCCTTGTCCTCAAGGCGGAAATCCGAAAACTGACTTCGTAACTCCTCCAATTCCACCCACGTAGACTCTTCTTCTCCTCGCATTCTCCACATTCGATCTTGCGCCCGTTCTAAATTCACCCGAAATTGCTTCTCAAATTTATCCCGTGACAATACTACGTCCGAGACCACGGCCATGCGGTATTCCTCTGACAAATGCCTCATCCCTCTAGGCGGCGGCCATCCATAGGCCAACTCAAATCGAGTAGCCACGCGACGAGCCGTCATCGGAGTACGGCGTGGGATAACAAGTCCATACTTTGGTAGTCTATCCACCACAACCAAAACACAAAAAATTTCCTTTGGTGACGGAAGACCGGAAATGAAATCCATTGAAATATCCTCCCAATTTCGCGAAGGAATCGGTAGTGGATGCATCATAACAGAGTGGTCCATTCCAGCCCATGGGTCCACGGTCTTAACTCTCTGCAAGTTCTGCCCATGAAGGTTCTCAATATCGGTTTTAAGATATGCCTTTTCTTCTCTTAAATCATTCTTCTCCTGGATTAGCTCACGGGACTCCTCACTGGGTGCAACATATTCGGAGTTTGATCTTTCAATTTGAGAGGTCAAATCCTTAATCATTTGAATCATATTAGAGATAATAGCTGCTTTATCATTTTTAGGCCTATCTGGATCTCGGGCATTCTCCCACCCCATGAATTGCTCATTGGTCATTGTACACTTCGCTTTAGGCCTATCTGGATCTCGGGCATTCCTCAACCCCATGAATTGCTCATTGGTCATTATACACTTCGCCATGAATTTGATTGCAAATTTCGACTGGCTCCCGTTTGAATTCGTACACCGTCAGATCCGGCAGGTCGGACCAATTGATGCAAACAAGATTTACGCGAAAAGAATTATATCCTCAAATTTGAATCTCGCCGCAAGTAACGAAATCACAATATATCAAAACCTGCTTTCTATCATGCACGTACGTGATGACTAATCAATACAATGCAAATCAATATCAAATTGATGCAAATAGAATTCAAACCGAAGCAAATCGCAACAAGGTAGCGCAATAGATAAGAATAAACCCTAGGTCGATCTCATGCACAGCAATTCGTCGTCAAAAGTCAAACACGAAAGTATAGCAATATTCAATTTAAAGAAGAAAGATTAATTGAAAACATAAAATAACCAAACGAATCCGATCAGAATTCGTCCCAAATCAAAGTACACGACTTTGCCCAAATTAGTCCAAAAACCAAGATGACTAAACTAGGGTTCTCATCCCCTTTTTATAGGATGGAAGCCCACAATTATTGACGTAAATAAACAAGCCCAAAATACGGAATTATTAAATTAAACTAATACGGAAATAGAATAATAAAATACTTAAGGACATACTAAAACTCCTTCCGCCACGATGCCGGACTACTCTTGTCTTCTTTGTCGACGGACATAGACTTGGAGAACCTATTTTTCGGCAGCGCTTCTTCCATCTCCGTCCCCGCCTCCGAACGCTTCACATCAACTAATTGATGCAAGCCGAATTGTAACACACGACAATAACGATTGACGCAAGCAGAATATTCACACAATTAAGAATTTAACGCGATTACGGAATTGATACAAGCCAAATTGAAGTTGATGAGACGAAAAAGATGCCCACAAATTGAAGCAGCAAGGATTCAAGCGAAAAGAATTGTAACCTTGAATTTGGATCTCGCCGTAGACAACGAAATTGAGATGCAGCAAACTCTAATTCATTCCATGCACGTAATTGATATTCCAAGCAATATGATGCAATCCAATATCAAATATGAATAAACACAATAACTGAAATTACGAGAAAACAATCCAAACGACGGTGTAATACCAAAACACAAATTGATGTTAGGAGTAAAACAATGGAGTCGTCGATGAGGGGTGCATCAAGGACCGAATTGTATCCCTATGTCGTCTGAATATCCTCCCGCATGAGGGGTGCATCAAGGACCGAATTGTTGGAATACAAGCAAGAGCCCTAACTTCCCTCAAAATCCAGGTTATGAGGGAAGGGTTGACTCCCACTTATATACCCTCCACACTTTGCGTGTGGAACCGATGTGGGATGTAAGTCCACATCACAACATTACATCCCCCTTTCGAACCGGACGACCACGGACGGCACACACCGGATGGTTCCGATCCCCGGGACAAGCCAGAGACCTTACCTGATGGTTCCAATCCCCTCCGCGGGGCCCACCAGATAGCCTCCTTCTTGGCCCACCCAGCGGCCCGCTTCCCCCGCAGCCTCCGGATCCGGCAGGTCGGACCAAGTTGATGAACACCGATTTTCGAGATTGTAGTTGTCACGGTTGAGATCTTAGTTTTCTTCCTGAAAACCCTAATTTCAATATAACCACAATTGCTGATATGGTTATTATGTTTTTGATAATTCAATTCCCATGTATGATTAATAGAAAACAACGAAATAGAATATGAGCTAAATATCCAGTAACTTAGAAAAACAAACAATAACAAATAAAAAGTTCCTTCGAAACCGAAGTTCCGCCCTCAAGACTCAAAGCCTTGCCCCATTCGAAATCCCAAAATCTGCATACCCTATACTACGAGTTCTCATCCTATTTATACGGATGGATACCCACAAAAACATACCTAAAATAAATTACTTGAATTATAGAAATAAATATAAAAAGAACGAATCCTATTTTGAAAAGGAATAAATCTTCTCTTGCCTTATCTTGAGTTATATCTTTCCATCTTGATCGTGCCCAATCTTTTATCGCCATGCATGCATGGCGTTTGCTTCTATTTCTCGCGATCTTTCCTTGCATGCCTTACATAGAATCTTGTGAAACGATCTTCCCGATCCGGTGCTTCGTTCCTCGTCGCGTCTCTTACTTGCTCCACATCACATTGCCGGAGGTGGTTGATATGTTTATAATCTTTTTTACCATATATTTAGGTTTTTTTTTGGTTTTGTATTCCATCATTTTGTATTTGTTTGTTCTTAATGTTATTGTTATTTTTTTTATTATCTATAATTATATTTATCTCTCTCTCTCTCTCTCTCTCTCTCTCTCTCTCTCTCTCTCTCTCTCTCTCTCTCTCTCTCTCTCTCTCTCTCTCTCTCTCTCTCTCTCTCTCTCTCTCTCTCTCTCTCTCTCTGGATATTGGTGATTCGATTTTCACTTGTGGTTTGTGTGGTGTTTATTTTTGGTATGAGGAAAACTTGTCTAGCTCACAGAGTAAGGAAAGCCCATTATATTCTAAGTGTTGTGGTGGTGGTAAGGTGAGGCTTCCGCGAATGATGCAACCTCCTGCATTCTTAGAACAATTGATCTTTGGAACCACTTCTATTAGCTTGCATTTCTTAGCAAATATACGGGTCTATAATTATATGTTTTCGTTTCGAAGAACTGGGGTAATATTTGGATCTTTTTCCGTTTGATGGACGGTTTCTGATTTTAAACTTCAATGAGGTTGTTATTGTATGTGATTTCGAATATCATGTTCGGGTGACCTCACATTCACCCTTACTTCGATTTGATGATTGTGTATACCTTTACTTGTTAATTGTGATTGTAATTTACTCTCTATAGATTTTATAAATCTAACATAAAGTCTAAAATAAATGAACTTGTTGTTATTCTAAGTTCTATTGTCCGAGGAATTGTATTGTATGGTTATGGTGTTTGTAGGGAGCGTAATTATTTTATGTTTGTTCGTTACTAATATGTGAAAGAGGTTTCGGATGTATGTTGAGAGTTAATTGCTGTTTGTAGAATTTATAGATTGGGATTCTATACATGCATATTTATGCTTATGAATGGTGCAACTATGATGTGATTTATCTGTATTTTGTCTGTTTGTTATTTGTGTTACCTAAATTTTAATTGTGTTAGTTCTAATTTCACTATTGTATTGTAGTTCTTTCAATGTCGAGTATCCGAGTTTCGCATGGACTGTTTTATGCTGGTTTTTGTGAGCTTTTGAAAGAAGGGTTTGGTGACAAATATGTAAGTATCTCGTTCTTGGATATCCGTAAATTTATTTCTTGAATTGTTTTGCTTTTGTTTTTAAGAATATTTTGATTATTTGATTTATGTGGTTCTGGAAAGTGTGGAGATGGTGTTTATTCTTTTTGCTATTGTATATAGGTTTTTCCATCTCAATTTAGGCCCTTTTTCAATCTATCACCTGTCGAAGTATTTATTTCGGAAACCTTCTTTGGACAATGGGAGTGCGAGGTGGAGGTGGTTGCAGATAGTATTTGGTGTCTTAAATGTGGTTGGAGTCGGTTCCTGCGTGAGAATGATGTGACATTGCACAATTTTTTGACGTTTGCTCCTCGTTCTGATACGTATATCTTTGTTAAAATCTTGGTGTCAACGAATGTTTGAAGACTGAGCTGCCTTTGTTGAATAACAATACTGGGGATGATGAGGACTGAGGTGGGAGCGAGTATGCAGTTATTTCAAATGATCTTTTCGTGTTGCCTTTCTTTCGAGGGGCCTATTTATTGTGTAGTTTATTTTTTCATCTTTGTAGAAGTTTTAAAAAACTGATTGTGTACGTTTCTATTATGATGTTTATATGCTTTGTTTTAATGAGTTTGTGTTGTTTTTGGTTGAAATCATCTACTTTCCTATGGTTTTTAATGTTTCTATTTTTATAGGTTCTTAATTTGCTTTTATTCTGTTTTAATGAGTTAGTGGGTAATACATTAGCTGTGTACTTGTAATCAGAAAATTGGCATGATGAACTTAGTTTCAATTCAAAAGACTGGATACATTTGACAGAATGCAGAATCGCATATGGTTGAGAAAATGGTTCAAGGAATTATTTTGTTTGTAGTTCTGGTAATTTATTCATAGTTTAAAAATATTAATTGATTAATATATGTATTTTCCAATAAAATAAAATAAAACCTACGCATTTTTCTGAACAATAGTTATTATTGATTTAGACATTTCATCATACATTAATTAGGTATTTTGTATGCTTTTATTTTTGGACAAATAAATTTAATGACAAAGAAATCTCTACCAAATCTCAACCTAGTTTCGTGGAACTTGGATATGCAGCGGAGTTATGAAAATGATAGCAGGTATGCTTTGTGATTTTAAATATTTGAATTATGAAATTCCATTTTTATGTATATTAAGAATATGGAATTCTATTTGATCTATTAATTTTCATATGTATGTTAATTAAAGTGGAATACTCTTATTTGTGTTTTCATATTTGCGTTTTCTATACCTTTTATTGCTAATTAGAATATTATATTTGTTTATCTATGTAAATTTGTCGATTCTGTATGATTATGAGTATGAGTTTAATGATTCTTATGGATCGTGTGATGTGTGTACGTTGTTATGAATTTTTACCTCTATGTTTCGTTTGTGTCAATTGTATGTCTATTATTACTTTTATTTGTTTAGCCTTTGGTGTTGTCTTTGAATTGGGAACAGATCCGAATTGTTTAGCACATTCAATACTTATAGTTCGTTCCGATTTTTCTTCCTTCTCTGTAACGTTGTTGTAGTTCGTAGATAACCTTGTAACTATTCAAGGTTTGTCATGAATCAAACCTTTCGATATTATAACCACGCATAATGAATATAATTTCTATCAATGGCTTGGTTTGAAGATGGTGATATTCTTGGAAATATTCTTTTGCGTTTATTAGCAGAAGATTTGAAGTGATTAATATTGGTATTTAAGCATTCATATGATATTATATTCGATTCATGTTTTATCAAACAACAATAGTGTTAGTAGTTATTAATTAATTTATATAGTTTTTAATTGGTTTAATATTGATCCAATTCAATACCGTGCAACGCGGCAATAATTCTTATTATAAATCCTAAGAAATGATTTCGAATTCGACTCGCACAAAACGTATCCCAGAGAAGGAATTAAGGTAAAATTAACCTAGAGTAATATAAAAGTTAATAAGAAGACCAACAAAAGAAAATGACATGACTTACCATATTAAGACTCGAGTCAAAATCTTCAACCAATAGCTGACTTTATTTTCAAATAAAATTAAAATAAAAAAGAACCAACCCTATGTGAGAGCGAAAAATAAATACAGCCCCACTCTCTTTTTACTCGTGCTTTTGTTTTTTCAGTTTCTCTCTCTCCACAATTTATCGATCTCCGGTACGTCCTACGCATACAATATCAACTCATTTACACTCGTTTTCGCGTTTTTTGTTAAAGTTTTTTTCTGGAGGTGCGATTACTGACTACGTGTGTGTGTTTTAGCTTGATTGCATCAATTGATTTTTATTTTTTTCTGTTTCTTAATTGTTGTTCAATTGGCGTTGATTTTGGTTATTTTATGTACGTCGCGTAAATGCGTGTGGAACCGTTTGATGCTGCAGTTGTTGGTTGGACGAATTGTTGTCGGTTAATTAAATCGTGTGCGTTTAATTACACAGTTGCTGTTAGAGAGTGTGCGGTTTCATTTTCCATTCTGAATTTTGATTTATACATTAAATTTGATGTTGGAGAGAATATGTGGTGATTTTCTGGTTTTCTGCTGATTTTGTTATTTTTTTTTTCATCAGTTTTGTAATGCTAAGTAAATCACTTCCAAGTTCAGGCGTTTTTCTGTGGCATTGCAAGTTTAATCTGAACTGATGTGGGTGATTTCATCTTGTGATTGTGCAAGTTTGTTGTTCTGGTTTTAGCTAAGGCATCATTTGTAACATGTTTATATAAATGCTGCACTTATATAGTCTATCTATAATCATGTTTCTTCTGGATTGTGGCCTAACTTCTTTTTCTTTTAACTTCTGTTTTCTTATGTAGTGGTCGGTGAAATCTACTATTGCTAACTAGATGGACCAGGTAAATATAGTAATCCAACACTTATTATGCTTGTAATGGTTCATGGATTTAGTGGATAGTTATACTCTCCAATTATAACTGCAGTATGAAAAAGTCGAGAAGATTGGTGAGGGTACATATGGGGTGGTGTACAAGGCCCGTGATCGTGTTACAAATGAGACTATTGCTTTAAAGAAAATCCGGCTAGAGCAGGAAGATGAGGGTGTACCAAGTACAGCTATCAGAGAGATTTCTCTGTTGAAAGAGATGCAGCACGGTAACATTGTAAGGTACTTAAGTAACTGCAATGCATTTGGATATGTGTTAATTATGAGCAAGAAGTATGATGCAAACAAGGGAATGTTAAGGCATGTTCTATGATGCTTAAGAATGTATTAATTGCTACTGCTTTTTCATCTGATGTTACTAACAAAAAGAATCACTGTCTTTGAGTTCGGAATGGCTTTACTTAGCAACTATGCATAATCTTGAGACCTAGTAAGACTTAGTAATCAAGTCACACACACTGAATTTCTGGTATTTGGCTACAGATTGCAGGATGTGGTTCACAGCGAGAAGCGATTATACCTGGTATTCGAATATCTGGACTTGGACTTGAAAAAACACATGGATTCTTGCCCAGAGTTCTCCAAGGATCCGTCCCTAGTAAAAGTATGTGGGTGTCTCTCTGCCAAATGAGAACTTGATTCTTAAATCATAATTAAGTGTGTCGTCTGGACATATATTCATTCATTGTTTTTGCATACATCATCTAAAAACAATTATATCAGCTAGAAATTATCAATTCAATTGTACTTAAGCGGGTTTTTTGTGGACTTCTTCTCTTAAATATTAGGGCAGTTAATGGTTTTTATCAGCAAGATACAGAGCGGTAGGGTGGTTTTTTGTATTAAGAATATGGAAAACAAACTCATCTTAAGTTTTGTGAGACCATGCATATGTAAATCAGCATCCTAAAGTGGTGCTCATAATATCCCAGAGTCGTGATGAAACCTAGATGTTTAGCTTGGTAATCAAAGTTATCATTGTGTTGATCTCCCATTTTGCAGAGGTTTCTGTATCAAATACTCTGTGGTATTGCCTACTGTCATTCTCATCGTGTCCTTCATAGAGACCTGAAGCCACAAAACTTGCTGATTGATCGGCGTACCAATGCATTAAAGCTAGCAGACTTTGGATTGGCTAGAGCATTTGGCATTCCTGTCAGGACTTTTACACATGAAGTATGTTCTATCACTAAAAAATGCCACCAGTTTGCAGGCTATTGTACATACTGTTTGTTACTCACTTTCCTGGATTCTTTGATGATCTTATTGTGCATGGGAAACCTAACTACTTCGAAATGCTTCCACAGTGTCCAGAAAATACTCGCATCCTTCTTCTCTTTGCCACCACTTTAAAGAAGTCTCCAACTGGATCAGTACATTGTTTTTCTTCACTTAAACCATTAGTACCTTTTGCAGGTTGTGACTCTATGGTACCGCGCTCCAGAAATACTACTTGGGTCGCGCCACTATTCTACTCCTGTTGACTTGTGGTCTGTTGGTTGTATATTTGCCGAAATGGTTAACCAGCGGCCATTATTTCCTGGTGACTCCGAGATAGATGAACTCTTCAAAATCTTTAGGTGATGCCTCTGACTCAAGATGATTCCATTGAATTAAATTCTAAGTCATATCAGTTGTGATTCCTGAATGAACAATTTTCTTGCATATCATTTAAATAGATTTGACTTTGCGTCTATTATCATGGATCGAATCTCTTACCATATAAAACCCTGTTCCTGTGAGAAAACATTCATAAAATATATTTGAACTAGTATGTGCTTCAAGAACTCAATCTCATGTAAAATGTACTTCCTGTTTTATGTATTGTATTGAAGAATCATGGGCACTCCAAATGAAGATATATGGTCTGGAGTGACATCTCTTCCTGATTTTAAATCAGCATTTCCGAAATGGCCACCTAAGGTGACTGAAATATGGATCTATTTTAATTCTTACATTCCCAAAACCATTGTGTAAGCCATTTCTGATACAGGTTTTGACTGGTATGTTTATATCACAGGATCTCTCTTCTCTGGTTCCAAATCTTGATGCAGGTGGCCTCGACCTCCTCGGTGTAAGTTTACTTTCCTGCTCAATGATGTAACTTAGTAATTTAAAAAACAAAACACAAAAAGGTCTAGAAATCTTTAATATTCAGGAATGCCTACATAACCCTTGGGGGAATTGACTGATTATAACTTTCTAGCACCATTTTTGGATACTTTTCTTACATAACTTTCTCTATTTTCCAAACCATTAATAAGAAATCTGATGTCCAGTTGACCTATCTGCTGTTTTACAGAAAATGCTCTGCTTAGACCCCAGCAAAAGAATTACTGCCAGAAACGCGCTTGAGCATGAATACTTCAAGGACATCGGGTTTGTCCCCTGATTGCTGCCCTTACTTTTTGATTCTACTGTATATTTATCTACGGCATCATGGTGCGTGATACATGGGGGATGTTATCTCTTCCTATTCCTTCGGTATAATTCAGTTTATACCATCATTATGAATATTCTCACAAGAAAGTCTGCAGTCTCGGTTGCTTGAGCTTTTAGCTTTCACCTCCTAATACCTTTCCTCTTGTGTGGTTGTGTCATCTTTTCCCCTTCACATTTTTTTACAGTATTGTTGTAATATCATGATTTTCTTTCCCGGTTGCTAAATGTTGATTTTTGGCATTGTTTGGGATTAACAGTTGGTTTTATCATCTTTAATATGTTGCAAAATATGGTTTTTGAAGCTGGGGTTGAAATGTGAATTATGTCATTGAAGGCTTGAACCATTCATTTAAAAGGCGTCTGCCCTTCTCTCTCCTATTCAACAAAAATATAATTTTTATTAGTGGGCGGGAAAGAGAATGGCTGGGATTGATCCATTAAACTGAGTCTATCACTTGGATATTTCCCACCATAGGAATAATTTAATTTGGAGTTGCAAAATTTAGACTCTATGATTGTTTTGAAGTTCCAAATTATTGTATACTGTGAGTCTAATTTGTCAAGTCAGTATATAGTCATCTTACGGTATAGTGTACAAGAATTTTGAGACGGGGGAGTAACCATTTGAGAGTTACATTAGTAGATAATTTCCCCAGTTTATAGCCATGTAGTGGTATTATGCTTCATGCAAGTATTTGCAAGCCCCACTTCTCTCTGTTTAGGAAACAGGAAAAAATACTTGTCACGTGGAGACCACAACGAAAGCACGTGACCGAGGCGGCACGTGTTCGCACGTTGCAGCACCATCAAAAGAAATTGTGGAATTCATCGCCCGTCGCGTCTGGCTTTTTGACATGAGCTTAGGTACTCACATGAGTAGCTGACAAAGTCTCTACCTTCCCTCACGTGCAATTTGGACATTAGAAACAGTAATTATTTTACTAAACATATGAAAAGACAGGCAGTAGATAACTCTTAAAAGCTAATGTAATGCTCTCTTTTTTTCGAGTAAATTCTCAAATTAATACTCCTTCAAACTTTAATTCTCAAAATAATACACTTTTAATTTTAATTCTCAAAATGATATTATTTTTGCCACATAGATTGCCGCATCTAAAATATTATATATTTTTTTTTCTTTTGCTACATATTTTCCAAATCTACATATTTTATAAATTGATTATCGTTACATTATTAAAACAATATTCTATATAATCAAAAGAGCGATTTCTTTATTATTAATTAAAGATTAAACTTTACAAATAATTCTTTAAAAAATAATACTTATTTTTAATAAATCAACAAATTTTGTTATTTAATAGACGAAAACAAATTTACATTACTAAAAAAAGTTTATTTTTTTAATATTTTTATAAATTATTTATATTAATACTATATTATTATTACTATTATTAAAGTATATAAATCTAATAGACGATAGCAGACATGATTTACATAAAAATTTCTTTGATGTTTTAAAAATCTTATTCTTATTTGGAGAATACCTATATTTTTTTGTTAAATATGTTTGATGTTTGTTTGTTTTTCAATTAAATATTGAAAAGAATTATTAATTGATATGAAATATTATTTTGGAGTAATAGTTTGTCCACTTGGTAATCATTTATTTGAAAAAAAGAAACTAAAATAACTTACCTTTCATGTGGAAAAAATTCTCCCTCCGTCCAATTAATAGTGTTCCATTTCTTTTCGGGACGGTTATTAAGAAAATGGTGTTTTGTGGTGTGTATTATTTGACTTTTGAGGGAATTGATTGTTGTCCACATACTTTCTACTTTTTTTAGAAATGAGATTTACTAATGGGACAACCCAAAAAGGAAAATGAAACACTAATAATGAGATGGATGGAGTATTAGTTTGGTAATTAAAGTCGAAAGAATATTATTTAAGAAATTAAAGTTTGAAAATGTATTAGTCTGGAAATTCAATTTTTTTGTTCATTAAAAACGTCCTCTTTTTAAATTGGATTGTTACATTAAAAATCATCTTTTTAAAAGAGGCAAGAAATTATGTAGACATAAATCAATTGCTCAAAAGTCAAATAATATACACCACATAATATTATTTTCTTAATTTCCGTACCCACAAGAGAGATACTAACAACCATTTTTTATAGAATAGAGAGAATATCATATTTTTCCTATCGAAGGAGACTAACAACCACTATTCGATGTGTCTAAAGGTACTATAGTTAAATAACATAATTTTTTATTATCAATTCTTTATTTCTAGATATTACTATTATTTTTTTAATTGTGTTATCTATGTATAAATGTAAATATATAATCGTATTTGTGATTAATAAATATCTCTCTGTGGTCAATCCATTCTATGTACGGAAACATAAGAATAGATGATAAAGCAGTCTTATCCACTCCATCACTTGGGGATCGGTGTCACCAAGTAGGTCCCATATATTCTAGTATTCCCTCCATTTCATTTATATTGATTCATTGCCTTTTCGACACGAGAATTAAGAAAGTAAAGTAGGTGATAAAGTAAGATAGAAAAAATGAGTGAGATGGTGAGAGTGAAAGATAAAATAGGTGAGAGAAATAATAAAATATAAGAAATATAATATTTTTATCTTTTTTGGAGAGGGTCAATATAAATGGAACATATCGAAATGGAAAATGAGTCAATAGGACAGAGGGAGTACTAACTAATCACATACATGCACGTGTCCCCATAAATACAGTTACATAGTCTTAATTTAGTTGATTAATAAATCGAACACAGAATTTAGAGGTCATTGTAATTGATATATTTTGGAGTTATACATGCATATTAAAATTAGATAGGCATTCTATTATAATGTCATTAAATAAATTATTAAAGAGCTAATAATCACACATTTAATAAGCAAAAGGCAAAATTGGCAAAAATAGTCCTCAAACTTCGCGTTTTTGCGAATTTTGTCCTCAAACATTTTTTTTTTGTTTTTCTGACCCTCAACTCATTGTTTTTGCGATTTTAGTCCTACTGTTAGATTTTCCGTCCATTTTAACGGTAATTCAATTTTACTTTTAAAAAATAAAAAATTACAAGGGCAAAATCGAAATTTTTATTTATATGGACCAAAATTGCAAATGAAGAATTATTTGAGACCTATTTAGCAAAATTAAATAGTTTAAGGACTGATTTCACAAATTTTACACAAACAAGCTAATTAATTCGTATCGACGAGATTTTGCATTAAATTTGACAATTTGTAATTGATAGAACCAATGTGTATACTTTTATTTGTCGTTTGTACTATTTCTGAACTTTTTTTTTTTTGTCCGGGAAGCTCGAAATTCGAGACGGAGAAGAAACCCCAAATTGTACGAAACCCCTAGTTTTCTAGGGTTCAACCGCATCTTGCGGCGGCGATTCCTGGCGCGTCCGGTGTCCGATCGACGATCGGCTTAAACCGTTGGATTCCTCATCTCACGAGCTTCGCGTCCGATCCTGGATGAGACCGAAATCGACGTCTGAAGTTTGTTACTTACCATAAATTATTTTCGGCTAATCGTTTGAAATTTGAAAAATTGATGAACTAATCTCAGTTGGAATCCATTACACGGTGGTCGTAAGTGTTCCAATTACGTTTTTCCTCTTTCAATTGATCGAATCACAGCTCAAAATGAGAGAATTTGGGCGGCGGAGATGGCGGCGACGGGCAGCGCTTGTTCTTCGCGTCTGCAAGAACGTCGACCGCCATTCTTTACGGCAGACGTCTGGGCGATGTTGGGGCTGCCGAGAGGAGGTAAAGGACAGTCGGAGAGAAGGCGGAGAGCGCGTGGCGGCTGCTTGTTCAGTCGTGCGCAGATGCTCCGCTGTTTCGCACTCGCGGTGGCTCTCTCGGCGGCGGTGTGGAGCGGGGCTAGTGCGGCGCGCGGCGTTAGCAAATTTAATGCAAAATCTCATCGATACGAATCAATTAGCTTATTTGTGTGAAATTTGTGAAATCAGTCCTTAAACTATTTAATCTTGCTAAATAGGTCCCAAATAATTCTTTATTTGCAATTTTGGTCCATATAAATAAAAATTCCGATTTTGCCCTTTTAATTTTTTATTTTTTAAAATTAAAATTGAATTACCATTAAAATGGACGGAAAATCTAACGGTATGACTAAAATCGCAAAAACAAGGAGTTGAGGGTAAAAAAAAACAAAAAAAAATGTTTGAGGACAAAATTCGCAAAAATGCGAAGTTTGAGGACTATTTTTGCCAATTTGCCTAAGCAAAATAATTAGATACATGGTAAAATAATGAAATGCAAACACAATAGTGGTGAGATCCTATATAATATTTTTTTGTCTCATTCCATATCTTACTAATGAAATAGTGATGTGTATTCCCTTTAATAATTATATACTCCCTCAGTTCCAGCCGACTTGTTTAGTTGCTTTTCGATACGAATATTTTTGTTAGTTGATTTTATATAATAAAAGTATGTGACCTATATAATTAAATAATTGTATTGAATTGATTTGTGATGTAAAGGTATGAAAGTCATATAGATATTTAATTATTTAAAGTTGATTTGATGTGATAAATGTGTGAGACCTATTTTTTTATTTAGAAAGTAGATAAGTGAGAAGAGACAACTCAAAAAGAAAGTATAGACAAGTTGGACGGGACGGAGGGAGTAGTTTATTTGAAATTTATGAATTCCTTATATTTAATATATGTGATTATTAAAATAAACATGTATCTTAATTCTATTGTTGAGATATGAAATGAGACGTAAAGAAATGAAATAAAGGGATCCTTCAGTCTAATAAACTCATATCATATATTCCCTCCGACCAACAAACTCGTTATATATTCATTATATTCATTTTTAGGTTTCCCTCTAACTTATCATGTTTTTTTTTATTTTGACAAATTATTGCAAATATTTATTTGAGGGATTTATAACTTCATGCAATATTTACATATAATTAACAATTTTTTTTAATAAATAAATCGGAAAAAAACATAACAAATTCGATGAAATGGAAAAAAGTTGATATTTCTCACTCCTATGAAAATTATAAATTTACAGTTGGATTTCTCTTCAGACGAAAAAGAAAATATCATGTGGTAGCAAAAGTACATACAAAGCCTACATGGTCCCATTTGCAGTGATCACACCTCTTGTCTAGAAAAGGCATGGAAGTCTTCTTAAGTAACCTGTCCACCAATCATCTCTCAGCAACCTCTCTCTCAAATTCACCCCAAGTGTACACAAACTCATGATTAATATTGTGATCAATTTTATAAACCAAATAGCATAAATTTATGATTATTATTATAAAATAACAAAATGATCGGAACTGTTATGAAACTAACCAAACTTCACTTGTTTCTAAAGCCATAATTTTTTCCTCGTCATATTCCAATTTTTTAGCTCTCTCGATCAGTCCCCTTTCTAACGCAAATAAACCCACTCTCCTCACTTCTCTCACTCAACCTCTCTCTCTCTCTCTCTAGCACACACGCATACTAATTTCCGCCATTTTTAGACATACTTTCTCCCCTCCTCTCTCATCCCCACCCTTATTCTACGTGTTGCTGTCGCGCTTCTCTCCTCTCACAATGGAAGCCGCACCGGAATTCTTCCAAACTGGCTACTACGAGGCCGAGTGCTTCTCTGCGGAGAGACGCCTCTCCGATTCTCAGAACGGCGACCAGTTCCTCATCGAGGACCTCTTCGACTTTCCTAATGACGACACCGCCGGCCTCGAAGCGGCGGTGACTGGAAACTCCGCCGACTCCTCCCCGGTTACGGCGGCGGACGCCTCCCTCTCCCTCGTTGTCAACGCCACTGAACCGCATTTGCCGGCCAACCACAATGGCGGCCCCCGCGGCTCCGCCGCTGGTCAATTCGCCGCCGGCGAACTCTGTGTGCCGGTACGTAGTGAATTTGGATAATCAATTTATGCAGTTCATAATTTGGGCGTAATTCCATCCCCAATTTCGATAATCAATACATGCAGTTCATAATTAGGGCACAATTCCATCCCGATCCCTCCTCCTCTTTCTCTCTTAGAATGAGATAGAACGAGCTCAAATTTCGAGTGATTTGATGATGTTCATTTCAATTGTGTTTGGAATTTGATCAGTATGATGATTTGGCTGGGCTAGAATGGGTATCGAAATTCGTCGACGAATCATTTTGCAGTGAAGATTTGCAGACGAACGCATACCAATTCCAGCCCGAAACCATTGCAGCGGGCTCCACGCGCCGGCCCGAAGTGTCGGTCCCGGCCAAGGCCCGCAGCAAGCGCTCACGCGCCGCCCCGGGGAACTGGACTTCACGCCTGCAGGCGGTGTCGCCGACTTCCCCCATTCCCGCCCTATCCTCCTCGTCGGAGTCCGACGTCACCGCCGCCAAGAGGGCGGTGAAGTCGGCGGTGCAGAAGAAGAAGGATGTTGTGCAAGACGGCACCACCGGCGACGAGGGGCGGAAGTGTCTCCACTGCGCCACCGACAAAACGCCGCAGTGGCGGACCGGGCCCATGGGCCCGAAGACCCTGTGCAACGCGTGCGGAGTGAGGTACAAGTCGGGCCGTCTGGTGCCCGAATACCGGCCCGTCTCGAGCCCGACTTTCGTTATGGCGAAGCATTCGAATTCTCACCGGAAAGTGCTGGAGCTGAGGCGGCAGAAAGAGATGCAGAAAGCTCAGTCGCAGCCGGAGGCGGCGGCGCCGTATCTGCAGCACCACCACCACCACCAACATCATCATGAGAATGTGATGTTTGATGTTCCGAACTGCGATGATTACTTGATTAATCAACACATGGGGCCCGAACCCGATTATAGGCAGATGATTTAGGCATACAAATAGTTTTAATTCTTCACAGATTAGGAACATTAATTCCTAACTCGAGTTTTGGTTTTTTTTTTTTTTTTCATTCTTAATTTTTGTTTAAGAGAAAGGAGGGAATCATGGAGGAAGGAGAAATATTATGGAAAATAGGCAGCTCATATCCTTGTACTATTCTCTATTTTATTTGGGATAATTATTCAACATTTTTTCAATTGTTTTATATTTTATTTGAATTACTTTTTCTTACAAGAGAATTACTACTATTTAATCAAAAATCACAAATCTTGTATCAATCTCTGTTCATATTTTCATGTAAAGTTCACAACTCACGATTAAAGATTGTAAATAAAAGAAGATATGGGATGTCATAGCGGTGAAGGTGGGTGGTCCGGAACCGATAGGTTATGGGTTCAATTCCCACTGGACACACTATGTGTGAGCCTGTCACCCTGTCACATTAAAAAAAAAAAAAAAAGATGTGATTTCTAAAATAGTCACTTACACAAGATCATAAGAAATATAAAAATAATCACACTTGATTCACAATATAGTTAAGATTACTTAAATTATCAAATTCTTTCACTTTTTTTACTTACTCGATCATTACCGATCGGTATTGGTATTGGGTCTTCCTCATTCAGCATACTAAAAAAATCGGTCATTATGACCGGTACCACGACACAATATCCATATCTTATCTTAAACATATGTTATTTTACTTAGTCAATTATTGATGAAAAAACTGGAAAAAAAAATAACACTTAAAAATGATTGGATTTCATATTTGTCGCATGTTAAAAGTGATTTTTTTTTTGTATTTTAGTAACTTAATCTTAAAAATATTGTGAATGTTAATTATTTTTTGTTTGTTATTCTAAGTGACCATTTATTTTTTTAATAAAAAAATATAAATAATTATACTTTTTAAGCCACCCTTAATCAGAATCTTTCAATTCTTTCAATTAACTAAAGAATTAAGAATCTCAACCTTAATTAAAAGAGTTTTACTGCACTTATAATTTTATATTCCTTAAATAAAATATCACTCTGAATCAATGTGCAGAAAGGATTATCCAATTTCCTTTTGGTAGTAATGTAGCATGGTGCAGTATAATTATTGAACCAAATGAACTGAAGATCGACAGAGCAGTTTTCCTATTTAATTATCCTTTTAGTTTTGCGTTCACTTTCTTTCACTATTTGTCTCATTTTTATAGTTTTACAATTAATTCTTGAAAATGGGAGCACTTGATATAAAAAGAATTTGTTCAACATTTGTTAAAAAGTAGTGAAAATAAATGGGTTGACATGCTGTAGGTGAAAGTCCCATGTTACTGTATCGAGTGAAGCACATCGTATAAATAGATAACAGAAAGCCAATTAAGTAAGAGAATGAATGTTGAAACAAGAACAAAAACATTATGCTTTAATACAGAATGCAGGAGAAGTCAGATCTGGGCCTTTATTGCCAATCAAGTTATACTGATGATCCATTCAAATCAACTATCTTCTTCAACCTTTATTGCATTTCATCTCAGACCTATTTCTGAAATAAGATGAGGAGTACATATCAGGAGACCTATTTCAAGGGCTCATTTTACTTAATAATTCTAGTTAGATGAAGCCTAACTAATCAGGTGGTGGACAGGTTGCACCACATTCCTTCTCCAAATGCAACTAAAGAATGACAAAAATACTAACAAATTTGACCACAACAAAATTTTATGGCATGAAAGAACAATGAAAGAAGTGAATTTAGAAAATGTATCAAACTCCAGGGTTGTACCCTGAGACAAACACCTGCAGCCAGCCCTTGGTGACCTATACAAGAAGTACAACGTCGAGAAAATATTCATTTATCGATATTTAAAAGAGAAATTTACAATCAAATAAGTTAAATGTGTGTATTAAAAAATAAATTAGTATTCATTTAATTTTTTTTTAATTACTTTGTTCTTGTAGAACATTTAAAAAAAATAAATTAGTATTTGCTTTAGAAAAATCATGTTAAAAATGTACATTGAATATGCACTAATTATAAAACAAGTCAAATTATTCAATTTTAGAAAACTCAATAGTTTTATAAAAGAACAAAGCTCATACACATAAAAAAAATAAAAAGTTCATTTTTGCTTATATTGAAATTATCGTAAAAACATATTTTCGGCATTGCTAGATTCGTTCAACAGAAAATGATCTACTTAAATCGAAGTCATTGAATTAGGTAAAGATTTCAAACATTAGGTAATGTCATATCTAATTTCACGCTACAGAAATGTTATGAATGTTCAAGATCTTTTAGCTATCGAGAATGATGCATCAATGAAATTACCGATAAATGAAGAAATTATTGAAACACTTTATGAACAGTAATGATGATGAAGATAATGATCCTAAACGAGATGATAATACATTAATTCCAATTGTGTCATTAATATGTTTATTCAAACAATAACCACCTTAGATAACTACTTGCTATAACACGAGCCAAATATCCAGAAGTTGTCTATACTATGCAGAAAATTAAGGATGATAATTTTGGTTTAGGTGGGAAGAAAAAACAATAACTATGAAAGTCTATGTTCATAAGAAATGATTATTGTCTATTGGAGTATTATAATTGTCTATATATATATATCAGTAATTGTTACTTTATATTTTCATTGGGACGTTAAGGATTTAAACTTTTTTTAATTAGGCAAATAATCCTCAAACTTCGTGTTTTTGCAAATTTTGTCCTCAAACTTTTTTTTTGACCCTCAACTCCTTGTTTTTGCGATTTTAGTCCTCCCGTTAATTTTTCCGTCAATTTAAACGGTAATCAAATTCTTATGAAAAAAGGTAAAATAGTATTTGTGTAATAAAATTGAATTGAAAATCCTAAACTATTTTCATATCTTCCATCGTTTTCATTCGGAAAGAAAAGTGGAGAGCGGGAGGAGTGGAATAGGGACAGCGGGAAGAACGAGATTTGCAGCGGGAACGGAGGCGGATCAGGAACGTCGGGAACATGAGACGACGGCCATAGAACACATCTGACATCGATCTTCTTTCATTTGTATCTTCCAAAGTAAACTCCCTATCTTCCACTGAATTGAGGAGCGAGGTGCTCGACCACTTTGGTATCAATTGACAAGTCAAGTGAGGTGGTCGGCCACTTTGGTGTCAGGTGAGTTGGTCGGCCACATCGATTTTCTTCCATTTTTGTGTCAATTGAGAATTATATTGGAGAATTTAAATGGTGGCTTGTGTTTGAATCGATTTGGCGGGAGTGATTTTGGTGTTTTATATGGTTTGTGAAAGGCTTTGTATTTGCATTTTCGTCTAGTTTCAGATTTCTTGAATTTGTTAAGATGTTATGAATGGAGTTTTATTCTATAAGGTAAATTCATCTCCGCTAAATTGTCTTTAAATCTTTATATCTCTACTAAATTGGATATTTGTAGCAACTAGCAAGGATTCGAAAACCCAAATGTAGTACATGATAGTATGACAAAATAAGTACAATATATATCCTTAAGTAATAAGTGAAGCCCTTTTTATCTGAAGTCAAAACTAACATTCTAATTCATATCTTGATGGCATTCGTATATTTTGTCTACTAAGAAGTTTGATGATTATAATAGTGGGGTTTAGCTAGATTTTGGATCTCTTTTGGGATATCATCCTGACATCATTGGTTCCCCCTCCCTGACAAATCTTATACTCCCTCCATCCCACAATTCTTGTTCCGCTTTCCTTTTCGGACGATCCCACAATTCTTGTTCCATTTTCGAAAATGAAAATAAAATTAAACTTAATGATTCCTCCTAATTTATCTAATTACATCATTAACTTAATTACATTTAACATATTATTCATCCTAGAGTTAAAACAACAATAAAACTATTTACCCCCATTTCTCATTTCACTTACAACCCAAACCCTAAATCTGTATATCTCTGCCTCTGTCTTCTTCGTGTTCTTGAAGTTCTTGAACACTTGATCTCCATCTGTCGGCCTCGTGATTCTTCGCCTTTTTCAAGATCTGGAACCCTAGATCTCCATCTCTTCTCCATTTTCACCGTCTTCTTGACGATCTCGAACCCTACATCTCCGCAAGGATAAAATCCTTGGCCGATTAAAACATACCCGATTCATCCACCGCAGATCTTGGATAGATACTACCTTCGTGGAGGGAGAAATGGCGGAAAGCTGCGATATTCTGAGCAGACCCAAGGGGGATGGCGGAGAGAGCGAGATGAGCTCTGGCTGGAGCGGACTTTCAAATTCCTTGGTCCATCCCCCATATGATTCAACATGCAGTTCGGATATCCAGAGCGAGTACAGATCTGAAGAGGCGTCTGAAAGCGGCCCTTTCTTTGCCTGCGGATATCCAGAGCGAGTACAAATCTGAGCGAGTACAGATCTGGGCCTTTCTTTGCCTGCGGATTCGACGACATTCGGCAGGAGGCGATGCCGGAGATTGAGAGCGAAATTGGGCCGTTCTTCGCAACGTGATACGATGACATATGGCGAGATGATAGTGCTTCTAGCTAAAGGCATTTGGAGATGAAATTCAGTCTTGGGTGAGATTTATCCCTGCTACTCTTGCTTATTTGTATTCCATTTTGTCAATTAGATTGAACATTGCAATTAAATGGCTTGTTCTTGAGAATGCGTATTATTTGGTCTAAAATGGTAAGAACATGCTCACTCTAGGTTAGCTAAAACAATTCAGTGAAATTCTTGTTGATGAATGAGATTTGTTCTTTAGGTGTGGGGATTGATTATGCTGCTATATTTATGGTTATTTCACTTGTTGGGATGTGTTGTTTCTACTTGAAACCTTGCTGATGTTAATACTTGCATATGTTGTTTGTGCTTCTTTGAACTTGATGATGCTTATGCAGTAACTTGTTGTTTGGTTATGAAACCTTGGTGATAAGCTTATGTAGTGATATGTTGTTTCTATTTTATCAAGTGTGGCATGGTTGATGGTTTTACAGTAAGACTCATAACATTTGTGCTTCTTCGTTTAAACTTGATCATGCTTATGGTTGTTAACTTGCTGCTCTTGTTAAGTTTATTTCTAGTAAACACTTTATGTATTATCAAAGTGGTTGGTATTGTGTAAGATAAGCATGTGTTCAGAACAAAGGGGCACGCTTATTGGGTTGTGGTTCTGGTACATGAACTACACAATGCCAATTGCTTATGATCCAACTACAATTAAATCCAAGTATGTGCAAATATAAATCTGATTTTTAAAATTGATTTTTTATCGAACTTGATCATGCTTATGGTTGTTAACTTGCTGCTCTTGTTAAGCATGTGTTTAGAGGTAGGTTGATAACAACTCGTTTTCGATGTTAATTCCTTTCTTCTTCGATTGCAAATGTATGACTTGCCCTCGATTTTGCTGCTCTTTTGCTGCTTTCCAGATTTTGCCGATTGTATGCCGACAAGTTTTGAACATTGATGCAACTTCAGTTATTTTTCCTCTAGCCGGCTTGCTGTTCTTCAGATTTTGGAGAAGATATTGGACTATTGAATTTCTCTCTGCAGTAGAGAGATCCTTCCTCATTTTGTGGAGAACTTTCAAAAACTATGAATTTGAAATTGTGGTGTTTGTGTTTTATTGTATTTATAGGGGTAGGTTAAATGGAGGGAATTCTAAATTAGTTTTGGCTCCATTTCAAAAAAAATATATGTGATTTGTCACTTCATTTGCAATTATCTGTATTGTACCTAAAATTTTGGCTCCAACTTTCACTTTTCCATCGCCTAATTCAAGTTTGATATTGTATATTATCGGAAGAGTTGTTTTATTTGATTGTTATTCTATTCAAATTAAGACAGTTACAATTTTGTTAAAAAATACAGCGAAAAAGTTTATTCGATTTCGTGAATTTTGGGCAATTTGATCGAACTTCTAAAATACAGTATAATAGTAAATCATCAAACAAATTTAAGTGAAAAAAAATAATCACCTCTCAAATTTCAAATCAGAGGAGAGAGAAATAGGTACCAAAAAGTTTAAATGGCAAGGGACCCAACTAACTAATCATACTACAAACAACACAATTAACAACTCTCCTAAAAAATCGAACCGAAAAGTTATGGAACAAGATTTATGGGACGGAGGGAATATTTCCTGGTTAGGTCTATACATGAGTTGACTTTGGTCTAGGATTTTGCTTGCCTTTATGGTTATGTTGTTGAGAAATAGGTCATTTTCTTGAACATATTTTGGTTTATCTAGTGAAATATCAAGGTCATTTTCACAGCTACAGTTAGCTAATTAGGATTGGATGTCTCATTTGGACAAGTCATTATATCCATCAGAACATATTTAGGTTTCAGCCTAGATTTATTTTTTCTCCTATCACTTTGTAATGTTCTTTACCTTCATTCCACAATATATGACTTGTTTTTCTTGTTAAAAAAGAAGATACCTTAGAAGATTGCTAAAAAAAGGAGACCATTTTCATGTGGTTGGTGCGGCCAAGAAGGTCACAATAGAGCGACTTGCAACGAACTTGGAGCGTGCTTGGATAGGCACATAACCAAGGAGGCAACTTCGAGGATGTTAGATATAAGTTAGGTGGATGTATATTTTGAACACTTTTTCTCTCTTAGATTGAAAACATGCAGAAGGGAAATATTGGGACTAGTTATTGTGAATTATGTACCAAATGGTTATTTTGAAGTAAATTTTTTGGGTGATAATAGCTTAGTTTTTTAATGGTTAATTCACAGTATATATTTTGCATTTCGAATTAAATGTTGTTTATATTGGTACAAAATTTCAGTTAGCTTATATTTGATACGAAGTAATAAAGTTATATGTAAAATTGACAAATTTAATGCAAAATCTCATCGATACAAAGCAATTAGATTATTTGTCTAAAATTTATGAAATCAGTCATTAAACAATTTTATTTTGCTAAATAGGTCCCAAATAATTCTTCATTTGCAATTTTGGTTCATGTAAATAAAAATTTCGATTTTGTTATTTTAAATAAAAAAATTGAATAAACATTTAAATTGACGGAAAATCTAACGGTATGACTAAAATCGCCAAAATATGGAGTTGAGGGTCAAAAAAAAAAGTTTGAGGACAAAATTCGCAAAAACACGAAGTTTGAGAATTATTTTTGTCAATTTGCCTTTTAATTACTTAATGCATTTATCGAAATTATTACTTTAGTACACTGGCCCAAGTGGGGTCTGAAAAAATTATTATCTAAGCGAGGTTATTACTTTATCTAACATTACTTCATCAATGTTTAACTACAGGTATTAAGTTATTACAGTTTAAACTTTAAACCAAAACATGATTAATTTTGGAGGTGACATGTTCCTTTTCTCTATACAATTTCGCTATTGAGCCAATTTATTTTGAAGTTACGGGAAAATTAATTGCAATATACAATTAAACCTCTTTAAAATAATAATCTTGAAACAGGAAAAAATATTCATTTGATGTTGAACAGTATTTTATTTTATTGGCTCAAGTCGCCACCAAAAGAAATTATTATTTAAGCGAGATTATTACTCTATCGAACATTACTTTATCGAGGTTTAACGGTGCTCCTTCTATCCAAATAGATATGGCTTGTTTCTTATTTTGAGTTGTTCCATTAAAAATTGAATCAACTAAGCAATGTTTATTGGGACGGAGAGAATATATGGGATAGATATGAGTTCTATATTAAATTTGTAATTTATAACTGAAGTTTATTAATGTGATTTTCATGCCTAAACTTTTTTAATATTATTATTATTATTATTATTATTATTATTATTATTATTATTATTATTATTATTATTATTATTATTATTAAACTGACTCTAACGAGAACTGAATACTAACTGCGCTCTATGTTGTCAATGTGTGAAATTTTTTAGTAGAAGAAGAGTGTGCAATTACCATAACCAAATCTAATTTTTATCTTTTGAAACATACAATTCCATAATCCTAAACAAAAATAGATAACAATTATCACCTTCATCAAAATTTTCAATCCATTAGGAAAAATCAAGGTAAACAGTAGTAAGTCTATCAACTATGAGCATCTCCAACAAAAAACCTAAACCAATTCTCATTTTCCAGTTTCTTTACATCAAGCAGTATTTTATCTCCAACCATCAAATCCAAACCCAAACCCAAAAGAATATTCTCTTTATATTCTTTCACAAAATATCTTTCAATTCTAGCTACATATTTTTCTTAATTGCACATTGGTACACTCAACTTTCCTACTACTAAAATATTGGATACAAATTTAATATATATAAGATAATTTGATAATTAATAAATAAAAAAAATTAAATTATGTATTAGATAATTATTAATTACACAACTTTATAAAAAAAATAATATTAAACCATATAATGATAAAATAGAGTTATGTTATTAAAAAGAAGAACAAGAAAATCACAAAAACCATTGGAGATCACATAGCGAAAACTCAAGAGTCGAGCCTCGTCAAAACCTGCAAATGAGGAAAAAGAGTACTCGTCTAATGAACCATACGAGAGACATTACATAAAACAAACAAACTAACTAAGAAATTACACCTAAATTCAAGATTCATAATTAGTATATCCATTCCACAAATGCTCAATTACCGCATCTTTAAGTTTGTCATGAGCAATATGATTTCTTATTTTGTTGTGTTGATCAACAAAGTCTTTCAACGGTAATTTAGTTGTCACTATTTCGACATCCAGTGGTAGCGCGTTCATCTTCAATTATCATGTTATACAAAATTGCATGTAGTCATTATATCATGTATCACTTCTTTGCTCTAAAAGCGCACCGGCCCTGCTACAATTGCAAAACGTTGCTTAAGCACACCGAATGCACGTTCTACATCTTTCCTGCATGCTTCTTGTTTCATAGAAAAATATCCATGCTTCTGAGTATGAGGTTTATGAATCGTTTGCACAATGGTAGCATATTTAGGATATATGCCATCAGCTAAGTAATACCTCATATGAAATTCTTTTTTGTTAAGTGTGTAATGAACTGCAGGAGCAATACCATTAGCCAGATCGTGGAAAAGATGAGATCTCTCCAACACATTTATCATTATTGGTGCCTGGTAAACCAAAATAAGCATTTCATATCCAAAGATCATAATCTGCTACAGCTTCGAGTATAATCGAAGGACTTCCACCAGCCCATCCAGTAGGACAATTTTTTCACTTCCAATGCATGCAATCTAGACTATCTAACATTCCTGGAAACCCACGAGCTTCAACAAGGTAGAGAAGTCTAGCAATATCACTAGATGTTGGTGCTCTCAAATAACGCGGTTTGAATATCTCAACTATTGCATGACAAAAATTTTTCATACTTTCAATCACAGTGGACTCACCTATTTTACAATACTCGTTCATAGCATTTGTTGGAAGACCATAAGCTAACGTGCGGAAGACTGCTGTTAATTTTTGAAATGTTGATAAGCCGTACCTGCTAGCACCATCTACTCGTTGTTGAAAGTAGTGATCATATTCTTTAACTGCATCAGCAATGTGAAGGAACAAAGAGCGAGACATTCGATCTACCCTATGGAACATGGTATCGTTGTACGTTGGAGAATCTGCAGAATAATCATTGTACAACCTATGATTAGCTTCCTCACAATCACGATTGATAATGATATGCCCTGGAACTGAAGCACCATGTGTTTGGTTGTTTTCTTCATCGCGAAGAATTGAAGCATCATATCATTATTGGTTGTTGTCTTCTTTTCTGTTGTTTTTGTAGAAGAAGATGGGCTACGAAGTTATCAACTTATGAGTCTATTGAGGAATATGATGAACTATTGTAATTTGGATTCATGTTTTGATAGTAGTGTGGATTTGATAGTAACATGTGTAGTCATTTTGATTTTGAAAGTTGTGTAATTTTGAAAGTAGTGAAAATTGTGTAGTCCCTTTCGTATTGAAAGTTGTGTAATTTTAAAAATATTGAAAGTTGTGTAATTTTGAAAGTATTGAAAGTTGTGTAATTTTGAAAGTAGTGAAATTTGTGTAGTCCCTTTTATTTTGAAAGTTATGTAATTTTGAAGATAGTGAAAGTTGTATAGTCCCTCCTGTATTGAAATTTGTGTATTTTGATAGTTGTGAAATTGTGTCGTCACTTCGGTATTGAATGTTGTGTGTAGTGAAAGTTGTGAAACCACTTCTGTTTGAAAGTTGTGTCATGATTATTTTGGAAGTAGTGAAAGTTGTGAAACCACTTCTGTTTTATTCACAACTTCACATAATTTTCTCTCAACTACAAATCTTCATATACTATCTTTAACTTGAAGCCAAGATGTCTATTCGTTCTACAAACTACAACCATATAGAAGATATCCTCGCATGTAGAGTTTATATGAAAATTTCTCAAGATCCAAAGATTGGGATCAACCAATCATTAGATCGATTTTGGTCTCGTGTGGAGGAAAACTACAATCAATCAAAATGTACTGAGTGGGAGTTCTGCTCAGGTAGATCTTGCAGGGAAGAATGCAAGTTTTTGAGAAATCAGTAAAGAAGCTTCATGCATGCATAAAAACGATTGATAGTAGACATCCTAGCAGTGCTTCGAATGAAGATATTGTGAGTATCAAACAATAATGTTTTTCAATTCTTAATTAATCGTGTATATGAGTTTAATTTATTATATCAACTTTTTTTGTAGATGCGTGAAGTTAAGATATTTTAGATGGATGAGGGAAAAGGTAAACCAAGCTGGAAATATGATCATGCGTGGGAAATACTAAAAGATTTTCCTAAATTTCAAGATGGTGCTAGGAGATCAAAACATCCATATCAAGCCTATTCTTCTCCTAATTCGGAAAGTATGTCTGTGGATACACAAGACTCGACATTTATGAACTTAACTGATGAGGATGACAATGTGTTTACTATTACATCGTCGAGACCGATAGGAGTGAAGAAAGCTAAGAAAAAAGACAGAGATGCGCCGATAAATTTTCTAAATTTGCAGTTGCCGAAGAAGAAAATAAAAAGCTTAAAGCTGAGTTGGAGGCAATAAGTGCATTTATGAAAAATCATTTGGAAGGTCAGCAGAAGAATCGCGAGCTGAAGAAAATGAAGGAAGAAAATAAGATATTACTTTGCGACTTGAGGTCTATATCCGATCCAACAACCCTTGCATTTGCTCCATATGGAAGAAGTTCCGGACAAGAAGAACAACTCATTCCTTATGCAATTGATGGGTATGCTCCATATTTTAATAATATGGGGGGTTCTAGCTCCGATATACCGGATTATTAGATAAATTTTATCGTTCTAGGTTGTAGTGTTTCTTAATTTTAGTATTATTGTGTGTCATGCACTTGTATGTTTTATTTATGTCTTTGACAATTCCTAGTATGTCTTGTAATTTATTTTCCGACCAAGTATTGTGTACTATGTTTTAAATTAATATTATTTTCTATTAAAGATAAATGTTGTTAAAAAATCTCATATTTTATATTAATAAAATATCATAAAAATATTATCTTAAACTAATAATCAAATTAGATATATATCTAATATACACGTTTTTTCCTCCTAATTTTACTATATACATAAACAATAAAATAAAACTAATTTATACAAATCTCTTTTACTATATACATAAACAATAAAATAAAACTAATGTATACAAATCTCGTCTTCTCCACCTCGCATCAAAACAAAATTTCTCCCAAATCTTTTTCCACATTTCTCTATCTCTGATACAGAATTCATCGGCGAAATTCACATGCAAAATTACAAATTTCTCATTACAGTTGCTACTGATTTGGGGAAAAAATTGAAATATGGCTACAACATTTCCTTGGTATTTGAGTTCAGTAATCAGAGATGACGTTTCATGGGGAAAAAATTGAAATATGGCTTCAACATTTCCTTGGTATTTGAGTTCAGTAATCGGAGATGATGTTTCACGAGCTTCCCCGATGACAGATCATCAAACTGCAATAACAACTTCAGACTGGATCTCTTTGCAATTTACTTATGAATTGAGGGGCATAATTGCAACTAATTTATTTGCAATCAAGTCCTATGCAGATTCCACAATAAAAACCGATTCTTGATCTTAGGCAGCAAAAATTTGAGTTTTGCAGTTTGGTTGGACCTATTTCTCAACTGCAAAACTCAAAATCCAGTCTCATTGGAGTTGCTCTAAAGATGAACAGCATTGCATTTAGGAGCAAGAAAGAAAATTTGCACAAAATTTGAACAAAATGTAAATAGGATTCCATCAAATGTCCGCTCATATCCAACAAACTGAGGCTTGATTCACCAGACGACACCTTTTCTCAACATAAATATTCACTAATAACCTCATAAAAGGAAACCTAGTTACCATTAGATAATGAAGCCGGATTAATTCAGTACCATCTCTCTACAACATGCTACAAGTCCCAAATATCAAATCCCAATTCCACGTGTAGCTTTTTGTCAGACAACCTACACATCCAAACTCGAAGAACCCCTGCACCAACGTGAACAAATTCTGAGAAGATGAAATAGAAATTAGAAAATACTAGTTTCTACTTATTACCTAATCAAACAAAATCAGTACATGAAGGCAGTATGGAAGGAAAGAATAAATCATACTTGAAATGATTTGGAAATTAGTAACAAACTTCAGCAGTCACAACCCATTTTTCTCCTAATCTTGATGTGAGCACTGAGCAGCATGCAGCCATTTCCAATCAATGTCTAGTAGTTTATTATTTATGACTACTCTTGAATCATATGTGGTATGTCTGGTTGAGGATGATTCTACACGTAGAGTGTAGCATGTTGCTAGGCTAAGGAGCATGAAAATTATAGGATAGGAAAAAACAGAACCTCAAACTAGACCTAGTGATTTGGATCTTGATCTAAACAGACTGCATTCAACAAAATAGTTGCATGGCTAAATTGATTATATAATCCTCGCTACCCATTTTCTGTCCAACATAACAATTTTGCTCTTTCAAATCTAAAGGAAATCCAAAATTTGATTCGCAACAGAACACAGGCGCAAGTACACCAAAACACATCTAATGCCGATTGAGTTACGGACAAACAGAAAAGCATGTCAATATATTACTGAGCATATGCTAATATATTCGAGCGTTAGAATCATAAGGCATACATAGTCTTTGCATCATTTTCGCAATTAACAACATTTGTTTTATGGATATACCACTATTATATCCGTTACAACATGAACAAATGATTCACTTTTAGAATAAAATGCAGTGTTATTCCAAACACAAAAACCAAAACAACTAAAGGAGTCCACATAAGGCACTTTAGAGCGTGTGCACATTTCACAAATTGCTAACAGTAATGGAGTAAACATAGGCATGTTCACATAATATCTCGAGCAATAAGAAATTACCTTTACTGTTGCTGCTGATTCTGAGGGGCGTTGGGCGGCATTCCCGGCCTTGGTGGGCCACCAAACATCTGCCCTTGCCCAGCCGGAGGGGGTGGAGGGGGCATACCGGGTCTAGGTGGCGGACCGCCGGGCATACCAGGCATAGGAGGACCACCAGGTGGCGGACCCCTCATCATCTGAGGAGGGGGCATCATCCGCTGTCCGAACTGATTTGGAGGAGGCAATCCAGTTGGCGGCGGCATGCCCGGCCTAAACTGCGGGGGCAACTGCATCCCCGGCCTAGGCGGGAAACCTCCAGGAGGAGGCGCCACGGAAGGAGGCCTAACCACCGGCGGCTGCTGAGGGTACGACATAGGCGGAACGGAAATCTGAGGCGGCCGAGAAATCTGCGGCTGCATCATACCCGGCGCCGGTCCACCTACACCGCGGACGGGACCGGCTAGACCGGGTTGCGCCTGTGTGAACGGGCCGGTGACGACACCTCTGCCGGCGGCGCGGCCCATTCCGGGGCCAGGAACCGCCGTGGCGGACGCGGTTTTGATGCGCGAGTCGTCTGGGGGCGGGGGGCCTTCGACGGTGAGGGAAATCACCTCCTCGCCGCGGAGGAGGACGAGTCCGAGGGTGCGGCGGTCCTCGCGCTCCTCCTTGGAGCCCTTGGTCGGCGGAAGCTTGCGGAACTCCTCGCAGTCGCCGAGAACGAGATTCATGTGGCGGTCGAACGCCATGAATTTCCCGATTAGCTGACGGCCGTCTTGGATCGTCACACGCATTCGGTAGTTGATGTACTGCAGCATCTTGGAGCTCTTCGACATCGACATCTTCGCCGGTGGAAAAAATTGCAGCCCTCTCGCTCTAGGGTTTTGAGTGGGAGAGTTGGGGAGAATTTAGAAGTAGAAATTGCAAATTTAATGAACAAATAATGCAGGTTTGTTTTTAAGAAAATAGTACGCCCAATGAATTTATGATTTCTGATTAGATTGTGTTGTGGGCCTAAAAAATTCCTCAAAGCCCAATCAAGCCCGCTTTATTTTCGGAGATTGCTCAAAAGTGCTTTGCTTGAAGCCTTAAACCTTAGGGCTTGTGTTCCATATCCTCAAAATTCATATTCCTTCAATCTCGTTGAAATTGACCCGTTTTTTTCTTTTTTATCATCCCATTAAAAGTAGTTAATTCTAAAAAGGTAAAAATTCTATGTTAGATTAAATTTAACTATCAAAAAGTCTAACAATTTACGATACATGACCCACTTTCTTAATTCTCAAAGCCAAAAAAAAAAATGGCCACAACTACCGACGCAAAGGAGCATTTCACTTAAATAAATTATATAAATCATTTGTAGGGGTGGGGAAAATTAGTAGGGTATTCAGTATATAGTTAAACCTTGATGAAGTAATATTTGATCAAATAATAATCTCAGTTATATAATATTTTTTTCCGGTCCCAACTTGGCCAGTGTACTAAATTAATAATTTTACTAAATGCATAAGTAATAAAAAAATTAAATTTTTAAGATCCCAATGAAAATATAAAGTAATAATTATTGATTTAAGAAAATATATATAGACAATTACTTAATCTGTAACGCCCAGAAATTTTCAATATTAAATACATTGCATATCTATTCATGCATGTTATCAAGTGTTTTAGTTCTGTAAGTCGCGCCTTAGAAATTAAAATGAAAATTAAAGCATCTATGTTATTTTTCGTTAAATCATTTTTGTTATGTAAATTTATTTTGGATTTTGAATGTGTTTATTTATTTAGAAATCATGTTAGAATTATTAAGCAAGAATAATATTTATTTATTTTGGATTTCCTAAACCTACTAGGATTCATGAAAGGATATAATATTTTATATTTGTTTGAAATTATTAGGAGATAATTTTATTTTAAATTTTATGATTAAAATAGATATTTTATGTGTGATATACATGTTTTAGGAAAAAAATCTAGTTGTGTTTATCCATATCCTAATTTATCTAGGATTGAATCTATTATATGGTAAGAGATAGAATAAATTCTATATAAAAGATAAAAGGACGAAAATAATTATGAATAAAATATATTTGATACCTTATAGGACTAGGAATCTTTAGATAATGATTTCTAGGCCTATAAATACAAGGGGTATTTATAGGCCTATATTTGATACCTTATTTGATTTTTAGTCGCTCATAATATAGCATCTCATAAAATTCACGAAAATCTGTCAGCATATCTGCGAACTGTTTCAATAATTATTTACACATCTTCCCGTCGTCCTCTCGTCGTGAAGATTTAATATAGTATTCCTAGGTATGTCTATTATATATTATTATATTTGTAGAATTTTCCAAGCATGATAAATATTTGTTTAAAATTGTTATTCGTAACCTGCCAGTTTTGACAGCATGTCCATAAGCTTGATAGGAAAATTGTTTTTCATGTTTTCTTTGAGTTGTTTTCGACCATGCTGAATATTAATAGGATATAATATATGTTAGGTCATTCATGTTAAAAATATAGAATTTGTAGGATACGTTTACTATTTATTTGTTAATTTATTTCTTGATGTGCCAAATTCTTTTGTCAACATGAATGTAGATTGAAACACAAAAAAAATAGAAAATGGCATGTTAATATGTAGATTATGTATAATATACATTGTTCAATTATTATGATCTATTTTTATTATTTGAATTATTGATGCATGCATGACATTCCATGTAGAGTTATTAAGATAAATTTCAATGTATAGGATCGGCGCGCAAGACTTAAACATCTGATATTCATAATTTTTCATCAAGTCAATGTTAACGTGGGGAATTCTTGACGTTTATCCTTATTCATGGCCGGCCCTGAAAAATAAGGGGCCCGGAGCGAATCGATATAAAAGGACCCTTTATTAATGATAATATTTCTAGGATCTTGTATGTTTTGAGTTTGAATTTGAAGTACTACATTAAAATTGATTTTTTTCTAAGATGTTATGTTTTGAGTTTTTTTTCTTGATTATAAAAAAAAACAGTTGTTTTTTTTTAAATTTTGTAGGCGTAAGAAAAATTGTAATCTGAATATATTATAATGGAAGAGAGAGAGAATTTGGGGATAAAGAAAATTTAGAGAGATATATTTGTGAAGCAATTTTTCAATCATATGTATTCTTCCAACGTTTTTAAATATATATAATAAAAAATTCACATTAAAAAAATAAATTCTTTCAATAACAAAAGTAAAATTCCACTTCTCACTATAAACGGTCCTGATGTGGTTTGAGTATTCCAAGGGCCTCCGATTTCGAACACGTCACCACTTATTTCTTTAGTTGATTAAAGATCCTTATTGGACAACAAAAAATCCGCCATGGCTGCATCTTCCAAAGAACGCGAACAAACATTCACCAACACTCCCGTCCGCCATTCTCATTCATAAAATGGACCCTCTAGAATTTGGGGCCCTGAGCGGTAGCACATCTCGCACACCCTCAAGGCCGGCACTGTCCTTATTATATCATTTACTTGAGTTTTTCATGTGACTATAGTACAGGATCAATGAAACTATGAACGAGGGATATAAGGTCGACGGGCCTATATCAACGAGGGACCTTCGGGTCAAGCCTACGGGCTGCTATGTCTATGGATCTTCGGATCAACCATGCTATGTTACCATGTCTATGTTATCATGTTTAAATTTGGTATCGTTTATAATCTGGATAAATGCATTCCCTCATTGAGTAGTCGTACTCAACCCACTATTTTAACATTTTTAGAAAATGGTTCGGCCGATGCGTAGAGGTGTTGGTGGTGATGGTCACACGAGGAAGGATTTATAAACTTATTATTGCATTAAACTATTTTTATCATGAACTTTGGATTTTATTTTCGAAAACTAGTAGTCGCATGTGCTTTTATTTTTAAGACTTCCGCTGTGTATGAAAATAAATTGAGTTTTTCAATGATTATTTTCCATGAAAATGTTTTGAAAGGTTGAAATATGCATGCTAAGCATGAAGTAGCGTCCCTAGTTAAGTTTTAAAAATTGGGGCGTTACACCATCCATCCCATTATTTATGTTTCATTTGCTATATTTATTTATCTCATTATTTTGTTTCATTCTAAAAGTCAAAATAAGTGAGTGTCTAAATAGATGGACCCACCACTTTATAGATTTATATCACTACTTTATACCTTTCCACAACCCGCCTTAATCTCCGTGTCAAGTCCATATGATATATAAATATTGGGACAGAGGGAGTATAATACTACAATAGTACATTAATTATTTCTTATGAATATATGCTTCCATAGCTAGTATTTTTTCTTCACACCTAAACCAAAATTATCATCATTAACTTTCTGCAAAGTATAGACAACTTCTGAATATTTTGCTCGTATTGTAGCTAGTAATTATGAAAGTGATTATTGATTGAAATAAACCTTTTTAATGACACAATTGGAATAATTGGACTATCATCTCGTTTAAGGTCATCTTCTTCATCATCATTACCATTCATAAATATTTTAATAATTTCTCCATTCATCAGTAACTTCATAGTTGCATTATTCAATATAGATAAAAGATCTTGAACATTCATAGTATACCATAAATACATCAAATATCTCAATATCTATTTTTAGAAACCATTATTTATCAACTACTACAAAGTGTCTGATAAGGAGTATTAGAATCTTAATTTTGGAATCATATCCAAAGTTAAATATTCTCAATTCCCTGATTTCTAACTTTTTTTATACGTTTATGCCGCTAAGTCCCAACCCACTTTTTACATATATTTGTAAATATAAAAAAACAATATTTATAGTTTATATGATATTAATATAATACAAATTATACAATATAATTTATATGAATATTATATAATATAAATTATATTAATTTATATAAAGCATTATATTAATATAATTTGTATTTATATATTTATATAATACTTGTATTAAGAAACTAACATGATTTTCGAGTAATGGTTGTAGGGAAGGAATGAGAATGCATCCAAATTTTAATAAGGCATAATTGAAACAATTGATTTTTTTCATGCTGTATTTAAAGAAATAATCTAAAGTTTTCAAAAAGTTAAAAATCATAATTTTCTGAATTCGTAATAGATCGGAATCGTATGAGAGAGAAAAGTTTGGAGAGATAGAGTGTATAAGAATGTGGGGGTGAATGGTGAGTAATGAGGGCCCAACTCACTTTTGAATGTAGAATGTTTTGTCATCAAAGGAAACAATACAATATTATTGAGATGGCCCATAAAAGAATATAAGGCAGTATTAATGGGAGGGAGAGAGTATAACTTATAAATTAATTAAATATAGATGATATTAATATAATTTATCTAATGTGTATTTATAAAATTAATATTATATTAATCCAGATTTGTAATTCATACAAACTAAATTATTTATATAGAATTAATATTGATAGTTTTTTATATTTTATCAGATAAGAGTAAAATAAAATATTTATGATATTTCATTTCCAAATAACTAGCGAACCAAACAAACATCAAGTTGGAGTCGCCATCGGGCTGAATTTATGTACCCATGAATTAAAATTTTACCCTATATCCGACAAAAGAGGCATTGACCTAATGTATCAGCTGTAAACTTGCTGACATTATTTATTTATTTAACTTCACTTGTAAGTTTGCAATCATTCACCACACTCAATTCATACCACCAACTTATCCTAATATAACATAAATAAAATTGTACCAACAATTAAATAGGGAGAGATTGTGTCTACACGACAATGAGACTAGACTGGATAAGATTATAAATAAGTACTCATATTCCAAAATTATTGTAAGAATTTGATTTTTAAGGACATTTATTAGTTGTTATGAAGTTATTTGTAGTTGTGATTTCTATAAAAAAAATTGTGTATAATAATTTGTTAAAAAGAGAATTTGGACAATAATTTTGAGATGGAGAGAGTATTATTTATTTAAAAAGCTTCACTACTCAATCTTATTATAAATTAATATAACAAACAAATAATACTAACAAAATAATTGGGGATAAAAGGCATTACACCTCCTAAATTATTAAACTTATGCAGTTTTTGCTTATGAACTATGAAAATGTGCAATTTATCCCTAAACTATGTAATTTTTTTATTAGAATAATAAATTTCAGCAAAAACATTTAGCCAGATGTTCATAGTTAGTAATATCAAGTTAACTATCACAAAAGTAATATGATCCATGTGGTAAAAAATAATAATCTACGACAATATTACTCATAAATTCACGCGTATGGTTGGAAATTCTTACTGCGACAAATTACAATTTATGGGGGTAAATTGAAAATCTTTATCGTTTAAAAATAAAATGTACATATCTAATAATTAAAATGGCCAAATTACACATTTTCATGATTGATATGCAAAATGAAATTAACACTACTTCCAATTATTTTGTCCACTTTATTTTTTGCGCAATTTTTAAGGAGAATTATTAGTTGCGTTTAATAATTTATCATATTTAAAAAGTAGTATATTTAGAATACCCATAATGAAAAAAAATGAACAAGATAATTGGATTGATGAAGTAGTAAATTGAGTTCAATGTTTAACACAAAAGTTATTATAAGGATGATAAAATATAAATAAAAAAATGTGCACGGGAAGCGATGAGAGTCACGTGCGAGATGTCGGATATTTTTAATAAAAAAACAAATAAAATACTACTTCTTCCGTCCGTCTTGTCCGATTTATCTTATATTCCTTTTTCCAATCGTTCTATTTAATTTGTCTTATTTTCTAAAAAAAAATAATTATTATATAAATTTCAATAATTTTTTATGGGATTTACTTTCTTGCACACAATACGTACTTATTTTAATTTACATGCTAAAAAAAATAAGATAACTAGATAAGTTGGGCTTGACTACGAATTCTTTGAGGAAACAAATTACAAGTATATAGGAAAAAGCCGCAAAGTTTTTTGGTTTGGTGTTGGTTCTGAGAGTAAGTATAGGGTGACAGGCTGACAGCGGGTTTGACAGCAACAGTGATAAGACGTATCCGTACAGAAGCAGCCACCGAGACTGAGACGTGGCCACATCACCATCACTCGAAAAGCTGATTGCCGACATCACACCGTCCTGTCTCGCGTCACCCTCTCCTATATCCCCATGCCGACATCAACTAACATTACCTATACATATAATTCTAAGTGAAAATACATCTGTTAGCCAAATAGGTGAAAAAAAAAAATTTTAGTCATCCTATTAAAAAAAAATATAAATATGGTCATTTTGTCTTATTAGGCGCATGCACCGGGCGAGGGCTGATTTGGGGCCGATGGGAATTGTTGGGACCGATGGAGGGCCGATCGGCCCTCTTGCTAAATTATCCATCGACCCTATTGTCAGTATTTTCGGCCCCGATTATAACGTTCCTTCAATTATTTTCGGCCCCGATTATAACGGCCGATTTTGTGAGGGCCAAAAAAAATTTATCTCCATCGGCCCCGAAAATTATTGAAGGCAAGTATTTCATACCTGTTTTTCCCCTTCGGCCTTTATCAGAAAAAATCGGTTAGGAGGGCCGACGCGTTTTGTTTCCCAGCCAATACCCACCGCCGATCCATCGCCGCCGCAGATCCACCGTCGCCGAGGGCCGAGGGCCGAACAACAAACGCCGAGCAACGCCCGCCGATTTGCCATGGACGCCGATCAGGTTCCATTTTTCATCCCCTGTTTAATTTTTTTTCATGAATTGATATCGAAAATTGTCGATTTGGGTGTCGAATTGTTTGCTATTGTGGAAATACCTGTGAAATTTGGTTTTCATATGTCCAATTATGAGCTTTTTTTTGGCGAATTTTTGGGTAGAAATTTGAGTCCAATTACTGTCGAAATTATGTGAAATTTGTCGAAATGATATCGTTTTTTAGGTTGAATTGTGTGGAAATTGAGTATTGTGAATCGAATTGGTTTGTAGTTCGTTTAATTTGGCTTTTGTATTGGATTCGTTCGATTCGGTAAGGGCATTTTGCAGCCAAGGCCGATCAAAGGCCGAAGGGGGGCCGATGGATGTTAAGATCCATCGGCCCTTCTTCGGCCCTCCTTCGGCCCTTCTTCGGCCCTGTTTCGGCCCTTATTCGGCCCTTCTTCGGCCCTTAACTCGGCTTTTTTTGACTGACAGTCCGCTTACATCCGACTCCCGATTAGAGAGAAGACATTAAAAGTGACTACATACTGGAGATATTCATTACCGGAACTGATTAAGACTGCACTTTCAAAGCGGGGGGGGTAATAACTTAGTCCGGCGGTTTAGAGAGGGACAGTTTGGGCACCTATTGAGCTGGAGGAAAGGAAAAAGCTCGGTAATAGCATTGCACCAGTTGATGTGCTACGAGGTGCAAGCACCTGCCGGGGAGGCTCGTTTTCACATATCCGGGTGAGAGCTTCGATTTTCTCAGTTGGAATATGCATTGGTTACGAGGATTATTTTTCGGTCCCTCACGAATTTGATACGAATGCACCTCGCGAGCCGGAAGAGTCGACGGTGTACATGAGCCTCACGGTGAAAATCCAATAACCGGAGGCGAGCTATTGAAAATGTGGAAAAATGATAAGCTCCCTGAGCTCTCCGAAGATGAGCATTTGAAGGTGGCCAATGTCCTGGCACTAATGTGTTTTTTCTTCGCTCCTGCCGAGACGAAGAAGGTGGACACTGGATGTGGGTCCTGGCAGATGATTTAGACACGTGGAACGCGTTTCCATGGGGATCCTACACCTACAATGCCCTTCTCCACTACATGAGCTTAAATGCAGAAGCAAATGGAGGCGTTGAAATCTAAATATAATATTTATGGGCCAGTTTGGGCCCTTCAGGTACGAATAAAATATTTAATTATTTTTCGACAATTTTATAGTAGTCACGATGTTTAATGGTGTTCTTGTATTTTAGATTTGGGCATATGAGGCGATACCAGATTTGTGTGTCCGCCTAGTCAACAACGGAGGTATGCCTCGTTGTATTAAGTGGGTTTACACTACGCCACCAGATACGGAGTGGATTAGTTTCTTCGCCACACCGGTAAATAAAATTTTATTAATAAATTTTAAATAAATTATTTATATTTTACAAGTAGAAGTGTGTATTGTAACTTATTATTACATTTTTTTAACAGATGCAGACACCTCCCCTTGAGACTTTAACGCCTACTCCGGATGAGCAGCTTATAGAATATTGGAGAAGGGTGAATGGAGATGATCCGATTGGTGTGACGTTTCCGAGACCCGTCCCCGTACCCCGTAGGCGAGTGGATGAAGCTGCCAGTGTAGAAACTCCGGCGCCCCTTGCACAAAAGAAAAAATCAAAGAAGAAACGCGCATCGGTTGAGGGAGAGTCATCCAGTCAGCATCCGGATCAAGATTCGTCTGTTCCTACTTACGACCGAGCTTTGCGGGCATTAGAAGAACGCTTCGAAAAGCGCGAGCAAGAGCTGTTAGCGAAAGTGGATGAACGGTGGAAGGTGCGGGAGAAAACTTTTTTCGGTAAAGTTGGAAAACTAATCGAAAAAGTGTTCGGCGCCGGCAACAGCAAGGGTAAGAGCAACGAATCCACATCCTTTAGTTCGGAGGATTGGGAAGGCGATGATGTTGAGGACACCCCGGTGGAGGAAACATCCGCACCTCAAGGGAGGATTGTCACTGTACATCAGTGGCCGAGCTGGAATGAAAGAGAAGATCCGCCACAAGAAGATGAGGATTGCACGGTGCTTGGCGATGCAAATCCCTGGGATGCTGCGGCTCGAATGGTTCATCGGAGATTTGATCAAGGCCGACACAGCATGTACGAGGAGAGAGAAGTTTGGGTCCCTCGGCGTTGGGAGCCACTTCCTCGAGTTGAGCCACCGCCTGCACGGGTATTTGACGATTGTTAAATACTTTTTAATTTTTTCATTTTTTTATTTTTTTCATTTGTTTATGTGTGTTTGTCATATATGCAGCAACAACAGTTTATCAGTTCCGACTTCTTTCATACGGAGGATGTACGACAAATGTATGAAAGTCATGCTCCGGAACAGAGAATTGAAGAACGCCAAGATCCGGTACGAAATTTATGACAAAGATTTATTTTTTAATTAGTTTATTAATAAATCATATTTGCATTTTACAGCCCTTAGTGACTCCACGAGATAATCCTTCTGGAGCTCCATACATGGTAGATGCCGGTGACCTTCTAAGGAGAAATTTTGACGGGTTCATGGCCACTGGTGTTTCTGCAAAGATTACTGTGTCGCAACATGAGCTCTCGCATGATTTTTTCAACAGCATCCTCAACGTTAAGTCGGACATGGGCCAGGCGGAGGTTGATTTGTACATGTCCTACCTTCGTCAACGGCTTGAGGTGTACAAGGATCGGGACGTGTTGGCTACTCCGGATTCACGTCATACGGTCATAGCAGGGTCGTCAGTTTTTGTAAGTTTTTTTATTTCCTTTTATTTTTCCTTATTTTTTCGTTATTTTTCCTTTTTTATTTTCGTGAAAATGTGTTTTTTTCGTTATTAGACGGCGCTCGCGGACGCATGGAATACAAAAATCTATGAGCCCAATAGCAATTTCCATGAGCGCTTCGAGATGAGCTATGAAGATTGGATTCCTAATCCGGGTTTGCTCGAGGCCGTGTTTGGAGTGGATGAAGGAATTGGCGGTTCACGGATGCCGTGGTTAAATGCAAAATTTGTAAGTGCTAATATTTTATAATTTTTTAGCATGTACTCATTTTTATCTTCAAATAGGTAATTTTTCCGGTGTTGGTCGCCTCGCATTGGGTAACTGTCCGCCTGAACATCGAGTCCTGGACTATGGAGCTTCATGACTCACTGAACAAAAAGGCCGATGCACATATTTTTGAAGTGAGGAAACAAAATCTAAAGCCGCTCCGAAAGCTCATTGGATGATTGCTAGATGTAAGTGCTCTAAAATACTTAATTTTCAATAAACTATATGTAAGTTATCTGAAATACTTACTTTCTTTTAATAGGCTTCTAGTTATTGGATGACTAATAAGTTCAACTTGAAGCATCCGGGTTGGCGGAGTCCCAAGTTATTTCTGATGCCGCGAGACAGAACAGTTCAAGCAACCAGATTCGAACAGCTGTGGCCCATTTACATGTATGGCAATCGAAAGACTGATCAGTGGATATCCTACACCCAAGTGGGGTAATCAGAAGACCAACATCCGAAGATATCGGGAGTGGATGGCGTGGAAATGCTACGAACAATGCTACTAGGAAACGACGGCCGATGACTAAATGTATTTTGTATTATTTGTATTTTCATTGTATGCTTGTTATTAAAATTTCGAAAAATACATATTCCGAACAATTAATATTCCGCACAATTAATATTCCGAACAATTAAAATTCCGATTATTAATATTCCGAGAGCGAGTGCCGAGAGAGATAATGGAGAGCGATGGCCGAGAGAGATGGCCGAGAGCGAGGGCCGAGGCCTAGGCAGAGGCCGAGGGCCGATATCGAGGCCGAGGGCCGATATAGGGGAAAAAAGGCAGAGGCCGAGGGCCGAATGGCCGATAGCGAGGCCGAGGGCCGATGGCCGATAGCGAGGTCAAGGGCCGAATGGCCGATAGCGAGGCCGAGGGCCGAATGGCCGATAGCGAGACCGAGGGCCGAATGGCCGAATGGCCGAGACCCGATATGAATAAGTAAACACATTACGATATCATTTATTTAAAAAGTCTAGAAAATAGGAAACGCTTCACTCGTTATTTCTCGTTCCAACATTGGGGCATCTTCTCCTTGTGTGACCTTCCTGTCCACAATTACCACATTTTTTTCGACTGCGAGTTCTTGAAGTAGTGCCTTCAGTTCCGGATGGTCGACGGGTATTTCTGGGCCGTCCTGCTTGACGCATAATGATTGGTGGAAGAACAACAATGTCGTCTATCTCCGGTGGGACACCCCACTCATTCCGAGGAGGTAACGGATTAACTACACCAGCATATATTGCCTTCCACGTTGCCGTCGTATAATAATCATTAATATGGTTATACAAATTCTCCCGGCGATGATACAAAACGGCAACAACATGACTACACGGCAATAGGTCGATTTGCCAGACGCCACATTCACACATTTCATCTTGAAGATTTACCCTCCACTGTCGGTCACCTTCGTCGACCTTGTATTTATTAGAAGTCACCTGGGTAACCGTAAACCTCCGTGCCAACTCAACTTCACTCCGCATCCTCAACTCACAAGCCTCAGACAACGGATTGTTTCTACAAATTGTTTTTACTCGTCGTTGATCGAACCATGACTCTATCATATGACAGATTGCCTCGAGCATAGCAATAATTGGAAGTCGTCTAGCCTCCAACAATCGAGAATTTATTGATTCTGCAGCATTCGATGTCAGTAGACTATAACGACGGCCTTTACTGAAAAGTCTCGACCACTTATCCGATCCGATTTCCATCAACTTTTCGTAAATTCCCGGTTTCCCCCGACGGATGGCATTCATTGCATCATGAAACTCTGTCGACCGATAAGCATAAGCTGCTCGATAGAACGACCGGATTACCCACTCACCGTGTCTCGCAAGCTTATTCGAAAGATGGTAGTAACAAAGTCCGTGTTGTGCCTCTGGGAAAACCACACTTACCGCATTCGCTATGCTTTTATGTTGGTCTGAAACAATGACTAAACTATCATCCGTTGGAAATGCGGCTCTCAGTCGCATCATAAACCACGTCCATGAAACATCATTTTCAATGGGACCTACACCAAAAGCGAGTGGGAATATTTGCTCGTTCGCATCAAAAGTAGCTGCGACGAATAATATTCCCTTGTTTCTCCCTTTCAAATGGGTACCGTCCACCACAATAACCTTCCGGAGGCAGGTTAACCAAGGGGCTCGTAATACACCAAGCGCCATAAATAAATGTCGGAAACGACCATCCTCACCAACATCAAGATCCGTATACGTTCCCGGATTAGTTATTTCCAACAAATGCAGATATTTAGGCAGTTTGCTGAACGAATCAGCATGGCCACCGTAAATCATCGAAATAGCTGCGTTGCGCGCTCGGAGGGCCACCCCGTACGTTGCTTGTATTCCAAATTTATCCAACAGATCAGCCTGAATATCAGCCGGTTTCATTAACTTGCTTTGACGGTGCATTTTACGGGCTATATAAGCGGCTTCTGACCTTCGACCTCACATTTCGTTCACCTAGCCCGGATAAATCAGTTATACAATTGTAGTCCCCTACCCATTTACTAACCTCCCAACACGTCTGACCTCTACAGTATGCCCGTAGCTCGAATGGACAATCAACACTTCTTCTGCACAAATATTCCAAGCGGGAACTACTCGAACGTTGCACCCTGAAATCCGCACCTTTTTCCAAATGGAATAGAGCGACAACAGAATAAAGTTCGTCTTTCGAGCTGAACATCAATCCTGCCTGCGAACTTCCGTCTACAACAGTATTCAAATTCCGCGCCGCTAATGAATCGACAACATCAAGTGGAACAATAGGAAGTAGTCAGTTGCTTGCTGCTTCTATGTTGTCGTATACAGCCTCCTCATTTGTTCGAGAACGATTGACTGGAACTAGCAAAGACATAAGTTGACTTACACCACCCTCCCTCCGAATCCATGCAGCAAAATCTTGTAACGAACAATTAATCAAGGCAGAAGGGATATCTTCATCCTCTTCATCATCAGATGATGAGTCCAAATCCTCCTCATCATCTGAATCCGACTCCACAAGAACATTCCTTTCGGGAGCCCGTCTGGCATCTTTACTTCTACTACTTTGCCCAGTAAACCAATTAGGACCCCCGAAATTACAATTATCTTCGGGAAATTGATTCTGGTTCGGGACACCAAATTCAGGATTTTGCATTTCAGGATACACAACAAACACAACCGGCTCTACGTCGATAGAGCACAGTCGCATAAGATCAGTATCATGACCCAGAATGGCCTTCATCATCCTGCCGGTTCGTCGGGAAGCTGCAGTATAGTAAATGAAGTAGTTGAACGAAAGGGAATAAGCACTGAGCCACCGATCAATACTTTGTCGAAGATATTCGAGCAAAATATTGTTTGAAGGAATGTAAACCATGAACTCATTCCCACAGACATAATTCGACTCTGCATCGAATTGACCGTTCAATTTCACTATAATTGATCGATAATCGGCCATTTCTATCAAGTTGTTGTGAAGAATTTAGATGAGTGGAAGTGAAATGGGATTGGGCATTTCATTGATTCAACCGAATGAGACATTCTACGTCTTATAAGAAATTTTCCCGTCAATTTTCACGTGATAATGGGATTGGACAGTCATTTCACCATCGGCCCCCCATCGGCCCTCCATCGGCCCCCAATCGGCCCTCATTAAATTGCATGTGACTGTCATATCCGACTAGTCATTTCAACAAATAAAGCTGAATTCAAACTGTATCTCCCACATGCGTCGATCGGCCCTCCATTGGCCAACCATCGGCCACCCTTCGGCCCTCTGTACGATTGTAGGAAAAGCCATGCATGTGTCGTGTCGAATGCTGGGTCGAATCCCGTCTCGAAGAAAGGGATACAGGGCCGATTGAGGGCCGATGAAGGGCCGACGGATATCCAAATTCGGCCATCCTTCGGCCATCACAAAAATGGCTCGGGTTATGGGATGTTCGGGCTTCGGCCATTCAACCGTCGGCCGATGTCGGTGAGGGCCGATGGACACTACCAGTCGGCCCTTATTCGGCCCTCTAAGCCGATAATTTATTTCATCATATCGGCTGTTAGTCCGGAGACGATAAGTCAGGTGTAGAGGGGGGGGGGGTGAATACACCTGAGCTCAGTTTCTTTTTCTCAATGAAGGTCAGCTGAGCTGATGATTGCAACTGATGAACAGTGCCAAATAAGCCTTCGATCGCGGGACAGAGTGAGTCAGCTACTGAGCTCTCTCCTACTGACTGTTGTTAGTACTTTGAGAATCAGTCGGAGACTGGTGTGCGGAAAGTGTGGGGCCCAGAATTCGTCTCTTTTGAAAACACGTTTTAGCAAATTAAATCTTTTGGCTGTGCGCTTTATAAATACGTTTTATGCAAGCTTATGATTTTCAAGTCAGTTGAATGCTATGCAATAAAACAAGAAAAGAACACAAGCGATTTAACGTGGTTCGGATACGCAAGATCCTACGTCCACGGTCCCGAACAAGGCGAGAGAACTTGTTGATTATTCTCGAGCAAGCCTCGGCAGGGATACTCGTTTGGACCGGAGTTCCCTCTAAGTTATAGTCCTTAGCGACTTTACAATCCAAACCTAAGTCTGAAAGGGAAGGGAATTTTCTCCAACTGAGAAGGAGTTCTTACAATAAGAACAATTCACTAAATGTGAACTCCTTCGAATCTAAGCTATAAATATGACAATGAGCTTAGTCTAGAGAAGAAAGGGATGTAAGAACTCTAGAGAGAAAAACTGAGAAATCTTGTAAGTATGCAAGTTTTCCTCTGGAAGATCTTTGAGTGTTCTAGAGCGTTTATAAACTTGAGCTTGTCCCTTCGAAATTCCGTTATTCGGAGCTTCGAAAACTTCTCTATTTATAGTTGTGAGTTATGGCATATGTCCGTTGGAGACGACGATGCCACGTGTCACAAGCTTCCAAGAAAAACGGCCATTAATTCGAACTTGTTGCAGCAGGGCAGTTAATGCACTGTTCATGAGAGCAGCTTTACTGTGTAGAGTAGGTAAGCGTTGTCGGCTTCTCATTGGTCGAGGTTTGTAGTTGGTGAGAATGTCAGAGTTGACCGTTCAACAACCTCGTATGTCTTCTGCTGAAGTTTTCGAAAAGACTTGAATAGCTGGGTCGCTTTCCGTAGGATACAGATGGGCGAAAAGTCTCTGTCTTCTTCGCTGAGTCGGGCGACACGGCATCTACCGAGTAGGTCGGTGGCGGCTAACGCGAAGGTACCGTACTTGTTTCGTTCTTCCGCCGATGACTATCGGTGGGAGTAGTCTTCTCCGATGATTTGTCGGTGATGCGTTGTCTTCGATCGAGTGGAAGATCGGTGCCGATCGAAGAACACAAGCGATTACACCGATGACATGGGGTTCTGAAAAGTATCTTCGACAGAAGATCAGTTCAACAATTACCCCGTACAGGACTTAGACAAAAATAATAATCAATACATCAAGTCTAACCTATACATCAGCTAATCCTAACGACACACTAATCTACTGATATCAGCTAGGTTTTGGGATCTTCAATTCCATAGTACTACTATGATTTCCCCCAATTTTCTTTTAACCGAACAACAGCTGAGTATCATCTACTGACTCATATCCAACATCGGCCGATGTCGGTAAGGGCTCGGCTGATGGGGAGAGTTCGGCATTTTTCTACAGGGCCGATTCAGGGCCGATGGGTGGAGTCTATCGGCCCTCCATCGGCCCTGCGCCGTATAAGGATAAAATGGCTATATTTGTGTTTTGTTTTAGCGGGCGGCTATATATGTGTTTTTGGTACTACTGTGCGGCTACTGCTGCAAATGCCTCTAATTCTAAATTAAATTCAACTTTTTACGCTAAATACGTACTTTCTACGATTAACATTAGTAGTATCTGCTTTTTCACGTATACAGATTAAAAAAATAAATTATGTGGTGTATATTATTTTATTTTTGAGTAATTAATTTAATAAATAGACTTTTTGCCTTTATCATCTCAAGTCATTTTCTTATTTTATAAGAAAAATTCGTGATTGTTATTTAATCATGAGATAAAATATCATGGATAGCAACTTTTTGATTGTATGATTGGACTAAAATAGATAAATTACATATGGTGATACTTAATGGGAGATTTGCTAAATATTCATTCCCACTAAAAATAACATAATAATACAATTTTTTTAAAGTTATGTTCACCAAATACCAACATTAATAAGTTACCCTCAGATTTTCGTCATTCTTTCCAGTATCTAAGGGGAGCTTATGGGTACCTATGGGTGTCTATGGTGTTGATAGAAATTTTAGGCTGTGGTGTTCCGTTTTAGTGCGGGGAACCTATGGTGCCTATGGTGATGAGAGAAATTTTACGTTCTCCGCAGCACCCATAAGCACTCCATCAACACTCAAGACAGTGCATATCTGACGAACATCGGCACTAGTGGGACAGCATCGGCACCCGTAAGCTCCCCTCGACATTCGATGGTAGTCAAATATTAGAGAATGCAAATAAAAAAGTGAGAGTGAATTGATAAAATTGAATATTTTATAACTTTAATTTTAGTCAATAGCTATTATTGTATTTTTTTAATAATAAGAATAATTATAAACATATATTTCCACATACTCCTAATTTATTGTGTGTCATTTTCGCAGGCGGTCATGCACTGGCTAATAACTTTATTACTCCCTCCGTCCCGCTAATTCTGTCTCAGTTGACTTCAGCACGGAGATTAAGAAATTTTAGTTTAGTGTGTATTTTATGAGTTTTAATTGTATAAAGAAATTGACACAGTTTTCGAGGAATGGTTGGTGGAAAGAAATGAGAATTATCCAAATTTTTGCAAGGCTAGTAAAAGGCAATCGATTTTTATTTTTTATATTTTTTTATATTGTATTTGAAGAAATAATCTAAAGTTTTCAAAAAGATAAAAATCATAATTTTGTGAGTTCGGAGCGGAACATAATCGAGTGGGAGATAGATTTTTGAAGAGAGAGAGTATAAGAATGTGGGGGTTGAGTAGTGGGTAACCACTTCATTTTATGTTTAAAAGTAATTTTTACTATTTTAGGAAAGATGACGGTAATAGCGGGACAACTCGATTAGGCAAGTAGGACAGTAATAGCGGGACGGAGGGAGTATAAAACTGTCGAGTAATGATTAGTTGTTGCTTTCACTAATGCATGTTGGATAATTGTACGGCAATGTAATTAAGCTTTATCTAATTTCATGCTTATATCATTTTCTTAAGCATAAACTTATTATACTTTACTAAGGCCATCTCCAACCGAATACTCTATTTTTAACACCATTTTCCAGTTTCTATCATATCAAACAGTAATCTCACTCCAACCCACAACCTCAAATTCATCATAAAAAAGAATATTCCCCATATATTCCATTTCATACTACTTTTTCTATTTTTACATCAATACCTATATATTTCTCAATATTATACATTAGACCCACAACAATTTCAAAAAATAATTATATATGAAATATTTTTTATTATGTAACTATAAATAAATAAATAAATAAAAATTACTTGTGCATTAAATAATATAAAATTACATAACATGATAAAATAAAATTACAATAAAAAAGATAAATCTGTGCACATTCTTTAATAGCCAATGAAGATTAGTATTCAAGCTTCGGAATTGGTATACTCCGCCCACAAATGAGCAATTAATGCATTTCGAAGTTCAAAATGACCATTGTGATCTCTTATGTTATTGTAACGGCGAACATAATCATTCATTGATTCTCGTTCATTCGACGAGAGATTTGGCTGTGGAGTAGTCTCTATTGTAGCTTCAATTGGGGCGGTAAGATCACGTTCATCTTCCACGATCATGTTATGCAAAATTATACATGCAGACATTATGTCATTTAGCACTTCTTTCCTCCAATAACGTGCCGGACGCGCTACAATTGCGAAGCGCTGCTTGAGAACACCGAATGCACGCTCTACGTCTTTTCTACAAGCTTCTTGTTTTAGTGCAAAATGCTTATGAGGTGGAGTGCGAGGCTGTTGAATAGTTTGCACAATGGTACTCCATTTTGGATATATACAATCAGCTAAGTAATACCCCATATTAAATTCTTTCCCTTGAAGTACATAACGAGCCGGAGGAGCAATACCTTCAGATAGATTATGAAAAAGAGGAGAAGATTCTAAAACGTTGATGTCGTTGTTTGTTCCTGGCATACCGAAATACGCATGCCATATCCAAAGATCATAATCTGCTACCGCTTCGAGAATAAGCGTCGGAGTTCCACTACGACCTGCTTGTGAACCAGCCCACGCGGTAGGACAATTTTGCCACTTCCAGTGCATGCAATCTAAACTGCCTAACATTCCAGGAAACCCACGTTGTTTAGCAATATAGAGAAGCCTAGCAATATCATTAGCATTTAGTGTCCGCAAATATTGAAATGAAACAAAACCTTTTCATGCTTTCAATTGCAGTGGACTCGCCGATTTTTACGTACTCATCTGTAGCATCTGTTGCTCCCCCATATGCTAATATACGACATGCTGCTGTAACTTTTTGTAGAGGTGATAAACCAAGTCTTCCTTTATTATCTGCTCGTTGTTGGAAGTATCGATCATGTTGAGTAACTGCCTCAACAATGCGAACGAACAACGAACGAGACATCCGATATCTCCGACGAAACATGGTATCATTGTACACTGGATTATCTGCGAAGTAATCAGCATACAATCTATCATTCGCAGCTTCTCGATCACGCTTTATGGTAATATGCCCTGGAATAGAACCACCATGTATGGATTCTTGATTTTGTTGGAAGGTGTAATGAGCCATCAATATGTTGTTGTTATTAATAACAGTCAACATAGCTTGTTGTTGGCTCATTAATGCTGCTATTATTTCTTCATCATCGGATGAAGATGATGATGAAGAGTCTTGATTGAAATTCATTTTTGAGAGAACAAATTGGGAAGGAGATAAGTATGTGAAATTATGAAGAAGCATTTCTATCATGTTACATTATATAGAGTAGTAGATGTGTTGGGAAGAGGTTTATTGGGAAGAGGTGTATTGGGTAGTCAAATCTATATAGAAGTAGTGGGTGTGTTGGGAAGATGTGTAGTGGGAAGAGGTGTATGGGGAAGAGGTTTATTGGGAAGAGGTGTGTATTGAGAAGAGGTGTATTGGGAAGAGGTGTATGGGGAAGAGGTTTATTGGGAAGAGGTGTATTGGGAAGGAAGAAAATCAAAAAGCTAGGGATATTATGCAAATTGAAAGAAAAGAAAGACGAGTCTACATCCATATTGATCAACTTGATGAAGGAAGAAAATCAAAAAGCTAGGGATATTATGCAGGCAACAAATGCAAAACTCGGGCATATGTGCGATCTAAAAACAATGAAGGAAGAAAACAAAATTCTAGCTATAAACTTGAACTCCATAACAGACCCACGATACCGCGCACATGTTCAAGCTCAACAAGAACGTATTTATGCAACTAGAGCTCAAGAACAAAGCCAAGGAGATCCTTTTGGAGCTGGTTCATATGCTCCTTATTTTAAAGACATTGGAGGATCAGGTTCCGATTTACCACACTATTAGTAGTGTTTTATTGCTATTGTAGTGTTTTCCTATTATCGGCTATGTTATGTATTTCCTAGTATTTTTCTCTTACTATTATTGTTTTAAGTTATTGTTCTTAATGTAACATGCAACCTCTTTTCAAATATTTAATTTTCTTATAATTATTATTAATATTTATACTTTGCCACATAATGAGCTCGAAACCACTGGAATTAATCATCGTAGAGATTATAATTAATTATGCTTAATATATTAATATACGTGGAATTAATGGTTGATTGTATGATTTCTTAAATGAAAATAAAAATTAATGGTTGATTGGATAATTAAGCTCGGATCATGGAATTAAATGAAAATTTCCATTTAAGAAACAATCTATTAAATTTACAATACACGTCCATTTAAGAAAATTCCATGATCGATTTTTACAATCTATTTCCATTTCAATGAAAAATTCCATTTAAGAAAATTCCATTTAGAAACACGATTTACATTTAAGGAAAATTCCATTTACAATACACGATTTTTTAAGGAAGAGCCATTTAAGAAAAATTACATTTCCAATACACGTGGCTTTCTTCTTCCTTCTACCTTCTCCTTCTTCAGTTTTTTTTTAGACGCCATTTCTTCTTTCTTCCTTTTCTCCAACCAGCGTCCATTTCCAGCAGGGTTGATCTGTAATTTTCAAAAGGGCTCATCTGCAATTTTCACAAGTATAAACCATTTTTACAGTTGATGAACAGTTAATACCAAAAATCCAGTAGCAAGTGAGAGAAAATGAGAATCTTGTTATTTTACAGTGGTAAATCCAGTTGGATTGGTCTTGATCTTGAACTGCAAATTCTCAAAATAGGTCCGGTTGGAGATGCTCTAATATAATATTTATAAGATAAAAATTCAAACACGTAGTTTAGGTGGAGATTATGTACTCGCTCCATCTCAAATATCTTGTCCACATTTTTATTTGGGATATGCTAAATATATTGTCCACTTTTTAAATAGTCAAATTATAATATACTCCCTCCGTCCCATTATTAATGTCCCACTTGCCTTTTTTGGTTGTCCCATTATTTATGTCTCATACCAAATAAAGAAATAAATGAGTGAACCACAATCAATCTAAGCAAGTGGACTCATTTATACTTTTACACCACAACTTTACACATTTACCTCCATTATCTTAATTACCGTGCCCAATCCCAATGGGACATAAATAATGGGACGGAGGGAGTACAACTTTTTATGGGACCCATAATTTTATTTAACTCTAGACACAACTAACAATGTAACTATGTAATTAATATATATGTAACATATAATATTAGTATTTCCTCAGTCTCATCGATTTTATTTTTTATTTCTATTTAGACTATCTCATAAAAATAAAATAAAAAAATCGTTTGGATGGAGGGAGTATTATTAATTAATAGTTATATAGATATAGTATAAGTATTAGGCTTTGACCTATCCAAATCAATGTCGTGTAGTTTGGCTTTATGCATTTCAAACCTTGAATTATCCGAAATATCATTATTAAAGAATCAGTAAAAGAAACAATAAAAAATTCAGAACAGTACAAATATAATAATGACGATTTGATTTCTCAGATCATATAAATCCGAAGGTTAATCTAAAAAATAGTACTAGTATCAATAAATCCAAAGAGAGCAAAAAAAAAAATCTCTCTCGCTCTCTAGAGTTTAATGAGGCATGCGCACGCACGAATAATTTAGAAAGAGTCGATGGAAGATTCACATTTCCTCAAGAGTGCAAGACGTGTTTAAGAATCGAAAAAAAAAATAAAAAAAAATAACACACGCGACCAAGTACAAGAGTAAAAAATTGTTGATAAGAATTGATGACAATGACATACATAAATTTACATGATTTGGTCAATAAATATATAGAATGATATATTTCACTTTATAATTCAAGCTAGTGTTATATGAATATTTATATATTGAGCCTATTTTATGTTTGAATAAATTAGTACTATTACATTGAGTTATCGTAAATAATAGATTCTATATACTAAACAAGATCTTAAATCTTTTTTACAATTAGTATAAGATTGAGTTGTCTTATGATTTAGAGTTACGATTTCAAATCTTATTAGTGTCTCTATAGATTGATCCGTCTGTCACATACTCACATGTGTTTCCTTCTATATATAATTGGTATGTTTTGTGGTATCTAATATAGAATAAGAATGTAGTTTGGTATCTAATATATTCCTTGGGACAGTCCCTTCTTAGGTTTAAAAGCAATCAATCCCACTTGGGAAGTAACATCTACCAGTGTAATTGATTATATATTTAGCTTTCAATTTTCTATTATTATACATTACCACCTCACATGATCATTTCATAGATTTCTCATTGTAGCAAGTAAAATAGTGGAATAAAATAAAAGCAATCCCTATCGGGAAAGAGTGTGTTAATAGATTCTCTATCACCAAAACTCACTCATTCTCTCTCTAACCATCGAGTAATCAAATGTTGTTGATTCGTTCAAAGTTACACATCTTAATCATGGCTTTTCACATCTTCTACTACTAATTTATAGTAATTCTTTTTTCAATGAATCTTTATGCTCTACATATCAATTTGATCTAATTTAATTTACAGAAGGGTTATATTTAGTTAATTCTTCTAATTCATGTACGGATTTTGTTACCAAGACTAAAATATCCAACCCGTGGAGAGAGAGTTGAACATTCTCTCCATAATTGTTATTACGCACGGAAATGAGATTATAAAGATCAACCAATGTAAGAGTTAGACCCTGTCTCCTTAACCATGGGTCGGAGATGATGAAATGATCAAGAAAATTCTTAAGCCCTTCAATGAAAAATGGAAAGGGCCAGAATAACCAACTCTTTTTGAAGAATTTTAACACACAGACAATAAAACAATTCACAATTAATTAATTAATTTCAATAATTCCACGACAAAGTTTCGAAACAGCTCGAGATTCCGGCATCATTGCCAGCCCCACCGCCGCCCCAAGGCGGCGGAGGGTCCAACCAGCTATCAATGTACACAAACTCATTGCTCGCGTCCAGCGAGTCGACGCACGGGCCCAAACTCGGCAACTCGACGATCTCACTCAGTTCCTCCTCCGCCTTCGATAGGTCCACACACGAGTCAAGCGACGACAAAGACGACGACGACGAAGACAACGACCTCGACGGCAAGACGTCGCACTTCTCCATCGCAGCCGCCTTCGCGGCCGCCGCCTGCACGTCGCGCGGGCTCAGAGACACCGGCCGCGGCAGCGCGTCCGCGAGTTCCGGAAAATTGAGTATGGCCGACGCGCCCTTGATGCTCAGAGCCGCCACATCGTGCGCACGCGCCGCCATGTCCGGCGTGGGGAAGGTCCCCAACCATATCCTCGATTTCTTCCGCGGCTCCCGTATTTCGGAGACCCATTTGCCCCAATTCCTCATCCGCACTCCTCGGTATACCGGGTGTTTGGTGGTGGGTGCGCCGCCGCGGATTCGCTTGATCTTCTTGCCGGACTCGAGCGGCTCCTCCGCCTTGGGGGTTTCATCAAATGAGTAAGAGAGCGATATGAATGAAGTGTGTTTGTTATCACCATTCATGATTTGTTGAAATTAAAGAGTGGAATTGTGCATGTGTGATTTTAACGTTTCCAAACTAGGAAATGTACTTCAGGCAGAGTATACTACTAGCTATTGCACGGCCGAGAGAGAGAGATGAAAAACTTGAGAGAGAAATGGAAAGATGAGAGAGTATATATATATATATGCAGAAATTTTAGAGAAATGGAAAGATGATACTTTATTAATTCAAAATCTTATATAAATGCGAACATGAGGGAGAAATCCAAATTTTAGAATCAGGGTGTGGGATTTTAAATTTGGATGGGGCAAAATTTATAGAGGCCGAATTAATATAATTTTTCTGAGGATAAAATAACAAGTCTCCTAAATATATAAGTTAGATTATGAAAAATACACATCCCCACTTCCTAAATCCGTCTATATCGACACTTTAAACTTATGATTTAAAACATGGGTGACATGTCGACCTACCTGAATCTGAATTTCACACATATCACATAATTAACTTACTCTTTTCTAAGTGACTTGCATATAGAATAGCTAGATTTAGAAAATGTTAAAAGAATAATTTGGACACCCATCCTCAATGTCACCACGTCGCTACTCATGATAAATAATTAATGCATACTATTTGCTATTTAAGTTATGATTATGTAGGATTGATTTTTTTTTTTTTTTTTTCTGGGGTTTTCTTGTGTTGTCATCATCGCCATAATGAAGATCTTTTCCTAACTGACGTTAACATCTTCAATCTAAGTATTAGGCTTATACACAATGTCGTCTACTCACACAGCAAGAACATCAAACATCATACTATTAATTAGTGTAAGTCATAATTTAATAACCCATGCAAGAAAAACAAAATCTATATAGAATAATTTGAAGTCATATATCAGATCATACAACCACAACAATAATAAGAGTCCGGCGGCTATATACCAAAATGGGTAAAGTCAAACACATTTATACTCAATTGTTATATTTAACTACATTATATACCCAAAAAGACTAAAATACCACTGCTTCTTCAATAAAGTCAAACGATGGGATGGTAGTGCCGATCAATAGGGTAGTGTCGATCACAATTTTTTTGTGCCGATCAATAGGGTAGTGCCGATCACAATTTTTTTGTGCCGATCAATAGGGTAGTGCCGATCACAATTTTTTTTTTGTGCCGATTACATGGTCGGACAATTTGACTATTAGTGTCAATCTGACACATAGTGCCGATTTGACAAGTTTCGGTGAAAAATTTAAAAAAATAAATATATTTTAGTAAAATTGAGTATTTGCTAGATAGTTTTTAAATGAATAGGTTGTACAATTCCAACAATAATAATACAGTGTTTTATTTTGATAATTGAATATTTATATAATATTTTGAGCAGAAGATAAAAAGATTTCTGACAATAGTATGTTAGAAATAAAAAGTAAAATTGAGGTATGTTTTGACCTGTGCCCTTCTGCGGTAGCAGAAATTCAACCAATTTTATTATACAGTTTGATACTTGTCAGTAAAATAATCATGGAATTTTCTGCAATAAATGCTTCTCGCCTTCCCATCAAAGTACACTTATGCCTTTGTTCAACATTTTCAGAAATTGGTTACTCCTACATTAAACGTTATAGTAGAAAGTAAAAATATTTTTATGAGAAAATACTCTTTGGATTTACTGTGAAGAACAAAAATACCCATAATATATGTTTTACGTGCAAAAATATACAATTTTTTAATCAAGTTATTCAGTTATACCCCTGGTCTAATTAAATTGCTAGTATTAATTATTTTAGTATCATGGATTTGTCAGTTAATAATTTATCGATCGATTCCATTTCTTTCTGGAATTGACTTTCCAAACGCAGGCCAACCCTATTGGCGATCCAAGAGGGTTGATATCTTCACTTCAACTAGCTAAGACCATAGTTTCGAAATCTCCATTAATCCTGAAAAGGGACTATTGTTTTGTTGAGTTCACTCTCCAACTCCAACTTTTCGGATCCGATTCAACATGTATCTCACAATTTTTGGCTTCACTAAATGCATAACCGTTGCATCCAGGGCGGGTCAGGTCTACGGACCTGATCCTTTGCAAATGATTCCGGATCCAAACTACCAAAAGGAATACGCTTCATCATTGATGAAATATTACGGTTGCTAAGGCTTTTTATTTTCCTAATTAGGGAGTGTTTGCATATTTATATAAGTATCTGATCAATTGTTATTTTTTTTACAATTTACAATAATAAAGAATTCCGTAAAAAGAAAAATAAAATAAAATTAATAATAATAATAATAATTAAAAAACTCCAACGCTCTCCGATTCCCCTCTCCTATTTTGCAGCAAACATTTTTCTTCCTACTAATAGGAGAGGATTTTTCTTCTCTGTCATTTAATTTGATTATTATTTTTAAATGCATCCCAAATTAACCGAAGCAAAAAAAAATTACCTTTGTATGTATCGAATAAAATAATTGGAGTAGATCAACAATTAGGAACTTACATAAAATACTTTGATCACAAAGGAAATCTACATAATTAATGCTCATAGTCTTTTTGTGTTATTATATGCTCTTTTTGTAATTAACATTGAATTTTAATTATTTTTTTAAAATAAATATATGATTATGTTTAATTTAATTATATAAAATAATAATATTTTAATTTAAGTTTTAAAAATAAAAAATAAGAAAATTATAGAATTAAATTTTTTGTCTTAAAATATGGGATAATAGTTGGTTAAGTAATACTATTGTTTATGCCTTTAAATAGGGATAGAACTCTCGTAAAATAAGAAAAGCCTTTAAAGATACCCTTAGACTTTTCAATTAGGGAAATTAGAAAAATCCTAATTAGTGAAATCCCATATAGAATATTTTCTTTTTCCAAATAGGGAAAATCCCTTATAGATATTTTTGATATATTTAAAAGTATCTCAATTGAAAAATTCTTACCTTGACCCGACATCTATAGCTTAAGTTAGGGATCTTATGTCCCCTTGGGATGGCCTAGCGGTCGAGGTGAGTGGCCCGGGACCGATAGGTCCTGGGTTCAATTCCCACCAAGACTGCTATGTGTTGCCTATCACCCTGTCACATTAAGGGTGGTTGAACCCTCCTGCCTGGTTTGCAGGTTACTGCACAAGGAGCGTGGTTTACCCAGTGCGCATCGAAGGTAGCGGCTGCGGGTTCCATGAATCAAAAAAAAAAAAAAAAGTTAGGGATCTTATGTATGTGACAACTCAAAAATACTCATTAAAAAATCACTTGTTTAGAATAGAAAAAGAAATAAATAGATGCAGGACGCTCTCTGTCCCCTCCCTCCCTGCCTTCGTCCTTCTCTCTAGATTATTCCATAACAAATTAAGTGCAAAACAAACAAAACTATATATATATATATATATATATATTAGTGAACATAAGACTCAATCTTTTGATATTTCACTTCCTTCCTGTAAAGATAATGAGCAGAAGCATGTATCTTCTACCTTAGTGAAGGCACAAGGAGATGTTTGGCTATATTATATTGGCTTACTCTCAGCTGTCTCTACCTGGACCAAAAGGGTGTTAGTAAAAAAACACTCACAATCTAGTTGGAAACACTCTGTTATACCAAACCGAGTGCAATATGATATGGAAAATATATCAAACCTCTGCGGCTCCTTATGCCTCACAAAATGCTTCCTCACCTCTGCTCTGCATCACAGCATATCTAATCTCATCGAAACAACTACATTCTTAAGCTCCGGTATATCCCTCTCGAGCGTAAACCCCTCCCAATCCAACACATCGAAACGATCACCGGCACACAGCCGTACAAGATCGCCTCCACCACCCTCGGACTATTAACCTCGTACCCTTTGGCGCACATGCAGTACTTGCTGTTCTGCATGTGCCAGGCGTACGCGCACGCATCCGGTCAGTCGCATCGGGTTTTGAGGAGATTTGATGTTGGTTTCGTTGATGTCGGAGTTGCATAACGCGCGTATGCAGTTTGCCATGAGGCGTTTCGTTTCGTTTCGTTTCGTACGGTGCCTGAAAGAACAGAGGAGCATGTGTTTTTATGTAAAACTGTATAAGAATGAGCTCATTGTGTTAGGACTAGGTAAAACTTATGTTGAGTGTATTTTTGTTTTGATCTAAGAACACATAATATTTGTTATGAAGTGTAAAATTCTCCAAGAAAATGCATGACAAAAAACGAACTGGAATGTTCCCTATGATATTGCTAGTACTAGGTTAATAAATTAATCTACCTAGGTTTTCGTGTGGCCGAATTTGTTTTTGTCCCGTATCTTCTTAAAAACGGCTGCTTTTTATCCTCCTTTTTAGTCGTCTAATTTAATTACCGGTGATTCATTTTTTCTTACACCCATCCATATTACAAGACAAAAATCGAATTTTTCTTGATCATTGTGCTAGAACTAAGGTTAATGAATTAATCTACCTGCGTTTTAGGTGCCTTTTTTCATGTATGAACACATAATCTTTGGTATATCTCTCTCCAAGAATGATCTCCTTGTTACTAAAACTCACTCAGTCTACCTTGTTTTATGTAAGAAATGATGCAATATATGAAGAATCTTACCCAATCATGGCAAGCAACAAGGAAATGATCAAGGGTGCCTAATCTTGATCATCTCAACATAGTTCTTCAAGAAACTGTTTTTGTCATCGAACGAACGCGAGTCTTTAACATAGACATAGTCTACCAGAAGCTGAGAGCTAACTTAGACATCGAATCTGCGTCTCTAATTTTGAGTGAGCCTCTTCAGGATTGCTTGTCACAAACTGGGTGCTTGCTTCAAGCAATTTTGAGTGTAAGGTTGGATGATTGGTGATGGAATCTGCATGCCCAATTTGGAATCTTGCAGATGAGGGCCATAATGGATTCTGCATTGAAGTTTCTCCTTACGTTACAATCTCAAGTTCTCAATGTTATAATCAATAGAAACATATAAGTGTATACCTCTGAAAACGACGAAGCACGGCTCTGCAGCAACATAGCATTCATATCAGATATGGTTGCTAGTACTGAGGGCAGTGCAGGAGTATTAGGCCTCTTGTTTTGTTCTGTTGGAGCCAAAGATGAGACTAATTGAGATGGTGCTGCTGATGAAACATCTGAAGCTTTCGGGATTGCAGTGTCAAGTTGTTGTAGTTTTCACCACTTGCCTCATGAGGTGTAGGTGGAAGACTCATGTATCCATTTTCGCATTGGAGTTGTACAAGTCGTAACAACACTAGGAGAAGGAGTAACATACTCCAAATTCCCATTCAAAACATTATGTAAAGCACTAGGGGATGGACTAATAGTTGTAACTAATGAATCTTCTCCATCAGTGTGATTTATGTCTGCATTATCCACAAGGCTTCCTCCATTTGCATCAGAAGAGTTGAAATAAGCCTTGCATGCCTAGAGGCAACAAGGAAACCACTCTATCCCCATAACACTTTCCTCGATTCTACGGATTGACAAGAACCGATGCGAAAATATGAGTGGAAGTCTAATGTTGAACAGAATGAGTGAGGAAAACAACTTGGGAGTGAATAAGAATCAATGATAATGCAGTAGATCAGATTGTGTTCAACAAAACTGAACTTAATCTTCTTCAAGATGAACACTTTCTTACAAAAATTTAATGAGAAAAGAATACTATTGTCATGACTTATTTATCACCGAATTCAATCTTGAAGATCATCTATTTCCGCAGTTTTATAACAAGAATCTCCTACATGATTAACGCAAACAAAATTAATCAAATTCCCATCAAGAAATAGGATTTTCAAGAATTTAACAGCACTGTCAAAAACAAAACTTGATTGGATTCACATTTTCTCTCCGGAATTGGGCAATGGAGAAAGATAAGCTATCAAATATTCAATATAATCAAGAAAAAACAAAACTCCATCATCTTTCAGACAAACCAAAAAAAAAACCCAAAAACCCACAAAAGAAAACAAAAACACAGTTGAATTCAAGAATTACCTTTTGAGTCTAGAACAGCAGAAGGAAAAAAAGAAAAAAAGAAAAGTGATGATTTTGACCGAGACCACCTTTTCATATATGTGTACAAAATCATGTGCACATTGCTTCAAGGTTTAAGGTTTTGCTTATTATTATTATAATAAGTAATTTGGCATTTTCCCTACAACTGTGAGAAATTTCTGTATATATTACAAATATGTGTGTAATTAACTTAGACAGGTAAGCAGCCATGGGAAATCCCAAAAAATTTGCGTAAACGTCACTCTTTTACCATTTCCTTAAGTCCTCCTAATTTACTTAAATAAGATTCATCATTCCTCGAGATGGGAATTCTTTTAACTTCCATACAAAGAAATAAATCGCCAAACTGAACAAAATAACATTGTCTTCAACCATATATAGAATTAATGTTGCAACGAATGCAGTCTTGTATTAAGATAGTATTGAAAGTAATAATCTTTATTCCGACTGCTAGATTATCTCTCTTCTACTTACTTGCCACTAATTTCAATCCGTTCGAACAAGGGATCAAACAGAATTGTAATGTATGCTTAAAAACTAACAATTTCTTATTTCAATTTTTTACTGTTTGATACGATGCCCACACAATTCGCAAACGAGAAATATAGTACAAATATTTTTGTGTAAGCAGTTTTTTAATATTTGGCCACAAAAATTGAAATAAAAGCAAAACAGAGAACTAATTTTATGAAAAAACAATTTCCAACATGATGCATATTCCAAACGTGTAACATTAAGTGATTTTCAGCTGATGAATACATTAGCATATGGTTGAGTTTGTGGACTTGTTCTAAAATCCTGAAAACAAATCCCATTCTAATGAAGTGCACCTACATCGCATAAGCTACGGGTTTCCCTCGTCATACAAGAAAAAACAATACATAACCTCGTAAGAGTTGTCTGACTATTTTCTTGAACATTCTTTTGCACAGGCTACTTTTCTTACCCTTCCTCTCTTCTGCCCCTCCAAATTCACACTTTCTTTCAAAGACTTCTTCTTTCTCCATTTTAAATCTCTAGCACTTAAAGTATACTCATTTTTTGCATCAGGAATGCTGAAATCAGCAGGGTTCCGGTTGAGACTGCAAAAATGCAATCCCACATCGTCTCTGGATGGGTGGATGACAACATTATCTGGGACATCCAAGTTGAAGGCTTTAGTGTTTCCTTGTGGTGGAGGCATATAGCCTACAAAATAAGCACAACTTTCAGAACTTAAGTGCATAAAGAAAATAGGCAGATAATTTTCACTGTTAAGGAGATGAATACTACTAACCTTGTGCATAGGATTTCTTTGAGCTTTGACCCGAATAACGAGCACCATTGAGCAATGGAGGCAAGTCCTTATTGTGGCTACCTTGTGAGAAGAATGATCCATCAAGGAATGGGTCGTTCTGCTGTTCGTTTACTTTGAGCCGGGGATGGTGGTTGCAGGGAGAGAAGGTTTTGTCAAGATGACTATTTGAAGCTACTCTGAGTGAAGAGCCTGATGCAATTCCATGATCCATCAAAGACAGTAATTGCATAGCTGGAATAGTATCATTCGAATAAGCATCTAAAGATCCAGCAGACTTAGTGCTGGATCCAATTTTCCCCTCTTTGACTGCAGAAGCATCATGTACAACCTTTCTTGACTCGCCCTTCATATCACTAATCGTCTTGCCCTTGTACCTATGGTTGGGGAATGATTGCATATCCAAGCCATTGTGCTGAACGGAGCGGTCAAAATGAAAAGGCACATTCTTTCTCCTTGGAGGCCATAACAGATCAGCTCCTTCACTAGTTCTTGGCCCTGAAAAGAGAGGATTTGGGGCCGAATACTGTGTTTTCTTTGCTTGGCATTGTTTAAATCGACTGAAAAATCTGAACTGGTTCTCCTCCATATTTCTGTTGTCCAACTGACAATTTTGGAAACTTAATATTCCTGGGCTTAGTCTTGTCTCACCACATGCAGCACTAATGCCAATTCCTGCATTGGCAGCAGGAAAGTTGATGAAGCCCGGACCTTGATCACCATAGCTAGCAGGAGATCCTCTTATTGAATTGTTGGCAGTCGAAGAAAGGAGATGGTTCCTTGAATTCTCAAGTGTCCTTTCGCGTTGATTCTTGGCCAACAGCTCAACTATATCCATTGGTATATCATCTGAAGTTCCACCGGGTTCTACATTATTACGTTTCTTTTGGGCAGCTTGTGGCTCAGACTCTCCAAATTGTCTTCTGCCTTCTCCATTCATCTTTTTACTGCAGGAGGTACCCCTATCCTAGAAGAATCAATATAAACCCAGTTAGCTGCAACAAATCAACTAAAACTGGCCAGTATCAACTTTAGTGTTTTTTTTATTGGAAAAGAAATGACCACTATGAATTACTAGTAAAGTAGTTGGAGGACAACCATCACATGCTTATTATACCCCAACTCAAGTACAGTAGAAAAAAAAATCAATTCCTAGTAATCCGATTTTATCATTTTGATTGCATTCTACAGGTAAGTAACTAACAATAGAAGAATCAGGCAAATTGTGATGAAACAAACTTAGCATACCAAATTTTTGTGTAAAGTCGAACACCTATCCTCAGAATTTTTCAACTGCTTCCATTGACTTGCAGATGATTTTTCTGTAAATGACTCGTTCAGATCTGGAAGTCCCCTATGCTGCCTCCACGATATTTGGTTATTAGAGTTTCTTTCAGCATATGCACAGCTGTTCAGTGAAAGGTCCAAAGCAAATTTCCCTTGAACGCTGCTGTCTCCAATAAATCTCTTTCTTGAAGCTATAAGAGGACTAGGATCAACTTCAACTTCAGGCCTCTTACTTTTGGACTTACGAGAGATTCTGTTCACCTGCTTTCCAGACATTAGACTATTCAAATATGGTTCCGTTTCTCCTCTTAGTGCGGGAGGAACAAGCTTCATATTATCATAACTAGTTTCGACTGAAGTAGCATGTTTCTGTAAACTTTCCGGGAGCATAGAACCTATCTTTGATTCCTCTCTTAACGGAACTGTACTGTTCCCACTATGAGTTTGTTTCGTCTTTCTGTTGATTTCAAGAGCTTTACTTCTCTTGTGCTTGATCTGCTGAGTATTTTCATTATGCTGAAAGTCCGACTGTGAAGAACCATCTTCTCCTGATTCTGAATCACTTACTTTGGGTATTCTACATCTCTTTTCTGAATCTGGAATAGGGCCTTTAAGTCTTTTAGCTGTACCAAGTGGATTAGTTGCATGTGAAGGTCCTCCTCTGTCTTCTTCATCAGTAATCTTTCTTTTCCTATGAGGACCTCTAGATACTGTAGCAACATCTTCAGAGGCCCCCAGCTCAGGATGACGATGTAAATCATCTTCCTTCTCGGTAGATGTGACTGGTATCTCACTGGACAAGGCAGATCTCTTTTTAATATGTTCACTCGTTGAATTATTTTCATCCTCCATTATATCAGCCAAAGAACGCAACTTCATTTTTCTCCGACGTGGTAATGCACAAATAGCATCATCACTTCCAGATGATACATTATCTGGCTCATCAAATCCAATGCAAACATTCTTAGCTACTCGTACTGTATCAGAAGCATCTGAGATCAAAGAAGAAAAAACAAAACCAATTCATCTTTTAAAAACCTAAAGATAGCATAATATCTCAAAGAGACCAATCAATTCTCCCAAATAAACACCTGCAATAACGTTATCATGTCTTTCCCCAATCCGAACTGGATTAGCTTTTGTCACGTGAGCAGATGTAGTTCCGCAATAATTATTCCTGACATCTGTTTTCTCTTTGAGGCCTGCATACATATCTGGACATAAAAGATCAAAACAAGACTAAAATAGTGTGAGCAGATTTTCTTTGTGTGTTGTGCGTATGTGTGTTAGGGGATATTTTCATGGTACATAAACTCGTAATTTGTATAGTACCATCTTTAAGCCAAATGGTCCTATGTAATAAAAAACCTACTTGCAGTGACTTTATGACCCTTGCAGTGTGGATCGGCATTTGGAATTTTGCTACTTTGTTCATTGTATTTCCCACCTATAGATTTCTTTGTATGGCCATTCCCTGTAAAGCAGATTAGTAAATACACAACAGAGACCTTAGAAGACTATGCCGGATAGAATATAGCTAATTTGAGGATCTACCTAAATTTCGTATGCTAATTGATAACAAATCATTCTTTTCTCTACCAATATCCTGACAAGAACTCGTACAGGCATCACTTCTGTCCACAAATACCATTTCTAGTGCAGTGCTCTTAGTAGCGACGTCTGGGACACAGTTCGAACACTGCCACCATCGGAAATTTGGAACAGACAGTGGAGGAAGATTATTATCCACCAAATCATCACTAACACCTTGTGAGTCAAATGGCATACACGTCTTCAAGTCTTTTTTCCTCATTCCAGCAACAAAACCACTGCATCCATAAATTTGAGTACTATATTCCTTAATGGATCATTTTCTACAATCTCGAACAACTATACAGTGGTTTGGTTTATTTCTTATACAAGACTGATTCAAAAAATGAAAATGCAAATCAATGGTTATTGCAGCAAGCATAAATCAATTAAAATGCTAATCACCCGTCTTACAATGAACATGATGTATTGTTAGATCATATCTGGAAATAACAAGAAACTTCTAGTTAGAAACTATAATGTTTAAATGAAATACGACTGTGGCGACTTACACATAACAGAAATCTTCTTTTCGAAGCTAAGAAGCTTGAACAATGTGCATTGAACAACACAAATACTCACATACTTTGCAAGAAAGCATGCTCGATAATCACCTTCATAAAATAAACAAGTAACAAATATATTTTAATTTATATAAGAAAAGCAGCATCAAGACTATCCTTTTCAGCTTGCAGTTCATAGCCCTTCACATCATATATATCGCAAATTATCTGGCAACTATTCATTTATTCAAGATGTAGATATCTCAGAAAGGATCAGATTCAAACTTGAATAACTGCTGATTAAAAAATCTCCCTCATAAAAATACCAAGCAAGCATGAAACCATTCAAAACCGAATTATTCCCTCAATGCCAAAGTAATATATCAGGTGAGGACATAAACAGCAGTCAGCAGTTTAAGATAGCATAGTAAGACTTACCGCATTGAGAAATGGTCATGCAAAGGTGACTCAATCTCTTCCATGGCACAACTGATGTCTATAGCTATAGAGTTAATCTGAATAAGTGATCCTAATGACTTTGATGCAGAAGCGGGAGAATCAATTCTCCGATCGCTTTCTTCCACAGCAACAACACTCTTATCCATTTCAAAATAATCTAAAACCTTCACACCAAAGAACAATAGTAAATCAATGAATCCGAAGCCTATACTTGCTACTTGAGAGACAAAGAACTATACCAACTCTAGGAAAGGTAAGCAACAGATGGAGTAGCCAGCCAATATTACTATTTATACCACATGCAATATAAAAAAAGTAGACTAGAGATCTAAGTTTCATAACTAATGTAGAACCAGTTCTCTAAAGTAGGAGACTTCCACGATGCAAATGCAAAGATAAAACAAGAAACAAGAGTTAATATCTGGCGCTCCAAGCATTTAGGCAGTTGCTAACCAAATATAGAAACCCTAGTTCATAATCAAAGCAAAGACAAAGATAAATCCAGTCACAGATTGTAACAATCCAACACGTCACATTTAAAGCATAGTCGAACTTACCAAATGGAAAAGAAAATGCGTACGAAATAAAAAGGAAAAAAGGTAAAGCAATTCTAGGGTTTCCTTGAGGGGGGAAAAGGTGTGCTGATTTGATTGCACAACAATGAAATCAAATATGCATCGAAGGCTCAGAAATTAACTCAAAACCCACATAATTCGTCCGATCTTATTTATACAAAAAGGAAGCAAACTATACGAATCGTATGCATTCAGTTCACCTTCTTAAATTAGGGTTTAACCACAGCCATAAGATACAGTAGCTAAGCATCAAAATCAGTAAAAGAGCATCATAAAATAACGAAAATGCGAAGAGGAGTTAACCCAAAAAAGGAATATAAAATAAACAGGCGGTAAAAATAAATGGAAAGACCCACTTCAGATAAAATCTATTTCGAGAGAGAGAGAGAGAAAGGAGAGAGAAAATCAGCTCGAAGTCAGCTAAGACCTAATTTAAGTACGGAGCAAATGGAAAAAGGAAACCTAATCGAAATCCAAAATCTAAACCCGCAAAACAGTAGCACGCATCAAGAAACTAACCTCAACCGAAATCGGAAAAAATAAATAAATTCAGATCAAAATCGCGCTGATTGAACCAGATAAATCTCCCTACGGCTCACTGAGAAACAATCTTCATCTGATAGAGGAGGAGCTCTGGAATTCATCCGTATGATTTTCTCGAAGCGATTCGGTGGGAGCCCCCGCAAATTAGAGTTGGAAATGGAGGAGTAGCGTGAGAGTTTTTTAGGTCTGAAATTCGGTGGAAATGTTTTCCTTTACAAGAGAGAGAAAGATAGACATGGAGAGAGAGAGAGAGAGAAAGAGGGTTTTGAAGCGTAAAATGTCCACGCACTTGGATGGGATCTGAGTGGTGCGTGGCGCGCACGCGGTAGGCGGTGTGAGTGGGGGGAGTTTTGAGGGATTTTGGGGAAAAGGGAAGCCCTAAATAGGGGAGGGGATAAACCCTAAAAGTAATTAATTAATTAATGTTTTCCTAAAAGGAAATTACATTAAAATTAAATGTAGTCAGCTTAAAAATATGCTTTCTTGGCTGTGTTGTACTCCCTCCGTCCCGTTATTTGTGGCTCAATTGATTTCGGCACGGGAATTAAGAGAGTAGATGATAAAGTATGAGAGAGAGTAGATGATAAAGTATGAGAGAGAAGATGAGTAAGATAATGAGAGAGTATGAGAGAAAGATGATAAAGTAGGAGAGAGAATGTAATAAAGTAGGAGAGAGAAGATGATAGAGTAGGAGTAATTTTTTACCAAATTAGGAAAGTGGGCACAAATAATGGGACACCCCTTTCGGAAAAGTGAGCCACAAATAGCGGGACGGAGGGAGTATTTATTTAGCATGGAATTTGTCGTCGTATTTTGCAAATTAATACAATTTCTCGTATATTATTTTGAATGATGTGGACCCCATTAGGGATCCCAAATCATTAAATACATACTATTTTACTAGTAATTTATATGTGGAATTGTACAATCCTACCCAAAATCGCTATATAAAGTACAAAACTACCCATTTTGTTAAAAACTATGTAGGAAATACACAAGTTTACTAAATTACCCTTACTTTTTCAATTTTTTAACCTGAAACTTGTCAAATCGGCACTATGTGATGGGCACTACCCTATTGATCGGCACAAAAAATTGTGATCGGGCACTACAATATGTGCATGACCCTATCGGTCGGCACGGTCGGCACGGCCCTATCGATAGGGCACAAAATGGTGATGGTCGGCACGGCCCTATCGATAGGGCACAAAATGGTGCCGATCAATAGGGTCGTGCCGATCACAATTTTTTTTGTGCCGACCGTGATCGGACCATCCCATCGTTTTACTTTATTGAAAAAGCAGGAATATTTTAGTCTTTTTGGGTATATGGTGAACTTAAATATAACAATTGGATATAAATGTGTTTGACTTTACCTATTTGGGCATTTCACCGCCGGACTCTAATTTATAATTTTAGATTCACCTGTTAGCTAGACTCCATAATGTGGATTCATTTAAATTAATAGGCACGTCGAATTTGGGATTAACACTAAAGGAAAAATCTCGAGTTTGTATCATGAAACTAAAAGATGGGATGAGAAGAAAATTATGTTGTAGAGTAATTAATAACATCATGTTGTATCAAAATAATACATTTATAAGAAAAAACACCTTGTAGTTTAAGTTAAGATTGGGAGGTGAGGATGGCGTAATTAAGTCACTAAGCCAGGTAGATTGATGTACTTATTTGTACTAAAATAGATGACACAAGATCAATAAGCAATCAACACATTATATTACTATTTGATTTGATTTTGTAATAAATTGGTCAACAACAGCTATTGTGAATCTTTAAATTACAACCATTTATTATAATGATGTATATACAGTTGCCTGGATGAGAAAAATAATAATCCACAAAAGGAAATTAATTTATAAAAGTAATTTAAGTGAATAATTAATTTGGAAGAGCTGTGGTATATTGTTGCAGATTTCCCTAAAGTAATCTTATTCTACTTGTAAATGAACATCTATCATGTCACACATTTTGGATCTTTGGATGTACGGAACTATAATTGACTACAACATACTTAGCTGAATAAGTCGTCTACTTTAATGTAAGAAATAGGAAACCTAGATTAAGTTTGTGAGGAATATCTGCTTCTTGGGCATGGCAGCCAGTCTGGTGTAAATCCTGGGCATCCACTGCTGGTATCCTCGCCAGACCGGAGAAGATTACCTTTGGAAACTGCAACGAAACGAAACAAGGTCGTCTGGAATTATTTTTCATATTTCGTCCCTACAGCTCAAACTCAAAACTCCATCTCCAGAACATAAAAGGAACATGGAGGAGAAGCATAACAAGTTTTTAGTTAACCAGCATACGAACCATAATCGATTAGAAAAAGGAGATTACCTAGTTTGCAAACCAATGAGTAAAGAAGATATGCAATACCTGAATCACAGTTGAGAGGGCTGTCGGGCTCTGGATGAGCCATCAATGCTATTATACTACCCCTACAAACTGACTGCAGCGTCCATGATATCAAGGCGTCTATCAAAGAATTCCATCCCATTAAATTTATTCAGGAGCAACAATGCTGCTTAATTGCAATCACGGGAAGAACTAGGAAATTTCCATATTACATCATCGACCTACTTATTTATATAAGCTTCTTACAAGGACTAACAAAAAAATTCAGGTCCTTGCTGGGCCAATTTGCATCTCAACAGGCTGGAAGTCATATCATCACTTATAATAGAGACAATAGAATAGCAATTTTTTCACCATAGGCATAAAGCAGAGCAATAGACGAGAGAAACAACATACCAATGAATTAGGAAATATGTCTGAAGTTAATAATTCATAGAAAATACTTGTTGAAATTATCTCATATCATAAGACCAAGAAGACTAGCATCATAGAAAAAATGACAAATCCATTTTAAGCTGCAATCAAATCAGCCGACCAAACACGAATTATGCTATGCAGGCTAAAACTGAAGTAAAATGGGTATACCAACAAAACCAAACTTGACCAGAGCTCCATCAATACTCCCCTTTAGCAATTTAACTTACACCATTAGTTATACACATCACTTCTAACACAAATACCAATATTTTTTAAGCCAATGAATACAAAAACCATGAAAGATTTTGCTTCTCTGCACTTAGTGATCATATGAGACGAAAGCATGGAGAACTCTCATTAACTAATTTTGCGAAGGGGAAAAGACTATGTCGAACGACCAAAATCAACATTGGGTACCTTGAAATGCACATTTGGATGAAAAATCTAGGTCAAAAACCGAACTTGAGGAGGCTGCAAAGGATACTGCTCGGGTACAGAAAACGCAATCTAGAAAACTCCACCATCAAAAGGAGTTTCTGATGGCCCCTATAAACACCAACAAAATCAATTACCATTTCCACAAATTTTACACAAATTCTCACATGAGCACGATGAATCAAAAATGAGAAATTTCAAACCATCTTTTCGAGAGCTGTCCATTTAAATATGTTGGAATCATCACAAACCAATTGAATATCAGGATCAGCTGATTTCTCTCTCTGCACTTCTTTGTATTCTTTAAAAAGCCTCACTCTTGACGCCTAAATCCCAACCATCGATCAATTCCACGAATCCAGTAAATAGAAATCAATCGAATTTGAATAAAACAACACTTACCTGCATCATCTGCACTAATAATTGAAATTAATGTCACCTCAACGCTAGAATTTGAATCAGAACTGCATCAATTCAAGATTATCTAGTAAGTGTTAGATTATATATAATCATACATAGATAACATTCAATGTGAGCTTATTTATTAATGAAGAATAAGGGTCCCTATTTATAGGATACAAATGAGAAAGAAAACTACTAAGAGTTAGATGTGGGACAAGATGCAAGCAAAATATAAGCTATACTAACAAAGCTAACATCCTCCCTCAAACTTGCGATGGTGACGTGAGTAACATCGAGAGTTTGCCAAGAAAGAACCGGTGACGCTGGAGGGTGTGGGCCTTTGTAAAGAAATCTGCAAGTTGCATTGATGATGAGACAAATGGTAAAGAAAGAATGCCTTTCTCGAGATGATAACGGGTAATATGACAATCGATCTCGATATGTTTGGTCCGTTCATGAAAAACAGTGTTGTGTGCAATATGAATAGCACTCTTATTATCGCAATACATCGGTGTCAGATCACTGCAAGAGACGCCCATATCAGCTAACAGCCATCGTAACCACACAATCTCACAGGTAGTAGAAGTTATAGCACGATACTCCGCCTCAGTGGATGAACGAGAAATAACATCTTGTTTCTTGCTTTTCCATGAAATAAGTGAATCTCCTATGAAAACACAGTAGCCAGTAGTGGATTTACGATCAGTTTGGTCAGTTGCCCAGTCTGCATCAGAAAATGCACAAAGCTCCAAAGACGAGGAAGATGAAAACAAGAGACTTTGATAAAGTGTTCCCCTGAGGTAGCGAAGGATACGAATGACTGCAGCCCAATGAATAGATGTAGGAGCACAAACAAACTGACTGACGATGTGAACAGCATATGCAATATCAGGACGTGTAATGGTAAGGTAAATCAAGCTACCCACAATAGACCTATACAAAGTGGGATCAGAAAGAGGTTCTCCATCAGTAGGGGCGTAACGTACATTGACCTCAAGAGGAGAGTCAGCATTACGTATATCTGACGAGCCTGCTCAAGAATATCCTTAGTGTACTTAGACTGAGAAAGTAGATATCCCTTCTCAGAATAAGCAACCTCAATACCCAAAAAGTAGCGAAGATGACCCAAATCTTTCATTTCGAACTGACTAGATAAGGTATCCTTCATGGCTGAAATACCGTGAACATCATTACCTGTAATGATCATATCATCAACATATAACAAGAGTAGAGGATTTTCTGACAAATAAAGCTGAATCATTGGTGCTCTGGGTAAAACCAAACGACAACACAACAGTGGAGAATTTATCGAACCAAGCTCGTGGAGCTTGTTTGAGACCATACAGAGCTTTCTTAAGTGTGCACACCTGCCCTGGTAGGTGAGAAACACCCGGTGGCGGACACATATAAACTTCCTCTTTGAGATCACCATTCAAGAATGCATTCTTAACATCCATCTGCAAAATTGGCCAACGACGGACAAAAGCCACTGCAATAACAAATTGAACAGTGGTCATTTTAGCAACGGGTGCAAAGGTTTCCTCATAATTCATGCCATACTCTTGGGCGAAACCTTTAGCCACCAAGCATGCTTTGTATCGCTCAATGGAACAATCAGACCGAGTTTTTATTTTGTACACCCATCGACAACCAATAACCTTCTTACCAGAAGGTGGAAAGATCAAATCCCAAGTATCTGTCTTACTCAAAGCAGATAGTTCTTCCTTCATAGCCTCTTGCCAAAGAGGATCCCGGGTTGCCTCAGAGTAGGAAGTTGGCTCACAAACAGAATCAATTTTGACTAGAAATGATGTAAATGATGGAGAATAACAAGAGTAATCAAAATCAGAAACCTGGGTGGATCGACGTGCTCGTCTAGGGTAGCGAGGTGGATCCGGATCAGCAATCACATGTGGTGGATTGGGATCATCAATCACAAGATGATCATGAGCAGCCATAGGAGGGATTGTGGTATCTATGTTATCAGACCTACAAGAGATGTTAGGAGAAGCAGCAGGTGTATGCATAATATCAGAATCAGAGTCAGTGCTGAAAGGATCAATTCGAAGAAGATCATCTCTCGACATGTCATGTGAGATGGGTGGGATGGAAAAGAAAGGAACATGCTCAATAAAGGAAACATTTCGAGAAACATACAATTTTCTCGAAATAAGGTCATAACAACAATAACCTTTTTGCCCAATCCCATACCTAAGAAAAACACAAATAACAACACGAGAGGATAATTTAGTACGTTCAACATGTAGACGGAGGACAAAACAAGTTGAGCCAAACACCCTCAAATGAGAATACAATGGACTGTGACCAAAAAGCCTAGCATATGGAGAAATTCCAGAATTATGTGAAATTGGAATTCTATTAATAAGATAAACAGACGTGAGTACAGCCTCCCCCCAAAATTCACTAGGAACACTTGCTGACAAAAGCATAGATCTGGCAGTCTCCACAATATGTCTATGTTTTCGTTCAACTACCTCATTTTGCTGTGGAGTATCAGTACAAGAAGATTGATGTATTGTACCATCAGCTTTGAAAATTCCAGAAAGATCACCACTAGTATATTCACCCCCTAAATCAGCACGAAAACATTTAATAATGGCAGAGTGTTGAGTTTTCACATAAGCTTGAAATTCAGCATAAGTATGAACAAGATCAGAACGACGCTTTAGTAAGTAAACCCAACAGTAACGAGTGTAATCATCAATAAAAGAAACATAATATTTGGAGCCGCCCTTAGTAGAAAAAGGAGCCGGTCCCCAAACATCAGAATGAACTAAATCAAAAGGTGCAGAGGAAGTGGAAACACTCATATTAAAAGACAAAACAAAAAATTTCCCAAGTTTACAACCACTACAAGTAGATATATCATCAGAGGGTAAATCACTTAGGAGACCAGATGTACACATAAAACGAAGGCGAGAGGCCGATACATGTCCAAGTCTAGAATGCCACAAATAAAATTTTGAAGAAGAAGCAGTCAAATGAAAAATAGACAAGTTGACAGGCGTTGTTGCTGCATGAGTGCTAAGATGCAGCTCGTCTAAAACATAGAGACCTTTCCCTTTCCTATGCCCTGTCCCAATCACTTTCTTGGATTGTAGATCCTGCACATAACAAGAATTGGAAAAAAGGCCAACAGAACATCCAGAATCACATATTTGACCAGCAGAAGCAAGATTCATATGTAATTTAGGAATACAATACACATCAGATAGGGATATGGTAGGGGTATGCACAGTACCAATGCCAGTTAATGGCATAGGTATGCCATCAGCAGTCACAACTGTGGTGGATGGAGGTTTACCAGACATAGATATGAAAGTAGAGGGATTAGGGGACATGTGATTTCTTGCTCCAGAGTCTAATGGCATAGGTGTGCCATCAGCAGTCACAACTGTGGTGGATGGAGGTTTACCAGACATAGATATGAAAGTAGAGGGATTAGGGGACATGTGATTTCCTGCTCCAGAGTCTAATATCGAGGAGGAAGGAGTGATACATGATCCAGTGGACGGTAATGAGGGACAAGGAACAAAGAGAGCATGAGACTTATTGGAGTTCTGATATTGCTGGAAGGAGAGGAACTGCTGGAATTGCTCAGCCAACAAATCTGGATTCGAGTTTCCAATAGCTTCGGAACCGGATTGATTCAGGAATGGGACCAAGGCTTCCTGAATAGGTGGATGGAACTTTTGCTGCCCACCAGGGTACTTATTTGTAGGTTTATATCCTTGTGCCCGCGACTGTGGAGGCTTCCAACCAGACCCTTTCCGCAATTCTGGACATTGATTTTTCCAATGCCCTGGTAGTTTGCAGTAGTTACAGTTTCTAATAGAGGAGGTTTTGGGCTGATGAGTAGGAGGTGCAAAGATCGGGACAGTAGGAGAAACTGCCAAGACGGATGTTGAAGCAGGATGCTCCCCCTTTAGAGTCTTCAAACAAGTTTCTTCGGCCATGAGTTCATTTACCACATCTTCGACAGAAGGCAGCGGTTTACGATGCAATAGTCCCGAACGGCAATTATCAAATTCTGGACGAAGACCCATAAGTAGTTGGACAAGACGGTCTTCATCCCTATACTTGATATAAGCATTACAAGCTTGCAACTCAACAGATTCTGTCAATGCTAATTGGTCCCAAAGAGTTGTCATTGCACAAAAATAATCCTGGATCCCCAAATCATTCTGTACTAATGCACGAATTTCATATTGCAACTGATATTTAACCGCAAAGTTATTTTGCACAAACAACCTTGACAAGTAATCCCAAATCGCTTTTGCAGATGTGAATTTCGCTAGTTGAACTCCAATCCTTTGTTCAACAAAGTTATTAATCCAAGTGATAATCTTTAAATTATTAGTCTCCCAAATACGAAATAATTCATCAAATTTTTCAACTTCTTTCTTAGGACATATAGTTTTTCCACAAACATAATCCCATAGTCCCTTACCCTTCAAAAAATTAGTCATTACATAACTCCAATACCCAAAATTCTTCCCATAAAGACAAACACCAATTGACTGCAACGAGTCATCACCACCACCCATTGTACAAAAATAATTAAGCACAAATACAAGAAAATCGAAAGCAGCGGAAAACCTGAATGGCGACTAGAAAAGCGATTGTCGACATGAAGAACGATCCTCGAAAAATTTAGAGCTACCCCCGGCAACTCTTCGTATCGAACTCAAAATTTTAAACTCAAAAAAAAAATTTTACTAGCTCTGATACCATGTCAGATTATATATAATCATACATAGATAACATTCAATGTGAGCTTATTTATTAATGAAGAATAAGGTCCCAATTTATAGGATACAAATGAGAAAGAAAACTACTAAGTTAGATGTGGGACAAAATACAAGCAAAATATAAGCTATACTAACAAAGCTAACAGTAAGAATCTGCAATTAAATCCAAGAACGCAGAGAGAAGTCCAAGATGCATCATGAAAATCATTCTCTCAAAATTAGAGACGCAGATTCTTGAACTCTATCCTAATCACTGAAACATCAAGAAAAGAACAGGAAAACAGAATAAAAGTACTTACGGGACCAGCCGTTGAAAGGCGATCAAGAAATAGGAACTCCTCGTAAATCAGTTTGGTAATCGGGAACTAAGAGTCGAAGCACACAGAGAAGAGAAATTGGTGTTTGAATTCTGACCGATACGCTGCTTTCTAGCGCACCGTAATTTTGTACTAGTCCGACAAAAATGTTATGATCGGACAAACATTTTGTTCGTATAATTTAAGTTTTATGAGAAATAGAATTAATTATATATTAATAAAGAAATGAAACAATAAATTAATAAATAAAAATAATAATATAAAAGTGAAAAAACTATCTCAAATTGAGTAGTAGCACAAAATCAACGTATATATTTTATATTTCGTTCAACAAATCTATAAAAATCCCACATCCTGAGAGGGATGCTCAAAAAAATGGAGCGCAGACAGAATACGCAGCAATACCCAGCTACCCTTTAAAGAATAGTTTCTTTCCCCTTTATTTAATGAACTCTCCTTTCTAACCAGGGAAGAGATAAAATGGGCCAAAAAATCAGCAATAGAAACAAGAAATGACAAGGCACACACAAGCAGCAGTTGTAACAAGCGTTTCAACCTGCAGCTTTTGCTGGTTTAAACTGAGAGATATCAACAAGGTCTCCGAAAAGTTTGTCCTCTGGTTTCGTCGGCTTTCCAGATGGCGCGGATAGAGAGTAGGAAGAGTTTCTCATGGCATTTGCATCTCTCAGAGATAATCCAGACATGTTTTGGTTTAGAAACTGCACGTTTTGCATTTGCTCATGACCATAGCCGTAGCTGTAGCTGGCCATTTGGTTGGCGTGCATCTGCTGAGGATACGTGTAGCCCATCTGGCCGGATTGGATAGGTTGATGATACGCGCCCATTGGTTGCAAGCCCCCCATCATCTGGTTGCTGATTGCTGTATGGTGGCTGCCAGTGATTGAATGCATATACGTTCCAACTACAGGACCGTTTGGCTCTAGGGTAACCGGGGCATAGGCTTCACCAGGTGATGGTTGGATATTTGCTTGTGTAACTTGCAGTTCTTGAGGATGGCTAATAGCTGGCATGCTGTTGTCCAGCTGGGCTTCCCATGGGGGAGGAGGAAACGCGCTGCTAGTTTCAGCACCTAACACGTAGAGACTTGAATTCAGATATTGCCTCTTAGAAGAACAAAGTGAATCCCGTTAAAATGGATAGATGCAAATAACCAAGAATGAAATAGAGATGCACCGTAAACTGGTGAGTCTGATTGCTGTTGCTGGTTTATCTGACCATTCCATGCAGAGGCGGTGATAGTTCCTTGTGAGTAAAGTGGTTGTTCGTGTAGTGGTACCGTCAGACCAGTAAAGCTTCCATTTGGGAATCCATAAGGTTGTGGAGATTGACCATTGCTTTGTGGCTGAAAATGAGGTGATGATGAATAGCTTTGCGCATTCGAATTTGAAAACCGGTTGCTGCTCTGTGGAAGCATGTCAACAAGAGCAAGAATATTCTGGTGGGATGCAGCAGGGCTCTCCGGCTGAGGCTCTCCAACTGGAACAAGTGCCAGAGAGTCTGATGCTGCTTGCGAGTTGACATAATCTCCGCTCAAGAGATCAATCTCAGAACCGACTTTTGCTAAAGTTGTCAGTTGGTTGTTACTTGTTGGAGCAGGGAGCAACAATTGTGTCCCTAAATTAGTACTGGGTGTAGAACTGCAAGTGATATTTAAATCTTAGATGACAGAAACATCAAATCTAGGACAAAAACCAAGAAATGATGTAACACAGGTGAAATGTAACAAGTTCGAAGCTTGCTAGCCACAAAGAGAGATCAAATATATAGCAAATCCTTGGCAATTATTCTCTCTATGAGAGGTCTAATTGACGTTCCGATTGATGTGCATATAAAGTTATTGGCTTATGGATTAGTAATGTGCCCGTTCCTAAATCAAAAGGAAACAATTCAGACATAAATTTCAATATTATGCCCATCAGTCAAAAATTTTACAAGCATGATGCATAAATTCGTGATGGCTATCATGTATTAATTCAATAAGGAAATGGTTATCTGAAAAGACATATGTCTGTAGACCATCCTCTTTCCCTGCAAAGCTACACTTGAATGACTTGGGCATAAGTATTGAAAATAACATAACATTTCAGGGTAAACTACCTAGTTATATGATAAACCAAGGGCAGGAGAACCACTAGCATCAAACAATTTGAGAGGAGCATAATTTACCCTTTTTCAGATGGTTTATCACCAGTGTCAATAAGAGGAGCATCCATATTTACCAAGGTTTGAGTATGTTCAGGTTTTCTTTCATTGGACTGAAGAGAGAGATTTCCAGAAGAAAGTGATTCATGTTTAGCCAGTACGCGCTGCAAATCATCATTTAGAGCCAGTCCTTGACATAATAGCGGTTCATCCCTACATCACAAAAACATGCAAAGGGGCTATGTGAAACAAACACCTGGATTTGCTTATCCTAAAAGGGCTTTTTAACCAGAGCAGAAGTATGTTCATGAGACCCCCATCTCTGTGAGCAAGATACATATGATCAAAGACAGCTTGACAGTTTTTGGAGAACCCCACATGTTTGTGTATCAAACACACATATACTGATAGCATACAAATGCAGCATAGTTAAGTTGAGACCCAACATTTCCACCAAGGAATCCTACATTAAGAAAGAGCTAGCTGTTTAACCTCGTACCTTTTTGCTTAGAGAACGTATCTCCATTAGATGAATCCATAAGGAGCGTAGAATATTGAGTAAGAAGGAGCTTGCCTAAGCTTATTTTAAACTGTGTATAAGCTCCTCTATCTTGGAAGATGTTTCAGAGCTTATGAGATAAAACAACTTATGAGATGTGAGTTCTTACTTTGAAAAATAAGTTGTTGGAGAGTTTGGATGATTGAGCATAAAGAAAATAATGGAAAAGTTCCAATTACAGTTACATCTTATTTTAAGATATTTCTTTTAAAGTAGTAGCACACAAAAGGTGCTTAGAAGCTAAAAAACATCCATAAGTTGGTCAAGAGAAAATAAACTTTGACCACCTCAAGATTTTAGTGTTTGTCCAACAATTCATCCAGAGAACCAACTCTAGACTAGAGAAATACACATGAAAAGCAGAATGGTAGCAAGCTCTTACGTTGTCGAGTTAATAAGATGTACCACTCTAAGCTTATAAGTACGACACTTTTCCACCAGATCAACAATGACATCCTGCTTTACTTCCTGCCACAGTGCCACCAAGAAAACAAATTTTTAAGAAAATCTTAAAGCTTCATTGTTGAAGATTTTGTAATTGACCGGTAACAAAGTAGCACTACAAGCAGCGAGAAGAAAAAAATACTTGCTTGTCTTGTTGCACGAACTATTCCATCCACTGGAAGAATTTACAGCTAATGATTGATGCAGAAACTTCAACATTATATTTTTCATCATACCTCTTTGTTATCAGGACCTACAGCGCTCAGCATTTCGTCAAGGACATCCATAATAGCACGTACATTTTCAATTTCTGTCATGCTAACATAAAAAATAAAAATAAAAAGTAGTTCAAAAGGATTATCTCCAACCACCAACCAAGATAGTAAAAAAAACCAATAGAAGCATCAAACTTTATTCATGCAGTTCTAAATCAGATGATTCAGAATCATAACGGAGCAAACCCCCGCTACTCAAAAAATTGATCTTTGGAAGAAAGCAATCAGGTACCAAAGGATAAGTTAACACTACAAAAAATAACAGAGGAAGAAATTAAAAAGTAAACCTCAATGTCGGAAATTCAGGTTCAACAGATGAATAAGCTGGAGGCGGTGTAGACTCGAGATTTTGAGGATGTGTTTCTGAGGGTACAGAACCAGGTGCTGATATCTCGGGAATTCGAGGGAATACTGCTCCAAGGCGCTGACGTAAATGCCATAGATTGCAGAAATAAACATCATCATTGAAATATTGGATGTCAAAGAAGAAAACTATTTAGCAACAAGTAATTCATGAATATGCTAGCACGGCATACCAATAACTCCTGGTAAGCTGCAAAGTATTGGGGATATCTAGCCCTTGGTCCTCCAAAAGCTTCTTGCCATGTATATATTAAAATCAATATCTTCTCTTTTACATGAAAGTCCGGCTGCAAAGATAAATTTTGTGCCATTAGAAACTGTAGAAACTCATTTTAAAAGAGAAAACCAACAGTAGCAAAAGCGTTAGCTAAACTACCTTCTTTTTCACAATTTTCACCATCTCACGGGGCAACTCTCTCTCAGCAACAAGCATATGAACAATGTCACCACAATTCTTCACAATTATCTCCAATAGCTATAAAATGAAAAGAAAGCTCAATTTGTAACCTTACAGAAAAATTCTATCAAAGCTTTATGATATAGGTGAAAACTACTAAATGAAGTTATATGGACCTATATTACCACTTGATTCTCTTAAAAATAGAGAAACATAGTTGAAAGAAATCCATTCAGTTTCCCTAATGCCCATGTAAGTTAACGTAAGAATTTCAAGGTTACAGTTACTAAAGGTGCAGCCGAATGTAAGTGAAAGAAATCAAGCTTACAGTCAAGGCAAGGAGCTGGACTTTGGGGCGTTTGCTCCGGAGGCGGTTCTTGATACCTTTGACAACATCTTTTGCTTGTCTGAAACAAGAAAGAGAGACCATGAGCTCACAGAAGACTAACTGTGTATGCTTTCTCGAGATAAATAACACATGTAATGTATAGCTACAAAGCCAGAAACAGCCAGGTATCAGCACGAATAAAAGAAACTGATTGGTTCCATTCCATTAACTAAAGGGATACAAATCCCCTAGATCTCCGGAGAGGTACCTCTTACTAGATCAATGGCTCCAGATTGATTACCTCATGCCTCAGCTTTCCTCATAAACACTTCAACTAAATCAAAGCATAATATTCAACTTTATCATCAAATGTGACGTCCTAATCATCTATGAATCATCAACTCCAGATAAATAAAAAGCTAAATTACATGATATTTTGGATATCAATTCTAACATAGGCAACTTGCTGTAAGTTACAGTCACTGAGTGTAGAAACAAATCGTCTGATAAACTACTAATAAAATCAGCTGAGGACACGAGATCAAACAATAGTTCAAGTAGGCGTCGTTCTAGAATTATCACGTAGATAGTCATTTCTGCTCCCTGCTAACTCCAGCATGATAATCATTCAAAGCACAAGAACATGCTCGTTTTCATTCAATTCAGAAAAATCAGTTACCAAATAAAAAGCATACTGAGAAGCGAGAGCAAAGTAAACATTACGCTATAAGAGTTCAAACAAAATTATTTGCAACTCGAGAAAATTACACGGGATCGCTGTTGCATATATCACAGATCTCGATATTCCTCGACCAATCTGGACCGATCAGCATGTCGCTCGTAGCTCTTCCCACCATTGCATTCACCATTTTGGTTCCTTAAAATTCCTTCGCTTCAGAAAAATAACCGATCACAACCGGAGCCGCCGCACCTACGCCGGCGGCACCTTTCAGGAAATTCCAGCAACGCCTCCGAGATTGAACTTCAATTTAAATTAAATAATTGTTATCTCGGTGGCATCAGATCCCAGGTTTTTATCAAATTGGTCGAGATTTTTTGCTGAATCAGGGGAATGAAAAAAATAATTGGTAAATTTATAAGAATAGGGAATGGATTTTTGAGATGCTAAATTCAAAATAGATGAGATCTCATCTCATCCACTCATTTCTTTGATCAATGGCTCTCATTTTTTCTAACATAGATATTTTAAATTAAATCAGAAAAGGAAAAATAATGATCATCAATTGGGTAATCTTCGATTCTTTTCTTTTTCTTCATCAATAACACTCATTTCCCTTGAAGAATCATAAATTGAAAACCAGAAAGCAAGATAGTTTCTTTCTCTTCCCTCGTTTCTCTAGCATTCCGCCGCCGCGATTGTGTTGTCGCCGGTTGAAGTCTAGCAATGTTTGAGGTTCTCCTTCTTTTGCCATTATCAAATTCAGTTTTTCTCTTTCTTTTGTCTCCTTTTCCACTCGAAAGAGAATGAAGTCGGTTGAACTAGGGCTTAAGTTTGAATTATGTTTGAAATATGGATTAAGAATGTAGTGTAGAACGATTACAAAGTGTTTTTGTTAGGTGTTTGATGCTCTAAATTCCGCTCAATTTATGGGTTTTATACATTGAGGGTTGTTGAATTTTAGTCACGAAGCTTGTATACGGATTCTTGCTTTTCATTTCTTTTCATGTGTTTTGGGTTCTGCTCAATTTTTTCTAATACAAGGAACAATTATTTTCGTTGTCATGTTTGACTATTTCATCTATATGCATATTATGTTATGTGTTTATGCTGACCCTGTCAATTTTTCATGCATGTCAGAACCGAAATAGCAGAGTCGTTACAATCAAATATTTCTCTTGACCTCGATGAGTCTATTTTCATCCCCGATGAATGATGAATTGAAACCGTATGTTAGATGGAAATTTGCTACTTTGGATGAAGCGAAAAACTTCTATCGAGATTATGGTGGCTTATGCGGGGCAAGTAGTAAGGGTAATAAAAACACATTTGAAATTTTTTATGGCTCTCACATTCCTGAAGATGTAGACGTACTACCACCAGATCAAGTTAAAACCAAAGGCTTGGGTAGTAGAATAAAGTCTAGGAAGGAGGCGGGATTACGAGATAAGTTGAAGCCTAAGAGGATGTGTCGGAAATGCAAGGAGATGGGACATCACGATTCAAGAAACTGCTCTAACATAATGGATGTTGAAGATTTGTCTTAAGTGTATATGCAGAAATTAATTTAGCCACATGCATGAAACCTTATCTTTGTATGCTTAACTTTGCCAACTCAGGAACACTTCATGTTTTGTTCTTTTGTATTCATGCATACCATGGTTTATATTTATGCTTATCTTACTTCAGATTTATGCATAATGATTTTGGTTTCATAACCATGCATATCGATTTTGTTTTGTTGTATTTTTCTGTTCATGCTTAACTTTATTTAGCATCATGCGTTAAACATTATCCTTGTAAGCATAACTTAGCTAACGCAAGAACTCTATATGTGTTTTACTTTTTTATTCATGCATACAGTGTCACGATTTATGCATGTCATATACTGCATTTATGCATATCTCTTTTTTATGTTGTTGTCAGTTTGTATTCATGCAAAACGTCCAATGTGAATATGAATAAATTACCTGTTATATATGCATAAAATGTTGCTAACAAAACATAAGTTCACCAACAAAAGTTCTAATTATCTAGCAAGAAAACAGATAAGTACTAACATAAGTTCACACAAGTACTAACAGAAGTTCTAATTTTCTAGTAGTATTTTCGCACATTCTTTTGAATTCAATTCGTTCTCTTCGAAATGACCAACCGATTCTTATTCTACTGTCTCCTTCATTTTGTTTTAATCCAAGTTCACACGATGCTCAAACAGTAGCGCAACCGCAAAATCTTGATCTGCTTGTAGCCTTTCCTTAAAAATCTCGTGTTTCAATTGTTTCCGTCACCTTAGAATATTTTCACATGCCTAATTAAATACACACCTGCAAGAAATGTTACGGTTTCAATATATCATGCGCAATCGGATTCATGCATTTACAACAACATATTTATGCATATAGATGGATATGCAACAATACTGAATACTCTGTTTTTTGGAGTCACATAACCATTATAGTTTCATGCATATTTCATGGCAAATTCATGAAAACACGCTATAGTATTTATGCATAAAGTTTTAAATCAACAATCTGCACTTTCATGCAAAACACCACTCAGTTTTATGCATACATCCTATCTATTTCATGCATATCATTGAAAAGAATCATACATATACGACAAATGAAACAATAACCAGCAATAATAGCCATTAACAATGCATTCATATTCATGCACACGACTCCACAAATTCATGCATATTACTTCGAACACAATATATTGCAGAACTGCTCGTCACAAATCGATTTCAAAATGTTACCTTCGTCCATGATTTACCGATTCAAATGCAATTCGTCACTTGCTTGCAATTCGGCAAATCCAATTCTGATCTAACCTAACAACAAATAAAAACGAAAACAAAACGCAACATAATCTCAGACAATTGAAATACCCATTAACATATCCATAAAATCTAATCTAACACAACAAAATATTTGCAGAAAATTATCGAAGCATTGTCTTCTTTCCCAAACCAGAACTTTGATTTCCCTCAAAACTAGGTCATTCGCGACGAATATTGTAAATCGAATAACTAAACTAAGCAAATTGAAGAACAAAACTCAAGAAATTGAAGAAGAAACCTACTGGTATGGAACCCACCCAACTGGGAATTTGAAGAACAAAAAACCTAGGTTTTCAATGGACAACGAATTTCTAGAACCATACCTCTTAATCTGCGGAATTTCGAAGTCGATTCTCCACTTCTTGCCGAAATCGTCCTTCGCCTGTTTCCTGTCGCCCTTCTTCAATTGCAAAAAACTCAAATTAGAGAAAACCTACCCTTTCCCTTTCTTCAAATTGGTGTGTTTTAATTTTCCAATTTTGCCCTTTCCCCCTTTTATTTTTATTTTTAATGTAAATAATTGGTACAATCTTGGCCTTGAATTCGGAAGCAATCTATGGTAGGGAAGGGATCTCATATCTCTTTTGAAAGGGGGATCTCTCTAGATCCATACCCTATAAGAATATTTATAACTTTTTGGGTACCAAAGTAATCCGTAACTCCCCAAATTTGTCTTTTTTTTACACCTACTAATGAGAGATAACTGTTTATAATGAGTTGGTATCACAATTAAAATTGTAATTATTCTTTTTACTTTCTTTTTTACAATTTTAAAAAACGAGACAAGTTCAATAAAATCTATAGGGATATGCAGTGGTCAGGAGACCATTGTTAGGGGAATATGAAGGATATGAGTCCGTAGATTTATCTGCATAGTTCTTGTTATAGAGGGAATTGTAGGATATGTAGAGACTACTGATAATGGGGGATATTGTAAGTTGAATCAGTGATTCGAGGGAAATTATTGGGAGATGATTCAGTACCTCTGCGTGTGATACATTTTGGATACTGAGTAATTATTATGAGGAATTGAAGATCCCAAAACCCCTGTCCTTACCCCTGAGTGTATGATGAACCGACATGATGTAGTAGGCTAGATCTGCGTTGATCGTTCTAGATTATTTTATCTAAGTCCTGTAAGGGGTAAATTGTTGGACTGAACTTCAGTAGAGAAGTTACGGTTCCAGAAACCCACGTCTGTCATATGATCATTGTTTTTCTTCGAGTCAGCAGCTGGAAGCACTCAGTGCACTCTTCAGCCGACTCAGAAAGAAGACTCAGTAGGATCATCCTTGATCTACTGAATAGAGCTGCAACTCAGTTGCAAACAGTATGAGGAAAATCGACAGCCATACCTTTATCAGTTGGATGTCAGCAGAGGATACTTATGTCCGAGGTTCAGATGAAGTCAACTCAGCTAGAAGACTGTTGTCTGACAAGTCTCACCTACCGTCATACCTCGACCAATGAGAAGCAAGTGAAGCTTACTTACTCTGACACAAAAGCTGCTCTCACGCACACAAAACCAACCACTCTGCGGGGACATTCAAAATTATATGGTTGTTTTCCTTGGAGTCTTGTGACATATGGCATGGTCCTATCCAACGGATCTATGCATGAGCCACAACTATATAAAGAGATTGTCTTCATTGAAGAAATGTGCTAACCACACCAAAGTTCAACATACCAACGGGAACAGATACGCTTTGAAGCTCACGAATACTTTCTCAAGTACTCTAGCAAACTCACTATTACATCCAGCGAAGAACTAGAAATCCCAGTAAATATCCTAGTAATTCTTCTCTATAGATCTCTTTTCTAAGCCAACATTGTTAGATCTTAAGCTTAGAACTTTCGAAGGAGTTCACTTTTAGTGAAATGTTCATATTGTGAGAACTCCTTCATTGTTGGAGACAAAAACTTCAAACTTCGGTTTGATTTTGTAAAGTTGCTAAGGACTATAACTTAGAAGGTTATATCTAGTGCACAGAAACCTTGCTGAGGCTTGTTCAGACTAATCAACAAGACCTCCTGTTCAGCAGGACCGTGGATGTAGGATCTTGCGTATCCAAACCACGTTAAAAATTACTCGTTTCATTTACTGTTTTATTTCATCTGTGTTTAAACTGTTTGCAAAATCATTATTTCAGTAAAACAGATTTGAAACTGCACTAGCCAAAACTGATTTGGTTTGCATGAAATGTTTTTCAAAGAGACGAACTAAAACTGAGCCTACATTATTCCGCACAATATTCATATACTGAATTTCTCAGTACTAACATCGGTCAGTAGAACGAGTTCAGTCGTTGAATCACTCTGCCTCGCGATCAGAAGGCTTAACTGGTAACTGAATCCGTTCAGTAGCAAACTCAGTACAAGACTAACCTTCGCGTTTGAGGAAAAACTTGGACTCAGGTGTATTCACCCCCCCCCCACATGATACTAGTCTTTGGACCAACAATTGGTATCAGAGCGATGTTCTTTTGATCATCGTTTTGAGAACTTACTGGTCAACTCGAACAGATCCTGATAAATGTTATCACTGCACGAGCATCTCTTCATTTATCCTTATACTATATGCTTAACATGTCTGATACGTCAGATATACAGATGGTATCGATGTTCTCTGTAGAGGACTATACGGTATGGCGCGTCAGAATGGATACGCACCTCACATCGCTACACAACAACATGACTGATGTTCTCGAGACAAGACCAATCATTCCCATGATCGACAGTATAGAATTTGATGTTGTGGGAGGTGTAGGAGCACAGATTGGGCCAAAGGTTCCCAAAGATAAAGCCGCCTTCACGCCTGAAGAGAAGAAATTGCACAACATGGACCGAGTAGTGCAGAATGCAATTCTGACAATGCTTAGTGATTCACACCTCGACAGAGTGCAAGATTGTAAGACGACGAAAGAACTTTGGGATGCCCTGGTTGTACTAAGCCAAGGAACCCCGCAGATCAAAGAGAACAAGCTCGAGTTGGAGCTTCAAAAGTTCGAGACATCGCCATGTAGCCCAATGAATTCATTGACGAGCTTAGCGTCAGATTTACAAACCAGATCAATGTGATCAACAGGTTGGGGAAGACGTTCTCCAATAAAGAGATGAACACCAAGATCCTGAGAGCGCTGCCTCGACTGAAGCGACTTCCCTTCGCTACTTATTTACGTCGCTCTGAACTAAATGTTTTAACTCCTGATGTTATCTTTTCAAGACTAAAGACAGAGGAGTTCGAGCACAGTCTACCCCAAAGAAGCGTGAGCGCTCTAGCTGACACCCCAATCGACCATGCTTTTAAAGCAACAATCAGCACATCTGGAGCTAGCCCCAATTCAGCAAGCAAGTCAGTCGCAACCACAGTACTAAAATTCACTACTGAGGATCTTGTTGAACGATGTGCGCTTCTGGTACTAAAGTACCAAAGGGAGAAGGACAGAGTCAGAAAGCTGAATGATGTGCGCTTCTGGCTCTGATGTACCAAAGGACAGAGTCAGAAAGCTGAAGAAATACAACAAAGATTCTTCTTCTGGTAAGAAAGATAATCATAAAAAGAAAGAAGAATCTAAACCTTCTCCTGAATGCAGGGATACAGAGACTACTGCCAGTCCATCCAACGACACATCTGAAAAGGGTGGCAGGACGTCTGTGTGCTATAACTGCAAGAAGAACGGACACTATCAGTATAATTGTCCGGAGCTCTCCGCTGCACAACGAGCTAAACGGCAGGCCAGAAGAGATAAATTTGCCCGGAAGAGGCAGGCCTATATTGCCGGAGAGCTATCCGATGACTTAATCGAAGAAGATTCATTCATGTACTCTTCTGAAGATGAAGCCGCATTCGTGCCTGTTTAGGTCGGAGAATCAAATCCTGATACGTCAATTGAACACTGCCTAATGGCTGAAGAAGAGGCTGAGGTAAACTCTAAACTGAATATAACCTCCTCTTCACAGAGCACACACGACACTTGCTCAGCTGCAGGAGAACCTATAGATGTGGTTCAAGCGTATGAAGATTTGTTAGAGGAGCAAATTCAGTTGAGCAGGGAGTTCAGTGGAACAGTTCGGAAGTTAGAACAGGTAAAAGCTAAGAATCAGAGACTTTCTTCTGATTGTCAGGTCCTTACTGATTCAGAAATTCTTGTGACGAGACAAAAGGAAGAGATTGAATATCTCATGGCTAAGTCTCAACATCAAGAAACTCAGATATCAGTCTTGACCAAGGACAATTCTGAGAAAGATACGAAGATAGCTAGGATCAGTCAGAAACTCGCAGAAGTTCAGAAGGATTATGAGTCAGTCAGGAAGAGTGATGAAGTATGGCGAGGACTGATGACAGAGCAGTACCTGAGAGCCAAAGAGAAGTTAGAGGGATTGCTAAGGGCTCATAGGCCAGTCTCCATCAAGGAAGGACTTGGCTACATAAACGAAGCATCTACCTCAACTTCAAAAGGTTCAGACAAGCTGGCTGACAGGTTTGTCCGAGGGGGAAATCAAGCTGCTGAACCAATCACCCCTCAGACAAAGAATAAACAGAAGATCCAAGCACCTCACCTGAGCTACAAGAAGCAACTGACAAAAGGTTCTAGCCCCAGAACACCACGATCAAACTCAGGGAAACCAAAGAGGTTAGATGGGCAGAGTAGTGTGGTAAACCAGAATGGGTGCATCCTGCACAATGTGGTTCCTACTATTATGAGCTCAGGGTCAGGAGGAGCTCGAAGAGTCAGAAGAAGAAAGCTCCTGAACCCAAAACTGCCAAGAAGTCAGCACCTCTAAGTTCAGTGGAGAAAAGTATTTACAACAAAAACAAGAAGAAGTCTAAGACCCCCAAGGTCGCCAGACAGATTTGGGTCGCGAAACCACCGACTAACGCTTAAGGACCCAGACTGAACCAAAAGGGTACCTAAAGCTGTTTATGTTTTGCAGGTGCATAAGGACACTTGGATCGTGGACATCGGATGCTCAAGAAACATGACCTATTAGAAGAGCTTGCTGACCAACTATGTACAAGAAGGACCCAAAATTAAATTCATTGATGACTCAAAAGGCTACACAAAGGGATATGGGACGCTAAACATTGGGCCTACTTCAGTTCCAAGAGTAATATATGTTGAAGGACTTCAACATAATCTCCTTTCTATCAGTCAATTTTGTGATAACCTTAACAAAGTTACCTTTGACGCTAGTTTCTGTGATGTTCTTGATAAATCTACAGGGATAGGTTTGCGGAGGGAGAGTATCTACGTTGCAAACTGGAACACCGCCGAACAGCTTGCTTGTTCGCCCAGACGAAGTCTAGCAACAAAATAGGGTGGTTGTGGCATAAAAGGCTCAGTCATCTGAATTTCAAGGCAATGAACAAGCTGGCTAGGGACTCAAAAGTCGGAGGACTGGCCAATAAAGTGTTCAATCGAGATAGAAATTATGAAGCATGCATGAAGGGAAAGCAGACAAAGTCGAGCAATCCACCTATTCCGTCACCTTCCACTAATGGAATCCTTCAGCTACTGCACATGGACTTATTTGAGCCAGTCACTCCAGTAACTATAAGAGGCAAGAAGTATTCCCTTGTCGTTATTGACGATTATTCAAGATATACGTGGGTCATCTTCATACCCAACAAATCTGATGTCAAGACTGAGTTACCTACACTGTTGAAGAAACTCAGTGTGGAAAAGGACATCAAGATTCAGAGGATACGCTCGGATAGAGGGACTGAATTTCTCAACTCAATCATCAAAGATTACTGGGATACTAAGGGGATTCAGCACGTGACTTCAGCAGCTCGCACACCCCAGCAGAACGGTCTTGCTAAACGGAAGAACGAAACATTAAAAGAAGCAGCAAGAACGCTCAAGGAGACTCTGGATTGCCCTCGAAGTTCTGGGCGGATGCTACTGACACCGCTTGTTATACTCAGAACTGCTCACTACTAACAAAGCAGCACATGAAGACACCATATGAACTATGGAAAGGGAGAATTCCTTCTATTTGTCATTTCCATATCTTTGGCTGTCCTTGCTTTATCCACAATAATGGAAAGGATCAATTAAAGGTCTTTGATAGCAAGTCTGATCAAGGAGTGTTCTTCGTAAAGCCTTCAGGGTCTTTAACTACCGGACCCTTTGTGTGGAGGAAAGTTATCATATTGTATTTAATGAGTTTGTTACTGAGGACATGAAATCGAAAGAGACAAATACTGAAGATATCATCAGCAAGCTACAGGATCTCAAGCTGAATGATAAAACTGAAAAGATCCAATATTGTTGGGATGATGAGTCAGATGAAGAAGAAACTCAGACCCATCCCATAGGCAATGTAGCTGACCTGATTGATTATGCTGAACAGAATTAACCACAGGTAACCCCGGTCGATGAGGAAGCCCCAGTGGTAACTGAGACATCTACTAAGAATAATAATTCAGGGGGAACGAATGATGTTCCTGAGCGAAATACCCCTAGACCTGGGAACTCAGTAGATCCTAACCTTCTTATTGAATTGCTTCAGTCGCAGAACAATACTACTGAAATGTCTAACATTCCTACTGATTGTACAGAAGTAACTTTAGAATAAGAGACTAAGCGAAGACGATCATGGCTAGATGCTCACTCTTCTGATCTCATCATTGGAGATCCTCCAGCAAGTGTAAAGACAAGATCCAGATTCTGTCAAGGAGAAACGCTTTATACTCCTGTTTCTTATTTGTAGAAGAACCTTAGTCGATAGAGGACGCACTAAACGATGATGACTGGATTATTGCTGTGTAAGAGGAGCTGAACCAGTTTGTCAGAAACAAGGTCTGGGAGCTTGTTGATAGACCTAGACACCAACACGTGATAGGTACAAAGTGGGTCTTCAAGAACAAGCGTGATAAAAACAACGTCATAGTCAGAAACAAAGCTCGACTAGTTGCCAAGGGATATTGTCAAGCAGAAGGAATCGACTTCGATGCAACGTTCGCTCCAGTAGCAAGATTGGAAGCCATTCGTCTATTCCTAGCCTACTCAATGCATCAAGGATTCAAAGTATATCAAATGGATGTAAAGTCAGCTTTTCTGAATGGCATACTGAAGGAAAAAGTCTACATGGAACAACCGTCTGGCTTTCAGCAGGGACATCAGGTTTACAGACTCAGGAAAGCTCTGTACTGGTTAAAACAAGCACCCAAGGCTTGGTACGATACCCTATCAGACTTTCTACTTCAGAAAGGTTTTCACAAGGGAACAGTAGATCACACTCTATTCAGCATCAAGTTAGAAGAGGTCATTCTACTAGTGCAGATCTACGTGGACGATATCATCTTCGGTTCCAAAAATGTGACCATGTGTCAACTATTTGAAAAGATGATGAAGGAGAAGTTTGAGATGTCAATGATGGGGGAAATGAACTACTTCCTTGGTTTTCAAATATAGCAATCAGAGAAGGGAACGTTCATCAACCAAGACAAATACACTCAAGACCTCCTGAAATGATTTGGCTGTGAATCGAGCAAGCCAGTCAAGATCCCCATGAATACAAATTTTAAAATCGATCTAGACCAAGAGGGAGCTTCTGTTAACTTAACTGATTATAGAGCTATTATTGGTTCTTTATTATATTTAACAGCAAGCAGACCTGACATAACTTATGCTGTTAGTGTATGTACGAGATTTCAGGCGAATCCCAAGCGAAATCATCTAGACTCAGCGAAGAAGATTCTACAATACCTGAAGGGAACACCTGACACAGGTTATGGTTTCCTGCTGATGATAATCTTGTTTTAACTGGATATTCTGACGCTGATTATGCAGGATGGAGGATGATGAAAGTCAACTTCTGGAACTTGTCAGTTCCTAGGCAGTAAGCTCATATCATGGTTATCTAAGAAACATCATTCAGTAGCAATGTCCACTACTGAAGCTGAGTATATGGCTGCCGGAAGTTGTTGTGCCAAGATCCTTTGACTTCGACAACAACTGCGTGATTATGGTATCTATCAAGATGAAGTGCACATCTACTATGACTCCACCAGTGCGATTGCAATCACTCAGAACTAAGTTCTTCACACGCGATGCAAGCACGTGGATATCCGACACCACTTCATCCGAGATAATGTCGAGAGAAGGATATCAGGATAGAGAAAATCCATACTGATAGGCAAAGGGCAGACATACTGACCAAGCCGCTAGCTAAGAACAGATTCAGAGAACTCTCAGTTGAGCTGGGTCTACTGGATCCTACTGACTCGAGTTAGTAAGAGGATCAGTACGATAAGTCAGTTAGTTAAACTCAGTACTATGGTTCAGTAGGGTGAACCATACAGTACTCAACAAGGGGGAACGTGAGATCGTGTGAACCTACAATTGGTACCAATAGTTGGTATCAGCAGCGTCAACAATTGGTATCACAATGATTCCTCCTCCTGATTTGCAATTGGTATCAGTTGACTACTTTGTTCAGCTGACATGTTTAAGTATTTACATTCAGTATCATGCATCGCATTTAAATGGTATCAGTGGCATGCATTTAGTTGCATGCTTCGCATTAATTTCCCGCCATTAAGTCTCCTAGGATGCATTCAGTAAAACCGTTCTCATTAAAAACACGACATCCTAAGAACTGACTGTGGTGTATTAAATGCATGTCTTCTCACCTTACTCCAACTTGCAAAACTTACGTAGGTCGAGATTATAGTCGACTTAGTAATCATTCCTTTTTATAACATTTCATCCTAACCGCCTATAATAAAGTGAGATTTAATCTAAACCGTCAGATCTGAAAACTGCTTGGTATTCAAATCACATGTAATCTCTCTCACTTCATCTTCTCACCTATTTCCGCCATTTTCGATCTTAAGAGCTCTGCAACTAAAACTGCCTTCTAAGACTTCTCTCGAATTTTTAAGCTTTTAATTTACGGTAAATCCCTAATATCTTGTCTGCATATTCTAACTTACTCTATTTTCAAGTGCTAACACTTGATTTGCAGATTCTAGATAAAATGGCGTTACTCTTAAGCATCGTTCAGACTTCTGTTGATATCAATGAGATCATCTAGGACAGAGTCTGCTTTGAGCCGACCATGCTGTTCCACAAATCAGAACTGCCATTCATGGAGAGTATTTATTCTGCTCTTCAGACGTCTGGTCTGAAGACGCTTCTGACGAAGCAACCCCATGCTTGTCTTCTGAGACAAGTCGTTAAATTTTATTTCAACATGCATCAAGTGGAGGATGCAGACGTAATGGTTACTGTTGTGAGATACTTGAAGGAGACATCTCAGCAGAAGTGGGAGGAGAGCTTTGCCGACATTAATATTGTTGAAGCGCTGAAGACAGTTTTCAGCCTTCCCGACTCCGGCATATCTCTTACTGGATATAAGGAAGCCGAAATCAATGATTACATCAGGCGATTATGCGGGAGGGATGACATATCCTTCAAAGATGCATTTCCAAAGAGTCAGCTCCTGCCAGAATTCAGAGGCCTGGCTTACGTTGTTATCCACATCTCACTAGGGCAGCTGGTTCTTTTGATCAGCTATTCAAACCTAGACTTCAGATAATAATGGCGATTCTGGACAGAGTCAAGGTAAACTGGGCTCAATTCTTTCTTTCAAAACTGAAGGCTCAGTCCCAGAAGTTTGTCCTAGGCGAAGTAGGAGAGAGAAGACTATTGCCTATACGAAAAGTATTGTACGAGACTAAAGTATTTGCACTGATAGAAGCATCAGTGTCCTAAAAAGCTTCCTTCGAATACATGAAATACTTCGACAAGAAGCTAGTCAAATTCACAAGGATCGTTGTTGAAAACTCCATCGGTCGTGGAACTGCACTGAAAAGGCCTTCTATTGAATTGCCTCCACGAACCGAACAGCCGAAGAAGAAGAAACCAGTTTCTAAGGCTGATTCTTCACCCCCCCCCTTCCTCAGGTGGAAATCATACTGGACTCGGAAACTGGCATGAAAGGTGCCACCATCAAAGACAAAGTCCAGAGAGTCAGTATTGCCAACTATCAGGACTTGGTGGACGTAGCAGTCAGGGCAAGAACTCAGATGCTGCTGAGGTTCCTTAATTGGGACATTCTGGAAGAGATGATCCAACAGTACTCTATACCCACGCTACTGCAGAGGAGCAGTAACTTTCAGTTTGATAGGGTTTGGGGAACCCTCAGACATTGCCTCCTTTGAAGATTTGAGGTCAGCTATGCTCTACTTACTTGAGCAGAAGACTACCTCCTCTCCTGCCATGGTTCCTTCATCGGCTGACGACAACTTAGCACCCAAGGATGCAGAGCAGGGAGACTCTGCTGAGGGCAAAACTCCCAGCGAGAAGGGCAATTCACCACCACCACCTCCTGCATCTGGTGCCACCCCAGTTGCGTCTTCTTCAAAACATCAACAACTCGCCGCCTCTGAGCGGAGGATCAGTAGTTCGTCATATCAGATTAAACTAATCACTACTGTATCCTCGAGGAGCATCAATAGAGTAATTTGCAAGCAAGGAGACAAAAATAGTCTCCTTGCTAAAGATGTGCACCTGAAATGGGCACAGTACACAAAAGCGCAAATTGAGCGGATTTATGCCCTCGCTGTATAAGTCAAGGTCTCTGAAGCTCCAAAGCCCAATATTCAGGAGATCATTGAGACTGCTCTAGCAGCTTGGAAGCAGGACTTAGCCACACAGTGTCAGCAGTTGCTTGAATCTCAAGCTCAACAATTCTCAGAGCAACTGGCTGCGGCAATGGCTGAAGTCCAGAAGACGATGGATGAAAGGAACAGTGCTGCATCATCCAGTGTGGCCAAAGCTCTTGAAACTCAAGCCACAACTCTGGACCTCATCTAGTCAGACTCCCAGAGGCTACTAGATGCATCACTACTGCGGCACAAAGCCCAAACTGATACCCTAATCCAGGAGATACGTCGTGATCATGAAAGGGATTGGGAAAAATACTACGATGCCGTCGAGGACCTCAACTCCTCCTTCACCAAGATCAAACATTCTCTATACAACCTACGAGATGACGTAGCTGCTATCAAAACCCTACTGACCTCGGCTGATGATGCCAAAAAGTGGGAAGATAAGAGGGTAAGGGAAGGAAAGGATGGAGAAGAAGAAAAGGACGGGGCACATAAAAAGGGGGAAGAAATCGAAGAGATTGAGGAGTTTATTGTATCTGATCTCCCCCTCCCCACAGTCCTACAAGAAGAAAAGGCTAAGGAAAAAGCCATTGAAGGCCTTGCAGAGCCTCAAAAGCAAATAGAGCAGCTAATAGTGCATGCTGGAGGATCAGGAGAAGGATCCTCAGCTCAGGCACACATCGATGAGATAGTCGAGTTCATTGAGGGGACATAGCCAATTCCGCCGAAGAGGCCTAGCAAAGAGATGGCCACTGAAAGCTCTCCCCTTCCATCACCTAAGTTTAATTCGAGGAAAGAACAAGAGGCTCATAATGAATCATGGCTCAGCAGCTGCAGACTCATCTAGATCAGGAAGCCAGAATGGAAGAAGAGGCCAAACTGAAGAGAAAGCCAAAAGTCCCTTTAGCAAGGCAGTCAAAGACTCAGGCTCAGCGGAAGAAAGCTCAGTTGAAGCCAACACCTCCTAAAAAGACTCAGCAGAAGCCTACTGAAAAATCAGCTTCTGAGTCTATTGAAGAGTCTGACACTGTCAAGTTGCCACTATTTGAAAGGCTGAAGAAGAAAGCTCCCAAAGAAAGGCGGACAGCTGAAGCCAGAGAGAGACTAAGGAAAGCTGAACTGGCAGAACATATTGCAAAAACTGAGAAAGCAGCCAAGGAAGCAATTCCAGTCAAGAGTAGAGAGATCCCGACCACTTCCAAATTCTATAGGCGCGTTGGACAGAAGCCTCACTGGAAGAAAACTCCATACCGCCGCACAGATAAGTGGATCCCTTGGAACCTCAATGAGTAGTGGGAGAGTCTGAAAGAGGACTTCATCAAGAGTTATTATGTATAAAAAGGCTACCCAGGAGATACTCAAGTGGATAAGTTGTTCGATCAATTCTTATACAACTATGATCCTAACTTCCGAGCTCAGATCAAAATTCTTCTATACAAGGAAGGAGTGCCACTGAAAGCACCTATATACAGACAATTGACTCCCTCAATGACTCTTGAAGGTAACATATAATCGAAGGATATAGAGAAAGAGGTGAAGATAGCCATGGAGCGCAACGAGCTTTCCTCTCAGACGCAACAAGATCTTCCACATATCGAATGTCTCAGGGAAGCAATCTACAGATCCTATGGGCTAGATCTTCCAGAGGCCAAGTCAGCTGACTTCAAATCAAGAATTCAGAAGTTCAGATCTCAGTAACAACAGATTCTGTCTTTCATCCAGTCTTTGTCTTTTTCTCTCTTTTCTCATTGTACTGTAGTACTGTTGTAACTGTAATCAATTCAATATCAATGAAATCAATATTTCACTCGGTGTTGGATATGAGTCAGTAGATGATACTCAGCTGTTCGTGGTTAAAAGAAAATTGGGGGAAATCATAGTAGTACTATGGAATTGAAGATCCCAAAACCGAGCTGATATCAGTAGTTCAGTGTGTCGTTAGGATTAGCTGATGTATAGGTTAGACTTGTTGTAATCGTTTTTATATTCTTGTCTAAGTCCTGTACGGGGTAATTGTTGAACTGATCCTCTGTCGAAGATACTTTTCAGAATCCCACGTCATCAGTGTAATCGCTTGCGTTCTTCAGTCATTAGCTGAGTAGACCTCAGTAGAAGCCAATCCAGCAGCTGATAAGTCATCAGCAGAAGAACTCATGCAAGCCCAGTACCTTCGCAGTCGCCATCTGACTTACTCAGAAGTTACATTCCTTGTCAGCCGACTCATGCAAGCCCAGTACCTTCGCAGTCGAAGAAGACAGAGACTTTGCAGTCTACTGTATCCGATAGAAAGCGACCCAACTACTTAAGTCTTTTCGAAAGTTCAGCAGAAGATCATACGAGGTTGTTTGAACAGTCAACTCTGACATTCTCACCAACCACAAACCTCGACCAATGAGAAGCCGACAACGCCTTACCTACTCCAAACAGTAAAGTTGCTCTCATGTACAGTAATTAACTGCCTTGCTGCAACAAGTTCGAATTAATGGTCGTTTTCTTTGGAAGCATGTGACACGTGGCATCGTCGTCTCCAACGGACATATGCCATAGCTCACAGCTATAAATAGAGAAGATTTCGAAGCTCCACTAGCGCGAAGCACGAAATTAAAAAAAGGGAAATTGCTCAAGCTCTCAAACACTCTAGCAACTCAATCAGAACATTTAGTGAAGAATCTGCATTTACTAGAATATTTTTGTGGTTCTTCTCTCTAGAGTCTTTAGAGAGAAGAACCATGCTTCCATTTATAGCTTATTGTCAGATTTATAGCTTAGATTCGAAAGAGTTCATTTTTAGTGAACTGTTCTTATTGTAAGAACTCCTTCATTAGTTGGAGAACTGTTTTCGCTCCCTTTCGAACTTAGGTTTGAATTGTAAAGTCGCTAAGGACTATAACTTAGAAGGATCTGTCATGTGCATAGTTTCCTTGCTGAGACTTGCTCAAACTAATCAACAAGTTATCCTGCTCTGTTCAGGACCGTGGACGTAGGATCTTGTGTATCCGAACCACGTTAAACTACTTGTGTTCTTTACTGTTTTATTGCATACAAACCTTTGAAAATCATAAGTTTGCATAAAACGTATTTCTAAAATCGCAAAGCCAAAAGAATTTAATCTGCGAAAACACGTTTTCAAAAAGAGACAAACTCCGGGCCCCACACTTATCCGCACACTTAAGTCTCCGACTGAGTTTCGAAGTATTGACAAAAGTCAGTAGGAGAGCTCAGTAGCTGACTCACTCTGTCCCGTGATCGAAGGTTTATTTGGCACTGTTCATCAGTTGCAACCAATAGCTTAAGCTGACCTTCACCGAGAAAAAGAAACGGTACTCAGGTGTATTCACCCCCCCCTCTACACCTGATATTTGTCTCCGGACCAACAATTGGTATCAGAGCGCACGGTGTTCAACTGACCACCTGTTCTGAAATACTGGTCTTCTCGAACTGATCCTTGAAAACGTTTTCTCTGCACAAGCATCTCTTCATTCATCCTTATACTCGTACACATAATGTCTGACATGTCAGGTATCAGGATGGTGCCGATGTTCTCAATAGAGAACTTCACGGTATGGCGTGTAAGAATGGAGGCACACCTTACGTCACTGCACGACAGCATGACTGACGTACTGGAGATCAGACCCATCATTCCAATAATAGACAGCGTTCAGTTCGCTGAAGTGGAAGGTGAAGGTGCTCGTATCGGTCCGAAGGTTCCCAAGGACAAATCTGCCTTCACGCCTGAAGAGAAAAAGCTGCATAACCTCGACCGAGTCGCACGAAATGCTATACTGACAACGCTCAGTGACTCACACCTCGGGAGGGTGCAGGACTGCAAAACGGTGAAAGAACTTTGGGACGCCCTGGCTGTACTGAGCCAAGGAACTCCTCAGATTAAAGAAAACAAGCTCGAATTAGAGCTTCAAAAGTTCGAAGCCTTTGCGATGGAGCCCAGTGAAACCATTGACGAGCTGAGCGTCAGATTTACGAATCAAGTCAATGTGATAAACGGGCTGGGAAAGATGTTCTCAAACAAAGAGATGAACACAAAGATCATAAGAGCGCTACCCCGACGAAGTGGCTTCCTTTTTGCTACTTATTTACGTCGCTCCGATCTTAATGCTCTAACTCCCGATGTTATATTTTCGGAATTAAAGACGGAGGAATTTGAGCATAGTCTACCTCGAAGTGTTCCAGTGCTCCGGTGACACTCAAATCGATCATGCCTTCAAGGCAACGATCAAGAAACCGGAGGCAAAAAGATTTCTTCCGGCAAAGTAGTAGGCTAGCTGCGAGATATAAAGACATCCGAAATGTCGGTGACCGACCGGCTCGCACCGATGGCTCTCAAATACCAAAGAGAAAAGGAGAGAGTCGAAAGTCGAAGAAATATCACGAGAGATTCTCCCCCCCGGTAAGAAAGAATATTAAAAAAGGGAAGAATCTAACACTTCTACTGAATGCAGGAACACGGAGCCTATTGCTAGTCCACCAAAAGTTTTAATTTGGAAAAAACGGCGAGAACATCCACGTGTTACAACCGCAAGAAGGAGGGACACTATCGATCTGTCCCGAACTCTCGACCGCTCAAAGAGAGCGAACGGCAGCCGAAGAGATAAATTCACCCCGGAAGAGGCAGGCCTACATAGCCGGAGAGATATCCGACAACTCAATTGAAGAGGATACATTCATGTACTCTTCTGAGGATGAAGCTGCATTCGTAGCTGTTGAAGTAGGAGAGAAGGTTCCTGAGGAATCAGCTGAACAGTGTCTGATGGCCGGAGAAGAGGCTGAGGTGCATAAGGACCCATGGATAGTGGACAGCGGCTGCTCAACACACATGACATATCAGAAGAGCCTGCTAACCAACTATGTACAAGAAGATGGTCCCAGAATTGAGTTTGGAGATAACTCTAAAGGCTACACAAGGGGATACGGAACGCCGAACATTGGGGCCGCTTCGGTTCAAGAGTAACATATGTTGAAGGACTTCAACATAATCTCCTTTCGTCGGTCAATTTCGTGATAATCTTAACAGAGTTATCTTTGGCCGGTTTTCGTGATGTTGTTGATAAATCTACAGGGAAAACAGTGTTATCAGGATCGCGGAGGAAAAACATCTATGTTGCAGACTGGAAAACCGCAGAACCTGAGGCTTGCTTACTAGCACAGACAAAATCTGGTGACAAATCGGGATGGCTATGCACAAGAGGACTCGGCCACCTGAACTTCAAGACCATGAACAAGCTAGCCAAGAACTCCAAAGTCGAGGACCGCCCAACGAATCGTTCGTTAAAGACGTAAATTATGAAGCATGTCTCGAAGGGAAAGCAAACAAAGAGTAGCAATCCACCTATTCCGTCACCTTCCACCGATGGAATCCTTCGACCGCCGCACATGGACCTATTCGGGCCGGTCTCTCCAGATGACTATAAGAGGCAAGAAGTATGCCCTCATCGTTATTGACGACTACTCGAGATATACTTGGGTCATCTTCATCGCCAATAAATCTGATGTTCAAACTGAGTTGCCCAATCTGCTGAAGAAGCTCAGTGTGGAAAAGGACATCAAGATTCAAAGAATTCGCTCGGATAGAGGAACAGAGTTTCTAAACTCGGTAGTTAAGATATCTTTGCGATAAAGAGGGAATTAAACACGAGACATCGCTGCTCGCACCCCTCGGCCAGAACGGACTTGCTAAACGAAAGAACGAGAACACTCAAAGAAGCAAAGCAAGAACGCTCCTCGTAGATTCCGGACTACCCTCGAAGTTACGGGGCGATGCTACCGACACCGCCTGCTACACTCGGAATCGCTCACTACTCACTCGGCCAACACATGAAGACACCATATGAACTATGGAAAGGGAGAATTCCTTCTATTTCTCATTTTCATATTTTTGGGTCGTCCTTGCTTTATCCACAATAATGGGAAAGATCAGATGAAGGTTTTTGATAGCAAATCGATCAAGGAGTTTTCTTAAGATACTCTCGAGTCAAGTAAAGCCTTCTTGAGTCTTTAACTATCGGACTCTTTGTGTGGAGGAAAGCCCTCATGTTATTTTTGATGAATTTGTTGCGAGAACGGGGGAAGATACACGGTTAAATGCGATGATGTCGGCAGCAAGCTACGAGGATCTCGGACTTACTCGATAAAGCCGAAAAGATCCAAAGCATTGTTGGGATGATGAGTCGACAATGAACAAACTCGGACTCAACCAACCAATCAAGCGTAGGCGACCTAGTTGATTCTCCTGAACAGAATCAACAACAGGTAACCTCGGTCGATGAGGAAGCTCCAGTGGTAACTGAGACCTCTACTGAGAATATAAACTCAGGGGGAGCGATTAATATTCCTGAGCTAAATGCCCCTGAACCTGGAAACTCGGTGGATCCTAACCTTCTTCTCGAAATATTGCAATCTCGGAAACGTACTACGAAATGCCTAACACTCCCTACCGATTCTGCGAAGTTGTATCAGAAGAAGAAGCCAGACTCAGACGATCATGGCTAGATGCTCATTCTTCAGATCTTATCATTGGAGATCCATCAGCAACGATAAGAACAAGATCTAGATTTAATCAAGGCGAAAGCTCACTATATTCTTGTTTCTTGTCTACAGAAGAACCTCAGTCGATAGAGGACGCACTTAATGATGCTGACTGGATCATCGCCATGCAAGAAGAGCTGAACCAGTTCGTTCGAAACGAAGTTTGGGAGCTTGTAGACAGACCTAGACATCAGCATGTCATTGGTACCAAGTGGGTCTTCAAAAACAAGCGAGATGAAAACAACGTCATTGTCAGAAATAAAGCACGACTAGTTGCAAAGGGATACAGTCAGGCAGAAGGAATTGACTTTGATGAAACATTCGCTCCAGTCGCTAGATTGGAAGCCATTCGTTTATTCCTAGCTTATGCAACACATCAAGACTTCAAAGTCTATCAGATGGATGTAAAGTCAGGTTTTCTGAACGGCGTACTGAAGGAAGAAGTCTACGTGGAACAACCGCCCGGCTTTCAGCAGGGACATCAGGTGTACAGACTTAGGAAAGCTCTGTATGGGTTAAAACAAGCACCCAGGGCTTGGTATGATACCCTATCAGACTTTCTACTTCAGAAAGGTTTTCAGAAGGGGACAGTAGATCGCACCCTATTCAACTTAAAGTCAGGAGATGACATCCTACTGGTGCAAATCTACGTGGACGACATCATTTTCGGACGTGAAAACGAGATCATATGTCAGCAATTCGAGAAGATGATGAAAGAGAAATTCGAGATGTCCATGATGGGAGAGATGAATTATTTCCTTGGATTTCAAGTGAAGCAATCACCTGAAGGAATCTTCATCAATCAAGCCAAATACACTCGAGACCTTCTCAAGAGATTCGGCTGCGACTCCAGCAAGCCAGTCAAAATCGCCATGAATACGAATTTTAAAATCGATCTAGATAAAGAGGGAGCTTCTGTTAACTCTACTGATTATAGAGCTATTATTGGTTATTTATTATATTTAACAGCTATCCGACCTGACATAACTTATGTTGTAGGTGTATGCGCAAGATTTCAAGCGGATCCCAAGCGAAGTCATCTCGACTCGGCTAAAAAGATTCTCGCACTATCGAGAGGAACACCGATCTTTGGGTTATGGTATCCTGGCGATGATAATCTAATGCGACGAGTTATTTCGATGCCGATTATGCGGGATGCGGGGATAGATCGTAAGTCAACTTCCGGAACGTGTCGGTTCCTAGGGGCAAAGGCGATATCTTGGTTCTCAAAGAAACAAAGCACTCGGCAGCAACGTCCACTACCGGGCCGAGTACATGGGCCTTTGGAAGTTGCTTTGTGCCCGGCATCCTTTGGCTTCGACAACAACCGAGAGATTATGGTATCATTCGGAATGAAGTGCCCATCTACCGTGACTCCACCGGTGCTACGCCATAACTCGGAACCCGGTTCTACATACGAGATGCAAGCACGTGGATATCCGACACCACTTCATCGGAGACCATGTCGAGAAGAAGGATATCGAGAATGGAGAAGATCCATACCGACAAACAAAGGGCGTACATACCGACCAAACCACTAGCCGAGAACGATTCGGAGAATTATCGGTTGAGCTAGGTCTACTCGGATCCTACCGAAATGCATCGGTAGAGAAGACAACTACGATAGCGATCCGTGGAGACAATTGGAAATATTTGGTATCGGTAGATGGAAGCAGATGCGACAAGTCGGTAGACTCCGCACGGTGATTCAAGTGGGAAGAATCACACCGTACACGGCAAGGGGGAATGTGCTTATCGGTACATCAATCATCCTCCCGCGATATAACGGTAACCGGTGATCGAAAGTTCGATGAAGAGGTTTGCGTAGTATCATATACTTAATTTCTTTTCGAAGTATGCTCGCATTTATTATATCGATCGCACGCGATCCGTAGTTAATGTGCATTTATTTCCCGCCATTAATAAGTTTAAGGAAAGGTCAAGTAGGAAACCTTTTCATTCGCATAAACCGAGTAATTAATGCCGTACGTCGCTCATTTAATGCATGTCTTCTCACTTACCTTTATTACGTAAGTCTATGTTTGAGGCGGCTTTTGTAATCATTCCTTTTATAACATTTAATCTCGGACGTCTATAGATTTGAAAGATTAAAAATAGGATCGTTGGATCTAAACTTATAATCGATCGGATATATAAATCTTTCATCTTCTATCTTCCTCCTCACTTTTCGCCATTTTCAACTTAAGAGCTATTTTCAAGCGTTCAGTTTCTTTCTCAAAAATCATCTTAAGCTGTCTCGCTTTTGCATCTCTCAAAGCTCTTTAGTACTCGGTAATGTATTGAAACCTGCTTGAATACTTACTAACTTACTCTATTTTCAAGTGCTAACAAGTTATTTTGCAGATTTCAATGGCGACATCTCAAGTCCCTAAGAATATAGAGGAGATAATGGCATCCAGGATTCAGTTTGAACCAACTATGGCCTTCCGACAAGTTGATATCTCTTTCTTGGAACCCGTGTTTGATGCTCGGAGCGTTACGGTCTTCGGGAGGCTGGTGACGAAGCACCCGAGATCTTATCTACCTAGGCAAGTGGTAGAAGTTTATTACAACCGGAGGTCACTCACGCCCGGAGGCGAGGAATCTTCCTTCGTCTATATGAAGGAAGTAGATCAGAACTGTTGGGATACTACTCAGAGAATCTTCAACGTCAGAGACGCGCTGATGCTGACGTTTGATCTTCCAGACTCTGGTATTTCTCGTATCGGATACAAGGAGAAGGAGATAAATGCATATATTCATAAGTTCTGCGGACGCTCTGACATAGCATTCAAGTCAGCTCTGCAGAAGAACCTTTCGCTCCCCCAATACAGGAGGACTAGCCTACATAGTCTCTCATATCCTAACGAGCTCAATTTGGATCATATGATCAATTATCCAAGCCAAGGATTCAGCTGATGATGGCGATAGATGATGGAGTTGAAGTGAAGCTGGGCCGACATTTATGTCTCGGAGATGAAGGCCCAAGCCCGAAGTTCACTACCCTACCCACTGGAGAGAGGAAGTTAGCCGGTGTAGGGAAGTTACTCTATGGGACTAAGATGTCGATCCTCATAGAAAACTCGTTCGGAGGCACTCGTCGTTTTGCGATTCTAAGTTCTTCGATGTAAAACTGATTAAGTTCAAGACTAAAGCAGCGATTGAGAAGTCTATCGGTAAGGGGCCACCTGAGCCGAAGAGAGCAGCATCCGTTGTGCCCCCGCATACCGAAGTGCCTAAGAAGAGGCGGCTGACTAAGACCAGACCAGCTGAGGTCTCAGCTGCTCAGCCCCTCTCTGTTATTGAACCCACTCCTCCTCCTACTCAAGAAGAGCAGATTTTAGATATTGATACTGGCATTGAGGGTGCGACCCTAAAAGATAAAGTCCAGGTAATTAGCTCTGAGGAGACGCAGTCGGATGTCAGGGAACCGACTGAGGAGACTGCGACTGAGTGGACAGCTATTCTCACCACTCGTCTCCGTGCCGCAGCTGACGTACGATCATATTCCTGAGATCGCTGGGCACTCAGACTTAGTCGACATAGCCATCAGGGCTAGGGTTCAAATACTTCTTAGATTTATGAGTTGGGATATTCTAGAAGACATAATCAAAACCCACTCAGTCATCTACCTGCTCGATGAGGAGCAGAAGCTACAGGAAGTAATAGGGTACGGAGAACCAGCTGACTTAGCTACTCTTGAAGATCTCAGAGCCGCAATGTTTTACCTTCTAAGCTTGCGAGAGTCGAGTCCCCCGGTAACACTCCTCCACCCCCATCTCCTCCCTGCCGATGATAAGAAAGATGATGATGATAACAATCAGAGGAAGGATCAGACACCCAAGGATACAGAGTTGGGAGGCTCTGCTGAGGGTTCAACTCCCCGTGAGAAGAGCAAATCACCACTTCCTGATACATCAGGTGATACTCAAGGTGCTCCGAAGTACAGTAGGGAGCCGCTCCTCACATTTTCTGAGCAGAGGCTCGGAACCAGCTCGTACCAGATAGAACCTATCGGTTCCGTGTCCTCAAAGTCTGTAAATAAAGCCATTCGACGCCAAGGAGAGAAAAATAGACTTTTGGCTAAGGACGTCCATCTGAAGTGGACAAAGTATACTAAGGCTCAGACACAAAGCTTAGACAGAATAGCTGCTGGCATCTCAAAGACTCTAGTACCTACTCCTCAACCCAACTTTCAGGAGATTATTGAGGCAGCCTTAGCAGCTCAGAAAATCGATCTAGAAGCTCAGAGTCAGCAGTTACTCCAGAATCAGCAGAAGATATTTTCAGAGCAGCTGACTCAAGCTCTTGCAACTGTTAAGCTCGAAATCGATGAAAGGAATAAGATTGCCAACTCTAGCCTTCAGAAAGTTATTACCCAACAGGCAGAGGCTCTGAAGCTTATTCAGAAAGAATTGACAGAATCGCAGGATCAGGCTCTGCTGAAACTCCGTTAGGAGTCAGCTGCACAGCTTAAAACATCAAGAGCTGATCAAGAAAATGACTGGGAATTATATTGCGATCTCGTCAAGGACTTCGAATCCACAGCGACTCAGATTAAGGATTCAGTCCACGATGTGGAAAGAGACATTCAAGCCATCCGTACCCAACTCTCTAAGGCAGATGATGCCAAAAAGGGGGAAGGTGTTATAAAGGAAGAACCTGACACGGATATGGCTGATGTCCAAATAATAGAGGGTGGTCAGGAGGAAGGACCCTCTAATGCTCAGACTCAGGGGGAAGGTATTCAGGCAGAACAACCCTCAACTGCTAATGCTCAAGATACTTCAGGGGTTCTGCTACTTGAATTTCCTCTAGAACCTACCCCCATCTCATCTTCTGCTGCCCACATAGAAGATGTTGCTCACTTCATTGAGCAAGAGTCTGAAGAAGAACAGGCTCCTCCGCAGAGGCCGGGGAAGGAGACTGCTACTGCTACTACTCCTCCTTCCTCCCCGGTCCGAAAATTCAAATCTAAAGCGGAACAAGAGGCCTTCGACCTCCGCGTAGCCCAACAACTACAAGACAAGCTGGACCATGAGCGACAGCTGGAAGAAGCTCAACTTGCTAAAAAGCCTAAGGGCAAAGTTGTTAAGGGCAGAGGAAAGAAGAAGCAAGAGTCTGTGTACGAAGAAAAGAAAAAGGCTCAGGAGGAGTTTGCAAAAACTCTTTCTACTACAGGTCAAGCTACTGCTCAGAGTCACTATCAGACTCATCTTACACCTGAGCAAGAAGCTGAAGATAGAGCCACGTGGGAAGCCACGCTGCGAGGCCTTAACCTGAGGAAAGGAGATTGTAGGGCAGCGGCTCTTCGAGAGAAGAAGAGAATGGCTGATATGGCTAAGATGATGAGCCTATCTCAAAAGCCGCGGTGATCCCGTAAGACAAATCCCACGAGGATCAAGGAAAAGAGCGCCTTATGTCAAAAAGGACCCCGTGCTTCATGTTGATAAATGGGTTCCCTGCCTCGGTTAATGATCAATGGGAAGAGCTCAAAGAGGAATTTATCAAAGGCTACTACGTATGGAAATTCTATCCAAGTGAGCAAACTATCGAACAAACCTTTGACGAGTTTTTGTTCAATTATAACTCTGAGCTGAGGGAACAACTTCTGGAGATTATGAAGAGAGAGAACATTCCTTTCAGAGCTCCGGCTTTCAGGCGCATCCCACCTTCTAGAACTGCGCGCGGAGTTCTGTGTACAAAGGAAATAGAGGATGAGGTCAGAGCTGCAGCTTATCGCTTCGACCTGAATGTCGACTTAGCTAAAGACGACGAGGATGTCCAGACACTGAGGAAGAGAATCTACCTATACTATGGTCTGCAACCTCCTGTCGACAGATCTGCTGATTTCAAGAAGCGCACTCAAGGCTTCAGGCGTCAGTAGTGTTTTCTCTTCTCTACTCTTTTGTAATAGTGATAGGAACCTGTAATTTCTTGATCATATATGCTATCGTTCCTATTGCTTGATAGAAAATTACTCATTGTCTTACAGCATTTTGCTTTGTGTTTTCACAACTGATCACTAAGTGATCTGACACACACTCACAATCAGTTTCTCTGATTTTGCCTATCTCTCACCTGCTGATGTTTTGAAGCATCATATCAGTTTGTTTTCCTCAGATAGATTAAGGGGGAAATTGCTGTCAGTAGGTTAGCATTTCTGATAAGATGTTTAGAGTTTAGAAGTAGAGGTTTTGGCATCATCAATTAGGGGGAAATTGTTGGATATGAGTCAGTAGATGATACTCACTGTTCGTGGTTAAAAGAAAATTGGGGAAATCATAGTAGTACTATGGAATTGAAGATCCCAAAACCGAGCCTGATATCGGTAGTTCGGTGTGTCGTTATGATTAGCTGATGTATAGGTTAGACTTGTTGTAATCGTTTTTATATTCTTGTCTAAGTCCTGTACGGGGTAATTGTTGAACTGATCTTCTGTCGAAGATACTTTCAGAATCCCACGTCATCAGTGTAATCGCTTGCGTTCTTCAGTCATCAGCTGAGTAGACCTCAGTAGAAGCCAATCCAGCAGCTGATAAGTCATCAGCAGAAGAACTCATGCAAGCCCAGTACCTTCGCAGTCGCCAGCTGACTTACTCAGAAGTTACATTCCTTGTCAGCCGACTCAGTCGAAGAAGACAGAGACTTTGCGATCTTATCGTATCCGACGTAAAAGCGGCCCAACTACTTAAGTCTTTTCGAAAGTTCAGCAGAAGATCATACGAGGTTGTTTGAACGGTCTACTCTGACATTCTCACCAACCACAAACCTCGACCAATGAGAAGCCGACAACGCCTTACCTGCTCCAAACAGTAAAGCTGCTCTCATGTACAGTAATTAACTGCCCTGCTGCAACAAGTTCGAATTAATGGCCGTTTTCTTTGGAAGCATGTGACACGTGGCATCGTCGTCTCCAACGGACATATGCCATAGCTCACAGCTATAAATAGAGAAGATTTCGAAGCTCCACTAGCGTGAAGCACGAAATTAAAAAAAGGGAAATTGCTCAAGCTCTCAAACACTCTAGCAACTCAATTAGAACATCCAGCGAAGAATCTACATTTACTAGAATATTTTTGTGGTTCTTCTCTCTAGAGTCTTTAGATCCCTTTCTTCTCTACCTAAGCTCATTGTCAGATTTATAGCTTAGATTCGAAGGAGTTCATTTTTAGTGAACTGTTCTTATTGTAAGAACTCCTTCATTAGTTGGAGAACTGTTTTCGCTCCCTTTCGAACTTAGGTTTGAATTGTAAAGTCGCTAAGGACTATAACTTAGAAGGATCTGTCCTGTGCACAGTTTCCTTGCTGAGACTTGCTCAGACTAATCAACAAGTTATCCTGCTCTGTTCAGGACCGTGGACGTAGGGTCTTGCGTATCCGAACCACGTTAAACTGCTTGTGTTCTTTACTGTTTTATTGCATACAAACCTTTGAAAATCATAAGTTTGCATAAAACGTATTTCTAAAATCGCACAGCCAAAAGAATTTAATCTGCGAAAACTTGTTTTCAAAAAGAGACAAACTCCGGGCCCCACACTTATCCGCACACTTAAGTCTCCGACTGAGTTTCGAAGTACTGACAAAAGTCAGTAGGAGAGCTCAGTAGCTGACTCACTCTGTCCCGTGATTGAAGGTTTATTTGGCACTGTTCATCAGTTGCAACCAACAGCTTAAGCTGACCTTCACCGAGAAAAAGAAACGGTACTCATGTGTATTCACCCCCCCCCCTCTACACCTGATATTTGTCTCCGGACCAACACTCGGCCAAACAACCACTTATTGTCTTATAGCTATGTCGTTTACTAACACGACTGATCACTGAAGTGATCAACACACACTCACTACCTGAGTTTCTTCTGATTTGCCTTTGAGTAACTGTTAACCTGAGTTGTATTTCTTTCAGTTGTTAATAACTGAGTTTAGTGGTTAGTGATTTTGACATCATCAATTAGGGGAAATTGTAGGGATATGAGTCAGTGGTCAGGAGACCATTGTTAGGGGGATATATAGGATATGAGTCTGTAGATGTATCTGCATAGTTCTTATTATAGAGGGAATTGTAGGATATGTAGATACTACTGATAATGGGGGATATTGTAAGTTGAATCAGTGATTCGAGGGAAATTATTAGGAGATGATTTAGTACCTCTGCATGTGATACATTGTGGATACTGAGTAATAATTATGAGGAATTGAAGATCCCAAAACCCATGTCCTTACCCCTGAGTGTGTGATGAACCGACATGATGTAATAAGCTAGACCTGCGTTGATCTTTCTATATTATTTTGTCTAAGTCCTGTACGGGGTAAATTGTTAGACTGAACTTATATAGAGTAGTTACGGTTCCAGAACCCCACGTGTGTCATAGGTTCAGTGTTTGTCTTCGAGTCAGCAGCTGGAAGCACTCAGTAGAAGATCACTCTTCAGCCGACTTAGAAAGAAGACTCAGTAGGATCAACCTTTATCTACTGAATAGAGCCGCAACTCAGTTGCAGACAGTATGAGGAAAATTGACATCCTGACCTTTATCAGTCGGATGTCAGCAAAGGATACTTATGTCCTAGGTTCAGAGGAAGTCAACTCAGCTAGAAGACTGTTGTCTGCCAAGTCTCAACTACCGCCATACCTTGTCAAATGAGAAGCAAGCGAAGCTTACCTACTCTGACACAAAAGCTGCTCTCACGCACACAAAGCAAACCACTCTGCGGCGACATTCAAAATTATATGGCCGTTTTTCTTGAAGTCTTGTGACACATGGCATGGTCCTCTCCAAAGGATCTATGCATGAGTCACAACTATATAAAGAGATCGTTTTCATTGAAGAAATGTGCTAACCACACCAAAGTTCAACAGACCAACGAGAACAGATACGCTTTGAAGCTCACAAATACTTTCTCAAGCACTCTAGCAAACTCACTGTTACATCCAGCGAAGAACTAGAAATCCCAGAAATATCCTAGTAGTTCTTCTCTCTAGAGTTGGTCCCCGATCTCTTTTCTAAGTCAACATTGTTAGATCTTAAGCTTAGAGCTTTCGAAGGAGTTCACTTTTAGTAAAACATTCTTATTGTATGAACTCCTTCATTGTTGGAGACAAGACCTTCAAACTTCGGTTTGATTCTGTAAAGTCGCTAAGGACTATAACTTAGAAGGTTATGTCCAGTGCACAGAAACCTTGCTGAGACTTGTTCAGATTAATCAACAAGATCTTATATTCAACAGGACCGTGGATATAAGATCTTGCGTATCCGAACCACGTTAAAAATTACTCGTGTCATTTACTGTTTTATTGCATCTGTCTTTAAACTGTTTGCAAAATTATATTTTCAGTAAAACAGATTTGAAACTGAACTAGCCAAAATTGATTTGGTTTGCATAAAACGTTTTTCAAATAGATGAACTAAAACCGGGCCTACACTATTCCACACAATATTCATCTACTGAATTTCTCAGTACTGACATCAGTCAGTAGAAATAGTTCAGTCGTTGAATCACTCTGCCCCACAATCAGAAGTTGTTGGGATGTGATTCAGCAGTAGATTGTTTAGATGCTTAGAAGATTTGGCTGATCCAAAAACCCTAATTTGATTGGTGAACCATTGTGTTGTAATAGTAATGCATTAGTCTCTTCGCGTTTCAGACTTAGTAGACATTCCTTCAGCATGGTTCAGGCTCAGAGTTCTGTCTGCTGATCCCTCAGTAGACTATCCGCCTCAGTACCATGGTGTGAAGACTCAGTAGTGCTGGACTCAGCAGGAGCAACATACTGAGAAGTGTTCAGATTTAGTAGTCTTTGGACTCGGCGAGAGCAAAGATATCGAAAGGAGTCAGTAGAACTGGACTCAGCAGGAGTAGTTCACTGGACTCAGAGTCGACCTTCAGTAGAGTTGGACTCAACAGGAGTATACTACTGAACCCAGGTCAGACTCAGCAACGGTCAGACAGTCTCCTTGATTGTCAAATAATCTTATATGTTAAATCAGTAGAGTCATCCGAGGTTGTTCACATCAGAGAAGTCAGCTTCAATATCCGCCTAGAAGTTTGTGTGTCTCAACTACTTTCTACGCCTCGACCAATGACGAGCAGCCAGCTGTCCAAGTTCTGGTAAAAGCTGCAAGTCAACCACTTTCCAGAAATGAAGGAAAAGACTCTGCAAGATTCCATAAAAGAGCCGTTAGCTACCCAAAGAGAGTGACACGTGGATCGTCCGTCTCCAACGGATCTATCCATGGCTCACCTCTATAAATAGATGGAAAATCAAATAGAAGAATATACAACAAGAACGAGCGATTACGAGCAATAAACGTACAAGAACTCAAGCTTTCCGCAAGAACTTCAGAGAAACACTCAACGCGAAAGACGACATCTTTGCTCTAGGGAACCAAGCAGAATAGATTCAAAGCCTCTAGTATCCAAGTGATCGAACACGAACCTAGAGAGTTTATTCCTCATTGTTCATCACTCTAGAAGCCACCTTCTTGTTCCCTTCCCTCTAACCTAAGCTCCACTGAAAATATCTATAGCTTAGACCCGAAGGAGTTCGTATCCTGAACTGTTCTTATTGTAAAGAACTCCTTCATCGTTGGAGAGTTTGTCAAACTTTATAGTTTGATCCTTGTAAACTAGGACTTGCTCAGTATAATCCTCAAAGCCAGTGTTTGTCCATTGCACAAACCGACTGAGACTAACTCAGTATAATAAAATAGCATCATGATCTTTTCGGGACAGTGGACGTAGGATTGTTTGATATCCGAACCACTTTAAAATCGCGGTGTTCTTTTACTGTTGCATTGATTTAACTGTTCACACTGAAAACCGTTTTACAAAATCATACAACAGAGTTTCAACAAAGCTTAAACTGAATGCACTAACCAACTGAAACAGTTTTAATAAAAACGTTTTCAAACTCAACTGAATCGGGCCTATACCTTTAATTTAGGATTTGTTATTTTTAGGATTTACGGATGGAGCTCTAGCTGCGTGCTGCGGAGGAGGTGGACCCTACAATTTTAACAATTCAGCAAGATGTGGTCACGTTGGATCAAAGGCGTGCTTGGAGCCGAAAGATTATACAAATTGGGATGGGATCCATTTAATGGAGGCCGCTTACCGTTACATTTCTATGGGCCTGCTTAATAGGCCGTTCACGACTCCACCGCTCACATTCTCACCTATTAATTCATTTTAATTTTGCAACACCTTTTTTCGGTGGACCCTATTTGGTTGACTTTATGGCAATAGAATTTAGAGGTGTAACGGTTCGGTTCGGTTCGATTTTTTATCTATTTTAGGAATCGAACCAAACACATAGAAATGGTTCGGTTTGGTTCGGTTCAATGTGTTTTTCAATATCGGAACCGAACCGAACCGAACCGCTTATAAATGGTTTGGTTCGGTTCGGTTCCTCGGTTCACCTTTTTTATTTTTTAAATCCAAAATAATGCAAGAAAAATAGTTTATAGGATGTCATTCATTCCGAGCTCACAAGTATAGAATTGTTACTCCTTTTTCTTCATTTGTACAGATTAGAATTGATCTTAACTGAAATCTAATATGTAAATCCAACAATATTCTCATATAAGAAAAATAAATATTAAATAAAAAATTAAAAAATAGGATAATGGTTCGGTTCGGTTCGAACCGTTAAAAAATTCTTGAAACCGCGAACCGAACCGAATGTAAACGGTTTCTAAAAAAATAAATCAAACCAACCCGCAAAACCGAACCGAACCGTATTTTTCGGTTTGGTTCGGTTCGATCAGATCGGTTTCGCGGTTCGGAGCGGAACCACTTACACCCCTAATGATTAGAATTCGTGTGAGATATATATACACTATCTCACATTAGATGATCATTGGATTTGATTCATTTGAAAGCAATGAGTTCGTCTAAAATTTGTGAGTAAATAAATTCGCAATCGAAAAGTGTATCTGGTCCAATAATTCCAACACAATCTTTATATTTAAATTTAAGAATAATTGGATAAATGTGCAGCATCACAGCTAAGCATGCCCAAGATTCCCATAGAAGAAAAAGGGAACCAAATTACGACTTGGTTTAATTCAATTGCAAGTTGCTTTGCTGGTAGGGTTACATCACACTTAGCCAGTCCTTTGAGTCGGATTACATGTATTTAATATATTCCCCTCTACTTATTCCTATTTCAAACCTATCGTAAACATTAGTCTATCATAAATAGTCAATGCTATACTCCCTCCTTAACCGACGAAATTAGCTATCTAAGTCTTAAGTAAGGTACACATTTTTAGACATAATTATTCTATTCTTTAATAAATTGCCTTAAAAAAAAGTAGTGTAAATCTCTGGAAAAACATAGTGTAAATCTCTAGTTTGATAGTGCCCGAAACGCAGTTGAAAGATAAATAATTTTAAAATAATTAGTTTTCTAACTTTATGTATTTGTCTCTTGTTTTCGTATATTTCTGCATTTTTGAGCAACACTGAGATTTGAGACTATTTATATTTAATTAACACGACCCATGAGATGGTGTCGAAGAAATGAATGTAATATGGGTCAAAATTGAATTGAAATATAACAAAAATTGAATGTTGTTGTGGATTGACCCACATCAAGTCTTCTATCTATTTCCTATTTTATTTTATTTGTTTATTTATCTCGATTATTTCATGATTTTTCTACGTGTCTTTCTGCATGTTTCGCAGCTCTGCTTCAAAGCCTCAGCCAACTCGCCACGTTTCTTCTTCTCATTTACACAACACCACCACTTTCCTGCACTACAAAATTCGTGCCCTTTCTTCGAGAATTCTTGCCATTGCATTGCAGATCTTATAGCATGAGTAGGTTTATTAGTAAATTAAGTAGTCCAGATTTACTTAAAATTGAGCCGCTTGCTGCAGAATATATATATAGTGTGGTCCAGTGCTCCAGGTCATCCTATCTCACAAACTTTAGTTATTTCTAGGTTTTTGCATCATTATTATAGGGGTTGAAATTTTGTATTTAAAAAATGTGTTTTGTCGTTGTTGGGATCAAAATCCCGTTATCCATGAACCCACCAATTGCTTATCGATATTTAAATTAAATGGACATAAACATCCTTTAATTTATACAATTACACAAATAAAGAGAAATGGATATTTAGTAAACATCTTTAATTTGACTAAATATCCATTTCTCTTTATTTGTGTAATTGTTTCTAAAGTTAATCCAAATTCTCATTATTTCTTTTTTTGAATAATTGATTCTCTTTCTAAAAGAACACACGTAATTTCTATATCAAATAAAATTTAGGATCTAATTTGAGTTTAAAATTTTGAATTTAGAGATTGTTTGCGTATTTTCATTTCCTAAATAATCATTTCATCTCTTTTCTCGTTTATTTCCATTTCCTGAATAAGTTAATAAAATAATATGATGACACTTTTAGAGTAAATATGCATATATTTTCATATAACTATGCATAATATTATTCATTTATATGCATTCAATTAAAGTATCAGGTCACAATTACATTATTGTAGTGAATTATGTAAGCCAAACAACTTTACGCAGGAAATTCTAAGAAATCTTCCTCTTAACTTGCAGACATGCCGATTATTTGGTCTCTAATTGAGGAGTTGGACGATTTAAAGGAGTCATTTCAATTATATTATGCTGACGAATTATTATAATTAGTTATATATCACAACTCACATATATTAGATACAAAGTACATGTCACCCACTAATAATAAATATTTTGTGTTACATATTTGAAACTAAACGAGGACCAAATCAAAGGCTACACATTAATAGAAATAGAGAAACTACTGTGTAATTTAGGAAAGAGCATAAGAAATGTCTCTACCATACAATTCTCGGAAATTGAGTTGTTTCAGAACAATCAAAACAGCTTGATCATGGATAAATTGCGCTACGATTGAATATCTTAAACAAGAGTACACAGTGTTCTTACAAAAATACACAGATGAACAACGCCAAGTGCATGACACAATTGTACATGCCACAGAATCAAATTCAGGTGGGATGTTCTTTGTTTACGGATGTGGAGGAACAAGAAAGACTTTTGTTTGGAATGGAGTTTCAACAGCGCTACGTTCGAAAGGAACAATTTATTAAATGTTGCATCAAGTGGAATAGCATCGCTTTTACTACCTGGTGGAAGAACCGCACATTCATGGTTCAAGATTCCAATAACTCCGACAGAAGATTCAGTCTGCAACGTTCAACAGGGAAGCAAACATCCATAGTGTTTTATGTTAGGTTCAATATTATAATCCTTCAACATAGAATCAAAATAATGACAACCCTCTTTGACCAGACCTATATGCCGGCAAGCACCAAGAACTGCCACAAAAGTTACTTCATTCGGCACCATTTTACATTTCTTTCATCTCTTCAAACATCTCAAGTGACCTTTCTACTTGACCATTCATGGCCAGACCAAGAATCAAAGCATTACATGTACATGTCAATTAAAGTTGTACCGAGAATTACATTCACCTGCATCCCATTCTTCCGTATGAAAGCATGCAACCACTTTCCTTGTTCGAGGGCAGAAAGTTAGCATTTGCTGAAACCACGCTCACCAGAGTGGGTCTCATCAGGGTTTACATCTTGATGCTGCATTTCATGAAATAATTTTAATGTCTCAGAAAAATTACCATGTTGGGCATAGCCTGATATCATTACTATATCCTTCTCGGGCATGCTATCGAACAATTTTCTAGCCTTCTCGACCAATCCACATTTAATGTAGCCAGATATCATAGAATTCCAAGATATCATGTCCAAGAAACAAGCATCATTAAACACCTTTTCTGTTGCAAATATATGACTGCATCTGGAATATATGTGAATCAGAGCATTTTGTAGATTTATGTAAGACTCAAAACCAACTTTTGTGACAAAACTATGAACTGTTTCCCCCATTTTGATGAACAAGCAAAAAGCACGGAGACAAGGACCACCTCGTCTAAACTAATTCCATTGTTACACATTTTGAACATACATCAAACTCTACTCAAAACAAGATATCATAGCAATCCAAGATACCACATCCTTCTCCTCCATCTCATCAAACAGTCGGCGTGCCTCGATCAACCTTCCACTCCTACCCAACAATACTATACTCAAATTTGATGCAATGATATTACGTTTAGGCGTCCTGGCATATAACATACTTGCATCCTCAATGCTATCTAATGTAATATATCCAGCCAATATTGAGTTCCAAGAGACCAAATCCAAAATAGGACTTTCATCGAACACCTTTCGAGCATTACTGACTTTTCCACACACATTATACATGTTTATCAAATTGTTGACCATGTAAATAAACCCATTTTGAAAACGTGATCATGCACTTCTTTCCCCTCGAGTTCAGAGAAAAGGAGTTAACAACCTTGAATTAAGATAGTTGTCAATGAAAAGAAAGCCATTCCATAACATTGATTTGTATAGAAAGATTGCATCATGTGCTCTGTTCCGTTGTACAAAAGCTTTCAGCATTGTATTCCAAATGAACCCGTTTGAGTACTCGATGTTTATAAAGACTTTGTTAGAATAATCAATTTGAATAAACGGTAAGTCAGTGGAAAACTTGAGAATTCGGCTAGCAGCATAAGTGTCTTTGAATAGACCGGTGCAAATCATTTGACACAAAATCTGATTGAAGTTCTTCGTATTTCGGCATTGGGAGAAAAAAATTTCTTGAAGTGGATTTCTTGTTTAGGGATGATTAATTGCTGAAAATGCACTTAGCTTTGCCGAACTCATAATTAGGCCAACAGAAAGTATTTTATCGCCTCGAGGCCAATCAGGAATTATGCAACAACAGAGAGGGAAGTATACCACTAGAATATCAATAATAAACTCGACTTAAGGAACAACTCCAAGATGACCCATTAAGCCGATTAAGGACCCAGACAAAATTGCTCGAATAACAACTATGTAATATAGAAAATATATATATATATATATATAGATATCTATAGTAAATTAAACATCATCAATCTACTGAAGAAAATATAAATATGTCTCTATCTCACTCGTGTGTATACACTTGTGAGTATGTGTAGGTGTATTCTAATTATAAACAAAATACTAATATATATAGGCTTCAAAAATTAATATTATATTAATATTTATAGCCCATTAATTTAATTATATTCTTAATAGGCTTCCACATCAATTAACCCATAATATAATAAATTAATCTACTGGCTACTTTTATTTATCAAATAATTGGTCCAATCAATTAATTCCAGATAAATAACATAATCAAATAATGCAAAATGCATTAATATATTAATAATAATTTCTGAGAGACAATAAATAAATAGGCAACTAATTGGGTCAGATCAGGGATCCAATACAAGAAATAAAGGCGAGTCTTAAATCAATTAACTATCTATACTCAGCTTAAAGCAACATCAATTAATAAACACAGATTCATTCCACTAGAGAATCCGTGCTGACTTACCCCTTTATCCCAACTTGGGCATGAACTTGTATTTTAAACTTAATCGATCCTCGTATTTAAGATAGAAAAATCTGTTAATTAATTAAGCCCACTGACAGCTTAAATTAAGTAACATCTTATTATATTCCTGAGTAGTACCACTCGACCTTATTAACACACCTGAACTTAATCAACAAGTCAGGTTTAGTGTGATAATCTTTACGAGTCCATCAGGGGATACTATCAACCCATTTTACTAGGATGCGGTTGCAAGATAAAGACAATTAGTCTGAGCCACAAATGACTACTAGCACCCAAAATACGTAGATTCGGTCGCGATGATGTTCGTCATAGTAGGTCAAAGTGATAGGTAGCCAAATGCACCTAGCTGAAGTCTTACAAAGCTTAAGACTAGCTAAGTTGCCGAGACCTTGGTTCTCCACTAGTGGTTGTCCACTAAGGTCAGTAAGGAGAACACATCTCACCGTGATCAATCAATACACCACCTTCAGTGTACCAGTATAGACAAGCAGCCAAGACAAACCACTTCTTATCTAAACTGCAGCTTATACCAGCAACTTATCCTAAAGTTGTCTCAATTGTCATAATTATTTATATCTTGTCGGGTTAACCAATTGAGTAGTCTTCTGTGATCTACAACACACTACATAATCTAACTTATATACAAGATAAAAGATTACATGTGCAAATATATATTTATCAGATAGGAGAATAAAATAGTGGTAAGGACAAAAAACACATTGTATACAAGCATAAAAACTGCTTCCAGTATACAAAATTACAACTAAATACATATACTCACTTCGTCCCATTAGTAATGCTTCATTTTTCTGCTTAGGGGCTACCTATTACAAATGTCGCAACCTAAAAAGGGTAAAAAATTTGTGGACACGAATCAACTAATCAAAAAGTAAAATAAGAAATACCATAAAACACAATTTTCTTAACAACCGTGCCAGAAAGAAATAGGACTTTACTAATGGAACGGATGAGTATAATTTAAAACATGTATTGTCTCATATGTAACAAAGTAAAGAACATGACACATTTTAACATTTGAATTTAAAGTCTGTACAACCTCCGACCACATGATACAAATATTGTTGTGTTTTTCTAGTTATTCATGGTTATTGACGCCTATGTTTATAGAGTTTCATAGGATTTCTTTAAACACAACGTTTTTGTAGTTCTACGATCAACGTTTTCATCATCCCACACTAAAATTTTCCATCCATGTTGATTTGTGACTCATGAGACCGCGACGTATAACTAACCATGAGTAAACACGAGTTTTTCAACAACAGACGAACACAACTTACCAAGTGTCGCTGACTTTTATTAAGAGTCATTTCGCAAGAGACAATAATTGTAAACTGTCTTCTTTGAAATTTGAATGGTATAGTTGGAAACTATCTTCTTTGATATTTGAACGGTGTGATCGAGATTTTAGGAATTAATAGCTTATCTTTCGCAATCCTAATAGTGAGTATCTTATCCTAATACACGATCCCCAAGCCTGATAATAATCAATCGAGTATCGTTGCTATTGGGATATGATTTTAATCATATGGTTTTGATATAGATCGCAAAATCCTGATTGTGATGAACCACGTCATAGCATGTATTTAGGACCTAGAGTTAGTTGTCCTTTATATTTCTCGCCTCAGGATGCCTCTGTACAATTCGTGCCTGACGAACCGGAATCAATATCCGATCTGGTCGCTATATACTGATCCCCCTACCATGGACATTGACGGTCCTAAACTGATGCGAGCATTGACCTCACAGAAGTGGGACTCGATCATCTTGTGACTGACTCAAGTAGTACAAGGTATTCACGCCAAGATTGATCTGCAGTCAACAACCATATCTTCTCCAGCAAATCTGCTTGTGACACGTTGACATATGCACTGTTCGAGGAAGAGTAGTCAACAATACTTTTAACAATTGCAGTTGAACGCAGACAGCGCTGCACCTTTAATTCAAATTATATCTGTTGCCTCAACCATAGCTCACCTAACCTAGTAGATCTCACTCTAACATATCTATTTAGGAAGGAGACTATATATATGGAGAACATTGGATCAGTCAAGGTCACTGAACTATTGCATATTCTTAATCCTTCAAGAACTCAAGCTCTCATTTTCACTAAGATCCTTATTATTAGTCGTGTCTATGTCTTGAAGCTCATAAGTTCCAAGAACTGCTAAGCCATAATCCTCATACTTGCTAGTTGAGAAGGTCCAGAATCTTGTAAGGACCTCTGTGTTAGAGAAACCAAACACAAACCCAACCTACCTAGAAGTGTTGAAGAGTTTGTAGTGTTTGTTGGAATCTTTGTAGAAGTCGAAGTAGACGACGACGACTAAGACGTGTAACGGAACTCGACCAAGTTTTGTTATAAGGAAAATCTCTGACTATGTGAGGAAAAGTGGACGTAGGAGTTATCTCTGAACTACTATAAATCGTGTGTCTGTGCTACTACCTTACTCTCTCTTTCAGTTCTTGACTTAAGTTATTTCAGTATCTATTAATTGCTTCACATACGCCAAAAGAGTTTTTCAAATGAGAAGAAAAGGGTTTACTCACTTCCGCACTTACGCATATTCAAAATCGATAAAAGTTTTACGTAGGTCTCCCTTATCCCCCCCCCACCTATTTTTCGTTTATAGGACCATCAGTTGCATAAACCATTTTCATGATATATATTTCTAAGTTGCATAAGTGGAACTCCTACTTTCAAAAATAGCTAATGGTTCAGTATTCTAGAACATCTAAGACTGTTTAAAAACTATCGTGTGTGAGTGTCCGGAAATAGAGAGCTATTTTTGGATGATTTGCACACGGTATCAAAACTCAATTATCTACGGACTTCTCCTTCAGTTAGTAACATAACATACTAATTGACAGATTCAACTACATCCAAAGTTGGTGCCAAAATAACTCTTTTTTGTAGAAACTCAGCATAATTACTAATTTCCTATTTTGAATAAACGTACTCAACAATAACGATAATCGGATCTCCAGAATAATTTTGTGCAATATTTACTAGAAGTTCTACCATTGATTCTTCATCATCGCGACCTCCTATTGTCCCATCTACAATACTTGTTATCTACTATAAGAAAATTAAAATTGATCGAACAAATAAAAGCCTCACCAGTAATATCTGATTTGTTTGCCTTTTATTCATGATTGGTGACACAAATATGTTCTAGTATTCTTCAACATGTATTTTAATTTCCAAAATCATCTTTATCTTTATAAATCATTTGTGTTTGAATATAAATAATTATTTAGACGAATTAATTGTATGTGACAAAATAAACTTTAAACAAACCATTGTTGTTACTTGTACTATTATAGTGATGCACAATCGGAATATCTTGCAAGTGAATGTCTATATAATCCTCTTCAATAAGCTCAATATTTGGTGATTAAATTCTAAAAGTTAATCATAAAAAAAAATATAGATGTTTTATGTGTATTTATTTTATTAATCAGAAACCTAATTAATATGACATAGAACAAATTATAACTCACTAATTTTATTTGATGCGTTGTCATTTTCGTTCGTGATTGGAGATACATTGATATTGTTGGAAGATGATTCAGTAGAAGATTTGACTGATCCCAAAATCATATTCTAATTGGTGAACCATTCCTTTGTAAAAGTTAACACCTTTGTCTTTGATTGTTTCAGACTCAGTAGACTTGCCTTCAGCATGGTTCCAGTTCAGTAGTTCCGTCTGTTGTTCCTCAGTAGACTATCTATCGCAGTGCCATGGAGTGAAGATTCAGTATGGTTGGACTCAGTAGGAGCAGCATACTGAAAGGTGTTCAGGAGTCAGTAGAACTGGACTTAACAGGAGCAGTTTACTGAACTCAGAGTCTTGGCCCTCAGTAGTGTTGGACTCAGCAGGAGCAACATACTGAATCTTTCGGTCAGACTTAGCAACGGCCTGTTGGTTACTTTAACTGATAGTGGACTTGAAGTCATTTCAGTAGAGTTGTCTGAGGTCGTAAATTTGAGAAAGGTCCGCTTCAGTATCAACCTTGAAGTCTGAATATGTCTCAACCACTTTCTGTACCTAGACCAATGACAAGCAGTCAACTGACAAAGTCTCCGACAAAAGCTGCAAGTCAACCACTTTCTGCAAAGGAAGCGGACTCTACATAATTCGAAAAAGAAGCCGTTTGCTACCTATATAGAGTGACACGTGGACAGTTCGTCTCCAACGGATCTATTCACGTTCACATCTATAAATAGAGGGAAGGTCGTGGTCATTCAAGTTGCACTACACGATCACACAACCGACCGATTCAAGTGAAGAACACGAACCCAGAGTGATTAATCATCTTTGTTCTTCGCTCTAGAAGCCATTCTCGTTCTCACTCTCTAACCTAAGCTCAATCGTTATATTCATAGCTTAGAACCGGAGGAGTTTATTTATTGAACTGTTCTTAAGTGTTAAGAACTCCTTCATCGTTGGAGATACATTCAAACTTAATCGTTTGACTATGTAAACTGAGACTTGCTCAGTATAATCACAAGTTACAGTTTGTCCTGCACACAAACTAACTGAGACTAACTCAGTATAATAAAATAGTATCCTGAGTTGTTCAGGATCAATAGACGTAGGATCTTGCGTATCCGAACCACTTTAAAATTGTTGTGTCGTTTAACTATTGCATTGATAACTATTCATACTGAAAATATCTTTACAAAATCATACAACAACATTTCAGTAAAAGCCTAAAACATCGCACTAATATACTGAACTGATTTGATAAACAAACGTTTTCAAAACAAACTTAATCGGGCCTACACATTCTGCACGCTACTGAACAGCTGTTGAATGCTACTGAATTCTGACTTTAAGTCAGTTAGCAGAGCTCAGCACTCTCAGTCATTCTGTCCACGCGATCAAGAACAACTTGCTTGGTCTACTGAACTCATTCAGTAGACATCCTCAGTTAAACGGAATGTTCGCGTTTGAGTTTGGGAAAAATGTTTTCAGGTGTATTCAACCCCCCCCCTCCCTACACCTGAACGTTTGACTCGGGACCAACAAATATTCTGATATCTTGCCAAATATTAAGATTTTGATTAAATTGATTGTAAAAAATAAATTTAAAATATTTATTACACCGCACTCAAATATTTACCAATCAATACATTGTGATTTTTTAATTAAAATTATTTAATAGCTAAAATCATGATCTTATTTATGCTTTTTATGTACTTAATTTAAATACCTAATTAGAATAATAAATAATACATGAGAAAAAAATTGTATTATCCACCATCATTAATAATTGTATTGTCGTATTGATGCATTGTTGCAAGTAGGTATCCATAAATCTTCAAACTCAACATTTGGTGATACCATTTTGGAGCGTGGATTCACTGAAATAATGATTCTAGAATTAACACAATGTATAACGAAACTCGTTTAGGTTTTAATAGATAGTAGTATATCCGTCTCGCTATTACTGTCTCACTTTCTCGAAATGGACGTCTCAATATTTCTCTCACTTCCCATTTGAAAAATAATTATTATACACTCTCATACTTTATCATCTTTTCTCTCATATTTTCTCTTACTTTATCATATTTTCAATCTTACTTTATCATATTCTCTCTTATTTTATCATCTACTATCACTCGTTTTTCTCTCCTACTTTATCATCTACCCACCTCTCATACTTTATCATCTACTCTCTTAATTTCCGTGCCGAAAAGAAGTGTGACATAAATAGTGGGACAAAGGTAGTATAATAGATGTGAGATGAGATAAGAGTTTTTCTCATTTTCTTTTTAATAATGGTTACTCTAAACAAAATAGAGGTTGTAATTCGAAATTTGTCATTACAAATCGCAAATTTATTTTTCTCTTTATTACTATTCCGTCACGATTACGGAAAAATGCAATTAAAAATAACATAAATTTATATCATAATAATAGCAATCAGTTAATAAATTTTCTTAGAATATATACGTACGCAATCCGGATCTTCTGGCCCAATTTGTGAGGAATATTACATGGCCCACCAATCAAGTGGCGCCATGTGTGTTTTTAAAGTTAAATAAATATTATAATATTAATTACATGATTCACCAATACACACGTGATACCGTGTAATTGGTGGACCATTGAATGCTCCTTACAAAATTGGGCCAGAAGATCCCTTGCGATATCATACTTATTTTACAACTGTCATATATCAAAATCATTTAAGAAACTTTTACTTAAAAAGTTACCACCAATCAGGAAAAGACAATCTGTCGTATTTCTTGCAAATAAGATAATGATAAACTAGAATTCCTAAATCGGCGTGCCAACTACAAAATCATCTATTTTTCACTTTTATCTCGAATAATTTGGAAAATATCATGGGGCCTCAGCCGGATCTACTAGCCGCCCTAGCGATAACGGAACTAATACTTCGTCCGTCTTATATTGATTTTTCAATTTATTTTCAACTGAAAAATTAAAAGTTATTAATAATTGTATATAAAGAAGTAATAAAATATTATGTCCACTAAGTTATAGAAAATATTATTTTATTAAAAAATAAAAGTGGACAATTGAAATAAGACCGTCTAAAAAAAATACCATCTGACAATTAAAATGAGACGAAGGGAGTAGTACAATATCGAATGATAAGATACGAGTTATGACTTCTAATTTTATTTAACTGAAAATCATGTTACCTTATTGATGTCTTTAGGAGTTAAAAACTCTAATTTCATAAATATAGTACTTTCCCATTCAATTATTAACGTCATATTTTTATTGAGCAATTATTAAAAAAATTATCTTTTGTTTATAAATGAAGTTGGTCCCACTTGACTATCACTATTATTTTCTTCTATTTCGAAAAATAATGCGTTATTAATAGGATTACTCAATTAAAAATACAGGTCATTACTAATGAAAGAGATAAAATACAATTTTAAAATCTTATTTTTAATATTACCTTCAACCCATAGAAAGTGTCTCATTTCTATGTGGCGCGGAGATAAAGATACTTGTATTGTGTAGTGCATATTGTTTGACTTTTTTTTTTTTATAAGAGAGGTTCGGAATTAGGAATCGGTATGAAAACATATATATGGTGTTTGGATTAAAGGTATCAGATTCAAACTTTTGGAATAATTTCCAAAAATTTAGGATCTCCAATCCCCTAATATTTGATGGGTTTTACTTCAAACCCCAAATTTAATTCCATATCATTTTTAAAAAATCAATTTTAATTTTTCTCATTATTCGTGTTGTAGATAAGATTTACTATATATATGATGACCATGTCTAAACCCTAGTAGCTTATCTTGTACTCTATAAATATATGTCTTCATCCTCATAATAATATACATCTATTTTTCGTTCTCTTTATTATTTTCTCGTTATATTTAGCTTATAACACGTTATCAGCACGAAGTTCTTCTCCCGAGAAAATATTTTCTCCTGAAAAAACATCATCCGGTATTGGAAGGTATCATTTTTTTCCATCAATTAATATGCATTCATGATTCCGATATTTAGTGGGTTTCATTCATGTTTTGGAAACTAAAAACAATCTTGCACGTTTACCGAATAAATTAAATTGAGTGATCTTTTGGAGAATAACCAATTATCAAAAATATGTTGATGCTACTTAATTATTCTACTTTGTGGATATAAAGTATTGTTTCGATTGTTTCAATTTATTGTTCCTGAAGTAGCACAATTGATATTCCCGAAGAATATCACATGCTCTTAACGAGCAATTCAATTTATTTATTGATACTTTAATTGTTGCTCCTAAAGTATCACAATTAAAATTCCTGAAGAATATTACATGCTCCTGAAGAGTAATTGAAAAACATATTTTCAGCTTCACTTGTTGCTCCTGAAGTAGCACCATTAATATTCCTGAAGAATATCACATGTTCTTAAAGAGCAATTGGGTTTCTTGAAAATATTAGTCTTTCGCCTAAAGTAGTTTAATATAGACTAAAATCGTTGCTCCCGAAGTAGCATAATTTGTATTCCTGAAGAATACTACATGTTCTTAAAGAACAATTCAAGCTCTTGATTTCAGTGCATCGAAATTATTGAAGGCAGCAGAAGAGCATGTGTCATTCTATCAAATGATACTAAATCAATTATTGAATTTGCCCTTTACTCTAGTAAGTCTAGAAGACACTTACTAAGTTTTAAGGATATGCAATGGATAACATATTGAAATTATATAAGAATGTAGTGATTCTTTTGTATTTAGCGAGAAGCTAACAAAAGAAAACTTATCACACTACCATTATAAATGTATTACACATTTATAAAAACAAGTGAGACAAACCATGTCACGAACCGGAAGTTCAAAGGGCTTTATGCTTTGACATGAGAGGTTTGGACATTCACGAGCAACTATCAAGCGCAACATAATTGAAAATTTATCTGAGCGCAAATAGAGATCCTGAAGAATCTTTACATTGATTTTCATGAATGCTTGACTTCTAGAAGAAATGAAGTAATTGCTAGAACTAATAGTTCAAATAATAAAGAACTCAATTCCCTCAAGAAGAATTATCTTGATAAAGCTAGCGAGTTCATTAAACTCTAAGTTCCTCCTTAAGAGGACTTATATTATATTACTATGGAATTGAGATTCAACACTTAATTGCTCATGTGCATAATCAATGGTTTTGTATGTATAAAAACGAGTCTTGTTGGGTTATGAGTCAGTGGTTGATCTTAATAAACCACTTAGAGGGTACTTAGCATTATTTTTGAAGATAGTTCTTGTATTAGGACTTTCTACTTATCGGTAATGGGGGAAATCATAGTGATTTGATACTATGGAATTGAAGATCCCAAAACCCGTCTTGTATCCTTAGTGTAGTGTCGATAAGACTAGATGATGTAATAGGCTAGACTGATTGTATTTTCTATTATCGTTTTTGTCTAAGTCCTGTAAGGGGTAAGTGTTGGTCTGATCTTCAGTAGGAAGTTACTTTCCAGAACCCCACGTCATCATTGTAAGAGCTTGTGTTCACAGGTCATCAGCTGACTTCAATCAGTAGAAGATTTCTCTTCAGCTGACCCACATCAGTAGAAGAACACAGTATCAAAGCTCAGTACCTTCAGAGTCATCAGCCGATTTCACTCAGTAGAAGATTCGTTATCAGCAGACTCAGACGAAGAAGACAGAGATCGTATCAGGTCTACTGTATCCGATAGGAAATGACCCGAGTTTTAACATCATTTGAAAGTCAGCAGTAGATCATACGAGGATGAGTGAGAGTCAACTCAGATGAAGACTGATGTCTGACAAGTCTCACCTACCACAAACCTCGACCAATGAGAAGCAGTCTAAACTCTACCTTCTCTGACCATCTAAAGCTGCTCTCATGCACAGTGACCAACTACTCTGCGATAACATTTCGAACATATGGTCGTTTTCCTTGGACGTTTGTGACATGTGGCATCGTCCCCTCCAACGGACATATGCCTGGGTCACAACTATAAATAGAGAAGCCTTTCCGAGCTCCACACACGGGATATCAAAGGGATTACACGCTTAAGATTTCGAAACACTCTAGCGCCTTTCACGAAGATCCAGCGAAGAACTTGCTCATTAGAATATTTCTAGTTCTTCTCTCTAGAGTTCCCTTCTTTAGATCCCTCTTCTCTATCTAAGCTCAATTGCTTATATCCATAGCTTAGAACCTTCGAAGAAGTTCACATTTCGTGACTGTTCTTATTGTAAGAACTCCATCATAGTTGGAGAACATCCCCTCCCCTTCAAACTTCGGTTTGATTTGTAAAGTCGCTAAGGACTATAACTTAGAAGGGTCTGTCTAGTGCACAGATACCTTGTTGAAGCTTGCTCAGATTAATCAACAAGACCTCCTGTTCAGCAGGACCGTGGACGTAAGATCTTGCGTATCCGAACCACGTTAAAAATCACTTGTTTCATTTACTGTTTTATTGCACTGCATTCAAATCATCTTACGAACTCATACTTTGCATAAAACGTATTTGAAAGTGCACTAGCCAAAATTATTTGGTTTGCGAAAAACACGTTTTAAAATCGAGACGAAGTCTATCGGGCCCTACACACTTATCCGCACTAAGTCTCTGACTGAGAATCAAATACTGACAAAAGTCAGTAGGAGAAACTCAGTAGTTGACTCACTCTGACCCATGATTAGAAGGTTACTTTTAGGCACTGTTCATCAGTTGCAATCCACAGCTCAGCTGTCCTTCGCGTTTGAGAAAAAGAACTTGTACTTAGGTGTATTTATCCCCCCCCCCTCTACACCTGACACTCGTCTCCAGACCAACAATTGGTATCAGAGAACGGTGTTCTTCTGATCATCGGTTCTGAAACTCTGGTCTACTCGAACAGATCCTGAAAACGTTTTTCACTGCACAAGCATCTCTTCATACATCCTCATACTCTCACCCATAATGTCTGATATGTCAGGTATTCGGATGGTACCGATGTTCTCTGTGGAGAACTACACGGTATGGCGCGTAAGAATGGAGGCACACCTTACATCGCTGCACGACAGCATGAATGATGTCCTAGAGACAAGACCTATCATTCCCATGATCGACATCATTCAATATGCAGCTGTGGGAGGTGTAGGAGCACAGACTGGTGCTAAAGTTGCAAAAGATAAATCAGCCTTCACGCCTGAAGAGAAAAAGCTGCACAACCTCGACCGAGTTGCGCAGAATGCAATCCTGACTACGCTCAGCGATTCACACCTCGGGAGGGTGCAAGACTGTAAGACGGCAAAGGAACTTTGGGACGCCCTGGCTGTACTGAGCCAAGGAACCCCACAGATTAAAGAAAACAAGCTCGAGCTAGAGCTTTAAAAGTTCGACACTTTTGCCATGGAGCCCAACGAGACCATTGACGAGCTTAGCGTCAGATTTACAAACCAGATCAATGTGATCAACGAGATGGGGAGGATGTTCACGAACAAAGAGATGAACACCAAGATCTTGAGAGCATTGCCTCGACTGAAGTGGCTTCCTTTTGCTACTTATTTATGTCGCTCAGATCTAAATGCTCTAACTCTTGATGTTATATTTTCATAATTAAAGACGGAGGAATTCGAGCCCAGCCTACCCCAACGATGTTCCAATGCGCCAGCTGACACCCAGATATATCATGGTTACAAAGCAACAATCAGCAAAACTGGATCCAACCCTATTTCTTCCAGCAAAACAGCAGTTGCGTCAGATGCTAAGTCTTCAGAGACTCCCGCTACTGATCAGCTTGCACTCATGGCTCTAAAATACCAAAGAGAAAAAGAAAGAGTCGGGAAGCGGTAAGAAATACCACGAGAGATTCTTCCTCGGGTAAAAAGGATTATCAAAAAAGGGAAGAATTTAAAACTTCTACCGATTGCGAGAACGAAGAACCTGCTTGCTAGTCCATCCAACGACTCGGTTGGAAAAGGCGGCAAAAACTCTGTGTGCTACAACTTCAAGAAAGAGGGACATTATCAGTACGACTGTCCCGAACTCTTAGCTGCTTAACGAGCAAAACGGCAGGCCAGACGCGAAAAATTTACCCGAAGAAGGCAGGCCTATATCGCTGGAGAGATATCAGATGACTCAATCGAGGAAGATACATTCATGTATTCGTCTGAAGACGAAGCTGCATTTGTCGCCGTTGAGGTTGGAGAAACAGATCCTGAATCAACAGCTGAATATTGTCTGATGGCCGAAGAAGAAGCTGAGGTAAACTCGAAACTTAATATAACCTCCACTTCACAAAGCACACACGACACATGCTCGGTCACAGATGAACCTCTAGACGTGGTACAAGCATATGATGATCTACTAAAGGAACAGATTCAGCTAAACAAAGAGTTCAGCAGAACTATTCAGGAATTGGAACAGGTAAAGGCTGAGAATTAGAGACTTTCTTCTGATTATCAGGTCACTAATGATTCAGAGAATCTGGTTGCGAGACTCAAGGAAGATATTGAATCTCTTATGACTAAGTCTCAGCTTCAAGAAACTCAGCTATCAGTTCTGACCAAGGACAATTCTGAGAAAGATACTGAAATAGCCCGACTCAGTCAGAAACTCGCAGAAGTTGAAAAGAATTATGAATCACTTCGGAAAAGTGATGAGGTCTGGCGAGGACTGATGACTGAACAGTACCTAGGAGCTAAAGAGAAGTTGGAAATCATGCTTAGAGCTCAAAGGCTACTAGCCATGAAAGAAGGACTTGGCTACACTCATGAAGCTTCCACTTCAACCTCTAAAAGCTCAGAAATGCTGGTTGATAGGTTCGTCAGAGGGAAAGTTCAGATTGTTGAACCAATAACTCAGGCGAAGAACAAACAGAAGATGATTGCACCTCAGCCGAGCACCAAGAATCAAATGACCAAAGGTTCTAGCCCCAGAACACCAAGATCAAATTCAGGGGGAACAAAGAAGGTCAAGTGGGCAGGCAGTACAACAAGCCACTGTATGAGCATCCAGCACAGTATGGTTCGTACTTCTATGAGCCCAGGGTCAGGAGGAGCACAAAGCCTCAGAAGAAGAAAGCTCCTGAACCCAAAACTGCCAAAAAGTCAGTATCTCCCGGTCCAGTGGAGAAGAAATTTGACAAGGTCAGACTACTAAGATTTTGAGACAGATCTAGGTTGCGAAATCACCAACTAACGCTTAAGGACCCAAACTGAACCAAAGGGTACCTAAAAATGTTTCTGTTTTGCAGGTGCATAAGGACCTTTGGATTGTGGACAGCGGCTGCTCGAGACACATGCCATATCAAAAGAGCCTGCTGAACAATTACGTACAAGAAGATGGTCCCAGAATTGAGTTTGGTGACAACTCTAAGGGCTATACAAGGGGATATGGAACACTGAACATTGGGACTGCTTCAGTTCCAAGAGTAACATATGTTGAAGGACTTCAACATAATCTCCTTTCCGTCAGTTAATTCTGTGATAATCTGAATAGAGTTATCTTTGACGCTGGTTTATGTGATATTGTTGACAAATCCACAGGGAAAACAGTGTTGTCAGGTTCGCGGAGGAAGAATATCTATATTGCAAACTGGAAAACCGCAGAACCTGAGGCTTGCTTACTTGCTCAGACGAAATCCAGTGAGAAAACAGGATGGTTGTGGCACAAGAGACTCAGTCACCTGAACTTCAAGACTATGAACAAGCTAGCCAAGAACTCTAAAGTCATAGGACTGCCCAATGAAGCTTTTATCAAAGACAGAAACTGTGAAGCGTGCTTGAAGGGAAAGCAGACAAAGAAAAGCAATCCACCAATTCCGTCACCTTCCATTGATGGAATCCTTCAACTGCTACATATGGATTTGTTTGGGCCAGTTTCTCTAGTGACTATAAGAGGCAAGAAGTATGCCCTCGTCGTTGTTGATGATTATTCTCGATATACGTGGGTCATCTTCATAGCCAACAAATCTGATGTCAAGACTGAGTTGCCGAAACTGCTGAAGAAACTCAGTGTGGAGAAAGACAACAAAATACAGAGAATCCGCTCAGACCGAGGAATAGAATTTCTCAACTCAGTAGTTAAAGAGTACTGTGATAAAGAGGGAATCAAGCACGAGACATCAGCGGCTCGCACCCCCTCGGCGAGACGGACTTGCTGAACGGAAGAACGGGAACACTTAAAGAAGCAGCAAGAACGCTCCTAGCAGACTCTGGACTACCCCCAAAGTTCTGGGCTGATGCTACTGATACCGCCTGTTACACTCAGAATCGCTCACTGCTTACACAGCAACACATGAAGACGCCTTACGAACTGTGGAAAGGGAGAATTCCTTCTATTTCTCATTTCCATATTTTTGGCTGTCCTTGCTTTAACCACAATAATGGGAAAGATCAGTTGAAGGTCTTTGATAGCAAATCTGATCAAGGAGTGTTTTTAGGATACTCTCGAGTCAGTAAAGCTTTCAGAGTCTTTAACTGTCGAACTCTTTGCGAGGAGGAAAGCCCTCATGTTGTCTTTGATGAGTTTGTTACTGAGAACATGAAATCAAAGAAGACAAATCCTGAAGATGTCAGCAGCAAGATACATGATCTCACACTGAACGACAAAGCTGAAAAGATCCAGTATTGTTGGGATGATGAGTCAGACGATGAAGAAATTCAGACCCATCCCGCAGGCACTGTAGCTAACCTGGTTGATTCTACCGAACAGAATCAACATCAGGTAACAATGGTTGATGAGGAAGCCCCGGTGGTAACTGAGACCTCTACTGAGAATATAAACTCAGGGGGAACGACTAATGTTCCTGAGCTAAATGCCCCTGAACTTGGAAACTCAGTAGATCCTAACCTTCTTACTGAATTGCTTCAATCACATAATAGCAATACTAAAATGCCTAACACTCCTGTTGACTGTACAGAAGTAATCTCAGAAGAAGAAGCCAAACTCAGACGTTCGTGGCTTGAAGGAATTTGAAGTGGAACGAAAGGTAAAATCCACCCATATTGATATGTCTGTTGCATAAAAAATTGAAATTCGTAATTAATTCTTTCCGATTTATCGGACCTTGCTTCTTTTGAAAGGAGTCAATAAAAAATGAAAATATGCACTAAGCTTGACCTAACTTAAATATAAAAAAATAAAAATTGTATTTCTTTTTCTTTCTGAATTTCTTCTAATTTAAATATTCAAATCAAGAAGTTATTTTGATCTTATAATAGGAGATCCATCAGCAGCAATTAGGACAAGATCCAGATTAAGCCAAGGAGAAAATTCTCTCTACTCTTGCTTCTTGTCTACTGAAGAACCTCAGACGATAGAGGATGCTCTCAACGATGTTGACTGGATCATTGCCATGCAAGAGGAGCTAAACCAGTTTGTTCAAAACGAAGTCTGGGAGCTTGTTGACAGACCTAGACATCAGCACGTGATCGACACTAAGTGGGTCTTCAAAAACAAGTGAGATGAAAACAACGTCATTGTCAGAAACAAGGCTCGACTTGTTGCTAAGGGATACTGTCAAGCAGAAGGAATAGACTTTGATGAAACATTCGCCCCAGTCGCCAGATTGGAAGCTATTCGTTTGTTCCTAGCCTATGCAACGCATCAAAGATTTAAAGTATATCAAATGGATGTAAAGTCAGTGTTTCTAAACGGCGTACTGAAGGAAGAAGTCTATGTGGAACAACCACCCGGCTTTCAGTATGGACATCAGGTGTACAGACTTCGGAAAGCTCTGTATGGGTTAAAACAAACACCCAGGGCTTGGTACGATACCCTATCATATTTTCTGCTTCAGAAAGGTTTTCAGAAGGGGACAGTAGATCGCACCATGTTCAACATCAAGTCAGGAGATGACATCCTACTGGTGCAAATCTACGTGGACGACATCATTTTTGGTTGCAGGAACGTGACTATATATCAACAATTCGAGAAAATGATGAAGGAGAAGTTCGAGATGTCCATGATGGGGGAGATGAACTATTTCCTTGGATTTCAAGTAAAGCAATCAACTGAAGGAATATTCATCAATCAGGCTAAATACACTCGAGATCTCTTGAAAAGATTCGGCTGCGACTCAAGCAAGCCAGTCAAGATCCCCATGAACACAAATTTTAAAATCAATCTAGACAAAGAGGGAGCTTTTGTTAACTCTACTGATTATAGAGCTATTATTGGTTCTTTACTATATTTAACAGCAAAGCGGACTGACATAACTTATGATGTAGGTGTATGTGCAAGATTTCAGGCGAATCTCAAGCGAAGTCATCTGGACTCAGCGAAAAAGATTCTGCGATACCTGAAGGGAACACCTGATGCAGGGTTATGGTATCCTGCTGATGATAATCTGATACTAACAGGTTATTCTGATGCTGATTATGCAGGATGCAGGATAGATCGAAAGTCAACTTCTGGAACATGTCAGTTCCTAGGCAGCAAGCTGATATCATGGTTTTCAAAGAAACAACATTCAGTGGTGACGTCTACTACTGAAGTTGAGTATATGGCTGCTGGAAGTTGCTGTGCCCAGATCCTTTGGCTTCGACAACAACTGCGAGACTATGGAATTACTCAAGATGAAGTGCCCATCTACTGCGACTCCACCAGTGCGATTGCTATAACTCAGAACCTAGTTCTTCATACGAGATGCAAGCATGTGGACATTCGACACCACTTCATCAGAGACCATGTCGAAAAGAAGGATATCAGGATGGAAAAGATCCATACTGACAAGCAAAGGGCAGCCATACTAACCAAACCACTAGCTGAGAACAGATTCAGAGAATTATCAGTTGAGCTAGGTCTACTGGATCCTACTGACTCGTGTCAGTAAGAGGAGTCAGTACGACAGGTCAGAAGTCAGACTAAGTACTTTGATTCAGTCGGGTGAATCATACAATACACATTAAGGGGGAACATGGTTATCAGCACCACAAAGATCCTCCTGAGTCATTACGGTAACCAGCTGATCGTAAAAGTTCAGCTGAAGAGGTTTGCGTAGTTTAAATACTTAATATTCTCAGAAGCATGCTCGCATTTATTAAATCAGTCATTTGCGTTCAGTAGCATGATGAGCATTTATTTCCCGCCATTAATTTTTAAGGTTTAAGTCAGTAGAAACCATTTTCATTTTAAAAGCTTAGCCTTTAATGCTGCCTGCAATGCATTTAATGCATGTCTTCTCACCTTACTTTATCTGCGCATATCTTACGTGGGTCTAGGTTAGAGGCGGCTAATGTAATCATTCCGTTTATAACATCATATCACAACCGTCATTAAAAAGCGAGATTTTATACCAGCCGTCCGATTAAAAACGTTTGATATTCAAAACTTATAAAATCTCCTCTTTATCTCTAATCCTATCTATTTACGCCATTTTCGCACTTAGAGCTTTTCAAGCATTCAGTTTTCCTCTCGTTTTCTACCAAAACTGATTACGTTTTTCAACTCAAGCTCTCTGTTTATGGTAATTTCTTAAACTTCTGCATAACTCGAATCTAACTTACTCTATTTTCAAGTGCTAACGAGTTTCTTGCAGATAACTATGGTGATTGTTCAGACCCCGCACAACATTGAGGAGATCATCAAGTCAAGGGTTCTCTTCGAACCGACGATGGTCCTCCACTAGGTAGAGCTCCCATTTCTTGAGCCCATCTTCTCGGCTCTTGAGGAGTCTAGCCTAGCGCTTCTCGTGACGAAGCATCCTCGCTCATATCTTCCCCGCCTGGTGGCCGAGCTGTATTATAACTGGTGTTCCGTTGAAGATACCGATGGAGAGGTATCGGAGATCGCCTATATGAGGGAAGTGGTGCAGGATAATAGAGGTTAGGAACGATACCTTCCTCCTTCGTATGTTGTTGCAGCTCTGATTGTTGCTCCCGTGTCAGATCTTCTGATCTGTGTCCCGGCCTTTTTCTCCCTCTGGGTGGTCAGAGAACTGGAGAAAATAAGATTTATATCTCTCTTAAAACTCACGCATGCGTGATTTATGAGTATGTATATCTCTGTTTCTGAACATAATACTAATATATATAGGCTTCAAATGCCAATATAATATTAATATATTTGTAACCCATTAATTTAATTATATTTTTAATGGGCTTCCACATAACCAGCCCATAATATAATTAATTAATTTACTGGGCTACTAATATTTATCAATTAATTGGCCCAGTCAATTAATTCCAGATAAATAATATTATTAAATAATGTAAAAATACATTAATCCATTAATAATGATTTCTGAGAGACAATAAATTACTAGGCAACTAATTGGGCCAGATCAGGGATCCAATACAAGAAATAAAGTTGAGCCTCAAATTAATTAATTATCCATGCTCAGCCCAGAGCAAAATTAATTAATAAACACAGATTCATTCCACTAGAGAATCCGTGCTGACTTACCCCTTTATCCCAAATTGAGCAAGGGCTTGTATTTTAGACTTAATCGATCTCCGTATTTAAGATAGAAATATCCGTTAATTAATTAAGCTCACTGACAGCTTAAATTAATTAACATCTTATATTCCTGAGTAGTACCACTCGACCTTATTAACACACCTGAACTTAATCAACCGGCCGGGTTTAGTGTGCTAATCCTTTCGAGTTCCTAAGGGGATATTATCAACCCATTTTACTAGGATACGGATGCAAGATACAAACAACCAGCCTGAGCCATAAATAACTACTAACACCCAAGATACGTAGATCCGGTCGCGATGACCTTCACCATAGTAGGTCAAAGTGATATATAGCCAAATGCACTCAGCTGAAGTCTTACCAAGCTTAAGACCAGCTAAGTCACCGAGATCTTGGTTCTCCACTAAGGTCAGTTAGGAAAACACATCTCACTGTGATCCGTCAATACACCACCTTAAGTGTACCACTAAAAACAAGCGACTAAGACAAGCCACTTCTTATCTAAAGCTGCGGCTTAAACCGACAACTTATCCTTAAGTTGTCTCGGTACGTGATAAGCTGTTTATATCTTGTCAGTTCAACCAATTTGTGTTGTCTTCTGTGATACCCGACACACCACACAAATCTAACTTTTATACAAGATAAAAGATAACATGTGCAAATATACATATTTATCAGATAGGAGAATAAAATATTGTGGTAGGGACAAAACACATTGTATACAAGCATAAAATTTGCTTCCAGTATACAAAATCCCAACAATTCTCCCACTTATACTAAAGTAAACTTTTAGTATACAATGTGTCAGTTCTACGTACAAACTAGTACTCAACTATATCTCAGCTATCTAGGTACAAACTAGTACCCAGCTATATCTTAGCTATCTATCATATCTATCACTGCATCTTCTCCCACTTATACAAAAGTTTCTGTAGTCCTAAGTGGGGGGCATCTCTACCATCCCTAAGCTACGAACATGCTTCTCGTAAGCCGGGAGTGGTAAGCTCTTCGTGAAAGGATAAGCTAGGTTGACTTCAGTTCCAATTTTGTCAATCACCATGTCACCTCGATTTACGAATACTCGTATAATGTGGTACTTCCTGTCTATGTGTTTAAACGCCTTGTGAGATCTAGGTTCCTTAGAATTTGTCACTGCACCCGCATTATCACAATAAATCGTGATCGCCTTAGGCAAATTCTGAACAATATCAAGATCCAGGAGGAAATTCTTGAGCCAAACTGCCTCTTTCGAAGCTTCTAAAGCAGCCACATACTCTACTTCCATGGTTGAGTCCGCAATGCATTTCTGCTTTGCACTCCTCCATGAAATGGCTCCACCTCCCAAGGTAAACACATAACCCGAGGTAGACTTCTTCTCATCTCTGTCAGCCTGGAAATCCGATTCTGTATAACCCAAAGACACTAGACTGTCTGACTGGTAAACAAGCCTATAATCTCTAGTCCATTTAAGGTACTTGAGAATATGCTTGACCGCAGTCCAGTATTCCTTTCCAGGGTTAGACTGATATCTTGAGACCATGCCTACAGCATATGAGATATCTTCTCTCGTATAAAGCATCGCATACATGAGGCTACTGACAGCGGAAGCATATGGTACTAGCCTCATACTTTCTATCTCTTCACGCGTTTTAGGGCACTGATTCTTAGATAGAAAAAATGCCATGTCTGAAAGGTACTGAACCTCTCTTGGCATTTTGCATGCTAAAACGAGCAATAACAGTGTCAATGTAGGACGCTTGTGACAAGCTTAATATCCTTTTCTGGCGATCTCGGATAACCTTGATCCCAAGGATGTAAGCAGCTTCACCTAAGTCCTTCATTTGAAACTGCTCGGATAACCCGTCTTTACGTCTGATAACACTTCAACATTGTTGCCAATGAGAAGGATGTCATCTACATAAAATGCAAGAAACACCACTGATTCGTTAACACAAATACTGTACACACACCTCGTTAGGACATGATACAAATCCATAGGATTTGACTACCTCATTGAAAATGCTGGTGCCATAACCGGAAATCTTGCTTAAGTCCATGAATAGACTTCTTAAGCTTCCAAACTAGATGCTCTTCGCCCTCCTTCACATAACCATCTGGCTGTTTCATGTAGATGTCCCTACCTTTTTCAAGGTGACCGTTTAGGAATGCGGTTTTGCCATACATTTGCCAGATCTCTAGTTTCATGTGAACTGCTATGGCAAGGAGAATCCGAATGGACTTGATCATTGCTACAGGCGAGAAGGTCTCTTCGTAATCGATACCTTCTTTCTGGGTAAAACCCTTCACCACTAGCCTGGCCTTAAACGCCATAATCTCTCCATTCGGTGCTCTCTCTTTCTCTTGTATACTCACTTACTACCAATAGCCTTGCAGCCCTCAAGTAGTTCAGTGATCTCGTATACATCCATATTAATTATGGACTCAAATTTCGAGTCCATGGTGATTCTCCATGAATCTTCATCTACATCTCTCACTGCTTCGTTGTAAGTCCAGGGATCCACGGTATCTTGTTCATCTACCGAGAGATGATCGAACGTCTACCCAGTGAACATATACCGATCAGGTGTAAATATCACCCTCCCACTACGTCGAACAGTGTCAGGCGTTGTGTTAACAAATTGTGTAGTTACTCGTGGAGTACTATCTTGCACAACTGGCTGTTCAAGTGGAACTCGACCACCTTGTAATTCCTCAAGGATGATGTCGACTCGAGATTTATGGTTACTAATGTAATCCTCTTCTAAGAACCGAGCATTAGGGCTAACAACGATCTTCTGTTCTTTAGGATCATAAAAGTACCCACCCTTCGTTTCCTTTGGATACCCTATTAACAACATCACTTCTGAACGTGATTCCAATTTGTCGACACGCTTATTTAGCACATAGGCGGGATAATCCCAAATCCTTGAGTGGTGCATCTTTGGGTTTGTGCCCGCTCCACAACTCAAAAGGGATCTTTTGTACCGACTTGGAAGGCACACGGTTCGAGCCAAGTATGCTGCGAGCTCTAGGGCATATCCCCAAAAGGAAACCGACAAAGTTGCATAACTCATCATCGACCGAACCATCTCTAAGAGACTTCGGTTCCTTCTCTCGACACACCATTCGCCGAGGCGTGCCCGTCTTGTCGGCGGGATGTAATCTCACATTACGTCAAGTAGTCCTTGAACTCGTTGGATAGGTATTCCCTTCCACGATCGGATCATAGTGTTTTGATTTCTTTACCTAGCTTCTTCTCCACTTCTGCCTTAAATTCCTTAAAGGTTTCAAAGCAATCCAACTTATGGCGAAGAAGGTAAACATATCCATACCTCGAGTAATCGTCAGTAAATGTGACGAAGTACTCATACCCTCCACGAGCTTGTGTAGACATAGACCCACACAAGTCAGAATGTATCAAACTTAATACTTCTGTGGCTTTATGACCCTTTGCCTTCAAAGGCATATTCATCATCTTTCCTTCCAAACAGATTTCGCAAGTTGGAAATGGTTCAATCTTGGAGAGACTCCAATGATCCATATTCCACCAACCTCTGAGTCCTGTTAAGATTGATGTGACCTAGTCTTAAGTGCCACAGATAAGTTTGGTTTACCTTAGAAGACTCTTTCCTCTTCTTAGGATTTTATGATGAGGAAGCAATATTAACAGAACTACGCGGTTTACAAGTAATAGTATATAAAGATCCGTTTAATGGTCCACCACAGATAAAATCATCGTCTTTCATGATAGAAACTTCACTATCAAAACTTGATTTATAACCATCCATGGTGTAGAGTTTTGAAACATAAATTATGTTTCGCCTAAACTCAGACACATATTAAACTTCTTTAAATACTAAAACAGAACTATCAAAAGATAGATTTAAATCTCCAATGGCAATTGCAGGAACTTTCGATCCATTGCCCATTGAGACTACCACCTCGTCATTGCTCAATTGCCTTTTCTACAAGAAACCTTACAAGGTGTAACAAACATGATCAGTTGCCCCCGAATCCACTACCCATTCGTGGGTAGAAGGGGAAACCTTACAAGGTGTAACAAACATGATCAATTGCCTTTTCTACAAGAAACCTTACAAGGTGTAATAATCCGCATGTCGCCGGTAAGGACCGTCTTCTTACTCCCACTGCTCTTCTTGAAATATCCACCCTTTCTGCTCTTTTTTTGGTTTCCGCCTTTTGGAGGATTCCTTGAACTACTAGGAATATTCAAGACTTGAGCACTCTTGCCCTTTCCTATAACCTCTTTGACCGCTACCAAAGATTTGAGTAACATTGATGTGTCGATTTTATACCCCTCGAAATCACCCGGTTCTGACGCTCATCTTGTCCAAGTTGATGCTGTTTTGTGCACTGAAATATCTATTTTCGGCAGGTTTATGGTCCGGAGATGAGGTGGCGATTCGGAGCTGATTTGGAGATATTTTGGGGAATTTTGGAGATAAAACGGGGTTGAGATCAAGAAGGAAAGATATGCTAAAGATTTGGAGCTTAAAGATATTTTAGGGCTGGAGTTATACAAGGAAAAGGAATCTTAAAGATCAATATTTAGAAGATTTGCCCTAAGATATCTTTCCTTTTGAAGATCAAGCTCAAGATCTATATAAAGGGTTGGAGACGAACAACAATTGAGACCATCATTCTCTCGCTGCTTCATTAGTTTAGTTTTGTCCCAGCCATCTCGTTCTTAAGTCCCGTAGTTTAGATTTTAATTTCCGCACAAGAATTCCAAACACTTTTATTCGCTTTCTTAGTTTAGTTGCTTTCGGATTTCAAGATTTCAAGACTTCAGTACTTCGTTCAGATTCCAGTTTCCGTTCAGTTTAGGTTTCGGTATTCTTTAAATTTCTCGTACTTTAATTACGTTGCATGCTTTTCTATTTTCGTACTTTAAATTATGTTCTGAATATGTTCGTTTCATTCTACTTGTCCAAGTTAAGTATGCGTAGCTAAACTTTTTAGGGCTTCGGCGAGGGTGACGAATATGAGATACAAACTTTGTGAGATCTAATTGTTCGTAGTAATTGAAGACTAGGGTTTCGACTTAATTCGGGACGAGAAAGATTTAAGCTGGATTAACTTAAACCCGATCAATTTAGGTTATGAAGATTAGTGCCAGATTGTTCAACAACTTAGGTGGCGAAGCTATTGTAACCGTAGTCGAATTAAGGAGGTTAATTATCTATGTCAGCTTGTCCAACAACGGTAGAGATTAAAATTGGGTTCCTTCCTCGTAATGCTATCTAAACATTAAATCTAGGTTTGTTCAACAAGCTAGGTTGTGGTTAGGTTAGGGAGTAGTGGAAATTTGTTCAACAAGCCATTACCGACTAAGTAAGTAGGAATTGGGGTATGTACGTGACCAACATTGTATCCTATAACTGGTTGATCTTAGGAATTAATTAAATCTATGCATCAATGATCGAAGTAGTTGTCTCATATAAGTTACCCGAGCCGAGTCCGCCTTTCTCTACTTGTTTATTTCTATCTACTTTCCTATTATTTACTTTTCTTTGCCTAGGTAGTAAACCCAAATTTATGCGTGGTGGCATCACCAAAACTCTGATCAAAAGGATAAATATTGTTGATTTTCACTGTTCCCTGAGTTCGACCCTGTTCTATACTAATTATAAAATTCTAAGTGTGTGCAGGAATTTTATTTGGTGTGAAAACAGCGATCACCAAATTGGCGCCGTTGCCGGGGAACAGTGTTTCTAATTAACCGTGTTTATCTTTTGATCTTTTGTGCTTTAACTAGTTTATGAGCAGGTCTTCCAACCCAAACCTCGTATTTGATTCTAAGATCGAAAGAACCGCAAGGAGGTTAAGGAAGGAAACAAAGCTGCAACAACAGCAACTGCCGAAGCAGGACACTTCGTCTGGCCAAGCAGAAGCTGACTCTGAAGATATTCTGCTTAGCCTAGCAGAATTCTTTTCTGAAGGAAAATTCGAGACTGAACTCGAGAAGATGGCCGATGATCCGAATAATCTGAGGCTCGATCAGTTTGGAAAGCATGGTGGTGAAGAACTTCCAACACCGATCCAAATTGAAGGGCTCAATAATCCGATTGAGATCAAGTATGGGCTTATCCAAGCTCTACCAAAGTTTCATGGAATGAAGAATGAAGATCCATTCCGCTTTACGAATGAGTTCGTGAGATTACCGCAATGCTCAAAAGACTTCGCATGGAACAAAGGAACAATTCAAACTATCTGCTTTTCCATTTGCTCTCACGGACCATGCAGGAAACTGGTTCACAAGTCTACCCGCAAACTCAATCAGTACTTGGACAGAGATGAGACAAATATTTCTGGATTGCTACTTTCTAGTTACAAAGACTAATGCCTAGCGCAAGGAGATCTCTGGAGTCTAGCAGGAGTTTGATGAAACACTAAATGGATATTGGACTCGATACAAAGCTCTCATCGAAAGCTGTCCAAATCATAATTTTTCCAAGGGAGATTTGCTGACCTACTTTTATCAAGGAATGATAATCACTACAAAGAATCTTGTCAATTCATCAAGTGGAGGAGATTTCTCCTGTTGCAGAGTCAATGACGCCGAGAACATTATTCAAGAATTGGCTAATGCAACTAAAGATTATGGAGAAGTTCGTATCATAAAAAAAATCGCAAATTCGACTGATTCCGTAGATCTGGAGACCAAGCTGGATACTAGTATGGAAAGGATGGATAATCGTTTTGAGAAGCTGGAAAGGATGATGGACTCAAAGTTGGAGAAACTGATGCACTCTATGTTGGAAAAAACATCTTCAGCCAGCTCGGCTGAACAAATATGTGGAGCGTGTGGACAGTCTGGACACACCTCATTGCAATGTAACACCCAAGCAAACCCTGCCGAAGATTGCAACGCGATTGGGAAGCTGGAACAACAACCCGGCAGAAAAGAGATCTTTACTCCAACACCTACAATCCTGGATGGAAGGATCATCCAAATCTGAAGTGGGATAATCATCCCAAGCCGCAGTTTGCCCAGCATCAACCGCAGATGTTCTACCAACAGACACAACATCAAGTCTATCGCCCTTCTAATCAAAGGACTTACCCAACAAATCCACCGCTTTTACCTCCACCTACCCAAGCAAAGCCTGGCAAGACCATTGAAGAAATTCTAATTGAGATGGCTATTTCACAACAAACCATGCAACAGAGTATTCTGACTCATAATGAAGCTATCCTGAACATCCAAAATTCACAAAAGGAGCAGAAAATCGGACTAGATAACTTGGCCGGACAGATAGGGCAGCTATCAGCCTCAATCAATGAGATTCGAGGGAATCAAGGAAAGCTACCTTCTCAGGTCCAGATCAATTCCAAGAATGTTAGCCATGTTACTCTGAGAAGTGGATCCCTGATCCGCCAAGCAAGGCATCGAAGAAGGTGAAGAAAGTGACATTGATGCCATTGTCAACTTGCCCCAAGACAAATATCTCTGAATCATCCAATTCAAAGAAAGACAAGGAGAAAGTCGATGAAGAGGAAAAAAGGAAAGAAGCAAGTTGTCCAAGAAGAAATACTAATTGATCCACCGTTTCCACAAGCATTGGTGCAGAAACCAAAGCCCATGGAGCGGCATTTGGATTACATGTCCATCTTTGGCAAGTGGAAGTCAATCTGCCATTTCTTCATGCTATCAAGATCCCACATCCCGGGAAGTTTCCGAAAGAGTTCATTGCCTGGAAAGACAAGCAAAAATGGAAAAATTGTGGTAAACGAAAATGTCTCGGCATGTATTCGAAACATGCTTCCCGAGAAGTGCCATGATCCGGTATGTTTACCTTGCCTGTTTGATTGGAACTAAGATGATCCCAAAAGCCCTTTGTGATTTAGGAGCCTCAATCAATGTGATGCCTTTATCCGTGTTTAATAGCTTAGTTGGGGTTGAGTTAACCGATACTAAAGTTGTTATTCAATTAGGCCGACCGATCATGCATATCCCCTAAAGGCCTTCTAGAAAATGTTCTTGTTAAAATCCATGATTTCGTATATCCTACGGATTTTTATGTGATTAACACTTGTGAGGGAAAGAAGGGAACTTCGGGGAGTTTTGCTAGGCCGACCTTTTCTTAAAACGGCTAAAGCATTAATTGATGTTTGTAAGGGTACTATCTGTTTGGACTATCATGGTGAGAAGTTTACTTATAGTATTGATGATGCTATGAAAAAACCCCTTGATTGTGAAAATGCTTATTCTATTGACGTTGTTGAGCCTCTTGTCCAAGAACATCTTGAGACGACATTAATGCAGGATAAGTTAGAGTTAGCATTGACACAAAGCCTCTCTGAGATGGATGTCCAAGGGATGCTAGAAGAAGAAGTAAAGGAAGCCATCTTATTTCTATATGCAGTTCCAGAAGTCGTTACCTCCAGTAGCAGCATCTGCTTGCCCAAGCAGAATGTGGAAGACAGACCAGTGCCATCACATGTCAGACCACCCGTTCTGGAACTTAAGAAGCCGCCAACCAACTTAAAGTATGTTTACCTTGGCCAAGATCGAGACTCTTCCCGTGATTATCGGCAATGAATTATCAAAAGAACAAGAAGAGCAATTGGTCGAAATTACGAAGAAACATGCTCGAGCTATTGGTTGGACGTTGGCCGATATCATCGGAATTAGTCCGGATGTTTGCATGCATTACATCCTATTGGAGCCGGACAGTAAGCCAAGCCGAGACCCACAAAGGAAGTTAAATCCCAACATGCGTGAAGTTGTTTTGAAGGAGATTTTAAAGTTGCTTAATTTGGGAATTATCTACCCGATCTCGGACAGCAAATGGGTCAGCCCGGTACATGTTGTACCAAAGAAATCAGGTTTTCAAGTCATTGAGAATGAAAAGAATGAGTTGGTACCAATGAGGTTAGTAACTTAGGATGGAGAATGTGCATCGACTATAGGAAATTGAACATGGCAACAAGAAAGGATCATTTTCCTTTACCTTTCATTGATGAGATGCTTGAGAGACTTGCCGGTCAATCCTATTTTTGTTTTCTTGATGGATATAGTGGATACTTTCAAATTTATGTCAACAAGGATGATCAAGAGAAGACCACCTTCACATGTCCGTTTGGCACTTATGCTTATCGCCGCATGCCTTTTGGATTGTGCAACGCTCCCGGAACTTTCCAAAGTTGCATGATGAGTATTTTCTCCGATCTCATTGAAAAATGCATCAAAGTATTTATGGACGATTTCACCGTTTATGGAGATTCTTTCGATCGATGTCTCAGAAATCTAGATGTGGTTCTAAGAAGATGCGTGGAGAAGAACTTGGTTCTTAATTACGAAAAGTGTCATTTCATGGTAAGGGAAGGAATTGTTCTTGGCCATATAATATCCGAAAGAGGTATCCAAGTTGATAAGGCGAAGGTTGATTTAATTGGCCAGCTGTTGTATCCAACAAATATCAAGGAGATTCGAGGATTTTTAGGCCATGCTGGATTTTACCGAAGATTCATTCGGGACTTCGCCAAGATCGCTCAACCTTTAACAAGGTTACTTCAGCAAGACGTTCCATTTGTCCTAGCTGATGACTGCAAGAAAGCTTTCGACATTCTCAAGGAAAAATTGGTCACAACTCCTATTATGCAAGCTCCGAATTGGAAAATTCCATTTGAACTTATGTGTGATGCAAGTGACTACGCTGTTGGAGCTGTCCTTGCCCAAAAAAATGCAAAGGATAGTCATGCTATATACTATGCCTCAAAGACGCTCAATCCAGCCCAATGCAATTACACCACTACAGAAAAGGAGCTACTCGCTATTGTTTTTGCCTTCGACAAGTTCCGCTCATATCTGCTGGGGTCAAAGGTGATCGTCTACACTGATCATGCTACCGTGAAGCATCTACTCGCAAAGAAAGAAACCAAACCACGTCTTATATGTTGGATTTTGCTACTGCAAGAATTTGATTGGGAAGTGCGAGATAAGAAAGGAGCTGAAAATAATGTAGCTGATCATTTGAGTCGTTTAGTTCATTCAGAAGATGCTGAACCAATCAAGGAACAATTTCCAGAAGAGCATCTCTATTATTTTGTCATCCCAGATGCTGACAACTTGGCCAAGCCATCTGAAGAAAATTCTACTATCAGTTTGTCCAAGTGGAAGTACGAAACTGAGGCAGAATGTTATGCAATTGAAGGAAAAGATGGTAAAACTCCGTGGTATGCCAACATTGTAAATTATCTCACTTCAAGGAGGCTGCCACCAGACTTTACCATGGCTTAAAGGAGGAAATTAATGAGTGAATGCAAGTATTATTTTTGGGATAATCCTACACTTTGGAAAGTTGGAGCCGATCAAGTTATTCGAAGGTGCGTACCCGAAGAGGAACAATTTGAGATCTTAGAGCGATGTCATTCATCACCTTATGGAGGACATGGAGGAGTAAAACGTACTGCATAAAAAGTTCTCGATTGTGGATTCTTTTGGTTAACTTTGAATAGAGATGCTTATGAGTTTTGCAAGAGTTGCAAACGTTGCCAAATGCTTGGTAATATTGGCTTGCGAGATGAACTACCACAACATCCGATGCGCTTTTGCGAAATATTCGATGTATGGGGTATGGACTTCATGGGACTTTCCCTAGCTCGTTCGGCAATTTATACATACTATTGGCTGTGGATTATGTGTCCAAATGGATTGAGGCCAAGGCAACTCGTTCCAATGATTCCAAAGTTGTTGTTGGATTTCTTAAGTCCAATATTTTTAGCCGATATGGTGTTCCTCGAGCCATAATAAGTGACAATGGTACTCATTTCTGCAATCGTACCATTAAAACTTTGATGAAGAAATACGGATGTCAACATCGTCTATCTACTCCGTATCATCCTCAAACAAACGGCCAAGCTGAAGTATCCAATAGGGAGATCAAGCATGTTTTGGAAAAGACGGTTAATCCATCTCGAAAAGATTGGAGTACACGCTTGGAGGATGCTCTTTGGGCGTACAGAACCGCATACAAAACCCCTATTGGTATGTCCCCTTATCGTTTGATCTTCGGAAAGATGTGTCACTTACCGGTTGAGCTCGAACATAAGGCATTTTGGGTCGTGAAAACAATGAATATGAACTTGTTCAAGTGTGAGAATGAACGCAAGTATCATTTGCAAGAATTAGAAGAGCTTCGACTTGAAGCTTATGATGCCTCTATGTGGTACAAGGATCGAACCAAGGCTTGGCATGATCGTAATCTGAGATCTAAACAATTTAAAGTTGGACAATTGGTACTCTTATACCAATCTAAACTTCGACTCATGCCCGGGAAGCTTCGTTCATGATGGATAGGGCCATTTGTTATCAAGTCAGTTCGGCCAAGTGGAGTGATCGATTTAGAGGATCCCGCAACGAAGTCTACTTTAGTGGTGAATGGTCATCGGCTAAAGCTCTATCATCACTTGCACCAAATAAAAACAGTGGACGAGATTCCATTGTACCTCCCAACATACACTTGATTAGCTTGGAAGAGTCGAGCCTGCGACTCTAACTCAAGGCGCTTGTGGGAGGCACCCCACACGTATCCTTTATTTTCCGCATTTTATTTCATAGTCTAGGTTTATTTTATGTTTTTCTTATATGGTTATTAGTGTTGGTTTTTTGTGCTGACTATTTTATGCAGGAAATCTAGATATTTGTGGAAGAATTTTGTCAAATAGGAAAAAAAATATCTAGTTAAGGAAGGAGTTTTAAAGAAGGAAATATACCTATGTTCTTGGTCGAGGACCTGATTGCAAAATACTTCAAACTTTTATGGTCCAATTGACACAAAAGTTGAAGTGTGAGGAGGAGGAGCAGGATAGGCTCGGCCGGATAGAAGCCAGGTTGGAGAAGATCTGCTGAGCAATTTGGAAGAATTTCGAAGGAAGTGATAGCTCGCTTGGATGAGTCAAGAACCGGTGACCATTCCCCTAGTCAGTCGGTTTTTTTTTTTTTGTTTTATTTATTTTCAGTCTTTGTGTGTCTTTGTTTGTTTCCTCAGCATGCTTCTATATTTTCTCTGTTACTTGCTCGAGGGCGAGCAAGGTTGAAGTGTGAGGAGGTTATTTTAGGTTTGTGTCTTTCGTCCTAGGTCGAAGCATGCTAAGTTTACATGATTTGTTGATGTGATTTTAGGATAAATCTGCCCAGATTCTGCGTGCTTTCCTTGACTGAATTCTGCATGATTGTAGTGTATTTTCTCTTTCTATGGAGAATTTTGTATGTGGCTTGGGATGAGGAAATTTAAGCATGATAAAACTGAATTTTAAACCTCATCACTAAAGAGAGATTTGAGCCTTTAAAAGTGGGACACTTCCCACTATTTTCTTGAGAGTGATGTGTTGCAAAGTCTCCATAGCTTGTGGTCATGTGTGACAAATGATAGGAGGCAAATTAGGGTTAACCAATTTGAGCTTTTAATTCTTTCGATTCCTACCTTTGCTCAGCCCCTAGTTAGCCACTTTGAAGCCTTGACTTTGTTCTTTCATGAGTTATTTAAAGAAGCCAAGTCTTTCAAAGCCTTTCTCTTGACCTTATGCATGCATGTGTTTGCTGTGGATATTCATAATTTGAAGCAATTTTTATTGAAGAGATTTTATGATTAGTTGGAGATAGTGTTTGAATTGATACCCCCCTGGAGTTGTGTTGTTTTACATTCTGAACTCTGACGGCAGTCATTTTGGCCAGGCAGAGTGTTGTACTGAAAAGAAATAAATATTGAAGGGGGGCTAAAAAAAATAGCCGCCGACCGATTCCCGCCCGGGAGCGCGCGGCCGTGTGCTTGTCGCGCCTGCACTGCTGCGCGCGGCCGCCGCCCCGGCGCGGCCGTTCTTGTCCGCCTCCTTTATCTCTCGACACGCCCGACGTCCCCGGACGTCCGGGGCCGTGATTAAACGCAGCCCGGATTTTCTACTCGTAGTTGACTCGGACGTCCGCCTCCGACCGAGAATCAAATGCGACAAAAGTTAGTAGGAGAAACTCCAGTAGTTGACTCACTCGACCCGTGATCGAAGGTTACTTTTTGGCCTTGTTCATCGGTTGCAACTCTGACTCATTGTCCTTCGCGTTTGAGAAAAAGAACTTGTACTCCGGTGTATTTACCCCCCCCCTCTACACCGACACTCGTCTCCGGACCAACAAGTCTCACAAGAAGATTGTTATTATGATGAAATAATGTTCCCAACATTAGTTGGAACATATGTCACATTTGGATTCCTGAAATAATCAATGTGAAATCTAGATCCAGAAAAAGCACAACAACAAACTAGTCACATTTGGATTCCAGATGTAACCAATGTGAACAAGAAGTCGAAAGATTCATTTGCAAAATATTGTGAATCAACTTCTTGATGTTTTAGTATGTATATAGAAGAAGTGACAATGTTATACATTTGCTATAAATACCCCGCAAGAATAAATGTCCCAGAATGATAAGTACAAATGGTAGCAAATGAATATAAAGTTCGTCAAAAATATGGTCGACCAATTCGTTCTGAAAGAATTTTTGTGTCTAAGAAAAGGGGCACAACATATGAACCAAACAATGACGAAAATGATTAATCAATCAAATGAAGTTCCCCGAAGAACTGCAAGCGTGCCGAAAATCCGAGATCTCAATATATTGGAGAGCTCAAGTATCGTCGTGGACGCATGACGATATATTCGCCTTTAATATGACTCTTGAAATGAAAAAAAGAGGATCCTCAACGACGATCTATAAGAGATTGTCAAGATATAAATAATTGGCCAAAGAGGAACGAAGTCATACAAGGTGAATTAATATTCCATAGAAAGCCGAAAATATTTGGACATGTAGTTCCAAAATCCGAAAAGTATATCCCCGAAGGATACAAATGTGTCTTTGTTACAAAGAGAAATGAAAAATTACGAGATATAGGCAATACTCGTAACACAATATTTTTCTCAAAGATCGGGAATTAATTATGTACTCTCCCATAATAGATGCCATAGTATTTAGAATTTGATTAATCTACTTATGTCACAAAAGGCTTGCTATGAGCCTTATGGATGTAGTAAATATCTATCATATGATTCACTAGATAGTGACATATATATGAAGATCCCTGAAGGATTTAACTTGCTCAAAGCATGTAAGTCAAAAAGATGTTGTCAAGTAGACTGCAAAAGTCATTGTAAGGGCTGAAATAGTACAGTCGTATATGATATATCATAACGACGAGAATTCCTTGACAGAAGGGTACATAATTGATGACTTGAGTTTGATTGAAACCCCTGAAAAACATAATACTTATATGTATACTCCGTCCAAATGACTTACATAGAACAAGTAATTATGAATTATTTTATTCATTGATAATCCAACTCACATCGTCGTCGGCATTAGGGGAGATATGAAATATAAAGATTGAATGCCGCAAATATCTCGTTGGATTAATTATTTAGATTCACACACTATGAACCAGAAGTTCATCAAGTTATTTAGTGTAAAAGGAGTGACTAAAATCTCATATACCTGTTGTATATGCACCATGAACAACCTGAAGTTCCTCATAGAAAATATAAATCAATTGATTCTCATTAGCGCCGGAAGCGTGAGAGATTTGTTGGTGCTAAGATAAAAAGTTCGCGGAATAGAAATTTAAAACACATCACTCCAAATTCCTCCCTGAATAGGATATGTGAATCATTATGTACAAAAATACTTGATGAAATCAACTCATGCCTAAAGATGGAGTTAGAGTCAAAAGACTTGGGTTGAACTAATAATTGTCTCGACACGTAGATCGAGCATCTCCCCGATGGAGTTACGCTAGTCGACCTATCTAAAAGGTCTTTAAAGAGATTTATTGTATTTCATTCACATAGCTACCTAATGGTTGTTTCAATCACTTGAAGTGGATGAAAACTTCATTTAGACCTATAGAAGATAGCAAAGATGTTTTAGGACCAGAAGTTCCTTACTTATTTGCAATTTGAGGATTTGAAATGGTATTGACCATCCTTTGTTATATTCGAGACAAACATACTATTCTCTATGAGATTAATTAAATTTGTGTTGCACATATTAGTGTAGACCTTAAAGATAATCTTGAAGATTGTTATCTTGAGGGGGAGTAACAAATTGCAAGTAATCCTGAAGATTAGACCGACTCCTAAAGGTCAAATGGTTGTACTCTTTTTTTCCTTTCTTAGTTTTTTCCCAAAGGGTTTTCTTAGTTAAGGTTTTTAACGAGGCATCCAATGCAACACACGAGTAAATGAGTCATTGAGATTGATTCATAAAAGAGACAATGCAACACATGATCTCCAAAAGAGTGGTGACATCAACTTCCAAGAAATTCGGCTCAGTGACAATTGAAGCAAATTCTTTTACAAAAGCATTATCAACGTCAACATTCAAGAACTTGGTACACAAGATTGATATACGCCGACTCAATGATCAAGAATGACTATATTGAGGTGGAACATATGTACTCTTTTTCCTTCGACCAATTTTTATCCCAATGAGTTTTTACGGCAAGGTTTTAACGAGGCAACAATTTCTGTTTAGGGATGGTCCATCAAGGAGGAGTGTTGTAGATAAGATTTACTATATATATGATGACCATATCCAAACCCTAGCTGCTTATCTTGTACTCTATAAATAGAGGTATTCACTCTCATAATAATACACACCTATTTTTCGTTCTCTTTATTATTCTCTCGTTCTATTTAGTTTATAACAATTCGTTTATATTTTATTTTTTAATTTTTTTCATTCTTTCTTTTTCTTTTTTGTTACTCTTTCGTTTTTTTTCTTTATTCCAATATTTTATTTTTTTCATTCTTCATTATTAATTTTTATAGTTTTTTTCATTTTTTTAAATTATTAATTTTTACTTTTTTATATTTTATATTTTATACAAGTTAAGGGTAAAATTAGAAATTTAATCAAGCACATATATATTAATAATGTGAAGCCGAATAATTAATCAAAAAAGATACTCCCTCCGTCCCATTGAGTTGTGCTCATTTCTTTTTTGCACGTAGATTAAAGAGAGTTGTTAGATGTGAGTGAAGTGGTGGGTCCCATAAAAAGAGAGTGAGTAATTGTGTGTAAAAATTTGCCTTTTTTGGAAACAGAAACAAATGAGTGGGATAAACTAAAAAGGAAAACGAGCACAGCTCGTTGGGACAGAGGGAGTATATTATAATGTGTCAGTTTATTCTGAAATTGGAGAAAATTTTCCGCAAGTAACGTCTACAACACTATCACCTCGTTTGAAGTGCCAGCCAATTTGTTGACATCCAACACGTCAGCATTCTAATATGAAACCCGCGCCGCATCGAGTCAATGCTCATATAAGGACGAAGAGCGAAGCGGTTGGCAGTTTGCACCGGACTAAATTTTGCAAGAAACAAACTTAAAACCCGCTAAAATGCTCGGAGGGAATCAATCTCACTCGGCGCCATCGCCAGCTGACCGGAGGCTCAGCACTCTCGTTCGCCACCTGCAAGGATCGCCGTCCGACTCCGAGAATCCTTGCATCGCCGCCTCTCCGACTTCCAGCGCTCCGAATTCGGTCTTTAATCATGTTGTTCGGGGGCCTGAGGACCCCATTCTTGGCGTAAATTCTTAGCTCTCTCTCTCTCTATGTGTGTGCTTGTGTGTGTCAGATCATGTTCTAATTTTCATTTTCAGCTGAATTTTCAATCATATAGTTTGCGGCCGAGCTGGCTGCTCGCCGTTGAAAATCAAATAATTTGTTGAATCTCGTCGGTAAATAGAGTAATTTTTACGCGAACTGTTGGAAACGTGAAGAATTGAGCTTGAAAGAGTACATTATTTTTCAATTAGCGCAATTAGTTCTCTTGATCGTGAGGATTGATTTTCTGATTTCTGTTGGTGTTGTTTTCTCGTGTGCTTCTGTGTTTGATTGAATTGAGTTCCGTTTTGAAACTAATTTTTCCTGTTTAGTGTTGATAATATAAAAATGTTTGCGGATTTAGACATCCCTCGCTCTTCTCATAAACATTTACTTTATCTGTTCTAATCTATTTTTACAACCAAAGAATACCAGCAATGCATTGTGTAAGCGCTCTGTCATTTAATGCTTACTTCATGTCCATCTCTAAGTTTTGGATGGAAAGTGCTTCCTTTTTTCTTAATTCTTTATGGATATATGAATTCCGTTCTTTTGTTTTGGAAAAATAGGTAACTGTTGCATACAACAAAGACCCAAGCCCCGTGAAGTTGAATTTGGGGGTCGGGGCATACCGGACTGAGGTGATTCTTTCCTGCTTGGCATAGTAACATGATCATGATAAAGTGGATCTTACTTTTAGTAACCCTTCATCTTGATCTTATATGTTTTTTATTTATGCACTACAGGAAGGAAAACCTCTTGTTTTAAATGTTGTGAGAAGAGCAGAGCAGAAGCTAGTGAATGACGGGTATACATCATATCTAGTTACTGCTGTGTTTCGACATCATGATTTATTGAATTAGTGTTTTGGCTGATCCGTTTTGCAGATCTCAAGTGAAGGAGTATCTTCCCATTGTTGGTTTGGCAGACTTTAATAAATTGAGTGCTAAGCTCATACTTGGTGCTGACAGGTAATGTGTGTAAGTGTAACAATTTTGCTAACTTGACAGTTAAAAACGAATTCATATCTTAATTATCATTGGTCCATGTATTGAATATTAAGGAGAAGAATCTAAAGGATCGATCTTTTTACAAGCTGCAGCTATTGAATGAGAGGGTCCAATTTATTTCATATAACCAACACCATATTTTTTTGATTGAAATCTAATAAAGTCCAGTAAATAATTAAATAGTTGGACAAAAAATCCACTCATAGCCTTGTTTCATCGTTGATCTGTTCTGATATGTTCTACTTCAGAAGTTGGCTTTACTAATTCCATTTTCAATTGCTTGAATGTAGTCCTGCAATTCAAGAGAACAGGGTCACCACTGTCCAGTGCTTGTCTGGTACAGGCTCATTGAGGGTTGGAGGTGAATTTTTGGCACGGCATTATCATCAAGTAACTCTAGTTCTCTTGTCTCCCTCTATATAATTTTTCTATCTTCTTCTTTAATGGTAGAATACAAACTTTTGTGAATGTTGTGCAGCATACTATTTATATCTCGGCGCCAACATGGGGAAACCACCCAAAGATTTTTGGTTTGGCTGGGTTATCAGTAAAGACATACAGATACTATGATCCAGCTACTCGTGGGCTCAATTTTAAAGGTTAGTTCGTTTGTCTTTATAAGCATAGAATATCTAGGTTTTTGTTAAATGAAGAGGGCAACAAGAATGCCAATAAGAAAATATTCTTAGAACTTGGTGTACTGAAGCAGTAACATTTATTAACAAGACAAAAAGCTAGAAAGTTGCTCAGCTTTTTATGTGAGACCATGATATTTGAAACGGTTCGTCTGGTATGCTGAGTGAAAATCATGTGAACAGGAACTAGCAAAGTACATCTGATGATGTTATATTAAGTGATATCATAAGTTATGCATTATAAGCCGCATTACTAAATTTCTCTTTCTGTCATGATCAACTCGTGCATTCTATTAGGTTACTTGGTACATACAATATAAAATGTTTCCAGAGCATCTTGAGTTTGTACTAATATATACTTTTGGGCTAACAATAGGCTTGTTGGAAGATCTTGGGTCAGCTCCTTCCGGAGCAATTGTGCTTCTTCATGCATGTGCTCATAACCCAACTGGTGTCGATCCTACTACTCAGCAGTGGGAGCAGATTAGACAGTTAATGAGATCAAAGGCGTTGTTACCCTTTTTTGATAGTGCCTACCAGGTAATTTTACTGTAGCCCATTGAGGTTGGGAATAGTTCTGATCCCTGGGATCCTCAGCATCTTGTTATCAAACATACATGTAGTGATTTTCAAGGCAAAATATTTAGGGCTTTGCTAGTGGAAACCTGAATGCGGATGCACAGTCAATCCGGATGTTTGTAAAAGATGGAGGTGAATGTCTCATTGCTCAAAGTTATGCAAAAACATGGGGCTTTACGGGGAGCGTGTTGGAGCCCTGAGCATTGTAAGTTACATTATGCCGTTACTCCAACATGCACCACGCTATGGTAATCTTATATTCAAAATAAATGTGGACATTCAAACATTTGATGTTATATTGGTTTGTGAGTTGAACAATATATTCTACCACCTACACTTTAGAATATCATAGAAAAAATGGGGGATATGCTCTTTATGTTTCTCTGTGCATTTTGAGGATATTCGATTTCCCGAATTTGCAGGTTTGTAGGTCTGCTGATGTAGCGAGCAGGGTGGAGAGCCAGTTGAAATTAGTTATTAGGCCCATGTATTCAAATCCTCCAATTCATGGGGCGTCAATTGTAGCAACAATCCTCAAGGACAGGTTGAATAATTCTCCAAACTGCATGAAATGGATTGCTGATATATCTCAATCCTGCATGACGAAATTAAGTTGTTATAAGAACAATAAATATCTTGGTGAAAACAGCATAGAGATAAAATATAAGCTTATATTTATGAGTTTCCAGTTATAAATCCATACTTGTCCATGCAGGGTTATGTTTCAAGAATGGGAAGTTGAGCTGAAGGCCATGGCTGATCGTATCATCAGCATGCGCAAGCAGCTGTTTGATGCTTTACGTAGTAGAGGTGATTAAATATTCCGTGGTTAAATATTTCTACCTTCTTTTGTTTCAGTCTAAGCAGCTCCACATCTCATGTTTGCAGGCATACCTGGTGATTGGAGTCACATTATAAAGCAGATTGGTATGTTCACTTTCACCGGAATCGACTCAGCTCAAGTAGCCTTCATGACAAAGGAATACCATATCTATATGACATCTGATGGGTAAACAAACTTATTTTCTCATGTGATCATGTTGCTTCTTTGTTACTTCTCCTTATAATGCCTTAACGATTAAAAGAAACATCGCTATATAGTAGTAATCATCGTAATTTAGAAGCATGGAGAGCTGTCATAGGCTCCTAGGAATGCCATATTTGATTTGAGTCCAATATTTGCGTCGTAGATGAACTTGCATCAATGAAATAGTACATGTCGATGATGGGTTCTTAATTATTTGTGTTGTGTGATTTGTGCAGTCGAATAAGCATGGCTGGTTTGAGTTCAAAAACGGTGCCACACCTTGCAGATGCAATACATGCTGCTGTCACAACGAAAGTAGTCTGATCTTCTTTGCTCAAAATCTTTTGATTCTCTATTCCTCAACTATTTGCCGATAGAAGACTTTATAGGGCATAAGCTTATGTATTATCTGGATTGCTTGAAACAGTTGTTTCCTATTACAACAACTCTATTGATTTCTGGTAACTATCAAACATTTGATACTTGAATGGCATATCACATGGTTAGTATAATGTGTACAACAATAAAACAACACGTAGACAAATTAGTTTGCCAAATGAAATTTTATTAGAACTGAAATATCAACATGGACTTGAGCTATTTGACACATTATAAGAAGCTTTCAGGCAATAATTCTATTCAGTCGCACTTCTTAGCCTCAAGAATGAACTGGAGATTTGTACAGAATCCTCAATGCATTTCACACGATCATATTCTCATCGTTACACAAAAAAAAATATATTATAGGGCACTTATATATATAGATTATGGACTAAAAAAAATTACAGTTGGATCAGATTGCTCTAATCATGAATGCTTTAACAATGGAGAGACATGCCTGCCTTCTTCTCTACCTGCAATTCTTCAGCAGATGGCAAGTGGAGGGACTTGAGAAATTGGTGCTGCTTGAAAATCTAGCAACTTCTTTACCAGGTGTTCCACATTCACTAAAATCGAGCGTTCGCCTCTCTGTCTGCAACAGATTCATAAGGCCATACTGAGTTAGAGGATGTTCATGTTCATACTCTTAGCAAACAGTACTGACAGAAGTTCTCATTGGAAGTGGAAATAGGACAATGGACAACATAGTCAGTTAGTAAGATGAGCAGACCGACACAGGGTTCATTCGATTCGACATTAAGCAAAAAAGTAGCTCTTTCACCAGAAAAGATTGCTTTTGGACAAAAGGAAAAGTGAATGATATTCAAGATAACCATACCATTATACTAGAAGAAGAGCTTGGATTGCACTTATTCTCCTTCTCTTCTTCATAGTTTATGAGGCATTTTCCCTTCAATATTGTTTCAGGAGTTTCGTCTCCCAGAACCTTCTGGGCATCAGCAACTGCACCAGCAGTCTGCTCTCCTAATTGCTTCATTAGTCCAATGGCATCGTATCCATTCCCCGGGCTCAAGAAATAGCCAATATCCTAATAAAAACGCATACTATGAGATAACATGATATTAAAGTGAATTAGTAAATAACTGGACTAAAATGCTTCACTTACCTCTATTGTTATATCCGTATCAACTCTTTGGCCCGGAACAAAAGTGTTGATAAACCAAGGGGACTTCCAAGCTGAAGGAGAGTCTATCGACCTCTTAAATGGTGTCTCGATAAATCTATAAACAGAAGATGGAAAAGAAGACCAAGTCAGAAATGTCATTCAATACATGATAAATGAAATGCTGGAATTTAAGCAGGTATAATCATCTTACATGTTATTGTTGTTTTCATTGGATAAAACTTTGCCAGAGCTCTCAATTTTCTTTTGCGTAGGACTCATGGATTGAAGAGATGTAGTTATGAACAAATTTTTCCCGTCCTTAGAACAAAATCGAGGAGAACAAATAACAGAAGCACATGCATCCCAAGATGTTGAAATGGCTCCATCTTTTGACAAAGCATCTGATCTTCGTGAAGACTGTTCTGTAAAAGCTCTAGAACTCAGACCAGCCGCTCCATCATTCTTAGTAACAAAACGGTCAGGGGAAAAGAATAGGTCGTTCACATTATGTTCATGAAGGACCCCAGAAGACTCGTTTGCCTGCCAGAAAACAAAAAAATAACATATCAGACTCGAAAAACATTCAGCAGTTTGAAAAACCTGCAAACAGCCAAAAAGAATAACCAAGCTCCTGATACTCATGACCCGGGACGCAATACAGTAAAAACCAAAACAATGAGACTAAATTCTACAGACTTATTGAGCATAAGGCATCAAAGTTTATTTTCATGAACTATTTCATTCCAGAACAAACTTTACATTCATCAGGCATCGGTATTCTAAGATACTTGTTCGGTGGAGTCAAATGAAGAGTACTCACCATTTCCGTTGAGTCCTTATCTGCACTATTAGTTCTGACATCAGTGGCAGCAATCTTTTCTGCTATCTTGTTCGAACAATCACTGTCATTGTTATTGAACTCTTTTGCTGACATTTCCGTGTCCGAAATGGCAATGTTTTTATTGCCTTCATTTTGTTCCCGGCCAGAAGCAGGGGCTGCATTTTCTTTTCCCTTACAAGACCCTTCAAAGCTTTCTCTGTCTGGAGACGATGAAAGCACCTCTCCTTTGTTGTCTATACATTCCTCAAACATAACCTCTAACCGGGAAAAGTCATTGGTTAGATTGGAAAATGATTCTTGAAATCTACAGCTTTCAAGCTTCTTTTCACCTCTCCTTTCAGATAAAGGAGACACCAAATCACGATGTCTTTTTTTCAATATTGAGGGTGTGCTTACAAAAGTTTTGGCAGCACTTTTGAGAATAGCATCAGGGGTATCACATCTGGATGGTGAATCCCACAGTTTGAATGGAGTCACCGAAGATATCATCAGTTGGCGGATACCAAGCGGGCTGTACTCTTGATGCATATCACTACCTGATTGTATAAGATCGCAACTGAAGAAAGGTATATCCAAGCTTGGAAAACGCGGAGGCTCATAGAATAAAGATCCAGAATCCTTCTGATCTTCAGTTTTAATATCTTTGTCCACCAAAGGACAACGGTGAGAATCATTGGATGATGTCAAGACAAAATCATTAACTGAAACTAACTTTGGTGTTTCCTCTGCCTCAACAGAGTTGTCTTCACATGGCAAGCATTCAGACTCCTTGGGATATATATAGCCATCATCTGTACTTGGTGGCTTAGATTCATTGTCTGCATGCGAATTACTATACTGATTTGGACCAATACTGAACATGAGGCGACCATCAGCTGCAGGAAGTTGCATAGGTAAGGGAAGAGGTTGAGACAATGAATTGCCCATCATATCAGATGGCGTATAAGAAGATTGTGAAGTGAAAGTCCCGTTTTCAGGAATCTGAAGCCTTGAAGAATGAGAGAGTAATGAATCTATGTGGCTAATAATATCGTCAGAGTGAGAACACCCATCATGATTAGCTTCAGGGTGTACCATCTTACAGCCAATATCCCTAACCGTGTTTGCCATGGAAGTTGAAGCACCTAACGGAATATGAGACTCTTGTGGAAAGGGAACTGTTTCATGGTTAATATCCTGGCCGCTTGAAGATGTCAACATGAACATTCCAGATGACTCTTGCCCCAGGTCTGTTAGCTCGTTAGGATTCAGTTGCCAATCTTTCTCAGCTAAGGCCCCCCAATCTAGAGAGAAATCATGTTCAAGAAACTTGTCATTCAGTTCACAAGGTGCTTCTGGAACGGAAAATACTGCTTCTTGAAATGCAGGACGATAATCTTCTGCATACGGAATTGTACTTGATTCTTCGGTTACAATGCAGTCACCTAAGGGATGTACAATTAAGTTGCCAGTAGGTTGAGACATGCTAGCAATGTTTGAACCTTGACTGCACTCAGAAGCTTCCTCTACTTCTACTTCACCTTTAACAACACTGTAATCTTCGCTGCTTTGTTGTGCCTTTGAAGAAGATGAAGCTTCTGACTGATTAGGATGAACCACAAGAGGCAGACCTTGGAACTGTGAAAGCAATCCTGAAGCCAAGTACATGTCCAATTTCTTCTTGACCGAACTATTCCAGTGGTTTTTTATTGCATTATCAGTTCTGGTGGCACATATGACAACAAAAATACTCGACATGAGTAACAGCTAGGAAAAATTGCATATGATACATGTAAACAAGTTAAAGCTTCTGAGGAACGAGAGTGTATTCATGTACCTCCCGGGCAAGAACTTAGTTAACTCTGCCCATTTGTTTCCAATAATTTGATGGGCACGAATCAAAGTTAATTCCTCATCCTGGGTCCATGCTTCCTTGTTTATGTTGGGATTAAGATGATTGTGCCACCTAACAAAGCAACAGATCAACAAATTTAGCATAGTGCAGAAACAAGAATATAAGAAAACAAGAAATGACCAGGTTATGTGCAACGCACAATTTTTTAGCCTAAAAAGATAATAAACATGTAAGAACCAACAATGCGAAATGCAGACTTAATGATAAAACTGTTTAGTTTCTGAAAAATGAGCATTCTTATGTTGTAAATAGTGGAAGGGAATATAAACAAGTAAACAACAAAAGCTCCGCGAGGTTACCTTTCGCGACATTGCTTCCCAATGCGCCCAGGAAGATGACTTGCAATCGTAGACCATTTTTTTGGACCATACTTGCTGACCAATTCTATTATTACTTCATCCTCCTAATCATGTATTAAAAGAGAAATAAAATGGGTTCTGTTTATCGTATAAAAGAAAGAATCCAAAAGGAAAATGACGCAACAAATCTAGAGCTGACTATTAAATTGTCTAACCTCTTTTGACCATGGACCTTTGACAAGATCGGGATTAAGAACTTTCTGCCATCTATGCAGGCACTGAACATCTGTTCGGTCCTTAAAACACTCCGCTGAAATCGTAACATACCACAAAAAATGAAATGAGTAATTTAACCGACAAGATAGATTTTAAGAAAGGAATTTCAAATAACCATATATCAGAATGACCATCCCGAATTACTGTAATGCACCCAATCTTGTACTTATCATAAGTAACAACTAAGCTGAAGAAAATGGAGACATGATTGTAAGGATAGAAGTGTCCTCTAGAAATAGTTGAAGAAAGCAAAGAACAAAAGAGCCCTCTTCCAGTCACAATACACAACGGCTGAAACTCATTTGCTTATGGTCCTACCTATCTTTTTCCAGTTTTTTCCATTGAAGCGTTGAACCGCCACTCGCAATACCTCATCCTGGATAAGAAGGTAACTGTATTAAAATCACAAATTGTGAATTACCGCATAAAATGAAGATAAAATCATAAATTCAGATATAAATGAACAATTCAACTGAAAACAAGCCAGCAGATTGATCTTCTCAAAGGGTCATACAAGATTTCAATACAAATCTGAATACTTTTACCAAATATGTTCCTCTTCAAACTGGAAATTGTGAAATATATTTTTTTTAAATACAGGAAAAAGAAGTATGAAAATATTGGCTGCTTAAACGTAGACATGATAGTTTATAATGACCTCCTCTGCAGTCCATTGTCCCTTTGTGGAACGGCGTGTGGGTCCACTCGTTCTCCTGCATAAACAGTATGAAAAGGATCCGTTATACAGCAGTACTAAATGTGTATGTAGTTTAAAGGAAAACAAACAGGAAGTGAAAAACTTAGTAAATTTTTGGGCCACCACGATATGTTCAGAGATTATGCCACTTTGAAAATATAAAACTGGTAGGATGTGCCACACCAAGAAATGTTAATAGATTGTGAAATTTTGAAAATATAAACTGGTAGCGCACTAAGTGTTTCTTTATGTATTTACTTTTCTTTGTGAAAACAGAAAGGAGGGTGGGATAGAAATTGCAAATTCACTGGCCACCAGAATATGTTTAGAGATTACACAAACTTCTGAAATATAACCTGGTTCCATATTAAGATCAGATATATGAAATACAAGATGCAAGAAAGTAGTTTTCTAAGTGCTTAATAAAAAGAAAACATGGAAAAATACCCATGTAAAGGTCGAGCTCTTTGCAGACCATTTCTGGCAGCATCTGAAGGATTATTGTTGCCTGCCCTATCACTCTCCATATTTAGTTGACAAGTTAATGCAAACACCTTGATCTACTCCAGCACGTTTGCAATTTTCTTCAGGATTTCTTTCCTGGATCATTATATGCTACCCTATAATGAGGTAGGCACTGTCTGAATCCAGGATAAAAACAAAATCTAAGAAAAGGGAAGAAAACAGAGGTAAGGATGTGCACGTAAAAAAGAAGATAGCTTAGCAATAACTAACAAGCAAGGAAACAGGATGGCCCCTCTCTTCTATAATCAGGTATCTCATTCAAGAAACATAATGTTGATTTTTCTGAATAACTCAAGCAAAGGTGGTACATTCTAAAGATTTACTGCATGAACTATATGGTGGACATGTTCAAGTAAACATATATACACTTCTCTGTAATGGAGCTTATATCTGAAGAAGAATCATTTATGGGCTCTTACAAATTGAAACTTTGGATCTTTCGGACAACTATTGCATGAAGACTGGAACAACTAATTTCAAACACTATAGTTTGAGCTGGTTTTGCAGGGCTAACACTCATGTTAACCAAAAATTTAATCTATTACATATAACAAGAATGAAGAGGCCTCTAATCCAAAGACTAACTATCCACCTTCCTTCAAATTTTCATTTCTGATGCTTAAATACTTTTACTACATTGAGCACGGAAAACACTACCACAAGCAACTGACATTTTAATTTGAAGAATTGTACTAATTTTCATATAGCAGAAAACAATCATCAAATATTAAATATCTTATTTTGCCAACAGAAACTAGAAATTCCATAAACCCACTACTAGGAAGACAGATTATAATAAATAAATTTCTGGTTAATTCATCATCTCGTGCCCAAAATTAAACTTCAGTCAAGCTTAAATATTTGTGCTACATTGAGCACGCATAACACTACTGCAAGAAATTGACAATTTAATTTGAAGAATTGCGTTAATTTTTCTTAAAGCGTGAAACAAACATCAAATATTAAATATCGGAACTTCTTTTACCAACAGAAACTAGAAATTCTAGAAACCCACTAAAACCACTACTAGCAAGACAGGTTATAATTAATAAATTTTTGGTTTATTCATCAACTCGTCCCCAAAAAACTATTCAGTCGAGCTTCTAAACCCAAAAAAAACACCAACACTTAAACATCTTAATTTAGAAAGACTCAACCTGAGAAACGGAAAGGCAGAAAGAAGAAGTTAAAGACCTTACAGTAAAGACCTAAAGCAGAAAAACAAAACTATTGAACGGATTTCAAATTAAAAACTCCTCCTAAACTAGGTTTCTAAATTCAAGCTATTACTTATACCAACACCGAACTAAATCCAGCAACATAAAGAAATCCAGGAACTCAGCGTCGCGGTTCAACTGAAAATACCAAACAACGGAGACTGAATATTAGATACTTACCGAACCGAGCTCGGCGTGTGCCAATCGAACTGAAGAACTATCAAATTTACAACAGATAAATCGCAGATCCAGAGGCAAATACATACACCCACACGCATCCAGAAAAATCAAAAATTACGGGAAGGATCGCAGCTAAATTTCGGAAGAGAGAGAATCTGAGCAAAGTATTTTCCCAGCCAGAAGGAGCGAGTAGAGAGAGGGAGAGAGATGCAATAAACGGTCAATGAATTTGAAAACAAAAGGGTGTTTTGAACCGCTGAAGATAAATCTCGAACAGCTTTTTAGTAATCGACGGCTCCTAATTCTCCATGAGTCAATTTGTTGTTCGATTTTGTGTGACTATTTCAAAGGTTTAAGCACAACGGCATTGTTTGATATTTAAAATTAATATGTAATGAATTTTCCATCAGAAAAAATAGAAATTTGTATTGATTGCTTATTTTTCCATAAATATATTTTACTTATTTCCTTCCTTTAATTATCTACAAAACCAGATGAACTTGGTTGACTAAACCATTCTTCAATTTATTTTAATGGAAGATGCATTACATTTGAAAAAAAAATGCCAAATACGACGATTTCAAAATGGTATATATAGTTGTATCAATGCTATATAAATTAGAGAAAAATTTTTGATTTTGATTATGTTATTATTTTTTTTTTTGTGATGTGGTCGTGTTTGTTTTTAGATCTATGAAAAAAAAATCTTTTTTTCGATCGTAAGTGTACATTACGTACTTATTACTAGTAATTATTCTTATTACTAGTAATATAATATTTGACTCACATATCATTAGTCGGAAATATATTGAGTAATGAAAAAAAACATGTAAAAATACATTCTCTATCTAATGACAAAAAACATAGGACTATTTATAACATTCAAAAGAAAAAAATATATGACGACATGACCAAAATTAAATTTTTATCCTTGAAATCATCACTTATTATAATTTTTTTACTAGTTAATTAGTTAATAATGTGGATTGTGAAAGAACATGTGTAGTCGGCACAACATACTAATTAGTAATCATATAAACTTTTAATTAAATAAATTATTGTTAAAATATAATGGACAAGCTAAGCTCATCCACTATCTCGTTCTTTCAGCAACATGGAAGAGTTTCAAACGGTGGCCATTGACAGCCGAATTCTGCATTAGAATCCCAACTTGGGAGATGCGTCATTGCTCCACTCTTCGAGACGGATCGAATCCAGGAAAGGACCAATCCAACGCGAGCGGAGCTTGCCCTCGGTATGAGACGCGAGCCCAGATTGATATAACAACACCAATTGACCCTCCTCAAAAAGTTCTTAGTACGGATGTGTTTGTCATTACGTCTACGCTCTCGTACGATCCTTAGATCTCATTCTTAGTGTCATAGGCCTCACGACGCATCTCTTCAAGTTCTTGCAACTGATACTTTCTCTCTTTTGCATACCCTTGCAGATCCGTATTACATCCTCTTTACAACCCACCATGCCCCCGCTTGACATCAATTCCAGCGGGTAGATGGCAAGCTTACCAAAAAGATAAGGCCGATCACTGAGATATACCTAACTGAGTTTTATAAGCACCATGCGATAAGCCCAGTAAAGCATCGTCCTAACGTTAAACTCCAATCCTTCCTAGAAGGATCTACTACGGTCTTCTCAAGTATAGCTTTAACTTCCCTATTGGAGACCTCAACTTGCCCACGTTCGTTTCGCTGGATGGTAGGGTGTGTAGATACGATCTTTGACAAACCGTATTTCTTCATGAGTGCTTCTATGAGTGTAAACGTTGTTACAACGGGCTAAACCCTTGATCACTAATAGATGGTTGGGTTCGAGCACTCCAAATGCTGTTGAATATATTAGTTCTAAGAAAACACTGCAACCACTTTATAATCATTAGTCATACGCGCCAGTACCGACCCATTTTAGACACGTAGTCCACAAGAAGCAAAATGTATAAGTTCCCGCATGAGCTCGAGAAGGGACCCATGAAGTCCAGCGCCCATACATCAAAGATCCTCACGTACAGCCCCTTGCGTTTTTTGAGGCATTTCATCCTTATCCGGGATATGTTACTCGTGTTATTTCCGCAACGTGTACATATGCCTCGGTAATCAGTCAGGTCTGTAAGCTCGGTCGACTTAAGAAACACTGCATCCAAAACCTTTATAGCAAGATGCGTTTTGGACCAAAGTGTCCACCATAAGGGGACGAATGACAATGAAAAAGAATCTCACTTTGTTCGGCCCGAGTCTGACAATGACTAATTACTTGATCTACTCCCCATCTTCCATAGTATTCGAGAATCCCAAAAGTATTGTCTCGCATTCGCTCTCCAAGTCTTTTCTTTTGGGCATGTGTGAAATCGGATGGGAGCGCTTGGAAGTCAAGTAACTCGACAATGTTAGCAAACCAAGGAGTTTAGAAAAAGTTACCCACAACATTTAGCCATTCACGAACATAATCGGCTGTCCGTGCTGCGGTGCGATGAAGCCACGGCATACAAGCAAATGAGCCGAAAACACCGGCGAGCGAAGTCCGCTTGTCCGCATGCACTGCATGGTGACAGATTCGGGAACAACATGTCAAAATGCTCCCCGGGAAAAGTCTATTTGATTGATCCTACATCTTCCGCAGATCAAACAGGCTTGGGATGGGTCGGCCACTTGATTCTACTGCTTCCCCTCTTGTCTTTTACCTCCCAAATCAAACTCTTCAAGTAAGAGTATCCATCGTATCAACCGAGGTTTAGACTCCTTCTTGGATAGAAGGTGTTTGACGGCAAGCATGATCGGTGTAGACCACGATTTTGGAACCCAGTAAATAGGATCGCAGTACTTGTCAAAGGCGACGACACAAATGCCTTAATAACTCCTTCTCCGTGGTACAGTAATTCTGGATGAGCTGAATTAAGTGTCTTCGAGCCATAGTAGATTACATGGCTCTCTCACCATTTTTCACGTCCCAAAGCTGCTCCTACGGCCCGGTCGGGATGCATCACACATGATCTCAAATGGCTTGTTCCAATCGGTGGTTTGCATTATGGGGGCGGTGGGCGAGCTTTGTGCTTAAGGAGGTCGAAGGCCTCCTTACAACGATCATCAAACACGAACTCAACATCTTGTTGTAAGAGCCTTGTGAGTGGTTGAGCTACCTTTGCAAAGTCCTTTTGATGAAAACGCCGATAAAAACCTTGCATGACCCAAGAAACCTCGAATCGCCTTTGCAGATGTGGGGGCGGCACTTAGCAATCAGATCGAACTTTCGCTTTATCTACTTCAATCCTCTACTAGAAACCACGTGATCGAGTACAATTCCTTCAAGTCACCATAAAATGGCACTTCTCTAGTTGAGTACCAAGTTCTTTTCCACACACCTTGAGCAAGGACTTTGTCTAAATTCTTCAAACGGCTTGAGTGCATGAATCTCCCATAAACCGTGAAGTCATCCGCCCATGAACACCTCAATGCGTAGCCTTCGATTAAGTCAGAAAAGATGCTCATCATGCACCCTTTGAAAGGTGCTAGCTGCATCACACAATCCCGAATGGCATACGTCCGTAGTAACAAAGTGCCAAAGGGACAGTAAATGTGGTGCTTATCTTGGTCCTCCCTCCCCCACGGGATCGCGAAAAACCACCGCTTATAGCCATCAAAAAAGCTGAAGTAAGCTTCGTCCGCAAGCCTCTCTAACATCACGATCAATAAAAGGTAACGGGGAAGTGGTCTTTCCTTGTAGCTTCATTCAACTTCCTGTAGTCTATGCAGAACATGCGCCACGCAGTCACTCAATCGCATCGGGCACTAGCTCATTGTTCTCAAGTTCTCCACAACTTTGAAAAGCCGCATTCCTGTCTGGGTACCGCATTACCAACACTTCACTCCTATTTGTCAGCCGGAAATAGGGTAAATGATACCCATAGAAAGAAGTTTCAAGTACCTCTTTCAACTACCATCTCGCATGTTGGGGTTGAGCTTTCGTTGGTGATCTCGGAATGGCTTGCTTTAGCAGCTCCATGCTAGGCTGGGATCAGTGCAGATGTCGAGTACTAATGCTCTGCGGATGTCAAGCACTAACGTCCACCCAAATCGCCGGCTAACATCCACCCAATCGCCTTCTTATGCTTCTTCAAAATTGCTTAATAAACCATCCTCTTGACTCGATTTCTACTCTTTGCTAATGATGGTGCGGCGTTGTGTCACCATCTCGAAGATGGCGTGCTGGGGATGCTTGGGAAGTCAGTCTTTCGAGTTCGTTGGGGCTTCACCAATGAGGCGGCACTCTGCCTTCGGACCCGCCCTGCGACCATGCGGGCGATCACGGCCGACAACAACAAATTCCCGTGCCTCATAGAAAAGTGCTTTGATGTTGTCCAGCATCTCTTCATCCCTACATCCCTTAAGATCCAGGGGTCATTCCGCCCCTTGATTAAGCGTGGTTCCATTTTATCCTCGCAACAAATGCGTCTCAAGATAATCTTCGACAAAAACTCTCAATCTCGTCGTGAGAAAAAGCCATTTCATTCTCATGATCATAAGGTTTCTTAAGTGCACTAGCAATATGATGAACATAAGTCTCATTATGATATCGCATACTAATGTAGAACCTTCATCTACATCAATCCACTGCCTTACGCTTTTCAAAAATGGTCTACCTTAACAAAACACACCGTTAGTACCCTCCAACTTGCCTATCATTTGTATCTATAACATAGAAATCGTTATGATAAGACAAAATCATTAATTCGACAAGGATGTTTTCAAGTAAACCCAACAAAGTTCACCGTCATGATCTGCTCGGCCAAGCCGTATAATCACATTAGTAGAATCCAATTAACTCAGGATAATTAGATTATACACAGTAAAGTAGCATAACATTAATTAATGCTCCTAAATCACACATAGCCCCTTTGTTCACCATCACATTCCCGTAAGACCAAGGGAGAGTAAACATACTGGATCCACGCATTTTCAAGCCGGTAAGCCATCTTTGGACGTAATTCTCGACCTCGTACGTATCCATCTACTTTCCCAACTTCTTCGAATCTTCATGCCATGAAATCTTTGACAAATTTCCCAAATTGGGGAATTTTCACAGCCTCCAAAAAGGGTATGTTGATTTCCACCTTTCCGAACAACTTCACATAATCCATATGGGGCCTCTGTTCCGGTATTAAGCCTTCCACCTCAATGCTTCCGAATGGAGAGGGACAGACAGCTTCTAAGTGGTCCTCCGGTCTGGGACAGATCGTCTCGCTGTGGGCAAAACTTCATCCGTAAAGTTCCGCAACTACGTCACAGTCTTTACTCAAGTGCCGACCTTCTTTGTCGGTACGGGCTTGCTCCATCGCCTGATTTGATGAGATTTATCAGCGTCTTCCCGGGCGGTGAATATTGTGCACCTGGTCATTTCGGAACTCTCTCGCATGATTCAGTGCTTGTTGAGATTCACCTTTGGTTCGGGCTCGGGCAACACTTTCCCATTTATCAACATGATTTTTGCTGCAATTGTGGGAGTTCGGATTGGCCTCGTTTGAGATGTGCAGCTTTCCCTTTACTTCCTCTTATCTCCTGGATTCAAGAATTTAACTTAGAAATTTGTTGGCTAAGAACCCTACCGAAGGTGTTTTGCATAACCTTCTTCGTTTCTGAGTGAAACTCCTCTTGCATTTGTTGCTGATATGCTACAAGGCAGCATTCTTCACGTGAATTTTCATTAACCCATCATTTTCTCCAATGGGCTTTGCTCAGTCCGTCCCGCCGACGCACCGTCATTTATTAACAGCTGCGGGAATTGCCTTTGATGTGGGAGGTCTCTGTAGGGTTGTTGGAACCGCTTGCTGGTTGCGGTGGCTGTCTTTTGTTGATGTTGATAAGTGGGCCGTTGGAATGATTGCTGTGGATGATTCCTTGGCAGCTTGTGGCGCTTGGACACGATCTTCTCTCCACCCAGGTTCGGACTGAATCCTTGCATCCGACATTCAATTGCGTTTTACCGCATTAAAGCATCTCGCCTTGGCACTCGGAGGGATGTGTGCCCTCTTTGACCACATGCACCACAAGTATGATCCAGTCATGGTGCGCTCGGATGAAGAGGAGGAAGAAGGAGGATTCCTCTCCTTGAATAGACGTGGATTCAATTGTCTTCAAGTTGGCTTGAACTTCTCCTCCATTTTGAGTCCCAACCTAACCATTATCTAAATCATCTAGAAAATCTCCACTCGAGAGATTCACGGATTTCCTTTACATCATCGGGTCCTTTGTATTGTGATGTAGACTCGGCTAGGCCTTCAATGATTGCCTTCAGGACGTGTCTTAGTAGCCCCCATTATGAAAAGCTACCCTTCAATCCTAACAGGTTCACCATGGTCTTGGACTTCAAATGCCGCCATTCCTTGGTAGAAGCATTGTAGCAAATCCACATCGGAAGGAGACCATGGTTTGGGCGGCCTATCAACTAGCTTCCCAAATCTCTCCCAAGATGCTCCAAAGGATTCATCAAGTTCTTGAGTATTTCCAAATCTCCTTCGAAGTACGTTGGTTTCGATTGAGGAAAGTACTTTATTCTAGAGATATGCCCGGCGCATTCGAGCCTGGGGCAAGTAGTGATCGACCTAGGTAGTAATCCGACCAACCATGCACGAGCTCCATTTTGCTTAGAGTAAAAGCGAATGCCTTGAGCTTGAAAGCATCCAAAATGACCTTGCTATGCAGATCACAAACCTGTTGAATCCTTCCACAAAGCAAAAGGATTTCGTTTCAGCTTTCACATAAAACTTTGGACATGCCAGCGACCAAATTCCGCCTTCACATCTATCCGCTCGCTGGTGGTAATGTTGATTGGTCCAGGCAAGTCCTCTCCCAAGTTCCTCGAACCACGAAGCTTCTTCTTCGACATTAGGCACGCTTCTTCTTCATCCATGTTTTCTATTTGAGGATCGAATTGCTTGCCTTGAATACTGGTCTATTCGACCCGTCGGACCCATTCGGACTCGGACTCACCGGGTGGCTTCTGCCCGGTCGGTCACCGGACATGTTTACACTTCTAATCAACACTTGTTGCTTTTGGTGCGCTTTGTTGCCTTCCGGTTCCTTTTCGCCGTCTTTCAATTTTTCTCTGGATCAAGAAGCAAAAAGTGGAGGGAAGACTCGCCACGCAACACCTAAAAAAGCACAAAAGATCGGTAGGGAAATTAGAAAGCTTTCAAAGATAACACTGCCGTTTCTCCCGCACAACGGGGTTCCATTTGGTGGTCAATGTTTTAAACCAAATAATCTCCGCAAAATTGCTAGACCAAAAATTAGTACAAAGCCACGGTACCGAACTCAGGGAACAAAAAGAGTAATTCAAACCTAAAAATCCTATCAATCGGAGCTTGGGTTGGCCAACCACGCAAGTTTGAGGAATTTTCGATAACCACTAGAGTAACGAAAGCAAGCAAGTAAGCATTGAGGGGACTCTCTTTCCCTTAAGTGAAATGAAAGCTAGGAGTGAGAGTTCTTCGGTGACTGTAAGTGGAAAAGGTGGAAGCGATGATATGAGTAAGAGGATATTGTCCTTTATCGCTACTGCGCGGCATCGGTGGCAGGAGGTTTGCCTTCAGCCATGCCACCAGCGGCGAGCTTTGTTTGGCGACCAAGAAGGGGGATTTTTGGGGAAGAAATTTTGGAGGGGAGAATTAGGAAGTAGCGGGAGGAGGAGAGAAAGTGGAAAACTCCCCGACGGGTTTGAGGAAAGTCTTAAGGGAGGATTTAGTAGTGGTTTCCGATTTCATTTCTTTACCAATTTTACTTAATCAAATATTGAGAATGAAATGATTTCTTTAATTTGATTCATCATTCCATTCCTTCACCCCAAATGGTGGTCGATGTTTTACCCCAAATGATCCAACGCAAAATTCTTTAGACCAAAAATTAGTATGAATCACGGTGCATCGAACTCAGAACGGAGTAATTCAAACCTAAAAAATCCCATCAATCGAGTTTAATTAGCAACCACGCAAGTTTGAGGAATTTTCTATAACCCCAGAGTAACGAAAGCAAGCAAGTAATAGACAATAAAATTTACTAATGCAAATAAAAGCGGGTCCAGCAAGATGGATTCACACACACTCCACAATCGATCACTGACACATTATTAATTAATGAATCCACTTAAATCAATCGGGGTTGTAGGACATCGTAATTAAAGTGACATATCCCCCTATTCCTCCTTACCTTATTCTGGGTACTCCGCCATGGTGGACATTGAAACGATTACTTCTCTAAATTAGATGCACGACCCTAGCGTGGGTGAGCAATCAATAGATTTAAAACCTAATCAGCTTTAAGAACTAAGGGAAACCCAACTTTGAGGGCTCTACTCATCGTGAGCATCTAATAGTCTCTTACCAAATTAATCCAATCGGGCCTAAGAACAATTTGCTAACGATTTAGCCCCAATCCCACGAAACGATGGAAGTACTAAATTAGCTATGAATTAAATAACCAGGAGTGATCAATACTAAATTAATTAATCCAATTAATTAAACTTAGATTAATTCGTAACCTAAGTGGGATTAATTTTAAGCCATACCTCTGAAATTAAAGTGGAGTGTGCTTCACATCTCGCCGGCCCATAAAAGACTTAGCTACGCATATCGGGCCGGGACTAGCCAGACGGAGACCGACGTTGCAGACGTAACACAAATCATGTTTGAAATGCAAAAAAAATTAATAAGTATACGAAAATTCAATTAATTACCGACTAAACTCGAGAATTATATAAAAATACGAATTATGGTCCTAGAAATTATGGGAAATCATAAATTAAAGACTTCAAATCATCCTACGAGAAAATCAAAAGCGGAGACAATCCGGTTCGAATGCAAAACGAAGTGATAACATGTTGTTTCTTCCAAATCAAACTACAATTCATGAATCAAAGTGAGAAATGCGAACTTTGAAATTGATAACCCTTCTCGATTTGATTTTACCGGCCACGTTTTGCCATCGGACGCATCTCAGCTCGGCGGCCTCGGATTCTCTCTCTCGGTGATCGGGCGTTTGGACGGAATGGTGTAGGAGGTGATGATGTATCGTGATCTTTAGCAAAGCCTGGGGTTCTCGGCGCTTTTTGTAGACGCTGAATGATCGAGATGAATGAGGATTTCCGCAGTTAGTCATCTCCCGCGCCTCCTTAAGTATATATATATGTACTCCCTTTTCTCCTCCTCGATTAGGTTATCCAAGTATATAAGGATATAATATAATATAATCTAAATTATATTATTTCCTTTCTACACTTAATTACCACTTTTGATTTCTTCCAAATTAAGCATATATTTTCCTTAATTTTGCGTAACCGCCACACGGTCAACGCCTCGTCGATGCCACATCATCACTAGAACCGCAAAACAAAAACACCAAAAAACAATCCAAACGCCCACAAAATATGCCAAAATAGACTGAATATGGATAGTATGCAAATAGACCTATCACTTAACCAAACGGGGCCTAAATGATAAAGTAAGAGAAAGAAGATGAGTGAGATGGTGAGAGAGCGAATGATAAAGTAGGTGAAAGAAGCAATAAAATATAAGAGAATGTAGTATTTTTTTCTTTTTTTGGGAATTGACCATTTCAAAATGAGACAAACCGATAAGGAAAAAAGTCATTATCAATGGGACCGGAGGTAGTAGGAGATAATTTAGTATTAATATTTTAGAAAGTTATTTTCTTGAGGAAAGCGTGTCATTTTAAGTGGAATATCCCAAAAAGGAAACATGTCTGTTAAATGAAACGGAGGGAGTGGCTTTCTTTATTCTCAAGAAAATACTCTAGTTTCTTTCGACTATGATTTTAAAGGGAGAGAAGTTAATGTGTATATAATTGTGTAAGGACCTGTGGATTACTCAAAACAATATTTACAATAATTTATCAAAAAGAAATTGAATAACTTCAATGAAACAAACGAAAAATGCTAAAGCTATATTAATGGAACGAAAGGGGTAATATATAAGAAAGTCTTTGGATTATTAGCCTGGAGCCCATTGTAATCCGAGACATATAGTAATGTTTTTCGACTATAGGGTTCATATATATGTGGTTCTATAATTCATTTTTTTTATTTTATGTTTTACTTCTAATTCAAGAAACCCTCTTCCATTCTTTCAAAAAGTTGTTCTTAAAATGATGGAAGTGATTCTAATCCAAACAAATAATACCAAGGTCGTGATGATTTTTTTGCAAAAGAATATTCTTACTTGATTTGGATCACTCGTAGTTTTCCTCACATACAAAAAGTTGTTTTCATCTGCAGAAAGAAAGTAGGGAAAATTGCGATGATATTACAAGAACGCGATTTAGTGTGTAGCGATGAGAAAAATGGTTGCATATTTATTAGTGGTGTTACGGTATACCGAAAAATGGTATATCGCACATACCGTGACCGAAAAAATATCGAAAATACCAAAAATTTGGTATACTGTGATTTTATGTACAATATATGATACCGTACCGAAGTTTTTCGGTACCGCAACGGTAATGAGATTTTCTATACCGCGGTATACCGTTGCATACCGAACACACCAATTCATACTTGGAATCCTCCGGTGCATATCGTTGTACGATATCCGCGGTACATACGGTATACCGAAGTAAATGGATTTATACCCGACATGCGTATATACCATATACCGAAATATACCGATTTGAAATTATATTTATTCTTTATACATCATTATTATTTTTATACCAATTTAAGTGAATTATACCGAATATCTCGCCGATCACAATTCAAATAAATTATTTTCCTTTTATACATCTTATTATTTTATATATTCACCGATTTGAATTTTAATTATTATAACTACACTAATTTTAAAATCTCTATTTGCGGCTTTATGGTTGGTTTTTAAATGATTTGTGGTGTGACTTCTTTTGAGCTTTTATCTCCTTTTTTGAGAGTGTTGGAGAATGAAAATTAGAATTTATTTTACTATTTAAGACTTAAGACAAAGTTCGTTGTTTTATTTTTATTTGACATTTGAATAGTTTTTTTGAGATGTTTGATGGAATTTGGCCCTTGTTGGGGTCGTGTTTTATTTTACTTTATAATGTTCTACCGATTATCTTGGACAATTTTTGTTGGATGAGATTTGCATATTTTCTACATCCCCACATTCTATTTCATGGCGTGTTGTTTTTTGGTATATCGTGTGTTTTGGTATAATGTTATATTTTTTGGTATACGGGTCCGTTTTTTGGTATATCGTTTGCTTCGGTATATCGGGGCTTCCGGTATGCCAGGCACGTGGCGAAGCATACGAAAGAGCGGCATGACAACGGAAGGAGATTGCTCATACTAGACTTTCAATATACCGAACTACTGGTATACGACAAGTTATCGGTACCATAACGGTATGTATTTTCCATATCGAACCTTTTTGATACGGTAAAGCGGTATGAGAAAAATATTACGGTATACCATACCGAACACTCCTAATATTTATTATTCAATGTAGAGAAAAGAGAGAGGACTTGATATTGATGTCATGCATGGTTCTCGTCACACATCCCAATCGCACATCTACATGCTAATCTATCGACTTCTATCCTATCTATATGTCCATCAGTATGTAGCATGCGTCATTCTTTACATCAAATCACTCAACCACATCCTTCCTACTGTGACCTACTACATCATCATCCTCTTTCATGCGCTCTCATTAATGCTCAACAACCTTACATTCTAGCTCTATTTCATTAATAAAAACTCATTTTGAATAGAATAATTACCTTGAGGTTTCTATATTGGACAAGAGGAATGGAGCAGGAAGAGGCAAAGTGTTTAAAGTAAATGGAATCAGTTGTTTAAATTAATTGCTGATTCATTAATTTATATTTATATTTATATTAGGAACGGAAAAAGATGGTCCTGAAAAATAAAATGGAACATTAATACATCATCTTCCTCATTAGTTGACTTTGGGAAAACTCATACTCCTAGTCCACATTCGACTGGCCTGCGGCTTTCTGCTTTTTTGGGTCCGTCCCATTCGAAACTTGTCCCGGCTTCCACAATAAGCCTAATCCGTCATACATTGTACCCACCACTTTTCTTTTGTGGGAAGCTTTCCTCTTCTGGCACATTATCACACACTTATTTCATTACAACTCACACCACTCTTCTTAATCTTCTTGTCCAAGAAAGCAAGAGGCAAAATGAACTGGGACGGATGGAGTACATTGATTCATAAATGCTTGTAGAGGAGAGAGAGAGAGAGATTAGCTAGGAGGATGACAAACTAAGTTGATGGAAGTAAGGCGGCAGGCTCCAGGTCTGTAGTTTTGTGGATGGCAGAGAGGGAGGACGCAGCAACCCCCAAATATTATGAGTTTTGTTTTGGCGTGAGTTATTTGCACTCCATACAGTAGAACCCCCATTTGGACCACACACCACCACCGACTGGATCAATCCCTGTTTTCATCATTTTTTCTATTTATATTTTGGAAAACAATGCAACTGACCCATGCATTGCTCTAAAACTCTGAAGCCCAGTTCTCAGATTTCCTTCATATCAGTGTGTTTTTCAACTGCAGCCCACTCTGCTCTGGGCTTCATTTTTATCTCACTTCTCGGAATAAGCGTTAAACATCAAAATAGGGGATATTATGAACTTCTAAATATTTCAAGAAATTTATTACTCACATCTTAT